>JBBGZY010000539.1:2900000-3500000 GCA_037952925.1 Lithobates clamitans
ACGTTACTTATTAAGGTGGGTGAGGCCACCTCATATGTTGGCAGCTTCTCTATAATCTCTATTCTAGTACCCTTGACTCTGTGAGAACTTGGTTGTGCGCATTAGTTCTGTAACATTTTAATCACCGCAATCATTAGTGCGAGCACAATGATTTTAGTGCAAGACCTCCTCCTGTAACCATTAAAAAATGTTAACGCTTCGCCTTTGATAGGTCCTGTGGTGCTCTTTTGGACTGACCCATGTCCCCCCTCCCAACCAGAAGAGTGCACTCACCTCCTGATTATCCTGATGAGGGAGGCATGTCCCAGACAATCATCAGAGTGAACTGTAGACATAATTTTCTGGAGTCTCAGGTGTTGGGAGGTGGGCATGATGAATCAGAAGAAGCCCAGGCTCAGGTTGATGCCCCTCTCCTGGCTCTGGTGGTTCTTGTTGAAGGCAGCAGTGGAGGAGGTGGTGCCCAGCTTCTCGGCCAGCAAAGACTTACCGCTGTCACTGTGGCCAAGCACTCCAACATTTGGCTTCAGAGTCTCCCCCTCTGCAGAAGCAATGCGTTCCAGCACGGTGATTGATAACTTCCTGGTTGTGCACCTCCCGAAAACAAATGGTGGGGAACGTTAGTGTGCAGGAGAATCAATTACTTTAACACAGGCTCCGCCTCTGGGATGTTCTTAGTAAGAGTGAACAAGTTCCTGAGGGAGCCTAATCTGCTTCTGGAGGAGGAGGTAGGGAGAGGGATCTCTGTCCTGGAATGCATGTATACAGTGCCCTGATGTGAAACCTCACACTGTTATCTGCGAGCACCTGTCGCGGTCCCTATAGTTGGCATGGCAAGTATGTTGCTGCTGTCTTGGGGCCCCCCACGGTGGCAGAACACCAGGGCCCAATCGCAAAGTGCGACTGCTGCAAGCCTGGTAGTTCCGCCACTGCCCTCAACATAAAAATTTAGTATACAAGACAAATAAAAAAAGTGAACTGAAATGAATAATAAACCGCATTTGTTCCAAAACTATATACAGTAGTTAGGTTGTGATAAAGACACTTGTCTGATTATTTTTTCGAAATGTTATTGACTGTAAGAATACACATTACATAGGTAATTGGAACTGGCAAGTCATACATCACTGTTAGGCATCGCACTACAATGTTTACAAAAAGTATTTCTTCCTGCACTTAGCATCTGCAAAATCTTTAACTAACTAACCAAACTGTATCATCTTGAGGACACTGGTCTGGACAGCCAGTAGGCACAGAGCCCTTAGACTTTCATGGGTTATCGTGGTTCTCATATAATTCATTATCAATGCCAATTTGCTGAATGACTTTTCTCCCGGACAACTAGAGACCATCATGCCTAATTATATTCTAGGAGCTACATTAACACCTGGAAAAGGTATCAGCCAGCCCTTCATCATGTAATAAAACTGCCTGTTGAGATGGAGATGGTGTGCTTTAACGGCTACACAATCTCAATGATTGAACAT
Source organism: Lithobates clamitans (assembly GCA_037952925.1). NCBI lineage: Eukaryota > Metazoa > Chordata > Amphibia > Anura > Ranidae > Lithobates > Lithobates clamitans. Next base: position 2,901,485 of record JBBGZY010000539.1, read on the forward strand.
TGTTTAAACAGTCGATCTGATGGGAAGGATTTGCCAATGACCTTCCCTCTGAAGGACTAAGTCTGAGGACTGAGAAAACAACATAAATTTATTCCTAAGGAGTAGTGTTTATGCCACATGTTTGTGAGTCCGCAGAGAGATAGTTGACAATATAGTGTGTTTCTGGATGAGAAATCGAGCATAGGTACCTTTTTGTAAAATCTTTCTGAGCATTATGGCAAGTTCCCCTCTCTTTTTGTTGAGTGGACAGCGTTGACAGGCGCACAGGAGGTGGCTTGTACGGATTAATTCAGGAAACGGAAAATAACTTGTGAGAAGTCTGGTTGAAGGATTCAGGACATGGAAAAACAAACACTGGTTAGGAGTCCACTTCACTACTACACTCGGTACAAGACACTTAAGGAAGGTCCTCTACTCTCTGCTGATTTCATCCGACGCCCTGCTATGTCATTCATGGCTATGCTATATTCCGATCCAGGACCACGCCTGTCCCAAATTCAACCAATCCCGTAACAAAGTTTTACCCTATTTGAGATCACAGAGTGTTGTATTCCCCACTTGACCTAACAGGGTTGAGTGAGCTTCTCTCTCATGTTTCTCATTGCAATCAATGCTGGTCATTAACTTCACTCCCACATGATGGGGCCTGGGCTGTTGCCTGGCACTTTCTAAAACATTTTTTAAGTTTTCCCTTGTCCCACCCACTTATCTCTCGTAAACAAGGCAATAAATTCCATGACACAGTCATGTCAAAACAAACATCTCGAATAGTAAAATAATATGAGAAGTTGAAATGTAAAACATCTGCCAGAAGCCCTCATCCCTTTCTTTGCTTCTGAAGTCAGCCTTACAGGAACTGTTCTGTATCCTAACACTCACTCGCACTTTGTTAATTGGTTTTAATAATAAAACAAATATATCATTATTAAAAAATGTTTTATAAAGGAAGTCTGTGGGGTCCCTCTGGCAGGGGGGCCCATGGCAACTGCCCCTGTTTCCCCCCTTATATATCTGGCACTGCATACAAGCTTTGGCAGTGTTCAGAAGGTGGATTACTAGAGATTTTTTATTACGATTTATAACACATAGAAGTAACGTGAAGTAAGACTGTTTCACTTCTTGGATGATCTCTAGGACTGAGTGCCAGAATGGGCGCAAGACAAGGCAGTCCCAAAATACATGCAAAGTAGAGCCTGTTTGAGTGTTAAAGTGCCAACAGAGTGGGTTACTATGTAGAAAAGGTTTAGCTAGGACTACTGGAGTCCGAAACCATCTGGTCACCAATTTGTAAGAAATCTCTTGGGATTTGTTGCAGACAGAGGCTTTGTGATCAGAAAAAATCAGCCAAGTGTGCAGCCAGTAGTGTCAGCCAGGTGATCAGCAAAACCAAGACGAGAACCAGCAAGGTTAAAGGGGAACTCTGATTAGGCCAAGGTGCAGGGTGGTAGAGTGAACCAGTGACATCGCCATGCAGGTGGCAGGAGTACACATAGATGACTGCAGCTGATATTTGAAATAATCCTGAGCAGGCACCAGGTGATAGCATGGAGCAGAATCCCAGACAGTAGCGGAATCACAGAGCAAGCCAAGGTCAGCAAGTATTGATTAGCACAGAACCAAATCATAAGCAGAATCCAGGTTGTGTATGTAGCCAAGGTCAGGAACTAGTAGACAGCAGTACAGAGCTGGATCCAAAGTCAGGTCATGGGAGAGAAGGGTCAGTAAAAGGAAGCATATGCAAGGTACAGATCAGAACACAAAGAACAATCTGAAGACCAGTCAGCAATGACTAAATGTGGGTAGCCACAGCCGTATATGCAGTATAAAAAGTATGAGAGCTGTAACTCTCATAGCCACAGCAGGCATGAAAAAATAGCCAGAGCTGTATTATACATCACCAATGAAATTGCAAAGTAAATAATAAAGAAAAGGCAGTAACCATGCAGGTGGCATACACCTCATGGGAGTAATGATTTTTTTGCACAGCACATTATAATAAAAACATTTTTGCTTGGAGTTCTGCTTTAAACCTTAACCAAGCCTAACAATCTGGAAGTAACTTTCCTCAAGAAAAGAACGTTATTGAGCCTCCCACTTTTGTGAAAGATCTAATAAAAGTTCTATTTAATCTTTCAGTTCAGCCATCTCAGACCCATTATGTGACTTTAGCTCTTGGAATGTCAGACCTGATTGAGCAAGTCTTAAAAGTCCAATAAGAAACTCATCTGTCAGCTGCAAGTATGTCATTCCAACCTGTAGTTTCAATTGGAGAAATGACTAAAGAGTGTTGTCAGCCAGACAGAATGATTAGTACCCGTTACTCCACTACACTGTACACAGTGCACGGAACACAATCTTACAGAAACTTTACTAAAATAAAATAACTTTAACCTCATAAATACATTCACTGGCAACAAGGAGACTATAAAAGAAACATATTTAAAGATTAAAAGTAAATAGTTTATATTAGCATTACGTGTAAGACTACTAACAGCTCATTTGACATTTTAAGTATGTAAATTATTATAAACCATGATTGGGTGAATCTCCCCTTTCATTCAGCTTAATAGTGCATTCACTTGGATCAAACTACATGATATACATTCTCTAATTGACCGCACAGCTCATACAGGTAAGTTGAAGTAGATTTGAAGTAATTCGAAATCTTAAAGCTCAGCACAGTTTTTGGGGTAAATTGTTTATTTTAGTATTACGTGTAAGACTACTAACAGCTCATTTGACATTTTAAGTATGTAAATTATTATAAACTATTTACCCTAAAAACTGTGCTTAGCTTTAGGATTTTTAATTACTTCAACTCTTCTTCAACTTAACCTGTATGAGCTGTGTGATCAATTAGAGAATGTATATCATGTAGTTTGATCCAAGTGAATGCACTATTAAGCTAAATGAAAAGTGGAGATTCACTCAATTATGATACAAAAGGAGGTGTAAAAAGGCATGGAAAATGTCTTAAACTTATTATACCAGAAATACAATAATGTCTTGTACCATGCATACTTACACACATTAGCGATCGTGTCATATCCTGAACATTGTTGAGTGACACAGTAGATGGTTATAGAATCGTAGAAAATTATATGGAGATGAATGATAATATTCATGGTGAAACATAGAACAGTGTCAAGAAGTTAAAAAGCATCCATATGTTTTGGGTTTAGTACCTTGCTTTGAGAATTATGTCAAAAAAGGATTAATTGTATATAACCTCAGATTTCTTAAAGTAGAATTCCAGTCAAATACTAACTATGTGCAAACCTGCTCCCACCCCCATTTTAACTCTGTTCTAACTACCCTGTAAAGGAAATATGCATATACTTACCTTACTCCAGTCCGGTCACATGATTTCTCCAGCAGCGAGCTTCAGTGAAGAGGGGAGAACAGGGACAATGACTGCAGTGCATGGGTGATGGAATCCCCCATAGGCTTACTCTGGGGCATCTGTTGTCAACGATCTCTCCTCTACGGTAAAGCCGATGTAGCGTCACATATGGTGACCCATCACTACCCGCTGGAATGCACAAGCGCGACGCCGCCATATGCGTTGCAACACTTTTACGACAAAACTCCACTCCCTTCACGGGCTCGCTTTACTCGCCAGGCTTCGGGCACGGCCTTGCTACGCTCGGCATAATTATAATCTAACTCTATGTCCACTTGGATGGTGGGGCTTGAACGTGAACTTAGGGGTGGAGTTTTATCTTAAAAGTGTTGAAACGCATATGACGGCGTCGCGCATGCGCACTCCAGTAGGTAGCAAAATGTGATGGGTCACCATATGTGACGCTACACCACCATTGGGAGCCAATCATGCTACCAGAACAGAGCGACCTCAGAATAGGTAAGTTTAGACATCTTTCCATTACATGGTAGTTATATCAGGCTTAGAATGGTGATGGGAGCAGGTTTAAGCATGGTTAGTATTTTACTGGAAATCTACTTTAAGTTTATTTGCTATAATATTGTTATTTTTGCCATCGATGGAGTTCCTTTTAAATAGTCTTATGAGGGATAATGTATATGACTCCAAACTTTACAGCATGTGTTGGATTTTACTTATCTTTTGTGTTTTATTACATACAGTATCTGTTTTAAAAAATATGCACTCACATGTGTACAATTTTTTTTTTCAAATAAATTATATTTTGAAGTAAAAAAATTTATTTAACTTATTGCATTTAATAACAATTTTTGCCAGTGCGAGTGAGCGAATCTGGCCAAATTTGATAGGGTTCATCAAAAGCATTATGGAACTGTACAATTTTAAGGGCAGCATCGCCATATTCTGCCATCACATATTTTGATATGTAAATGATTGTTTGTTTCCTTTTTAGCTTCACCTATATCCAGCAGACTTTTTAAGGTAGTTTTGGCTGTAGCATCTGATTTTTTTTTTTTTTAATGAAGTGGTAGCAAGTGTAGCGTTACCCCAGTAGGGGCCGCTGGTGTATGTGATCGTCTCCCACTCTGCACAGCCAGGCACACAAATTTTCCATTCACTTCAGAGACAAAAAGCAGTGCTTGCAGCTTTGTTTGTTTTTTTATTAGGGGAATTGAATTTGGATAGGGAAGGGTAGATATGTGATGTCCATTTGATCAGTAGAACTCTTTAGGGACTTGAACTATATTAATCAATTATATACACACTTTCCTCTTCTACCTCCAGCACAGACTTGTTTGCAAAACAACAACTCCCAGGACCAGCTAGCACAAGTTTCAGGTTTAGCACAGTCTCAGCTGAATCTGGACGAATGCCCTTTGGAGGCAGGAACAGCAGGCCCTGCCTGCAATAAAAGTTTTTGGTGCTAGTGGTCCTATAAGTGGGTAATGTTCCCAGTGCCACCCCTTCAGGCACTGCCAGCCCTCCTGGCTGCAGCTGTCCCTTTCTCCTGAACATGCCACCACAGTCCTCCTGATTGCCTCGACATCCATCACAGACTGCTCCCCCAGTCCTCCTGAATGTGTGTCACTCACCAGCCCTCTTGGCTGTTCCTTTTCCTCCTAGATACTTGCCTGGAAGTGTTCTCCCACTGTCCTCTCTTTGCTCCTGGCCTCCTGGCCAGGGCACTTCTGTGTGTCTTGAAGAGGGTCCTGTCCACAGCTGAGCCCAGGCCCAAGGTCACCCCCCAAGACTGGGGAGCTCCCTCAAAGTCACGACAGCCTAACACTGCATCTCCAGCATCCACCCGAACTCCACACTGCCCCCAGCTGGGCTGACACTGAGTATTTGAGGATGCCTGCCCCCTGCCAACCCTTTTGTTGGGGATTGGTCAGGGCCCTCAGAATACTCCAGCTAGCTGCTCCTGGACTCCTCCTATCTGCTGATGAGTCATCCAGCCTACCTAAGTCACTCAACCCTGACCCAGAAAAGCAAACAGGCTTGGCTGCCAGCCAAACCTGAAATTTCCCTACACTAGCAAACAAAAATCCTAGCACTCTAGCAACACAGCTAGGGGGTGCTACATAGGCTTTAATTGGTCAATGAAAGTAGCAGCCACAACAGACCTAAAAGCTATAGAAAAGTTTCCTCTAAATCTAAAGCCCTTAACCCTGTACAAATTAGCACAACCGTTTAATAGTATAATTTGTGAGCTTTTTTCACAGTAACACACTGCATTGTCTTAAATGTTCAATACATTATCACACAATAACACCTAATAACGACAACCCCACATTCCCTAACCTTCTTACCATTCTTATATACTCAATTGTTCCCAAAATAGATCCACAGGTATAGTATGTGTTTTGTAGACGTTTGCTAGTGGCAGGACAGCATGCCAGGACTTAAATAGGCAGCAAATGGAAAGAGCTGTGCAATATAGTTTTTTTAATGTATATGCTATTGGCAGCACTGTTGTGGTCTGCAGTCTCTGCTTGCAGCATATCAGCCAAGGTAAAAGAACCGGCTACTTGGGTTTTGCATGCATTAGGAAACACATAACTCTGTATCATAGAGCTTGGTGTGAGTAGCACTGCAATGACATAGGTAGACAGAAGAAGATTTAAGCTCCTCTTTCCCATTCACTTTCTGCTTTCCCCCCCCTCCACAAAATTCTCCCGCTGCATCTGCTGCAACATCTGTGGCCTCTAGCAACAGGGATAAAAGTTTCAGAGGCTTAGGATACATCATGTCAAGCAAGGTAGAAGGCTATGAGACAACAATAGGGAGGGTCAAAAAGCCTTAAACCCCTGCAGAATTCTTCTATACCCACTCCGCTGTTTTTACTGGCATCCTTCCCAAGGCAGGTGTGTTTTTCGCAGCCTTTGGAGCAATAGACAAAAATGAACCTAAGTCACCCCTGTGATCAGCATCTTAGTACCAGCTTTTCAAAACTGCTAGATTTGCAACTGTTCCCATTCCAGATTTTAAAATCAGCCCCCGCAGTAGCAGGTACCCAGAATTCATTTTTATACTCTGAAGGGATTTCTGCTCTCCACCAGCATGTGGAATGTAATGCGTCTGTGTCCCTGGACTTAGCTGTGAGTAGAAGGGTATAAATGACGACAGACACGTAGTTCAGTAATCATGATCAGGGGTACATATATCCTATGCCTGGGCCTTTTACCTGCTACCCTTGTTCCTGAATCTAGTTCTGGTCCCTTTCCTGTTTCCTGCACCTCCCATTTTACTCTGTTGATCTTTGTTCCTTATTTTTATATATTGTATTATAGTTAATTTGCTAGTTAGGTTTTTTTTTGTCATTAAGTTCTGTGGCATTACCATGCACATTTACAAGGCGAGGATTAGTGATACAATCCCTCTCATGTTTCTCCTGGAGTACATACCCCATGGTCTAAATGACCGGGCACTTGAGGCACAGCAGCAGGAGGAAGAGTACTTGCTGCTATCCCAGGGCCAGTAGGATCCTTTGAACACTGCTTCCATTCCTGTGAGGTAGATACAGCAAAGGCAGAGGAAGAGGGTTGGAGTGCCGGCAGTGAGGATGAGTAGAAATTAGGGCAGGATTCAAGGGGAATGTTTCACCTCTCCCAAACCCTGAGCGATGTTCATGGGTGGGATGGGATTGAGAGGGGGCTCCTCTACTGTAGGAAATGTGTGGCAAAAGGTGTCCTTTATGTTCAAATGCATAATCAAAGACCATAAGATAAAGGTAGCAAAGTGAAAGACCAGTACTGGCCACCTTATTAGATACCCCGATACAAGGGTAAAATGATCGATCTACTACCATTATTCCAGAGCAGGGGTAGGCAACCTTAAAGAGATGGAGATCTACCTGAACAACATGGGAGAAGTCAAAGATCACAAGGAACAGTGTCGCCTCCTCACAACTGATTTAAACCTCTAATTGCCATACTACCATATCGCAATTGCGAGCATTGCATGGCAATCTTGGGTTTAAATCAGGTGGTGAGGTGGCAACATATCACCTCCTCACCACCAGTTAAACACACTTCGATCACTTTTTAGAGGAGCAGCAGTGTCTTCACCCAAACTGATTTTTCAATCGGCTCTCAGGTGCTGCTGCCGCCATCTTGGTTATGGGAAATCAGCAGTGAAGCCTTGTGGCCAGTTCCCTACTGCAATGTGGGAAGCGTGCTGCACTTTGTGAGTGGCCTGGCGGTGGGGGAAGGAGGTACCAGGTACCCACTCCCCCCCAAAAGGTGCAAATTGTGGCAGTGGAGGGAGGGAGGGGACAAATAAGCGGAGCTTCGGATTTTGGATGAAGTTCCGCTTTAACTATGGGGTTTTACCACCCCCCCAAACTGCAATTGTAAATGAACCCTATAAGGCTGCTATCATACTGACGTGCTGCGGTTCACCTGCACCATGGGTGCAGCACAGTGCATCTGCAATGTTCCTGGGTTAGCTTTGTTTTGCCATAGACTTCTATTATATCCTGCATGTGTGGTGCACTTTCTGAAAGCACACCAAAACTCAGAAAAAAGCAGAAAAATCTCTTCTTTCCTGCTGCTGGCACCACTCTGGAGACTGCTAGCTGAGATAAGTGATGGAGTGCAGATGTTGTCACTCCGCTTGGGACAGGAGTCAGCACTACAGAGGAGGCATCAGCTTACATGGCTCTTACTCCCTACTACAGTTTCAACTTTACAAGTAGTCCCTCTGCATTGTACTCTGTTTGATGCTCTGGAATGGTCAGTCAGCAAGCCTTGACCACAATCTACCAGTCATCTGCCCACAATCTACTGGTAGATTGCGATCTACAGGTTGCTGACCCCCATTCCATAGGGAACCCCAAATTTGGCACTTTGAGTACGTGCATAAGAAACTTTTTGTTGCATTTCTTGATAGTGGCAGGATCTGATGACCCGCATTCCTTTGATGCCTTAACCTCCCTGTTATGATTATGTCAGATTTTTGATGCTGAAAGGGGTACAATTGTTTTGCATGGAAATTTGGCGTTTTATATTGTAGGCCTGTAATTCTTAGGAATAACTCACTTAAATCTGTCCAAACAAGAATTTAGTAGACATCCCAGGTATGATAACGTTTGTAACAAAAAATCATAAATTATAATATAATAAATAACTATAAATAATAACAAATAATAATATAATAATACATTTTATTCAATACATTTTAGTCAATAATATAATCAAATCAAAAACACTGAAATGTGTCCAAACAAGGGTGCAATACTAGTCATATTGGTTCAGTAAACATCTCGGGTATGATAAATTTTAAAACATAAGACTGCACAAAGTCCGACATCACAATCGGGACAATGGAACCTGGTTTCCTTTTGGATTTTCTTTCCACTGTCATCTCGCTTCGAGCCACAAACCACACACATCCTTTTTTGCTATACGGTACTGCATTACTTTAACTGACAATTGCATGGTCATGCAATGCTGTACCCCAATAAAATGTATGTCCTTTTTTTCCCACAAATAGAGCTTCCTTTTGGTGGTATTTGATCACCATGGCATTTTTTTTTTTTTTTTACGCAAACAAAAAAAACCACAATTTTGAAAAAACAACAATATTTTTTACTTTCTGCTATAAAACATATTCAATAAAAAAAATCAAATTTCTTCATAAATTAAGGCCAATATGTATTCTGCTATATATTTTTGGTAAAAAAAATCCCAATGAGCGCATATTGATTGGTTTACGTAAAAGTTATAGTGTCTACAATTATGATATATTTGCTGGAATTTTTATTTTATTTTTTATCTTTTAATAGTAATGGTGACAATCAGTGACTTTTAGCGGGACTTGAGCCCAATGCTGATACACAGACCAGGTATTCCTGGCACTACATCCTCTGAAACGTTCCTTGTTGTGGCTGACCGGCTGTCCAGGAAGGAGGCTAGTGGGACATCAGCTGAATCCTTTGTAGGAGACCCCCAGTGATCCATACACCTATGCATCTCTACTAAGCCTGTTTTGACCCCCCTGAATAAGGGTGGTCGCAGGCTTTCCGGTAAGCCTCCATTACTCTATCACCCGGTGGTGGGCAGCACTAGCGGTTGAATATTGACCCAGGATTCTGCATTGAATAGTTCAATTTCTGGACCTTTTTTTCATTTTCACTTCACGAATATTTATTACACTTATGAATTTTTGTCTTTATAAGCACTTCATTCTTTTATTAATTTGATGGTATTTTATTGGAAGATAATCACTGTTGTTGATTGTTCATCTATTAATACAATATAATCCACAATCTAGTATTTGTCCAGCGTTGCACTGTCTATCATATATTTATCTTTTGTGCCCTCATATTGGGGTTATTGTGTTCAGCAGCAGGACTTCCGTCATGGTTTCCTTTTTCTCACACAAAAACATTATTATTATTATTATCCTTCACTCATTGTATATGCATCTAGCGCAATTCTTTTTTATTTTCAGTTCCCCTTTATGCCTCAGTAAATAGGCCACTCTAGACCTATTTAAGTTGTTTGACTGTGTTATTTTGAAGTCTGCATTTTGGGTTTGATTAACACTATTAAAGATCACAGTTTGCCATTCTTGACTATTGAGTTACCAGATCACTGTTTGATTGTGGAAAGTCTTCCAGTAAACAAACTTCCTGTTCACTACATTTGTGTCTGTTTTACTGTGTTTGCAATAATACAAAAGAAAGTGCAGCGCTGAATTATAAATCAGTATAAAATGTCCGTGAATGAACCATAAGTATCAACGGTGGTGCAGGGTGCTTCATGCAGATCCAAAGTGCTTTTAAATCAGTGCTCCCCCTCCTTTCAGTCAAACCGCTCACCTTGTTAAAGGGACCCCTGAACTAACAGGAAGGTCTGATAGGCGTTCACCACTCGAATGGTGGTCAGAGTAATATCTTGGCTGGAAGGCAGGGACCTCTTCTTTAATAGGGATCACCACTTAATTGTTCGGTTTACATGGAATGAACAAAAAAATGCATAGTGCTCTCTGTATACTATTAAAAACAATACCTTTATTAAAAAACGGTACTCACAAAATTAGCACTATGACCAGTGCTAGGCTTAAAAACGTATGACAATATTACAGATGACAGTCTAAGATGGCTGCAGGGGCATCTAGACCAGGATGTAACCAATCCGCACGCGTATCGTCCGGAGGACTTCCTCAGCGGTTTATGGATCCTTAGGTGTAGTCAGTATTGAGTATATAGACCCCTGTTTATATCATCTGTTAATTGGTTATTCCTGAGTAGCGCTCATCCAATAAAAACGCTCGACTCAGGAGTAGGATGCATTGTTAGTAGTGGTTGCCATAGCGATCGGCGTCGTGATGTCACGACGTCAGGCCGCAAGGCTAACCCTCTGTATTCACTTCCCCTTCCTGGGTAAACAGGAAGGGGATCCAACAACTATGATTGGCTGATGCTCATAACGGGGGTGTGTTGGAATGACCTATGACGTGAACGCACCATCCCTGTGTCCCGCCTATCGAACACGTGGTTCGCTAGGTCTAATGGAAGCCACTCCCTTCCGCGTCAGGGACGTTCCACACTGTAGAACCACAGCGCGGTCGAGACATCACCCTGCCGCGATCGCGTCATCATAATGACGCGGTTTCCGGTCACATGATCGCCTGCGTCAATAGGCACTGCCTTCTTAGTTAAAGACAAAGACTGCGTGAGCTATAATGGGATGAAATATGTCACATGGTACCAATCCCTCTGCAACTGAGAAGAAGTGTAAGCAGAGAAGGGATAGTTATACCAGGTGGCGTCTTCTAAAAGGCACAAGCAATACCCAAAATAGCTAATGCAATCAGCACCATTGCGTTGGGCAATTCTATAATGTCATTATTAAAAAAGATTAATTTAAAAGACAAGGTATATTAATAAAAATAAAATAAATATGAAAAAATGAAGATGGAAAAAATAGTAATACCCACCATATGAAACTAAATATAAATAAGACACATCTCTGCAGCCACCTTTTACAGCACGGTCATCATATACAAAAACAAATCAGTAAGTACCAGATATTTAAATATATAAAAATGTAAAAACATAAAGGCCTCCCTGTTAGAATGAACTATCTGTCAGAAATGAAACAGTTCAAATCGAACTCAACATTGAGCCCCTTTGGTACTCCCACACGGGTCTCATACACCCAAAAAGACTCCCGACGGCTCAATTGTCTTATAAAGTTACCCCCTCGCCAGTGGGGTGTAACCTTTTCGACTCCCCAAAATTTCAATTTGGCGGGACTGCGCTTATGACATAATTTAAAATGCTTGGAGACATTATGTGAGTCTAATCCTTTTTTAATGTTAGTAATGTGTTCACCAATGCGGACATGCAAGGGGCGAGACGTTCTACCGACATATTGAAAGCCGCATTCACATTCCATCATATAAACCACCCCTGTGGTGGAGCATGTGATAAAATCTTTAATCAAATATGTCTTCTTTGTTGCTGTAGCTGTAAATTCTTTACGTTTTTTGATATTTCCCCTGGCTTGTTTACAGGCTGGGCAACGTCCACATGCATAAAAACCTGTCAAGAGGTTAGATAATCTATTTTCGGAAGCAAGAGGTGGATCAATAACCCCCGGGGCTAGCTTATCTCTAAGGGAGGGGGCCCTCTTATAGACAAACTGGGGACGTTCAGGCAGGACGGGGCCAAGCGTTTTATCTTGCTTTAAGATGGGCCAATACCTCCGAATAATCTTTTCGAATTTCTTGTATTGGACGTTATAGTCCAAAACGATCCTTATATTCCCTGAATTGTCTTGTTTAACCTTAGGACCATTAGAAACTAATGTAGTTCTATCCAACTTGCGGACAGTCTCAATATGTTTCATAATGTGTTTGCAAGTACACTGTTTGCTAGGTGTGCTAGAGGGGCTGAGACAGTTCAGGGTTAAGAGGCAGAGTAACGGACTGAACAAACTTAAGCAGCTTCAATATCGCTACAATAGCATGTGTTTATTTGCTGTTAAAATTAAAGATACAAGTAGTTATATCTTTTATGGTTCCACGCACGTAAAAAATATATATATACTTGACCCAAATATAGAGTAGATAGGTATTAAATAGGTTGACTGAATAGCCTTAAAGTGAATCTGTCATTCAAGTGTTTTCATACCGTTAAGAAGTAGTAAGTGGACATTAAACCAAAGGCTCAAAAACCCATGTAGCTGCAGGCACTGGGGAGCAAATAATTCTTAAAAATCGCAAAAATATCACTGAAGTCATTCAGCAGCTCATCCTTCTCACATTCCCAGAGCATCTGCTGTGTGTTTTCATTAGAAATTAGAAGGCTGCAAGGGGAAAACAGAGTGAGCTGTTGAGAGAATGACTTGGATGACTTTAATGCTTCTACTTGGAACGTTAAGTATGATTTACTTCTCAGTGACTGCAGTTATTACCAAACAATCTTGTTTGAATACCTCGAATACCAAAGGGAGGATCTCCTTATGGAATCCAGGTCCCAGGGGTATGTGCAAAGTGGAGTCTCAACTCATTATATTTCCAATTGTTAAAGCCTAGAATTTGATCAGATCAAAGGAAATATATGCAAATACTTACCCATCCTACAAGGAGATGCAGGCTTGGCAGAGGTTTTTTCTCTGGGAGTGCAATTCATAGCAAAACAGGCACCATGGTCCTAGGTGACCCATAGGTGGAAGTGTGTAGTATGTGTTGACTTTGTTGGAGTGGGTGATGTCATCAGTGTGTGAATTGCTGTTTGATACTAGTTGTTTATGCGGAGTGGGTACCAAGGTTCGGCATCTGACATTCCCACAATAGAAAGGAATGAATGGGGGCTTGACAACGGTGAGGTTGGGGCCTATTGTCTAACATCATCTGTGCAGCATGCATGTTTCTATGCACATAATGGTAATAATTCCCTGGGTTACATTATTGACCATAAAAGCTCACATTATGTTATTAGATTATATCACCTAGTGATCCCTTGGGAGTCAGATAATGTTTAAAAATGAAAATAACAGTACAAAAAGGGAAACAAAATGGTTGCTCCCTTTAATATGCCATCCAGTCTGGGTAGCCAGAAAAGCGAGGACAGCAAGTATGTATCCCCAACCTTCTTGTATCTTACTAGGCCACATGCCTTTCAACATTGATGGTACCTTGCAAGAGGGAGTGGCAAAGCCTCCCCACTTGCAAAGGTACCTTTGTCTCAATGTTGAGGGACAATATCCTCTTTCCTACATCCATGTGCCTCCAAATCAGGTGGGGCTATGGTAAAATGGGAGGGACTTATGATGCAAACCTGGAAGCCCCCTTTATATCAGGGGGTGGCCATATATCTGTCCCCTCTCAGGGGTATGACTACAGGGGTATATTAGTACCCCTTATCCATTCTCACAAAGAGTTAAAATTAAAAAACAACATATATAAATACCCTTAACAAACACACACTTACTGGCTTTTTAAATAAGGTTTATTAATGACCCTAGAAGTAAATCCAGTGATAATCATGGCATCCAGTGATGTATCCATCAATCAAATTATCTAACAAGGTATTCTATGTCAATCACAATGACCTGTCACTGATCTGTACACTCCTGCCAATAATATACAGATTACCAGCTGCAGTTATTTAAATTTACAACCAGGAATCCACAGGGTGCAGGTTCTGTCACTTAGCAGCAATAGTATGGCACATACAGTGCACCTAAATTCCGTCACTATTGACTTCATGGTTGTGTTCGAGCAACACTAGTCATTATTGTCAATTCTACAAAATAACAGATCTGGCACATCTGCTGCTATCTGCTCTTTTCTAATAATATGTTGTGGAAACATTTTCCAAAATGTCTCTACAATTTTTAGTAGCTGAGTGTACCTCTAGAGACTTAATGATCTAAATTTATAAACTTCTGTAATGATGAGGTAGCTACCTTTCCAGTCTTTCAAGCAATCAAACCTGACCTTTATATGTAATTTTATCAATGTGACAAGATATACAAAAAAAAATGAAATGTCAGACATGCTATGTAATATTTTACATATAATTTGTATTTTACTAAATATATTACAGGCATGTTGAAAGTCCTACAAACCAGATGGCATGAATTGTATCTTGCGTGTTTAAAGAGCATTCTAATGTTGTCAACCGTACACTGTTATTTTCTTTCTAAATAGTTTTTATTGTTTCATATGTATGTATGTGAATCAGAAGGCAATGAAAGAATAAACTGTGACTCACAATGAGTATCTAGTCTCAGAACATATAAAATACATGCATCTGTAAAACAAAACAGGAGTGGTTGACAGCCGTTTTATCTCCTTACAATACAATTAAACTCCACAGATCCACATTTGATATACTATGCTATGGAATCTTCTGTATTATCATATGCGAAGCCTATGGTCCAACACTATGTATTAATTTGGCATACAGGCTATTTTACAAAGAAAAAACAAGAGGTGAAGTAAAGAGAACAGACTGGAAAGGTTTCTTCTCTTGGTCTTGGTCCCGACGCCTCCAACCCCCATCCCAGTTATATTGGTGTTTGTATGTACCACACCCAGGGTTTCCAGATCTTTTCATATCTGGTCTGTTTGTCTAGACAGTTTCCTGTGTAGCATTATCCAAGAAAAAATATTCTTTGTTGCCATTAAGTCTACTACAGGAAATCCCATGCTATCACAATGGTCATTTTTTTTTCTTTTAAAGGTTAACTTTTATTATTTTTATAAGCAAATCAATATTGGTTACACAGACATACACTCACATCAACCATTTCTTTAGTCATATTACAATACGGTGAACAGGTATATAGGTTTGCATTACACGTCAGTATAAATCGTCTTACATCATATTTTGTTGCAGTTAGGGGAGATTGCACACAGTTGCTACAGTATAGTATTCCTACACATCACTTATAGCTTGTCAAACAGGTGCTATAGTGCTCTCCGAGTTTACCCATGAGTTCCACATTTTGAAGAATTTTTTGAGACATCCTCTAGCTTCATATGTTAGCTTATACAGTGGTATGGCTTGATTGATGAGGGTGAGCCAGAACTTTATAGTGGAAGTAGAGTGGGATTTCCAGTGCATAGTTATTGTTTTTTGGCATAGAACAGCACAATCCTTAAAAAGGACTGTTTATTTTTGGATAAGCCTTCATCATCAATGTAGCCCAATAGACATCTAAGAGGATTACAAATGTTTGGTATGTTAGCTACAGAGCTAATGAATGCCGTAACTTCTGACCAGAACTGCCTTATCGGAGCACACTCCCACATTAAATGGAAGAATGTACCCTCAGCTGCACCGCATCTTAAGCACAAAGGATCTGCCAATTTTTTAAATTTAAATAGCAATTTGGGTGTGAAGTACGCTCTATACAATAGCTTTGACTGGATCACCCTATCTCTAGAGGAGATGACCGAGGGGACCTGCAAGGGAAGAATCTCCCACCATATCTCCTCCCTCAACTCAGGTATATCTGCACGCCATGTGTGCTCAACCTTCTCTAATCTGGTAGTGGTGGAATGAAGCAGAGTTTTATAATAAGATGAAATTAATTTATCGTGAGAGCGATCAGTCAGCAAGAGTTCAAGCCTGGAGGATTTCATCTCTATATTTCTTAGCCCAAATTGTACAGCTGCCGTGTGTCTTATCTGCAGGTATTGGAAGTAGGCCGTCCTTGGGAGCCCAAAATCTCTCTGGAATTCTACAAAGGATCTAAATGTGTTACCCGTAAATAAGTGTGATATTGTTTTCACCCCTTTTTTGGACCAATATCCTCCGTCAGTTCTCTGATTAAATTCTGGTAGGGAAGGGTTTCCCTAGAGTGGGGCATTGGGAGAATAAACAGCTTGAGTGCTGGTTGGGATTAATTTGTAAATTTTAAAGATCTGCAAGGTCATAGATAAGATATTTACGCCCTCCCTCCCTCTAAGTGACATGCGATGTATTAGATTTTGGAGAGATTCGTATGAGGTGAGAATGGCCGCCTCAAGTGCAGTAGCTGCATTGTTGGCCTCCGGAAAGAACCACCAGTGAGAAAGGATCAATTGCGAGGCAATGTAGTACGTTTGGAGGCATGGCAGTGCCAGACCCCCTTCCAAACTGGGTAATTGTAAAGTATGTTTCGCAATCTTCACCACTCCTCCTTTCCATAGAAAGTTGATAATTATGGAATCTATTTCTTTAAATTTAGCTTCGGTAATATAAATTGGGGAATTATTCAGGATATAAAGGAATCTTGGGAGGTAGATCATCTTGAAAACATTGATTCTTCCTAATAACGTGAGAGGAAGATTATTCCATGTTTTCAGGGTGGATTTTAATCTAGTGATAAGAGGGTCTAGGTTAATCTTAGTATATGAGGAAATAGGGTGTTCAATCAGAACCCTTAGATATCGAAAGGTAGTTACTATTTGTAATGGACATGCCGGGGGTAATATTATTTGTGACTCCCGGTCAATCTGAAACAAAAGAGATTTATCCCAATTGACCTGGAATCCTGAAAAGTGACCGAAACGCTGGATAATCTCCAACAAGACTGGGAGAGACGACCGAGGGTCCCCGAGATATATCAACATATCATCTGCATATAAGGAGACTTTATCTTCTAGACCCCCAGTCGTCAATCCCTTAATCTCCCCATTGGATCTCACCAACGCAGCCAAAGGTTCTATTGCCAGTGCAAATAGGAGTGGTGACAACGGGCATCCCTGCCTTGTTCCTCTCTTTATTTGGAAAGCGTCTGATATAGACATATTAACCCTCAATCTAGCTGTGGGTTTGGAATAGAGGAGCTGTACCCATTTTATGAAGACATTGCCAAATCCAAATTTGGCCAGGACTTCAAACAGATATGGCCATTCGACTGAGTCGAAGGCCTTGTGAGCGTCTAGCGATAAAACCGCTCGAGCGCCGGTTCTGTCGTGTGATGTCTGTAGGTTGGTATATAATCTTCGCAGGTTTATAGAGGTTGATCGTCCAGGCATAAATCCTGTCTGATCCGCCCCTATAATGGATGTGATTACTACGTTTAAGCGCCTGGCAAGTACTTTGGCCAGAATTTTAATAAAAAATAAGAGCCGCTTTCAAACAAAACAAATTGGACCAGAAAGCATCCTAGAGGAGTTGGGGGTAATGTAGCGTATCGAAATCGATCCATAGAATTATCTAGGACTGTGTTGTAATCCCCTGCAATTTATAAAGGGCCTTCAGCAATTTCAAGTATCGTTCCCATCACCTTCTCAAAAAAAATTTTTGTGAAAGGCGGTGGGACATACACATTTGTCACAGTGTAGGGTTTACCCATTAGTTCCATTACCAGGATCACAAAACAGCCATTGGGATCTAGTTTTATGCGTTTAATGGAGATTGGTGCCAATTTGGCAATAAGAATAGATGTCCCGCGGGCGTAGGAGGAGTAGGTAGAGTGTAAGGCGTATGCTATTTTAGCTCTTTTAAGGTCCATCACTCTGGAGCCCTGGAGATGGGTCTCCTGGAGAAGGATTACATGCGGTTTATATATCGTGATAAGTAATCAAACATTATTGAGCGTTTTACCTTAGAATTAAGCCCCCTAACATTCCATGATACCAGACGTAAAGTATTCATTCTTGAATATAAGATATGAGTTTGCACGACCACCCATCCGAATAGCCCAAAGCCCACCAAGTCATGGCGACCCGAACCTCCCGATAGGCGGTGGCGCAATCTGAAAAACATTTATGAAAAAACATTCTGAAAAAAAGTAGAAAAAATAATAATAATAATAATGTGCTTTTTGACGTATATACCTGAACATATTGATAGCCTGAAGGGCCTACAGACCTGTGAACCAATATTATGAAGTAACATTTGTGTAGCCTGAACAATGGCGACACTTGAAACATTCCCCAACCTACCCAACCCACCCTAACCCTCCCGGCTCCCATACCCAAACTCATGAGAGCTTTGATCCCTTAACTGGAACTGTAAAGTAGGGGGTATCTAAACCAGTCTCGTGGTTAACAAACTTTAGGTAGCACAAACAAGGGTGGTTGTGAACGTAAGCCACCACCCATGCTCACTCCTTGGACTAAATAAGCAAGTAATAGCCCGGTCTTAAGGCAATGTCATCCTGTGTAAAAGAAGTGCATTTCTGATTTAGCTTGCGTTGCAATAATGATGATAGTCAGCCAGACAGGATTACATCAGTGATTTTCCTTTCAAGCCTCAGTAGGATCTTCAATCTTCCTGTAATCTGATGGTTGCATAGAGGAAATGTTCTGTTCTTGGTATAGGCTCCTATTTTGCTCCGTCGATATTACATGGCAGCAGTGTAAGAATGTTAGCAAATGGAGAGTTCTGCTAGTAACTATGTGGTGAAGTAGGGTATATGTTCATCGAGGTGGGGATCTCCGTTGCTGATTTCTCTGGTCGAATGGACCCAATGTGTCTGCCCAGTGAGCTGCTTCTTTCGGATCTGTGAAAAAGTGGGCCTTGCCCTGATGGATAACATGATAGATGTCTGTAGGTTGGTATATAATCTTCGCAGGTTTATAGAGGTTGATCGTCCAGGCATAAATCCTGTCTGATCCGCCCCTATAATGGATGTGATTACTACGTTTAAGCGCCTGGCAAGTACTTTGGCCAGAATTTTAACGTCTGAGTTGATAAGTGAAATTGGCCGATATGATTCACACAAAAGGTGATCTTTATGGGGCTTGGGAATTAGAACTATCAATGCTTCTGACATGGATGGTGGTAACTGACCTGTTCTAAGGGCATAGTTGTACATCCGCAATAGATGTGGGACTAAGAGATCCCGGAATTGCATATACCACTCGATAGGGAATCCATCAAGGCCCGGGGTCTTGTGTCTGGCAAAAGATTGTATTGCTTCCTCTATTTCTTCCGTCGTTAACGGAGCGTCAAGCTCGTCAGTTTCGGAAGTGAAACCTCTGATAAATAGTCATCCAATTCTACTATTGTATAGTGAGCTCTGGTGGCGTACAGAGCGGAGTAGAAGGTAACAAACTCCTTCATAATATCTTCACTCTGCTCAACCATCATGCCCGTTTGGGTTTTTATTCTGGGAATGTTACAGGGTTTATAGTCGGGCTTGGCCAGATATGCTAATAGACGGCTATTTTTATTCCCAAATTCAAATATACGTTGATTTTGATATAGTAATTTTTTCTGTGTACGTTCTAGGAGTACCAGGTCCAGTTCTCTAGCCTTATGTCGCCAAACAGCATGTGTGTCAGTAGTGGGGTGTGTAGAATATTCTGTTTCCGCTATTCTAAGTTCTCCCTCTGCGTCTACTA
Organism: Lithobates clamitans; assembly: GCA_037952925.1. Lineage (NCBI taxonomy): Eukaryota > Metazoa > Chordata > Amphibia > Anura > Ranidae > Lithobates > Lithobates clamitans. The sequence continues at coordinate 2,921,190 of JBBGZY010000539.1, forward strand.
ACCTGGACTGCGACGCCTTGCGGGCCCCCCCGATGGCAGCTGCAAAAGAGTCACGGGCAGTGGCCTTGAAGGCATCCCAGACCACCGGGACGTCTGCGCTGCTTTTGTTGATCACCCAGTATGATTTCATATCTGCCATACTTTGATCTAATACAGCTTGGTCTGCCAACCATAACGAGCTCAGCCTCCACACCCGATATGAGGAAGATGTATTCTGGGCTAGGTCCACCATTAAAGGCGAATGGTCAGACAGAGTCCTAGGTAAATATTTAATTCTGGTTACAAGACTGAGTAAGTCAGATGGGACCAGACATAAATCAATTCTTAAACTAAGTATTTAATCGGAGATGTCTGTAAACTACCCAAATCCTCCCACAGACATCTAGGAAAAAATAAGAGGCGCTTTCAAACAAAAAATTAAGTGTATTAAACACAGTGATGGTGTGACCCTCTACACATGTGTATGTGAACACTAATGCAAAAGTGAAATCTATAAACAAATCTACACAAAATGTATATAGGTGTAAATGTACCAGCCAGATCAGTGGTCAAATAAAAAATAAGAGGCGCTTTCAAACAGAAATCAAGTGTATTAAACACAGTGATGGTGTGACCCTCTACACATGTGTATGTGAACACTAATGCAAAGGTGAAATCTATAAACAAATCTACACAAAATGTATATAGGTGTAAATGTACCAGCCAGATCAGTGGTCAAATAAAAAATAAGAGGCGCTTTCAAACAAAACAAATTGGACCAAAAAGCATCCTAGAGGAGTTGGGGGTAATGTAGCGTATCGAAATCTATCCATAGAATTATCTAGGACTGTGTTGTAATCCCCTGCAATTTATAAAGGGCCTTCAGCAATTTCAAGTATCGTTCCCATCACCTTCTCAAAAAAATTTTTTGTGAAAGGCGGTGGGACATACACATTTGTCACAGTGTAGGGTTTACCCATTAGTTCCATTACCAGGATCACAAAACAGCCATTGGGATCTAGTTTTATGCGTTTAATGGAGATTGGTGCCGATTTGGCAATAAGAATAGATGTCCCGCGGGAATCTGATGGTTGCATAGAGGAAATGTTCTGTTCTTGGTATAGGCTCCTATTTTGCTCCGTCGATATTACATGGCAGCAGTGTAAGAATGTTAGCAAATGGAGAGTTCTGCTAGTAACTATGTGGTGAAGTAGGGTATATGTTCATCGAGGTGGGGATCTCCGTTGCTGATTTCTCTGGTCGAATGGACCCAATGTGTCTGCCCAGTGAGCTGCTTCTTTCGGATCTGTGAAAAAGTGGGCCTTGCCCTGATGGATAACACGTAGGCGCGCCGAGTACAGCATACTATAAGGCAATTGTAAGTCATGTAGGCGCCTTTTAATCGCCAAAAAGGTGTCTCGTTGCTTTTGCGTGGCTACTGAAAAATCAGGGAAGATGGTTATGCCATTACCATTAAAGAGTATGTTCCCTTTTTCTCTGGCTGCCCTGATGATGGCCTCTCTATCTCTGAAATATAGTAGCTTAATAAGCATAGCCCGTGGAGGCGCCCCAGGAGGTAAGGGGCGAAGTGGGACTCTGTGCGCTCTTTCAATGGCAAACATTTTGGAAAACATATTGGCGCCAAAAGTGGATGTCAGCCATTGTTCCATAAGCTGCTCTGGTGCTTTACCTTCTGAGCCCTCTGAAAAGCCTAGGAAGCTGAGATTGTTACGTCTCAAACGATCTTCCATATCTGTGATTTTGTCAGATGTGTATTCTTGGGCCTGACGCAGCTCCCTGACTGATCCCTGTAAGGGACGTGTGTCATCCTCCAAATCTCCTATCCGCTGCTCTGCATTTTGCACTCTGTGTCTCAGATTCTGCACATCATGCTTAAGAAATGACAGGTCTGTCTTAATGGAGTCCATCTGAGTGGTCAGAGAGGCATGGCTGTGTTGTATAGCCTCCATTATTTGAGAGAGGGATGGCTCAGCAGGGCCTAGGGCAGCATCAGCAGTGGGGTGGGATGCTGGGTCAGTGTCCTCTAAAGGGGAGAGCAGCAGGGGGTCTTCAGGGCTGCAGGAGGGGGTTCGCTGTAACTCACCCTTCCCTTGATGTTGCTGGGCCGGCAGAGAGGTGGATGGATGGCTGCGCTTCAGAGCATGAGGCCGGCCGGCGCCATTTTGCTGCTGCTGAGACACCGGCGTCGGCGGATCAAATCCCGGAGCTTCCTCCATGGCTGGGCCGTATTTCACCATCGCGGGTTGCTCTTAGGAGTCTCAGGGGTTTTTAGAGGCTGAGGATGGTGTCAGATGGCGACCGGGCTAGCAGGATGATGATAGGATTGAAGCTGTACGGACGGAGCTCAGGCTTCTCACGTCCTCACATCCCGGAAGTTGGCCACGCCCCCCTCACAATGGTCATTTTAGCCTCTAAGATATAAAATATGAGACCACTAAAAAGATATAAAAATTTGACTGTGTATGGGGATGTCCTCTATTGAGTTTCTGAAGCACAAAAGGGATGCATTAGGATACATCTTGGCAAGCCTGGATGGGAACATATAAAATGATTGAGGTTAAAATGATTGTAAACGATCACCTTGAAAAACAGCTCATTCAGTTTTAAATAGAAATGAAAGGCAAAACATTTATGTATAGATATAAAAAAAACATTATAAATACCTTTTTTTCCCTTTTGTATACGTGACCACTTCCCCTCAGTTCTCAGCTGCACGAGAGCTGTAAGAGGAGAAACAGCACACTGATCTTCCCAGAGAAAGGCTGTGCAGAGGGGATGTGTCAGGTCAAGTCAGATCATTGGAGGAGAGCACACTGAGTTCCCATGATAGATAGAGAACTTGCCACGGTGTGTTCTCTTGCTTAGTGTGGTCAGTATTTAACAGGAATGCATAGGGACTGGCAGGAACACCAGAAATTTCACACAAAGGAAGCGATACAAAGAGAGCAGGATACTTTTATTATTTAAGGAATATGAAATGATGGGGTAACTAACACTTTAATATTGAGTGTCTCGGATTTGTCTTTGTTGACCCAGAGCCTCGATATGTTGCCGAAATCTGTCAGAAGTTGACACAGGTTGGGTAGGGTAGTGATTAGCGACATTGCAAACAGTAAATCGTCTGCAAAGAGGGCACACTTGTGATGTGTGTCAGCACTCTGGACACCCTGTATATATGGATTTATGCAAATTGCTATTACCAACATCTCTATTCCTATTACAAACAATAATGGGAACAAAGGGCAGCTCTGTTAGGTGCCTGTTTGTATCGTTATTATATTGTATTTGTACCCACTTACCATAATGTTGGCCATAGGCTTTGAGCATAGAGTGCGAAGGGATAAGAAATTGGGTTCAAAATTATATTTCTGTAAAAACCGGAATACAAAGGGCCAAGACAGGGAGTCAAAAGCTTTATGTAAATCCAATGAAAGCACCATCCCTCTTCGCTCTCTAACTCTATCCCAGTTAGAACTTAGACCTGAGATCATTTTGATTGCTCTTCAGATCTGGTTCACCGCCTGGCACTTGGGGACAAACCCCACTTAATCAATATTTATATAGTACTCCAAAAATTGGGCAATTCTGTTAACATAGCTTTTCATCAGCAGCAGTTTTAGGTTGCAATTGAGGAGCAAAATCGGTCTTTTCACAAATAGTTTTATACATTTCCGGAACACCTGTCTGGTTTGGGTATCATGTAGATATAGGCCCTATTTGAATCAGCACCAAGAGGCAAACCATCCTGAAGAGCATCATAAAAACCCTGTACGTGGAGTACCAAGTGTGGGAGGAATTTCTTATAGCCTGTCAATTGTTTGCAATATTTCTTTACCCATAATTTCTTTGTCCAAAAGCTCTCTGTGGGAGCCATTCATGTAGGGTAGAGAAATACACAATAGAAAGCTGTCTATTTCATCATCATATCCCTTCTTTGAGGCTGCATAAAGCTTTGAATAATATGTATGGAGCTGTTGAGAACTGTGGGTTCTGGGTAAAAGAACGGGCAAAAATGTCAACTCTCTCTAGATGTGCAAAGCTGGTAGAGACATACCCAAAAAGATTTGCAGCTGTAATTGCAGTGAAAGGTGGTTCTACAAAGTATTGACTGAATACAAATGCACGCCACACTTTTCACATATTTATTTGTAAAAAAATATGAAAATCATTTATAATTTTCCTTCCACTTCACAATTATGTGCCACTGTGTTGATCTATCACATAAAATCCCAACAAAATGCATTTACATTTTTGGTTGTAACATGGCAAAATGTGGAAGATTTCAAGGTGTATGAATACTTTTTCAAGGCACTGTATGTTATTAATGGTTTTATACAATTTTATGGAAATTGTATCATGAATAAAACTTTTGTAATCTTTTTTTAATATTTTGTGTACTTGCTTCTCTCACCTGGGCTATTTTCTGCCGTATTGTTTAGTAGAGAATGACGGGTTAACCCCCCCCTAGAAGAAATGCAAAAAAGAAAAAAAAAAAACAGGGTAAATAACAAAACATTTAAGAGAAATCACGGGGCCCCATACAGCCTACCTGCCTGTATAGCCTCAGCTGTACAGATGAATGAATAGAAAGCACTCTGAGGTGTCCTGCTCATTCACAAATTGAAGCATAGTAAACTTCGGTGGTGAATATACACAGGCGTGATTAGTACTGATCACTCACTGTGTTCATTCAGGAAATGGAGGGGCCAGTAAATGACATCCCCCTGTTTTTCCGGCAGTGCTGCGGCGGAAAGGGGCACACAGTGGTGCCTGGACAGCAGATGGAAGGGGTGCATGTGCTAGAACCAATCCCCTTGCATTGCAGCCAGAAGCAGGGAGAGGAGCAGAAGCTGGCAGCGCTGCAGTGTGAGACAGAAGAGGTTAAGTGTCTGCAATAAGACAGTAAATCCAGCCCGCCTGCTCAGCAGGTGCCTTGGCCCCCTTTTGAACTAATTAGGCGTGGGCCCAATACAGGAGGACTGTCTGTATTGCCTTATCAGCGGCCCTGAGAGAAATATCCAGTGATGTGGGTAATGTCCAACAAATAAAGCACTTAGCAGTGTCAGTGTAAAACTCGACACTAGGTTTGAGTTCAGTCCCAGCACAAGTGAAGGGATTGGAGTCAAACAGGGGTTCAAAGCTACCACATACCCCTTAGCTGAAAATGTTAATCATTATATGACATCAAAAACAATAAACAGTAAACAGTAGCTTGCGTAGTAAAAAACATTATTAAATCAACATCTGAGAGAAAAAGGCCAGCAATTACCATCAACTGCTGAAGTCCCTCACCGCCAGTTAACCCTCATGTACTGTACTGTGTAACTGCTCATATTAGTATAGTTGCTCATGAGTGGCTATACTAAATGCTGCTGGTAAAGTCATGTACTGTATCTATTCCATGTGTCTCCTGAAAAGGTGCAACTCACTAGAGAGCCTGGTGAAAAGGCTCATTAAATGCTGGTTATAACATGGTCATAGTTGCCAACATTGAAAAAAAAATTTTAGGGACACTTTTTGGGCTGTAGGCGGAGTCTTATTATAATTAGGGGGCGGGGCATGCGTTTGTAGGCATGGGATAGGGGGAAAGTAAAAATGTGGCGCTCGAAAAATGGGCATGGTTTAGGCAAAATAGTGGGCATGTCTTAAGTGGGTGTGGCTCAAATGGGGTGTGGTTAGAGTCTGAGATGAATGAGGGATGGAGAGGGAAAGGGGGGGAGAGGGATGGAGGGACAGCAGGCCCAGATCCTACACAACAATGGAAATATGTGTATTCTAGAAAGTTTAACAACCAGCAGATAAAGGTACTCCAAACACCTGGTGTTAGCGCTTCAATCATCCCGGCACCATGGTTGTTATGGTGTCAGGATGATTGAAGTGCATTATTTCTATTATTACATTGTAATAAAAAATGAAATCATTCAACTCATAATGCCGAATCAGTGGGATCCCTGAGCGTGTCACCTGCCACATCGCATGTCACCAGTCATCTGTCCTTGCATCAGGTGCCCCCAGCAGAGTCCGTCCTTGCATCACGTGTCCCAGCAGAGTCCTTCCTTGCATCAGATGTCCCCAGTGGAGCCCCCTTACATCAGATGTCCCCAGTGGAGCCCCGCCTTACATCAGGTGTCCCCAGCGGAGCCCCCCCTCACTTCAGATGTCCCCAGCGGAGCCCCCCTTACAGCAGATGTCCCCAGCGGAGCCCCCCTTACTTCAGGTGTCCCCAGCGGAGCCCCCCCTTACATCAGGTGTCACCAGCGGAGGGTAAGAGTTTGAGAGATAGGATGATCGGTCCTACTGTAGGTCAACTCGATAAACAACATATAAAAATTAAAACAAACTAAATAGGGATAATCCCTCAGTAACATCAGGTAGTATGTTGGGGACCCACACAAAGGAAAATTTGTAATGATGGTCTGAACAGAATTAGTACTCCTCAAAGGAGGCCTGTCCCAAAATCTGGTGTGGCTTCTGGTGGTTAGCCACAAGCGGGGACACCATTAGTGATCTGGTTTTATCATAATCTCTTTGAGTAGAGCAATTAGGAGAGCTTGTTGGTGCCATTGAGATGAGCCCAAGCTTCAGCAATATGGCCTCACCTTCCAGAAATGTGGGGAAAGAGTACATCTTATTTTGCCATGTGAACAACAGGCAGAAAAGAAAGAGCCAGCGATATTTAATACCTTTGTCGATGAAGGATTGCAATAATGGCTTTAAGGATCTACATTTCTAGACTGTAGTTGGTGATATGTTAGCAAATATTTGAATCGGATGGCTTCTCCACTAAAGATCCAAAGATTATCTGGCCATCTTCTGTTCCTTGACCATATAGAAATGGGGTTTGACAATAATGTCCTTTGTATTTCCATCAGGGCATGGGACATTGAGGGCTCTGTGAACTCTGTCCAGTTCATACCAGTGTGGCAGGATGTTTGGTACAGGCAGTCCCCGAGTTACGAACCCCCAAGTTACGAACGACTCCTACTTACGAACAGCCACTTGTGCTCCACGCTGGTCCTGGATACCTCCGGACACATCCCATACTGCAGTACTACATGTAATGCATGGCCAGAAGAGCCCCAGATAACATAACAAGCGCCCGGAACATCCCATATCCATGCACAGGCGGACGTTACACTTACGAATGCAGTGTTCCGACCGGAAGTTACACTTACAAATGCAGTGTTGCGAATTACAAACAACTTCGACTTACGAACAAACCTACACTTCCTATTGTGTTTGTAACTCGGGGACTTCCTGTATCATATTTTTTGTGGCTTTTTGTGCAGCTTCTCCCTTTCCCAGTCCGAGGTTCACTGTAAAAGTTCTGCAAAAGGCACATACCTATTCATATTAGATACATATATTGTTTGCATTTAAAAGTTACATTAACTGATGTACAGTATTCATTAATAAAAAGCTGCATTATTTTCTGTCTATTATATCTGCCTGGAGTTCAGATATAAGCTTTTGCTTAAAAAAATCTGTTTCCTAAATCATTGATAGCCATTTAATAAATCTCCTACTATGTCTGTGCTTTATAATAGACTGCAGTTGCTCTGGCTAAAGGGAAATTAAAATGGACCTCCAGGCAAACAGCTAAATTCACAGTTGAAATAAATGTGTTTACTGTTTAGCTGCCATACTGTCTTGTGATTAATGCCGTGTACACACGAGCAGAATGTCCAACAGAAAAAGTCAGACGGGAGCTTTTCATCGTATATTCCGATCGTGTGTATGCCCCATCAGACTTTCTACATCGAAAATTCTGACAGACCTAGAAAGAGAACATGTTCTAAATTTTTCTGACGGAACCAATTCCTATTGGGAAGGAAGACAAGAAGAAGCATTTAAATAAAGGAATTGTCAAAAACTGTCTCTTCTCATTTTTAACATTTTTGACAGTTTTTTAGTGAAATGGTAGGGATACTTTTGTACCCCCTTACCATTTCACACGGGGGGGCCGGGATCTGGGGGTCCCCTTGTTAAAGGGTGCTTCCAGATTCCGGTAAGCCCCCCGCCCGCAGACCCCCACAACCACCGGCCAGGGATGTGGGGATGAGGCCCTTGTCCTCATCAACATGGGGACAAGGTGATTTGGGGGGCTACCCCAAAGCACCCTCCCAATGTTGAGGGCATGTGGTCTGGTACGGTTCAGGAGGGGGGGGCGCTCTCTCGTTCCCCCTCTTTTCGTGCGGCCTGCCAGGTTGCGTGCTCGGATAAGGGTCTGGTATGGAATTTAGGGGGACCCCCACGTCATTTTTTTTTAAAATTTTGGCCCGGGTTCCCCTTAATATCCATACCAGACCTGAAGGGCCTGGTATGGAATTTAGGGGGACCCCCGCGTCATTTTTTTTCATTTTGGTTCGGGGTTCCCCTGTGGGGAATTCCCATGCCATTTTTATCAATGAACTTTTATGTGTATTGTCGGACTGGCAATGCAATAGCCGCGAGTAGTTTTAAATGACTTTTTTCCTTTGAAATGTAATTTTGCTGTCAGACTGTTCTAAACATGGGAAACATGCGCCCCTTTACAGGCATACTATAGACACCCCCCAGCTACGAAATTTAAAAGGATATTACACTTTTATTGTTTGACTTTAAGCATTATTAAAATCACTGCTCCTGAAAAAACGTCCCCAAACACTTTTTATGACAATAACTTGCATATAAGCCTTTAAAATGAGGACTTTTGATTATTCATGTTCGTGTCCCATAGACTTTAACGGTGTTCGCGTGTTAGAACTAACTTTTTTCCTGTTTGCATGTTCTGGTGCGGACCGAACAGGGGGGTGTTCGGCTCATCCCTAGTGGCAAACATCAATGTCCAAATATTGCCATATTTGGGAAAAGACATTGACCAAATATTGTCATTGTCATAGTCAATAATATCAGCCACTATCCCTGCTGCTTTTTTTACATTCCATTTGACAGCTTGGGGATGTCAGGGCTGGGCTCTTAGCAGCTCTCTTCTTTGTGCTCAGGCTGCTCAGCTGTCGGATAATTGTTAACACTTATGGATTCCTCGGTGGCTCCCCTGGTTATTATTATCTGCTCGTCAGTCCCGCCTACAGCCAGCCCCTTCTGGCTATTTAATCTGCCTTATTCATTCCTTTCCTGCCTTTGCCTGGTCAACATATCTAGAGTTTCTCTGTTGTGTTTCTCTGAAAGACAAGTGATGTCCCTTCTGGTTCCTGATCCTGTTCTTCTGCCTATGATCTCTGGTTTCCTGATTACTGGCTTGTCTGACTTCCAGCTTTGGCTTCTGATCCCTACTTATGTTTTAACTATGTTTACTTATCTGTATCATTTTTACCATTACATTAAAAGATGTGATTTTTACTGCATTTCTCTCTCAGTCTGATTCATGGTTCCTGATAGGGGAGTTTGGCATGTCGGTGTGTGTTTTGTTATAGGTGTTTGACGGGCATTATTTACCGTGATTACCAATGATCTGCATCGCTGGACCTGTATGGGTGGATGAGTGTATGGATGTGTTCGACATGGATTTACATTGTGGAACATTTTGTTTTTTTGTTTTTTTTAATAAAGGACTTGTCAAATGTGTTTGTCTTTATTTACCATTTACAGTTTTATTTTTGTGCATGAGTAAGGGTATGTACTCCTAACTTATTCATGAAAGGGGTCAAATCTTGAAACTCATCTCTTTTTAAAGGGGCTTCCGGATTCCAATAAGCCCCCCACCTGCAGACTCCCACAATCACCAGGCCAGATTTGTGGGAAAGGAGCCCTTGTCATCATCAACATGATTTGCCACAGGGGTCCCCCTGACACGGTAATCTTCCTATGTTAAGGGCATGTGGTCTGATATGGTTCAGGAGGAGGGGGCTGCATGTTTGTCACCTCCTTTCCTGGCAAACAATTCTGCATGCTTGGATAGAGGTCTGGCTTGAATTTGTGTGTGGGGTTTCTCCTTTAAAATCCATCCCAGGGCCTTTTTTCCAAAAGGTGGTCTGCCCGCATCCTATAAACGGTGGATGGGAAGCAGCGCCAATACATCAGCCTCCTGCGTGGCTCACATTACTGGTGTATTTGGGTGATTACATGGTCTTGTACCATGTAATTGCTGTGTCCAATCACAACAATTGCATAGTACTCAATGGAAAACTAAAGTAAACATCAGTTTAGCACCCCCGTCCGCCCCGTGCACAAACGTGAACACGTGCGCCAGTCCTGCATGTATATGTAAATGGCAATCACACCACACTTAAGGTATCGCCACAAACATCAGAGTGAGTGCAATAATTCTAGCTCCAAACCTCCATTGTAACCCTAAACTTGTAACCTGTAAAGGCTTTTAAAATGTTGCCTTTGGGGATTTTAAAGTACTGTACTGTAGTTTGGCGCCATTCCACGGGCAGACACAACTTTAAAGCCTGACATGTTTGGTATCTATTTACTCAGCATAATATCATCTATTCTATTATAACAAATAATTGGGTATTATATTATGTTTTGTTCATTAAAAATTTTTAACCACTTCCATACTGGGTCTTTTCTGGTGCTCTTCTCCTACATGTAAAAATCATCATGTTTTTGCTAGAAAATTACTCAGAACCTCCAAACATTATATATTTTTTTTAGTAGAGACTCTAAGGAATAAAATGGCGATCGTTGCAACTTTTTACATCACACAGTATTTGCGCAGGAATTTTTTAAACGTGTTTTTAAAAAAAAAGTTTCATGAATTAAAAAGAAAAAAAAACAGTAAAGTTAGCCCATTTTTTTTTGTATAATGAGAAAGATGATGTTACGTCGAGTAAATAGATACATAGCATGTCACGCTTTAAAATTATGCACACTTGTGGAATGGCGCCAAACTTTGGTACTTAAAATTCTCCATAGGCGACGCTCTAAATTTTTTTACAGTTTACCAGTTTAGAGTTACAGAATGTAAACATCCCTTGTAATAGGAATAGTATGTGACAGGTCCTCTTTATGGAGAGATGTGGGGTCTTATAGACTCTACTCCAGGCTGGAAAGACCGAAATATAAAAAAAATGTATGTCTTGGCCTTTCCAGTTGAGTCCCTGGCATTGTCTACATCTGTCGGCCAGGAGGTGACGTCATAATGTCGCGCCTGGGCCTCCGAGGGTCATAGAGATGACAGGGGACCATCTGGTCACAAGAAATCTCTATGATCAACTTCTGGCGGCGACCGATTCATTCCCCGGCTTGCCGATCGCACGGGCAACCCTGGAGAAGCACCAGAGGGCGGAGGGAAGAGGGGGATGTCCCCTCCCGCCGCCTGTAAGAATGATCAAGTGGCTGAATTGCTGCTATGATTGTTCTTACGGTGCACAAAATCGCTGGATAAAAAGATGATACGTGAATGATGCCTGTAGCTGCAGGCATCATTCAGATTAGGGATAGACCTATATAGTTTTTTCAGTGCCGATACGATACCGATATTTCAGCCACCTCTCAGGCCGATAGCCGATATTGTGTGTCAAACTGACGATATTCTGTACATTTAAAAAAAAACATTTTACACTTTTTTTTGTATTACTGTTATTGCTGTCACAAGGAATGTAAACATCCCTTGTGACAGTAATGGGCAGTGACAAGTACTCTTTATGGGGGAATCGGGGGTCTATAAGACCCCAAACCCCTCCTCTGCACTTTAAAGTATTAAAAACGTCAAGATCGGCGTTTTTGAATACTTTATATTTTTTAAAACTGGCGCCTTTAAAGGAGTTGTAAAGACAGAAGGTTTTTTAACTTAATGCATTCTATGCATTAAGATAAAAAACCTTCTGTGTGTAGAAGCCCCCCATTGTCCCCCATTTACCTACCTGAGCTCATTCTCTCTCCAACGATGTCCACGATCCCCTCAGCCATCCAGTACACTCCTCCTGATTGGCTCCTGCGGCTCTCAATCAAAGTCAGTCAGCCAACAAGGGGAGAGAGGGGGCAGTGCCAGGTTGGGGGTCCGTGTCTGAATGGATACACGGAGCTCTGACTCGACTTGGGTGCTCCCATAGCAAGCTGCTGGCTGAGGGGCACTCAAAGGAGGGAGGGGCTAGGAGCAGCAAAGAGGAACCTGAGAAGAGGAGGATCTGAGCTTCTCTGTGCAAAACCACCTGCACAGAGGAGGTAAGTATAACATGTTTGTTATTTAAAAAAAAAAAAAAACAAGCCTTTACAATCACTTTAAGATGCCAGTAATCCGGGAAGTGATGTCATGACATCGCTTCCGGGTTACTAGCTCTGAGACCTGAACGAAGCATTGGCTTTGTTTTGGTCTTCAGCCAGCCGGCGGATGTGCCGGTTGTTTCCTTGGGCCTCCCAGTGGGGCGGGAGAGCCCGGGCGAGCGGCAGAAGGTGGCAGGAGGGGGATGTCCCCTCCCGCTGCTTGTATTAACAGCCATGCAGATGCTGAGCCGCATCGGTTGTTATTACAATAAAGCCGACCGTCCGCTCTAAAGAACAGTAACGGGGTGATGCATGCAGCTGCATACATCACCCCGGTAAAACCTCTTGAAACAATAGCGGTAATATCAGGTACATTTGTGCCCGATACCGATACTTAAAAAAAAAGTGAATATCAGCCACCGATAATTGGCCTCACTGATATTTAGTCGATCCCTAATTCAGATATCCCCACTCAAAGTCCAGGACGGCATTTGATGTCCTTGGGCTGGAAGTGGTTTAAAGTGTATTTTTTCCAAAAAAATTTGCACTTGCAAATGTTTGACATACAAATATGCACCACCTAACATTTTATTCTCTAGAGCCTTTGCTTAAAAATATTTAATCTTTGGGGTTTCTAAGTAGTTTATGGAAAACAATTATGCTTTATACATGTAGGAGAGGAATGTCAGAATTTGTGTGGACTATAAGTAGGTAAGGAGCTTCTGTGGCTAGGCTGTGAAAAAGTCTCCCTATGCCTATTAAAAATATCTTGGGGTGTTTACTCTGCAAAATGGGATCATTTTGTGGTTGTTTCTTCTGTCCTGGTGCTCCAAAAATGTGAGAGGTAATCAGGAAATTAGGTGTGTAATTTATGCCCCTAGAGAGCCTGAATGTGCTCCTTGAATTCTGGGCTCCTCTATGTGCCTAGGCTGTGAAAGAGTCTCACAAATGTGCTATCGCCACACTGGGGAGAAGTAGCAGAATGTGTTTTGGGTGTATTTCCATGCTGCTTGTTAGAAATATCTTATTAATTTACAACTTTTTGTAAAAAAAAAAAAAAAAAAAGATTTTTAATTTTCTTTCCTACATATTCCAAAAACTTGTGGCAAAAAATTACATTTTCAAAAGATTAATGACAGTAGACAGTCCAAGGTATTTAGTAAGAGGCATAGTGAGTTTATTGAAGTTGTATTTTTTTGTCACAGTTTTTTGGAAAATGAAGAAATTAAATAAAATGTGTTTTTTTTCACAAGGTTGTCATTTGAATAAACTATTTCTCACACACAGCATACTTGCAATTACACACCAAAACACATTCTCCTATGCCTCCTGAGTATTTGGGATACTACATGTTTGAGACTTTTTCACAGCCTAGATGCAGTGAAAGGGTCCAAAATCTAAAAAGTACCTTCAGGCATTACAGGGGCATAAATTATGCATCTTATTTCCTGACTACTTATTACATTTTTGGAGGTACTGGAGCAACAGGACAGTATACCTCTTATAATGGAGGTAAATCCTCCTAATAACAGCAGTATAAAGACATTTCCTGCAGTTCCTCAGCCTATACCTTACCAAGCTTTGAAGAAAAAATAAATAGAACCTGTTCTGAGGGAAATATGGAGGCAGCCATTGTTGACCATGTAAAAGTGGAAAATACGGGGCTGTCACCTGAAAATGCAATTGCAATTTAAGATAATGGGTACAAGTGCAGTGCTATGTGAAAAGCCATTGTTGACCACCCTATGAAAACACTAGTTGCCTTGATGTCTCATTATAAAACATTGACCTGGAATAAGAATGCAGACCAGAAAAGTGACCACCCTATAAAAATACTAGTTGCCTTGATGTCTCTTTATGAAACAATGACCCAGAATAAGAATACAGACCAGAAAAGTGAAAATAAAGCCACAGCTCCAAATCTGCGTATGTGTATCAGGTTAGTGACTCAGAATGTATGGAAGCAATTAGATTAGCATTACAGCCAGGGAATTGAATATGTAAAGGAGTTTTAATTTTCTTTCCTACATATTCCAAAAACTTGTGGCAAAAAAATTACATTTTAAAAAGACTCATGATGTCTTTCAGAAAATACCTTGAAGTGGTTGCTTTCCAAAATGGGGTCATACTCTACTTTCTACTGTCCTTTTGCTCCAGTACCTCCAAAAATGTAATAAGTAGTCAGGAAATTAGATGCATAATTTATGCCCCTGTAATGCCTGAAGGTGCTTTTTAGATTTCGGACCCTTCTATGCATCTAGGCTGTGAAAAAGTCTCACACATGTGGTATCCCAAATACTCAGGAGGCATAGCAGAATGTGTTTTGGTGTGTAATTGCAAGTATGCTGTGTGTGAGAAATAGTTTATTCAAGTGACAACTTTGAGGAAAAAAAACATTTTATTTAATTTCTTCATTTTCAAAAAAACTGTGACAAAAAATTACAACTTCAATAAACTCACTATGCCTCTTACTAAATACCTTGGACTGTCTACTTTCCAAAAAGGGGTCATTTTGAGGGGGGGTTCTACTTTCCCTGCATTTTAGGGTCTTCAGTAATGAGATAGGTCGTCAGTATATCAGGACAGATCAATTTTTAAATTTATACAGTATATCATAGTTTGTAGACTCTATAGCTTTCACACAGACTAAATAATATACACTGTTTTGGGTTATGTGTACTAAAAAAAAATGTAGCAGAATACATTTTGGCCTAATTTTATAAAGAACGATTATTTATTTGCAAAATTATATAACAAAAACAAAGAAAATAGTATTGATTCAAAATTGTCTATTTTTTTTTAATTTAGAACACAAAAAATAGAAAACTCAGTGGTAATTAAATATCACCAACATAAAGCTCTATCTGTCTCAAAAACAAAACAAAAAAAAAAACATTTTTTGGGTACAGTTTTGCATGCCTGAGTAATTGTCACTCAAAGTGTGACAGCGCTGACAGCTGAAAATTGGCCTGAACTGGAAGGGAGTGAAAGAGTCCGGACTTGAAGTGGTAAAGAGCATGAAGGACCTTATCTATGTGTGAAGATGATTAAATGAGGTTCATCATTAGGAATAGGCTATTAGGGGGAATATGATCCCCTTCTTAAAAAAAAAAGATGGATGTGTTTAAAACCACTTCAATACCAAGGACGTCATATGACGTCCTTGGCTTTGAGCAGGTATATCTGAATGATGCCTGTAGTTACAAACATCATTCAGATATTGCCGGTTTCAGCCGGCGAATCTCTACACCATAGGAATGATCATAGCGGCCGTTCCGCCGCTTGATCGTTCCTATGGGAGGCAAGAGGGGACGTCCCCCCCCTCCCGCTGCCCTCCGGTTACGATCGGTGAGGCGGAGAGTGGATCCGCCGGCGCCGGATGTAGATCATAGAGATTTCCGGTGGACCAGATGGTCCCCGGAGTCTCTATGATCGTCGGAGGCCGGGCGCGATGTTATGACGTCACGCCCGGCCTCTCCATTCAAAAAAATTCGGCTTGGAAGCGGCGATCGTTTTATTTTTTTTTTATTTCAGGCTTCCCAGCCTAGTGGTGAGATATGGGGTCTTATTGACCCCATATCTCACTATTAAGAGCACCTGTCATGTTATATTGCTATTACAAGGGATGTTTACATTCCTTGTAATAGGAATAAAAGTGATCAATTTTTTTTTTTTTCAAAAAAGTGTCAAAATAAAAAAAATATATATATATAATTAACAATAAAAAATAAAAAAAATGTTTAAAGCGCCGCTGTCCCCGTGTGCTCGCACGCAGAAGCAAACGCATACGTAAGTCCCGCCCACATATGAAAATGGTGTTCAAACCATACATGTGAGGTATCGCCGCGAACGTTGGAGCGAGAGCAATAATTTTGGCCCTAGACCTCCTCTGTAACT
Organism: Lithobates clamitans; assembly: GCA_037952925.1. Lineage (NCBI taxonomy): Eukaryota > Metazoa > Chordata > Amphibia > Anura > Ranidae > Lithobates > Lithobates clamitans. The sequence continues at coordinate 2,937,243 of JBBGZY010000539.1, forward strand.
CAAAACATGTAACCAGTAAAAAAATTTCAAGCATCGCCTATGGGGATTTTTAAGTACCGAACATTTTGAAGCGTGACATGTTAGGTATCTATTTACTCGGCGTAACTTCATCTTTCTCAAAATGCAAAAACATTGGGCTAACTTTACTGTTTTTTTTTTTTTTTTTTAAACACAAAACAGTTTTTTTCCCAAAAAAAACGCGTTCGAAAAATTCCTGCGCAAATACTGTGTGAGATAAAAAGTTGCAACAACCACCATTGTATTCTCTAGGGTCTTTGTTAAAAAAACATATATAATGTTTGGGGGTTCTATGTAATTTTCTAGCAAAAAAATGATGATTTTTACATGTAGGAGCAAAGTGTCAGAATTGGCCCGGTATTGAAGCGGTTAAAAACACAAATATATATATATAAAGAACTATTAATATTTATAAGAAACACCACTGTAAAATTTTGATCCAGAGAGATATCGGATTGTCTTTGGAGATAAGGATGGATTTATTTTCCTGTTAGAGAAAATTGGACACATCTTTATCAAGATGTTTACCTTTATCTGGATCAGTTGAGGATTTAGGGTTCTGAGGATGCATTTTTTTTTTTTTTTTTGCTTGAGCATAACAGACATATGCCTTTTTTAACTTTAATTATATAACACTCAAATGCAGAAAAAAACATATTGAAAACACGGGTATAATTAGGTGATGACTGGGCATAAAACCCAATGGCCAACATATCTAAAATCTTTGATTAGGGATAAGAGATACACTATATTGTCAAAAGAATTGAGACGCCTGCCTTTACACGCACATGAACTTTAACAGCATCCCAGTCTTAGTCCGTAGGATTCAATATTGAGTTGGCCCAACCTTTGCAGCTATAACAGCTTCAACTCTTCTGGGTTGAGGTCAGGACTCTGTGCAGGCCAGTCAAGTTCCTCTACCCCATACTCGCTCATCCATGTCTTTATGGGCCTTGTTTGTGCACTGGTGTGCAGTCATGTTGGAACAGGAAGGGGCCATCCCCAAACTGTTCCCACAAAGTTGGGAGTATGAAAATGTTTTGGTATGCTGATGCCTTAAGAGTTCCCTTCTCTGGAACTAAGGGGCCAAGCCCAACCCCTGAAAAATAACCCCACACCATAATTCCCCCTCCACCAAATGATTTGAAGGGGTGGCCCAATACTTTGGCAATATAGTGTGGATAAGCGAGTTTGGGGTGGAGGAACTTGACTGGCCTGCACAGAGTCCTGACCTCAATGAGACTGCGAGCCAGGCCTTGTCATCCAACATCAGTGCCTGACCTCACAAATGCGCTTCTGGAAGAAAGGTCAAACATTCCCAAAGACACACTCCTAAACCTTGCGGACAGCCTTCCCAGAAGCGTTGAAGCTGTTATAGCTGCAAAGGGTGGGCAAACGCAATATTGAACCCTACGGACTAAGACTGGGATGCCATTAAAGTTCATGTACGTGTAAAGGAAAGTGTCCCAATACTTTTGACAATATAGTGTGAGTTGGTAAGGAACCAGGTAGGTGGCAAGAAACAAACTTTTTTTGAATCTATAAATCAACCAAACCATCCTCAAAACCTGTGTAAATCATATGCTTCCCTTACTTAAAAGATCATCAAGTCACTCTGCTAAGATTTGACCATGAAGTTGAAAAAAGGTCATCATATTTTCAAAAAGGGTTCAGTTTATGCACTTATTACCAGCATTCCTGCATGCAATAACCTTGGGATTTGTATGTCTATCTTTTAATTATAAAAAAGGGACATGAAAAATAGTTCCCATGTTGCCTATTTGATAAAGAGCAACAAAAACATCCACATCAAATAAATGTCTGTAAATAGAACATCATATCAATTCACTTTATTAAAACATGTAAAATAACACTTTCTGCTTGGGTCCATAGCTCTGACGTGTGTCATCCTAGAATGAGACTTAATCATAAAACATGTCATCTCTAGGATTAAGGCCTTTTCTAGGGTGAAACACTTCAGAGCTATGGACCCAGATGGGGAGTTTTGTTTTATCATTTTTTTTAATAGCGTGATTCATATGCTGACATTGGCATGCACTGGTCATGATTGTTTGCTTTGCCATTTAGGAGCAGAGATGGATTTATTAGCAGGACCACTGCCTGGAGCTGTGGGGCTTAGAGCAGCGTTGATTGGCTGTGTACACCAAGAACACATGCTGAACACAAAATCCTAAGTTACATGAATATAAGTTATGTAAATAATGTAATATTATGATCCAACTCTGGAATATCAAGCATTTTACACACCAGAATCTGACCACTGGCTTGATCATTTTTACTACTTTATATACTAAGACTTGACCAGGACTTGACTATTTGTTTATCCAGTATTACATACTCACTGCCTCTGGTTTCCTTGAGGCCTCAATTTCTATCAACATGAGTGTAATCAAAGTGCAGTTTTTATTTCTTATACCACCAAAGATTTCTTCCTGGAACTGGAAATAAACTACAAAAAAATGAAAAAAGAAGAAAACTAGTCCATAACTCTTGATATTTTTCCTTGTTTTTTTTTTAAAGCAAATACAGCAGGTAGAGGTAAAGTCAAGGTTAAACTAAAAGTGTAATAGCACCACATTAATGAAAACGTATGAGCAATACTCCTGTCTGAAAATGATATTTGTTTGAACACATGTATTTACTACACAACCATTTGTATTTGAGGTACATTTTTAACATTAAAATATAACATATAAATCTCAATGGCATAGCGTATACTTCTGCAGTTTAACCCTGTGTTGAATATTTTAAAATGCTGTATGTTTTATCTTCTATGCATTTATGCATCATTCATTCAACCACATCCTGGTTAATACATTGTGAGTAGTTTATGAACATGTTGAAGAGGTGAAAACATTCTGGTTAATGCATTTGAGCCTCTTTCTCTTTACATGGCAACAGTTGGTATTCTCTGAATGTCATAGGTAACATTTTATATTCTAATTTGTAATTGATATATACATTAGACAGAAAGATCAAAAAGGTGGATGGTGCTACACAGACAGATGCTGACCTCCTCTTGTAATGGAGGTAAATCCTCCTAATAACAGCAGTATAAAGATATTTCCTGAAGTTCCTCAGCCTATACCTTACCAAGCTTTGAAGAAAAAATAAATAGAACCTGTTCTGAGGGAAATATGGAGGCAGCCATTGTTGACCATGTAAAAGTGGAAAATACCGCGCTGTCACCTGAAAAAATGGAATCAGCAGCCGCCACAGCAAAAGACAACTGCAATTTAAGATAATGGGTACAAGTGCAGTGCTATGTGAAAAGCCATTGTTGACCACCCTATGAAAACACTAATTGCCTTGATGTCTCATTATAAAACAGTGACCCAGAATAAGAATACAGACCAGAAAAGTGACCACCCTATGAAAATACTATTTGCCTTGATGTCTCATTATGAAACATTGACCTGGAATAAGAATACAGACCAGAAAAGTGACCACCCTATGAAAATACTAGTTGCCTTGATGTCTCATTATGAAACAATGACCCAGAATAAGAATACAGACCAGAAAAGTGAAAATAAAGCCATAGCTCCAAATCTGCGTATGTGGCAATTAGCAATTAGATCAGCATTACAGCCAGGTAATTGAAAATGTAAAATAGTTTTCAAGCAGCAACCATACATTTCCAGTACAGGTTCCCTTTATGTAGTTGGGTAGGGTTCAGTTTCCATACACTTCTTGTCTGCTGTTTGCAAATTTTGTATTGAGATTGCCATAATCCTAATGGGGGGAGGTTATCTTTTCATCTGTAGCAACCACCTCCGCAGAAGCTCCCACCCTTTCCAGTGATTACCTGTCCCTGAAGATAGACTCAAAAACACACCAATGGCAATAAAAATTGACTTTGAAAACTGGCAATAACTTCAAAGAAAAGAGGGGATTAACAGGACTGACAAATACCAAATGCAGTGGATCAATAGTAGCAATACCATATAATAGCATGATGAGAAGTTTGGTGATGGTGTTTGTTTGCTTTATCCCCCTCCCCCCCCCTCAGTGATCCATGGTTTTACCTGCATTGCACTGGGCAAGAGCACTGGGAGAATGAGACCAAAAATAACAACAACAGCAATACAATCTTAAGCCAACTGCCGATCAGTGGGACCAGAAAATATCTGTAATTCACAGAGCAAAATGGTACCTTTGCAATGTGTCCCTATGTAGCAGACAATAAAGGATGAAGTGATCCATTTAAATGAGCCTTGTCACATGCAGTGATGTCCTCAACAGGTTTATGCACAGAATGTCAGAATGGTGGCCAAAGGCTTCTCAACACTTTAAAGTCTGGTAGACGTTCATTGGATGCAGTCTGGACTAAGATAGCTTCTCTGTCTCACAGGAAGAAGGCAAGAGAAGAGTAAGCCACACTGTCATGACCTCTGCAACACTGGTATGCTGCTGGGATGGGGTCACAGAAAAGGAAAGGCAGCCCACCCTGTCAAGCATGCACCTTCCTTTGACTCATGTCCTGGGGTTCTGCACTGCTGTCTCCTCTAAGCACACAGTACACCTTAGTCCTCTCACCGCTGCATAGACACCTCATGGCTTTCCCTGGGCTCCCTCCCTCAACTCAGTTCAGCGGCTCTCCCTGGTTCTAATGGGTGGGTCAAACTCCTGCCAGCCAATCAACATCCTGGCCACCACAGCTTCTTAAGTCACAAAGAGTGACCTATCAACTTCCTCTTTTTCCTCTCCTCTTCCTGAACTCTGTCAATTTCCAGCAGAGGAGGTTAGAAAAAGTTGTGGCGAGGTGACCATGGTCTACTGAGCAACCTAAACAGACCACTAGCTAGGGTTATATATCAATCTTTATATTGCTCTTTATATTATCTTTAAATATAAAATGGATAATACATTAATTGAACAATACAATTGAAAGAGCTCTGGTATGTACTGTTTCCGTAGAAATACATATAGAATGCACTTGATGGCCTCTTGTGGAGTAGAACTCCTCAACCGATTTCCAGACAGCTGTGAAATTACCAGCAGAAGATTGAACCCTGGCCCACTCCACTCAGTCTGTTTTTTGTTTGGCATTACTTTACTAGGAGAGGATGAGGAGAACTCGGAACCAATGCAGATGTGCTACATACAAGTATGCTGACAAGAAAAGAGCAGTTTGTTGTCCTAATCACTAAGCTACTACTTCCTCACTATCCAATCACAGGCTGAAGGCAGGGAGGAGACTAAAGCCTAGTACGCACTATCAGTTTTTTTTCCATTCAACCTAGAGGGCCGAGTGAAAAAACAGAAGAACTCAGGAGGAGATCCTGTACTAACAATCCGATGTTAGTACAGCGACCCCCCTGCTGAGCTATTGTGTTCTGACAGGGGAATGGCCTCCCTACGAGAAAACGCAATTGGCTGAGAGCGCTGATTGGATGCCGATTGGCAGACCTTTTTCAGTCATGCCCCTTCGACAGAAGCCGGATGTTCGACCAGCTTCTGTCGGACTGGCTGCCATATACACGGGCCGAATGTTGACCAGTTTCTATTGAACCATCTGCTGTGTAAATCTCAGGAATAGACGAATGGGAATCAGAAACCTTGGCAAGTAAAACTTCATCCATATACTTTGATGTTTGCCTGGAATTTAGCTTCTAGGCTTATTTTATTGCTCAATATACCAACTATTTTGCTACAGTATGTATTTGGTTATCTGTGTTTATAAATAAAGGTCATTTTATATCATCCACTGTTTTTGTACATTTTTAAGCTGTTACTATGCTGCCACTTTAAAAAAACAGAAGGCCAGTTATGAAAAAAAGTGCAGAGGCCATGTGCCACAACTGTTATAAACAAGTGCAAAATGATTGTTGAATGTGCAATTGAAAGAATTTTAGATAAAAAAATTAGACATGTAAAAGCAAAGAGATGAGCACATAATGATCTAAATGGGGACCAGAGAGAAAACACTTAGGCCTCATACACACGGACGTTTCTACTGCTGCGTTTTTGAGCTTTTTTTGTAGCTTAAAAACGCCACTCCATGTTATTCAATGGTATCATACACACCATGCCGTTTTTGAGCTGTAACACGCATTGGTGTTTTTAAACTCCAAAAAAAATCCAGGACCAGCGCGTTCTGAAGCTCCAGCGCTAGAGCTGTAAAAACGCCAGACGCTGCTAAAAGGTGTTAAACGAGGTTTAACGCTGTATACACAGCGTTAATCCTCATCTGGCGTTTCTCTGTCCCTATTCAAAATCAATGGTTCCCTATAGGGAATGACAATTGCGCGGTCATACAACACTGTACCCAAATTAAATTTGTATCGTTTCTTTTCCCACAAATAGAGCTTTCGTTTGGTGGTATTTGATCACCTCTGGGTTTTTTTTTTAGTTTTTTTTAAATGAAAAAAGACCGAATATAAAAAAAAATACAAAACCGTTTTATATTTTGTTAATAAATTTTGCAAACAGGTAACTTTTCTCCTTCATTGATGTACGCTGATGAGGCTACACTGATGGGCACTAAGAGCCTGCACTTATTGGCACTGATAGGCTGCACTGATGGGCACCAATAGGCTGCATTTATGGGCACTGATAAGGGGACACTGATGAGCACTGATAAGGCGGCACTGATGGGCACTAATAGGCGGCACTGGTGGGCACTAATAGGTAGCGCTGGTGGGCAGTGATGAGATGGCACTGATGGGTGGTACTGATGGGCGGCACTGAAGGGCAGTGATAGGTGGCACTGAAAGGCACTAATAGGTGGCACTGATAGCTGGCACTGATGGGTGGCAGTGATGGAAACTGATGGGTGACAGTGATGGGCACTGATCAGCACTGGTAGGCGACATTGATAGGCAGCACTGCTAGGTGGCACTGATGAGGCACCATTGGTGGGTTTTGATAGGTGGCACTCGTGGGCATTGATAGGTGGCACTCATGGGCATTGATAGGTGGCACTGATGTACTTGTGGGCACTGATTGGTGGGCACTGATTGGTGGGCACTGTGGGCACTGATTGGTGGGCACTGTGGGCACATATGAGGCAGCTTTGCCTCTCCCTGCTCGGGACCGATGTCCCTTCAACAGGAGCCTGTGATCAGCTTTTTTTTCTTCTCACGCTGTCAGCGTGAGAAGAAAAAAAAGATTACGGATCCTCTGTTTACATCACGTGATCAGCTGTCATTGGCTGACAGCTGATCACGTGGTAAGGGGTCGGGATCGACCCCTTACTCGGATCTGTAATTACCCGAGTCTCATTGACTTGGGTAATCACAGCGCACTCCGGGGAGTCTTAACCACCTCAATATTGGGCACTTTCACCCCCTTCCTGTCCAGGCCAATTTTCAGCGCTGTCGCACTTTGAATGACAATTGGGTGTTCATGCAACACTGTGCCCATATGAAATTTGTATCATTTTTTTCAATCAAATAGAGCTTCTTATCAGTCCATTACCAGGCCCTTTGGGTCTGGTATGAATATTAAGGGGAACCCTGAACCAAAATGTAAAAAAAAGTTGTAATTGATATATACCTTAGACAGAAAGATCAAAAAGGTGGATGGTGCTACACAGACAGATGCTGACCTCCTCTTGTAATGGAGGTAAATCCTCCTAATAACAGCAGTATATAGAGATTTCCTGAAGTTCCACAGCCTATACCTTACCAAGCTTTGAAGAAAAAATAAATAGAACCTGTTCTGAGGGAAATATGGAGGCAGTCATTGTTGACCATGTAAAAGTGGAAAATACCACGCTGTCACCTGAAAAAATGGAATCAGCAGCCGCCACAGCAAAAGACAACTGCAATTTAAGATAATGGGTACAAGTGCAGTGCTATGTGAAAAGCCATTGTTGACCACCCTATGAAAACACTAATTGCCTTGATGTCTCATTATAAAACAGTGACCCAGAATAAGAATACAGACCAGAAAAGTGACCACCCTATGAAAATACTAGTTGCCTTGATGTCTCATTATGAAACATTGACCTAGAATAAGAATACAGACCAGAAAATTGCCCACCCTATGAAAATACTAGTTTCCTTGATGTCTCATTATGAAACATAGTAGAAGGCGTAGAAGACGTCACGTATGACGAAACATGTAGGGCGTGGCCTCGCAGTGCTTGCACGGGCGTTCAGCCTCTGTTTTTATGCCGGCTTTTTAGTTTTAAATGATTTTTATACTGGAATTTTTTGTATACATACCTGCGGTTTATTTTAACCAATAAATCCCTATTATTATTACTACACCATTGGAGTTTTTCCCCTTCTTTTCTTAAATATGGATCCTCCCAATCCTGAGTCTCCCTTCTGATGCTGTAGCATTGGGACCAATCGGATCAGCTTGGAGTCGGTGGTGCACGCTAACAGGACCCGGACACTAATATTCCATCTGTCCCCGCAGAGGGTTATATCTGCAAGCCCGTATGACCTCGCCATAGAGGAGGTCCAACGAATGGGGTAAGGGCACATCCATTACTCCTCTTCTGCAATCAATGGTGGTTTGGAAGCATTTTCACATCTTATCACTCTCCTGCTTCTGATGTGATACACCAAAGGAACGTCTTTTTCTTCTTTTTTTTTTTTTTTCTTTTTCACTCAATTTTAGCTAACCTGTTTTCACGGACTGAATGTGGTGTCTTCTAAAATGATTGAGTGATCAATCGTACCTTCAGGATTTTCACTGTTTTGAAATATTTTTTCACATTCTTTCATTTTTTTTTTATTGAGACATAATTTAATGCACTATTTGTATCTACTGTTTTGGTATTTTCTTGTGTTGGGATTCAAACACATTGTGGCTCCGGTTATTATCCCAAGGAGCGTTCTAATTATACTACTTCAATATATATTTTGCTAGCGCACAAATTTTAATTTATATGTTTTTTACTTTATGGATATTTGGAGTATTTTATTGCAGCTGCACTTGTACCCATTATCTTAAATTGCAGTTGTCTTTTGCTGTGACAGCTGCTGATTCCATTTTTTGCAGGTGACAGCGCGGTATTTTCCACTTTTACATGGTCAACAATGGCTGCCTCCATATTTAAATTAAGGAATGGTGGAAAAAACTTGCGCTAATGAGCAAAACACAGTGAGTCAAAATTGTTTAAATTGACAACAATGGCTTTTCACATAGCACTGCACTTGTACCCATTATCTTAAATTGCAGTTGTCTTTTGCTGTGGCAGCTGCTGATTCCATTTTTTGCAGGTGACAGCATGGTATTTTCCACTTTTACATGGTCAACAATGGCTGCCTCCATATTTAAATTAAGGAATGGTGGAAAAAACTTGCGCTAATGAGCAAAACACAGTGAGTCAAAATTGTTCAAATTCACTGGTATGGATATTAGGGGGAACCCCACACCAATTTTTTTTTTTTAAATAGCATAGGGGTCCCCCTCAAAATCCTTCAGGTCTGGTTTGGATTTTAAGGGGAACCTTGTGGCAAAAAACCCTTATCCGAGCACGCAGGTCACAGGAAAAGAGGGGGGACGAGAAAACCCCCCCTCCTGAACCGTGCCAGGCCACATGCCCTCAACATGGGGAGGGTGCTTTGGGGTAGCCCCCCAAAGCACCTTGTCCCCATGTTGATGGGGACAAGGGCCTCATCCCCACAACCCTTGCCTGGTGGTTGTGGGGGTCTGCGGGCAGGGGGCTTATTGGAATCTGGAAGCCCTCTTTAACAAGGGGACCCCCAGATCCTGGCCCCCCGCTGTGTGAAATGGTAAGAGGCACACGCCGTATGACGATGATAGTTCTTTTATAACTGAGGGCGGGGCCACACGGTGATGTACCCGGGTGACCCCGCCCCCCTCTGATGCACAGGGACTTCCCAATGGCTTCTCCGTGACATCAGAGGGGGGTGGGGCCACCCAGGTACATAACCCTACTGGACCCTACAATTCATAACAGCTGCGAGTAGTTTTAAATGCCTTTTTTTCCTTTAGAATTGGAGGGATATAGGGGTGGAGACACGGAGGCAATTGCTGCCACTTGCCTGCTCGGGCATGCACACCTAGAAGTTGGAATTTGGGACTATCTCGGCAGAAGGAGGGAAGGGAGGGGAGGAGGGGGGAAGAGAAAGGGGGAGGGGGAAGAGAAAGGGGGAGGGGGTAGGGGGAGGGGAGGGAGGAGGGGAAGGGAAGGTGTGAACAGACCGAGGGGGAAAGGAATGGAGTGAAGGGAAGAGGGCAAGGGAACAGGACGGGAAAGGGGGGGGAGAAAGGAAAGGGAAAGGAAAGAAAAAGGGGGGGGACAGGGAAAGGTAGGGAGAGGGGAAGGAAGGAAGGGGGAGGGGGGAGGAAAATAGAAAGGAAAGGGGAGGGAGGGAGGGGGGAAGGGGGGAAAGAAAAGGGGGGAAGAGCAAAGAAAGGGGAAAAGGGGAAAGGGGAGAAAGGAGAAGGAAAGGGTGGGGAGAGAAGGGAGGGAAAAAGGGGGAGGGGGAAACGAAGACGGTACAAAGAGGGGAAGGGGGGGGAGAAAGGGAAGAGGTGCCAAGAGGATCCCACAAGACATCCAGTGGTCCAGAGCATACAACACTAAAATAGAAACATGAGGATGCTATTACTCACCAGGTAATTAGTTGACCAATGGTAATTGCATAGGCTGCCTATATCAAGGTAAGATATGTAACAGCAATAAAGAAAACAAGAATACTCCCAAAGTCAAGGATTGGCCCTTTAGGTTGGGGATACAGCGGAATTAGAGTAGGTACGCAAGGTCCCAAAGTAGCCAGATAGTCTGTAAAATGCAAGGTGGATGAAATCAAAACTCTGGAGGTCAGGAGCCAGGGGGGATGGAGGGGAGAGGGAAGCAGGAAAGAGACGGGGGGAAGAAATGAGAGGGATACAGGGGATGGTAGAGAGAAACACACATCCCTGCACCGCTTGCAGGGACACACTGACCTTCAGAGGGGATGATTCGTCATGGCAGCTCAGCATTCAGAATCCGTAGTGCTCACATAGTGGTCCGACATGCGTCGCTATAAGAGCTCCCCAACCCAGGCAGCGCCAGGGCACGCCACCGTAGGTGGCGTCTGATGTCACCGGGTCTGTTTACCCGCACTGTGCAGATGCACGGGAGCCGTGCTACTGCGCAAGCGCGCGCTGGTGTAACCTAAGGTTTAGCAAGATCCAGGACATTACAGTGCTAGCAGGAGAACCTGCCAGGGTAAGGGGAGGGGAGGGACAAGGAAAGAATGGGGAAGGAATTGGAGCTAGCCAAAACCATTCACAAAAAAGGTTTGTACGATACCATCTCAGATGAGACCGGGAGGGAAGGTGGCATTGAGCCGTTCTATCCATAAAGTTTCCCTCTGCAGGATTGTACGGTCCCAATCGCCACCTCTAGGTTTAGGTTGCACCACCTCAAGGACTAGAAATTGAACAACAGAATTATCATATTTATGGTATAATCCATATAATATGTCTGGTCAGTTTACCATTCTCGGAATAATAGAGGTGGTCACCAATCCGCTGCCTGAGTTCTCGAATGGTCTTTCCAACATAAAAGGCTTTGCAAGTACATAACATCAAATAAATAACACCTCTAGTGCCACAGTCTGCAAAGGTCCGTGGGATAAAGAGTTCCCCGTTGGGTAAGACGAACCTTTTCCCCTCACAGACCCAGGGACAGCGGGGACAGTCCCCACATCTAAATGTACCATTAGGTCCTATCCTCGGGGGTTTAACAGATGTATAATGGCTAGAGGTTAGTTGGTCACGCAGGGAACATGCCCTGCAGAACAACAGTCCCAGGGCAGACCGCACATGTTTACTCAGGATATGGTGCTCAGCAAGAAAATGCCAGTTGTTTGATAGGATATTTCGAAGTACATTGTGGTGTGCTGAATAGGTAGTAATAAACCTGACGGGATCATTGGAAGAGGAGGGTTTTTTGCGGTTAAATAGTAAGGAGTTCCGAGGACGTGACAAGGCTTTATTGAATGCCTTTCTAAGGTTGGTGGAAGAGTATCCTCGTAGTAGAAGACGTTCGCGTAACGCCTTGGCCTGATTCCTAAAATCGCTTTCAAGCGTACAGTTTCTGCGCAGATGCAGATATTGTGCGTAGGGTATACTGCGCACCAGTGATCTGGGGTGAGCACTGGTGGCATATAATAAAGTAGTACCAGCCGTAGGCTTACGGTAAAGATCCGTACCTAGGGTGCCGTCTTGTTGTTAAATGATGTTAAGATCTAGAAATGAAATCTGATCAGTGTCAATTTTGAAAGTGAATTTGAGGTTGAGGTCATTATCATCCAACTCGTGAAGGAAGTTCAGAAGTTTGTCCTTCGACCCAGTCCACACCAGAAATAGATCGTCTATGAAACTATACCACAACAAGGTGTCATCAAGAAATTCTGTGTATCTATAATCCGAGTGGACATACCTCTCCCAGCCGCCTAGGTAAAGATTTGCGTAAGCTGGAGTGCATGATGTCCCCATGGCAACTCCTTGGATTTGTAAAAACAACTGGTCGTTGAAGGTGAAATAGTTTTTAGTTAGGATGAACTGTAATAATGCAAGAACAAAATGATTGAGAGGCCATGTGGTGGTATCTTGCTCGAAAAGAAAGGAACCAGCCGTCCATACGCCCTGCTCGTGGGGTATACTGGAGTAAAGTGTCTCAATATCAACTGCCACGAGCAGGGCGTCCGGAGGGATCTGGATTCCCTCAAGACGCTGCAATAGGTCAGTGGTTTTCCTGATGTATGAAGGGAGACTGCGTACATGAGGCATCAAGAATGCATCGACAAACTTACCGGCGTTGTCAGTTAGAGAACCTATCCCCGGATCTATGGGTCTACCTGGGGGGGTCCGGACATTTTTGTGAGTCTTGGGGAGGGAATAAAAGGTGGGAACACGGGGGAACTTGGGAACCAGGAACTCGAGAATATCCTTGTCAATGAGGCCTGTAAGAAAGGCCTCAGTGCAAAGGATCTGGAGTTCCTGGGCGAAGGACGACACATGGGATTGGGTGATGGGTTGATACCAATTATGGTTATTAAGAATAGCCAAGCACATAGATTGATATTGATTATGCGTCATTAGGACAATGTTACCGCCTTTATCTGACTGTTTGATGATAACATCGGAACGCCTCTGCAAGGATTTGAGTGCTTTAATTTGACTAGGATTGACATTAGAGGAAAATTCAGGCCATTGTTGTTTTTTAAGGTCTCTAATGGTGGCTTGAAGAAAAGCCCAAATATCCTGACAAGTGTTGAGGTCTGGGAATCTACGTGACCGTGGTCAAAAGGATTTAGGTAGTGATGCTTGATTAGAATTAGCCATATGACTAGAAGCATTAAGGTGAGTGCTCTGTGAAGGAGTATGGTGGAGGGAGGTCCCCTGAGAGGGGTTCCTCTTAGAGCAACCACTCGAGGACTGGGCACCCTGAGAAAGGCCATAGTCCTCAGTTGCTCCCTCATCATATAGGAGCATGAGGTCACGGAGCGCCTGGAACTCCTCCATGCTGAAGTGCCTGGTACGCTCTGTGAGCTCACGCTCCAAGTTGTAGTTGGTGCAATCCGTGTCAAAAATAAACCTGAAAGTAAGATTACGTGCGAAAAGATATAAGTCCTTGATGGTCTCAGTGACTTTGAGAGCATCAAGGGGACAGAAACCTAAACCTAGTTGGAGTAGCGAGGTTTCCTCATCAGTCAAGAGGTAAGGGGTGAGGTTTATGATGTTAAGGTTGGTGTCACATTGGGGATGTTTTGTGACAGTTGTGTGGATTTCAGTACATAAGTGTCTAGGCTGCCCTGCTGCTTCTTTAGGTCTAAAAAAATTTGATCTTCATTGATCTTGGTATACTTATTTGTCATGTGGGCTGAACTGAGGACTTTCGGAATGGTGCCATGTAAGGTAGAATGACCAACAGCCCCTTCGGAAGGGGTAGTGTTGTCTGTTGGAATTTGTGTAGGGAGTGCACGTGTAGATTTGGGACCTTTGGGGCCTTTTTTATCCTTTTTGGGGTTGGCTGGTAAGGTACCTCCACCATAACGTAGTCTTTTCCGTGAGGAATTGGTTGCTGGTGTGGCATTCGGGCGACCATTAACTTTAGAAATGTCATTTTGTGCAGGGACTGTTCTAAACACGGGAAAAATGTGCCACTTTACAGGCATACTATAGACACCCCCCAGGTACAAAATTTAAAGGAATATTTCACTTTTATTATTTCACTTTAAGCATTATTAAAATTACTGCTTCCAAAAAAAACAGACGTTTTAAAAACTTTTTTGCATTGATACAGGTCCCCTGGGGCATCGCCCAGGTCCCCAAACACTTTTTATGACAATACCATACATTTAAGCCTTTAAAATTAGCACTTTTGATTTCTCCCATAGACTTTTAAAGGGTGTTCCGTGGCTTTCGAATTTGCCACGAACACCCCAAATTGTTCGCTATTCGGCGAACAGGCGAACACCCGATGTTCGAGTCAAACTTACATTCGACTCGAACATCGGTCTCATCCCTATTCTCTAGTAACAAACATCAAGCAACAGGAGTTTAATGCAAATACATTAAAAAATACAATGTAAACATAAAATAGTAAGGCATCCAGAACTTTATTTCTTCTGTTGGTATGGCACCCAAAATGCTGTGAATTTTATACTTTGACCGCTGGCTAACACAGACCTTCTTAGAAAAAGAAATTCATGCAATTAGCTTTTTTTTCTACCTATGAAACAGTAGGAGATAAGAATCTGTTTGCAAAACTTGCAATTTATATAAAATTGACCGGATTTTTTTTCTTCAATAAAAGAGAAGTTTACCTTTCAGAGCCACATTAATTAACAAAGCCACATACATTGTTTTACATTTGTTATTTTATATGCTAATTTTGAATTCAACATTTTTCAGTTGATAAAAAATATTGTATTGGTATATAATCATTACTTTCTGCAACAAAAGAATATGTAAACTCTTTCTAAACCAAAAACTTATTTTACTGTATATAATGCAGCACACCAGTCCTTATGCCGCGTACATACGAGCGGACTTTTCGACCGGACTGGTCCGACGGACCAAGACCGCCGGACAATTCGACTGTGTGTGGGCTTCATCGGACCTGCAGTGGACTTTTTCGATCGAAAATCTGACGGACTTTAGATTTGGAACATGTTTTAAATCTTTACGTCGGAACTCCGCCGGACCCAGTTCCTATTGAAAAGTCAGTATGCTAGTCCGACGGACGAAAACCGACGCTAGGGCAGCTATTGGCTGCTGGCTATCAACTTCCTTAATTTAGTCCGGTCGTACGTCATCACGTACAAATCCATCGGACTTTGGTGTGATCGCGTGTAGGCAAGTCTGTTCATTGGGAAAGTCCATTGGAAGTCTGCCGAAATTCCGTCGGATAGTCCGTCGGACCAGTCCAGTTGAAAAGTCCGCTCGTGTGTACACGGCATTAGATGTTAGTTTTCCTTTTCAGGTTTAGCACATTTTTGGCAACTACAGAAAAAAAAATACCTGTTGATCTGGACAGAAATACAGTGTCATTGTAACTGACCATACACTAAGTGTAAGGCTGGCCGGAGGCTAGCCTGTATTTGTGGGAGGAGTTTGAGAGGGCTATTTAAGCCTCCTCCTCTGTCAGGGCCAGTGTTGTCGACGTTTCTGGGTTCAGAAGGGAGTGGGGCTGACACATCACTTCTGGGTCCTTGCTGAGCATGGTCGGCTGCAACTATGGTGGCGGTGCCTCTCTCGGTGCTCACACCGGGCTCCACTAGGGAGTCCGCCTGCCCACCCACCTTGTTACCCCTGGGCACATCCCACAATCATGAGGGGTCCGCACGCCTCTCCCGGTGATTATCCTGGGGGGCGATCGGCCGCCAACCCACCTGCTCCTTTCTCCCTGGGCAGATCCAGCATTGGGGGTGCCGCCTGCTTCACCCTCTTCTCCCGGTGTTCCTGCCTGCTTCTCCCGGTGTTTCCACCGGCAGGGTGATCGGCCGCCCGCCGACTCCTCTCCCCATGCACATCCAGCTCCACGAGGGAGCCACCCACCTGGTACCCACCCGCCTGCTTCTCTCCTCATGCGGCTCCACGAGGGGGCCACCCGCCCGTTTCTCCCAGTTCTCACACGGGGGGATGGGCGGCCACCCGCCCACCTGCTTCTCTCTCCCCACAATTGGTATCGCTACAGCACAGTCACAGAGGTCATCAGACCTACACACAGCAGTCATGGCAACAACCAGACAGAAGGTGACGGGTCTGTTGTGGCTTGCAGTAGATGTACCATGCTGGATTGCTTATCATTTATTTTTATCAATTTTCATTGTGGTTTTTAGTCGCATGTCATTCTCAAGCTTACATAAGGTCACATTCATTGTCAGCAGGGCTTGGCTTGGCAAGACGAGGAGGATGTAAACCACTTACCTTGCTGCTTTTACTTGGTTATTTTGTTTCTTTGGTCAGTGTTTCTATCATAGCGTTTCTGCCCCAGGAGTTCTGTCATAGCGTTTTCGGTCATAGCGTTTTTCTGCCCCAGCGTTCTTGTCATAGCGTTCTGCCCCGACATTTCTGTCATAGCGTTCTGCCCCAGGATTTCTGTCATATCATTCTGCTCCAGCTTGTCTGTCATAGCATTCTGCCCCAGCATTTCTGTTATAGCGTTTCTACCCCAGCATTTCTGCCTTAGCGTTCTGCCCCAACATTTCTGTCATAGCGTTTCTGCCCCAAGGTTTCTGTCATAGCGTTTCTGCCCCAGTTCTGTCATAGCATTTTTGCCCCAGGAGTTCTGTCATAGTGTTTTTGGTCATAGCGTTTTTCTGCCCCAGCATTTCTGTTATAGTGTTTTTCTGCCCTAGGGTTTCTATCATAGCGTTTCTGCCCCTGCATTTCTGTCGTAGCGTTCGCCCCCTGCATTTCTGTTGCAGCGTTCGGCCCCAGCATTTCTGTTGTAGCGTTCGGCCTCAGCATTTCTGTCGTAGTGTTCTGCCCCAGAATTTCTGCCTTAGCATCCTGCCCCAACATTTCTGCCTTAGCGTTCTGCCCCAGCATTTCTGTCACAGCGTTCTGCCCCAGCATTTCTGTCACAGCGTTCTGCCCCAGCATTTCTGTCACAGCGTTCTGCCCCAGCATTTCTGTCACAGCGTTCTGCCCCAGCATTTTTGTCACAGCGTTCTGCCCCAGCATTTCTATCACAGCATTCTGCCCCAGTATTTCTGTTGTGGCATCTCTGCCTCAGGATTTCTGTCATGGCGTTTTTCAGTCATGGCATTTTTCTGTCATGGCGTTTTTCTGTCATAGTGTTCTGGTCAGCATTTTTGTCTCGGCATTCAGTCTCAGCATTTCTTTCATAGCGCTTCTGCCCCAGGTTTTCTGTCATTGCATTTCTGCCTCAGCATTCTGTTGTTGCATTTCTGCTCCAGGATTTTTGTCATGGCATTTCTGCCTCAACGTTTCTGCCCCAGGATTTCTGTCATTGCATTTCTGCTTCAGCGTTTAAGTCTCAGCGTTTCTGCCCCAGGTTTTCTGTCATTTCGTTTCTGCCTCAGCATTAGGGATGAGCTTCGTGTTCGAGTCGAACCCATGTTCGACTCGAACATCGGCTGTTCGACCGTCCGTCGAATTGCGAACGATATGGGCCGTTCGCGCCAAATTCGTGTGGCGCGTCACGGCCCATAATTCACTGCGGCATCGCAGTGCATTGCTGGCTGATGATTGGCCAAGCATGCACTATGACCCGCATGCTTGGCCAATCACAGCGCCGTCAGTAGAGAGAGCTGTAATTGGCCAAAGCCAGGGTGGCTTTGGCCAATTATGGCTCAGGGGATTTAGTACACACTCCACACTATATAAGGCCGCCTGCACGGCGGCCCTGTGTAGTGTGTGTTCCGGTGTGCTGAGAGATAGAGAGAGAGAGAGACAGTGTCATTTGATTTGAGTTAGATAGATTAGGCAGAACAGTCAGTCAGTTAGCTGCACTTACAGTGTATTGTGTATATATATGCATCCCAGGTGTTGCATATATATATATACACTGTATTCAGTTTAGCTAGATCCGTTCCTGTTATCTTCTATCTAGACTATTTACATTTAGTGCAGTGTGTCCTGCTCACAGTGTTCAGCTAGATCCGTTCCTGCTATTTACATTCAGTGCAGTGCGTCCTGCTCACAGTGTTCAGCTAGATCCGTTCCTGCTATTTACATTCAGTGCAGTGCGTCCTGCTCACAGTGTTCAGCTAGATCCGTTCCTGCTATTTACATTCAGTGCAGTGCGTCCTGCTCACAGTGTTCAGCTAGATCCGTTCCTGCTATTTACATTCAGTGCAGTGCGTCCTGCTCACAGTGTTCAGCTAGATCCGTTCCTGCTATTTACATTCAGTGCAGTGCGTGCTGCTCACAGTGTTCAGCTAGATCCGTTCCTGCTATTTACATTCAGTGCAGTGCGTCCTGCTCACAGTGTTCAGCTAGATCCGTTCCTGCTATTTACATTCAGTGCAGTGCGTCCTGCTCACAGTGTTCAGCTAGATCCGTTCCTGGTATTTACATTTAGTGCAGTGCGTCCTGCTCACAGTGTTCAGCTAGATCCGTTCCTGCTATTTACATTCAGTGCAGTGCGTCCTGCTCACAGTGTTCAGCTAGATCCGTTCCTGGTATTTACATTCAGTGCAGTGCGTCCTGCTCACAGTGTTTAGCTACATCCGTTCCTGCTGTTTACATTCAGTGCAGTGCGTCCTGCTCACAGTGTTCAGCTAGATCCGTTCCTGCTATTTACATTCAGTGCAGTGCGTCCTGCTCACAGTGTTCAGCTAGATCCGTTCCTGCTATTTACATTCAGTGCAGTGCGTCCTGCTCACAGTGTTCAGCTAGATCCGTTCCTGCTATTTACATTCAGTGCAGTGCGTCCTGCTCACAGTGTTCAGCTAGATCCGTTCCTGCTATTTACATTCAGTGCAGTGCGTCCTGCTCACAGTGTTCAGCTAGATCCGTTCCTGCTATTTACATTCAGTGCAGTGCGTCCTGCTCACAGTGTTCAGCTAGATCCGTTCCTGCTATTTACATTCAGTGCAGTGCGTCCTGCTCACAGTGTTCAGCTAGATCCGTTCCTGCTATTTACATTCAGTGCAGTGCGTCCTGCTCACAGTGTTCAGCTAGATCCGTTCCTGCTATTTACATTCAGTGCAGTGCGTCCTGCTCACAGTGTTCAGCTAGATCCGTTCCTGCTATATACATTTAGTGCAGTACGTCCTGCTCACAGTGTTCAGCTAGATCCGTTCCTGTTATCTTCCTACTGACAGGCAGGCTTGTCTGGTTACAGTATATAAAGCTACCTGAAGAAAATTACAGGTGTTCTTTTTGATCCTATTAGTACCACGGTCAGGCAGCTAGACTATTTACATTTAGTACAGTGTGTCCTGCTCACAGTGTTCAGCTAGATCCGTTCCTGTTATCTTCCTACTGACAGGTAGGGATGAGCCGAACACCCCCCTGTTCGGTTCGCACCAGAACATGCGAACAGGAAAAAAATTCGTTCGAACACGCGAACGCCGTTAAAGTCTATGGGACACGAACATGAATAATCAAAAGTGCTAATTTTAAAGGCTAATATGCAAGTTATTGTCATAAAAAGTGTTTGGGGACCCGGGTCCTGCCCCAGGGGACATGAATCAATGCAAAAAAAAGTTTTAAAAACGGCCGTTTTTTCAGGAGCAGTGATTTTAATAATGCTTAAAGTCAAACAATAAAAGTGTAATATCCCTTTAAATTTCATACCTGGGGGGTGTCTATAGTATGCCTGTAAAGGGGCGCATGTTTCCCGTGTTTAGAACAGTCTGACAGCAAAGTGACATTTTGAAGGAAAAAACACATTTAAAACTACCGCGGCTATTGCATTGCCGACAATACACATAGAAGTTCATTGATAAAAACGGCATGGGAATTCCCCACAGGGCAACCCCGAACCAAAATTAAAAAAAAAAAATGATGTGGGAGTCCCCCTAAATTCCATACAAGGCCCTTCAGGTCTGGTATGGATATTAAGGGGAACCCCAGCCAAAATTAAAAAAAAAAATTGACGTGGGGTTCCCCCTAAATTCCATACCAGACCCTTCAGGTCTGGTATGGATTTTAAGGGGAACCCCGCGCCAAAAAAAAAAAAAAAAAACGGCGTGGGGTCCCCCTAAAAATCCATACCAGACCCTTATCCGAGCACGCAACCTGGCAGGCCGCAGGAAAAGAGGGGGGGACGAGAGTGCGGCCCCCCCCCCCTCCTGAACCGTACCAGGCCACATGCCCTCAACATTGGGAGGGTGCTTTGGGGTAGCCCCCCAAAACACCTTGTCCCCATGTTGATGAGGACAAGGGCCTCATCCTCACAACCCTGGCCGGTGGTTGTGAGGGTCTGCGGGCGGGGGGCTTATCGGAATCTGGAAGCCCCCTTTAACAAGGGGACCCCCAGATCCCGGCCCCCCCCCCTGTGTGAAATGGTAAGGGGGTACTTACCCCTACCATTTCACTAAAAAACTGTCAAAAATGTTAAAAATGACAAGAGACAGTTTTTGACAATTCCTTTATTTAAATGCTTCTTCTTTCTTCTTTCTTCCTTCATCTTCTTCTGGTTCTTCTGGCTCTTCTGGTTCTTCCTCCGGCGTTCTCGTCCAGCATCTTCTCCGCGGCGTCTTCTATCTTCTTCTCCTCGGGCCGCTCCGCACCCATGGCATGAGGGGAGGCTCCCGCTCTTCTCTTCATCTTCTTCTCTTCTTCATCTTCTTCTTCATCTTCTTCTTCATCTTCTTCTTCTTCTTCTTCTTCTTCCTTCTTCTCTTCTTCCTGTCTTCTCCGGGCCGCTCCGCAGCCATGCTGGCATGGTGGGAGGCTCCCGCTGTGTGACGGCGTCTCTTCGTCTGACGGTTCTTAAATAACGGGGGGCGGGGCCATCCGGTGACCCCGCCCCCCTCTGACGCACGGTGACTTGAGGGACTTCCCTGTGACGTCACGGGGAATGCCACAGGGAAGTCCCGTCATGTCACCGTGCGTCAGAGGGGGGCGGGGCCACCGGGTGGCCCCGCCCCCCGTTATTTAAGAACCGTCAGACGAAGAGACGCCGTCACACAGCGGGAGCCTCCCTCCATGCCACAGCATGGCTGCGGAGCGGCCCGCAGAAGACAGGAAGAAGAGAAGAAGAGAAGAAGAGAAGAAGGAAGAAGAAGATGAAGAAGAAGATGAAGAAGAGAAGAAGATGAAGAGAAGAGCGGGAGCCTCCCCCCCATGCCATGGGTGCGGAGCGGCCCGAGGAGAAGAAGATAGAAGACGCCGCGGAGAAGATGCTGGACGAGAACGCCGGAGGAAGAACCAGAAGAGCCAGAAGAACCAGAAGAAGATGAAGGAAGAAAGAAGAAAGAAGAAGCATTTAAATAAAGGAATTGTCAAAAACTGTCTCTTGTCATTTTTAACATTTTTGACAGTTTTTTAGTGAAATGGTAGGGGTAAGTACCCCCTTACCATTTCACACAGGGGGGGGGCCGGGATCTGGGGGTCCCCTTGTTAAAGGGGGCTTCCAGATTCCGATAAGCCCCCCGCCCGCAGACCCTCACAACCACCGGCCAGGGTTGTGAGGATGAGGCCCTTGTCCTCATCAACATGGGGACAAGGTGTTTTGGGGGGCTACCCCAAAGCACCCTCCCAATGTTGAGGGCATGTGGCCTGGTACGGTTCAGGAGGGGGGGGGGGCCGCACTCTCGTCCCCCCCTCTTTTCCTGCGGCCTGCCAGGTTGCGTGCTCGGATAAGGGTCTGGTATGGATTTTTAGGGGGACCCCACGCCGTTTTTTTTTTTTTTTTTTGGCGCGGGGTTCCCCTTAAAATCCATACCAGACCTGAAGGGTCTGGTATGGAATTTAGGGGGAACCCCACGTCAATTTTTTTTTTCAATTTTGGCTGGGGTTCCCCTTAATATCCATACCAGACCTGAAGGGCCTTGTATGGAATTTAGGGGGACCCCCACATCATTTTTTTTTTTTTTTTTTTGGTTCGGGGTTCCCCTGTGGGGAATTCCCATGCCGTTTTTATCAATGAACTTCTATGTGTATTGTCGGCAATGCAATAGCCGCGGCTAGTTTTAAATGAGTTTTTTCCTTCCAAATGTCATTTTGCTGTCAGACTGTTCTAAACACAGGAAACATGCGCCCCTTTACAGGCATACTATAGACACCCCCCAGGTACGAAATTTAAAGGGATATTACACTTTTATTGTTTGACTTTAAGCATTAATAAAATCACTGCTCCTGAAAAAACGTCCGTTTTTAAAACTTTTTTTTGCATTGATCCATGTCCCCTGGGGCAGGACCCGGGTCCCCAAACACTTTTTATGACAATAACTTGCATATAAGCCTTTAAAATTAGCACTTTTGATTTCTCCCATAGACTTTTAAAGGGTGTTCCGCGGCATTCGAATTTGCCGCGAACACCCCAAATTGTTCGCTGTTCGGCGAACTTGCGAACAGCCAATGTTCGAGTAGAACATGAGTTCGACTCGAACTCGAAGCTCATCCCTACTGACAGGCAGGCTTGTCTGGTTACAGTATATAAAGCTACCTTAAGAAAATTACAGGTGTTCTTTTTGATCCTATTAGTACCACGGTCAGGCAGCTAGACTATTTACATTCAGTGCAGTGCGTCCTGCTCACAGTGTTCAGCTAGATCCGTTCTTGCTATTTACATTCAGTGCAGTGCGTCCTGCTCACAGTGTTCAGCTAGATCCGTTCCTGGTATTTACATTCAGTGCAGTGCGTCCTGCTCACAGTGTTCAGCTAGATCCGTTCCTGCTATATACATTTAGTGCAGTACGTCCTGCTCACAGTGTTCAGCTAGATCCGTTCCTGTTATCTTCCTACTGACAGGCAGGCTTGTCTGGTTACAGTATATAAAGCTACCTGAAGAAAATTACAGGTGTTCTATCCCAGCTTAGTGCAGCTACAGGCCATTAGTATGTCTGGAAGGCCAAGAAGGAGAGGCAGACAGTCACAAGCCAATAAGAGAGGGCAAGCAGGCTCTGTGTCTAGTGCTGGTCGTGGAGACGGTGCATCCTCATCAGCACGTGGCCATGGGACACGCTTGGCCTTTTTTTCGGCAGCTGGCCGTGTTGAGCCGCAACATGCGGAAGACTTGGTCGAGTGGATGACCAAGCCGTCCTCATCCTCCTCATCCTCTCTCACCCATGCCCAGGGTGCTTTGTCTGGCAAAGCAGCGGCCTCTTCCCTCAGCTCAATGTCATCAGTGACTCCTTCCCTAGCTCCACCATGTCCTCATGAGGATTCCCTCGAACTGTTTGACCACAGTGTTGGGTACATGCTCCAGGAGGATGCCCAGCGTTTGGAAGGCTCTGATGATGATACTGAGCTCAATGAAGGCAGTAACATGAGCACGGACAGAGGGGGTGCCCAAGAAGGACAGCAATCTGGCAGTCATGCTCCCCCTGCTGCAGCATACTGCCAGGTTTGCTCCAGTGATGAGGAGGGAGGGGATGATGAGGTCACTGACTCAACGTGGGTGCCTGATAGGAGAGAGGAGGAGGAGGAGGAGGAGGAGGAGGAGGAGGTGGCACATCACCAACTAGGCAGGATGCCCTCCAGGGGCCAGCCTAAGGGCAGCACATTGACTGCATCACACCCCAAAGCTCCACATGTGCAGGGCGCTGCAGTCTCTGCGCGTTATTCAAAAAGTTCTTTGGTGTGGGCCTTTTTTGAGACGAGTGCATCAGATCGCACCGCTGCTATTTGCAATATATGTCTCAAGCGTATCTCGCGTGGCCAAAACATCTCCCGCTTGGGTACCACATGCTTGACCAGACATATGTTGACCTGCCATGCAGTTCGTTGGCAAGCGTATCTAAAAGACCCACACCAAAGAACAAAGACGATCTCTCCTTGCTCCTCATCAGCTGAGATTTCCAACCCCACTAGACCTTCAGTCCTCTCTGCGACCTGCAGTGAGAGGAATGAAGGTGTAGAATTAGGTGTGTCACAGCCAAGTACTTATGGGCAATCTGCTTTTGGTACACCGACGTCAGATTGTACCAGGCAAATTTCCCTGCCCCAGCTGCTGCACCGCCGAAAGAAGTTTGCTCCCAGCCATCCACATGCCCAGCGGTTGAATGCTAGCTTGGCAAAATTGCTAGCACTTCAACTGCTGCCTTTTCAGTTGGTAGACTCTGCCCCCTTCCGTGAGTTTGTGGAATGTGCGGTTCCTCAGTGGCAGGTACCCAAACGCCACTTTTTCTCACGGAAGGCGATTCCGGCTCTCTACCGGCATGTGGAAGGCAATGTCCATGCCTCGCTGGACAGGGCGGTCAGCGGTAAGGTGCATATTACCGCTGACTCATGGTCCAGCAGGCATGGACAGGGACGTTACTTAAGTTTCACGGCGCATTGGGTGACTCTGCTGGCAGCTGGGAAGGATGCAGGACAAGGTGCAGTAGTGTTGGAGGTTGTTCCGCCACCACGCCTCCAAAATGCTGATTGTGACACACCTCTCTCCTCCACCCCCTCCTCTTCTTCTTCCTCCATGGCCTCTTCCTCGGAACCAGCGGTGCTCCGTAGGCGTTCAAGGGGCTACGCAAGTACGCAGGCCAAAAGATGCCATGCGGTGCTTGAGCTGGTGTGCTTGGGGGACAGGAGCCACACTGGGGCAGAGGTTCTGTCAGCTCTGCAGGGGCAGGTTCAGAGGTGGTTGACGCCACGCCAACTTAAGGCAGGAATGGTGGTTTGCGACAATGGCACCAACCTCCTCTCTGCCCTCCGACAGGGACAACTGACCCATGTGCCCTGTTTGGCTCACGTCCTTAACTTGGTGGTGCAGCGGTTCTTGGGCAGGTACCCGGGCTTACAGGATGTCCTGAGGCAGGCCAGGAAAGTCTGTGTGCATTTCCGCCGGTCATATAATGCCAGTGCTCGGCTGACGGACCTCCAAAAGGAGTTTAACCTGCCCAAGAACCGCCTAATCTGTGACATGCCCACCAGGTGGAACTCGACGTTGGCCATGCTGCAGCGGCTGCACACGCAGCAGAGGGCCATCAATGAGTACCTGTGCGACTATGGCACCAGGACAGGGTCAGGGGACCTTGGTTTTTTTTCCCCACGCCAGTGGGCCATGATCAGGGATGCATGCACTGTCCTGTCACCATTCGAGGAGGCCACGAGGATGGTGAGCACTGACAGTGCATGCATCAGTGACACTGTCCCCCTTGTCCACCTGTTGGAGCACACGCTGCGTGGAATAATGGACAGGGCACTTGAGGCAGAACAGAGGCAGGAAGAGGAGGACTTCCTTAGCTCTCAAGGCCCCCTTTATCCAGACAGTGTTCCTGCGTGCCCGCCGATCACACAGGAAGAGGACGAGGAGGAGGAGGAGGAGGAGGAGGAAGATTGTGTCAGTATGGAGGTGGAGCCTGGCACTCAGCATCAGCAGTCTTTAAGGGATCAGTCCCAAGGAACACATGGACTTGTACGTGGCTGGGAGGAGGTGGCTGCGGACGTTGTTGTCCTTAGTGACCCAGAGGACTCCGGACCGAATGCCTCAGCAAACCTACGCTGCATGGCCTCCCTGATCCTGCAAAGCCTGCGTAAGGATCCTCGTATTCGTGGTATCAAGGAGAAGGACCAATACTGGCTGGCAACCCTCCTTGATCCACGTTACAAGGGTAAGGTTGCGGACCTTATCTTGCCATCGCAGAGGGAGCAGAGGATGAAACATCTTCGGGAGGCCTTGCAGAAAGGTCTGTGCAACGCGTTCCCAGAGACTGGGAGGTTACAAACTCCTGTTTCTGGACAACGTGTTGCTGAGGCTTCGGTCAGTCAAAGAAGGAGCGGTGGAGAAGGTGGCCGTCTGACCGATGCGTTCAGACAATTTTTTGGTCCGCAGCCCCAAGGTATGATCGGTTCCAGCAACCATCGCCAGCGTCTGTTTTACATGGTGCAGGAATACCTAGGGGCAAGATCAGACTTGGACACCTTTCCCACCGAAAATCCTCTGGGTTACTGGGTCTTGAGGATGGATCACTGGCCAGAGCTTGCACAGTATGCAATTGAGCTACTGGCCTGTCCTGCATCCAGCGTTCTTTCGGAACGCACATTCAGTGCTGCTGGAGGCGTGGTAACCGATCACAGGGTGCGTCTGTCCACCGACTCGGTCGATCGGCTGACCTTCATAAAAATGAATCAGTCTTGGATCACCACCAGCTACCAAGCACCTGATGCAGATGTAACCGAATAATTTTTTTTGAAATCTCAGATCCCTTCAAAGACTGCCTATGCTGATGCTGAGTGACTATCCCTGAGTAATTATCCTCTTCCTCCTCAATCATCACGCTGATAGCTTGTAAGAACATTTTTGGTTCTGGGCGCCACCACCAGTGCCTAAGGCACAATTTTTCAGCCCCTGTTTAACAGGGGCGTGTAATTACAATTTTTGATGTAATACTTTGCAGCAGGGCTCGTTCCTGCATTCCAACTAGAGTGTCTGTGAGGGGTTGCAGTGTTGTGGCACCAGCACCAGTGCCTAAGACCCAATTTTTCAGCCCCTGTCTAACAGGGGCGTGTAATTACAATTTTTGATGCAATACTTTGCAGCAGGGCTTGTTCCTGCGTTTCAACTAGAGTGTCTGTGAGGGGTTGCAGTGTTGTGGCACCAGCACCAGTGCCTAAGACCCAATTTTTCTGCCCCTGTCTAACAGGGGCGTGTAATTACAATTTTTGATGCAATACTTTGCAGCAGGGCTCGTTCCTGCGTTCCAACTAGAGTGTCTGTGAGGGGTTGCAGTGTTGTGGCACCAGCACCAGTGCCTAAGGCCTAATTTTTCAGCTCCTGTTCAACAGGGGCATGTAATTACAATTCTTGATCTAATATTTCACAGCAGGGCCCTGTGAGGGCTTACAGTGTTTTGGCCACAGCAACACCTAAGGCCCAAATTTCTGCTGAGTATATAGGGCAGGACCCTACTTTCAAACATCTAACTTACAAACGACTCCTACTTGCAAACGGAAGGAGACAACAGGAAGTGAGATGAAATCTACCCCTAAGGAAGGGAAATTCTCTCCTGTAAGAGTTAATATGGGAAAACAATTTCTCCTTTCCACTGATGCTTTCCAATCCTTGTTCCACAAAAAAACCCAAATTTTCCAAAAACATTTTTCATTGGGACAAAAAAGTGAGGTGAAATCTTCTGAAGAGGAGGAAAGACGCAAAACAAATGTCACAGGGGTGATAACCCTTCCCTATGTTTTCCAAAAAGCTTAGAAAAGATTTTTTGGCTGGAGCTAAACACATTAAAAATGTTCAAAATTACAAACAGATTCTACTTAACAACAAACCTACAGTCCCTGTCTTGTTTGCACCGCCTGAATACTGCTGTTCAGAGTATATAGGGACCTTTCCTTATTTTAATTTGGGTGCGGGGTTCCCCTTAATATCCATACAAGACCCAAAGGGCCTGGTAATGGACTGGGGGGTACCCATGCCGTTTGTCTCACTGATTTTCATCCATATTGCCATGACCCGACATGACATTAAACCCGCAAGCAGTTTTAAATGAGATTTTTTCCTTTAAAAATGACATTTGGTGCAGGGACTGTTCTAAACATGGGAAACACGCGTCACTTTACAGGCATACTATAGACACCCCCCAGGTACGAAATTTTTTTTTTACTTTAAGCATCATTAAAATCACTGCTCCCGAAAAAACGGCCGTTTTTAAAAGTTTTTTTTGCATTGATACATGTCCCCTGGGGTAGGACCCGGGTCCCCAAACCCTTTTTAGGACAATACCATGCAAATTAGCCTTTAAAATGAGCACTTTTGATTTCGAACGTTCGAGTCCCATAGACGTCAATGGGGTTCTAACGTTCGTGCGAACTTGCGGTCCGTTCGCGGGTTCTGGTGCGAACCGAACCGGGGGGTGTTCGGCTCATCCCTACTCAGCATTCAGTTTCAGCATTTCTGTCATAGCGTTTCTGTCATAGCGTTGCTGTCCTTGCGTTTCTGCCCAGGATTTCTGTCATGGCATTTCTGCCTCAGCTTTTCAGTCTCAGCATTTCTGCCCCAGGATTTCTGTCATTACGTTTCTGACTCAGTGTTCAGTATCAGCATTTCTGTCATAGTGTTTTCTGTCATAGCGTTGCTGTCCTTGCATTTCTGCCCCAGGATTTATTTCATAGTGTTTCTGCCTCAGCATTCAGTCCCAGCATTTCTGTCATAGCGTTTCAGCCTCAGCATTTCTCAGAGGGGCGTTGTCGTTCAGTCACGGCATATACTCGGGTATCTGTTTTCGTCTTCGTTGTTTGTCATGTCTGATCGTATCTTTGTTCATGTTTGTACCTGGGTCAGTTAGCTAGGGCCCACATGTCGGGATCTGTCACGTCTACAGATCCATACGGGTTGAGGTTTCGTTTGTTAATGATTGTTGACCACAATCTTCTCGCCCGTATACCATACGTCATACGATGCACGTTCATTCACCACACCTTTACGACCCACCACGGTCTGTGGGTACACCAGCCCTGAGTAGCAGTTTAATTACCTGTCTCTGCGCTGCAGGTTACTCGGGCTCACTTGCCACTTACACGAGGGTGGGGGGGTCCGTCATCTGGTTGGATGATGTGGTCTTGACATTTCTGATCATGTTCTCATACTTAGGTAGGCACGGAGGGGCGTTGTTGTTCTCATGTCTGGTTGTCTCTCATTTCTGTCGTTTGTGTTCTCAGGTTGGGCTGTATTGGTATCCATACTGACATCAACCATGCTTGCACTCACTTCCATCAGTCCTGCCCGTTGTTAGGGCTAGTTGATTGGTGCAGATGTCGTTTCACCACTGAGCTCACCCTTGGGTCGGAAGCAGTCGTCAGTTTTCTTTCAGTTGACTTCCTGTTGCAGAGGCCCTGGTTACCGCCCAGGGATTTATAGTCTCTCTCAGTGTGTGTGTTGAGCCATGTCCCCTTGACGGTCCTTAAGTGGAAGGTTTGGGCAAACGTTGTCATGATTCTGCATTCCACTCTCGGCTCTGATCTCTTGTCTTGCCTTTAGAACTGCTCAGGGACGTCATTCCAGTCATTTTTTCCAACCCCCAGCCTGTTCCAGGTAGGGGGGCTTCAGTCACTTTGGGTATGACTGTATCATGCAATGGGACTCATTTCCCTGGGATGGAGTCTGGCCCTCTTTCCTCGGTTCAGGATTTAGACTCGGTTGTCAGGTTTCGGGCTGAAGCATGACTCGATCGAATCAGGTGGGACCGGTGCTCTGTCTCTGGCATGGTTTCTCCATGTTTGACAATGCTTATTGCCATAACGCATGGGCCTTATCTGCCTACTCCATCACATCCATCAGGTATCCAGCATTTCGAACTCCTGCCAGTTGTCTTTGCACTCACCCTCTCACTTCCCCATACCAAGTATGGGTAGGCCAGGGGTGGGGGGCATTTCAATGAGCTACTTCACTGGTGTCCGTGTGAAGTATTTAGTTCTTCGCGGCCATCATTTTGCAGGGGCTCCTTGGGCCAGCCCTTGCTCCCTTTCCCCCACGAATCCTCTCATTCACAAGCGGTTCATTCTCATATCTGGGTTGTCTCGGGCATCAGGCTCATCCAATCTTTCAGGGGACATTTAGTTGGGTTCTGGGTAGCTTCACAGGTTTTATAGGGGGTCCTTCTCATCACCAAGTCAGGAGTAGCAGGGCAAATCAGTAGAGTAGCTTAGCGTGGCAACACTCCTCCTCCATAGATACAGTGCGGTGAGTAGACATGGTCACCTTGGGAAGCAAAGTGTGTCATTTACAGGATCACCAGGGCTAAATTTAGGCTAAAAGCCAGAAAAAAAGAAACCTAATGTAGCCACCACAACTAGGAACTAGAAAGCTGAAATATCTTCTTTGCATTTCAGATTGGATATGTTTGTACTTTTAAAAACCTCTATTTTGCATTTTGGATTGTATCTCATGAATCCATTTTTTATCACCTCATGAATTTTACTGCTCTCCTTAATAGACATGTCATAGAACAGTCCTCCTCAATTTCTTTACTTGAGCGGAACCCCTGAAATAATTTTCAGGTCTCAGAGAACACTGAGGCTGGGTTCACACTATTGCGAATTGGATGCAGGTTTCAGTTCGCATAGCAGGAGATTGTGAAATTTGGGCTGAAATCGGATCTCAAGCAGTGAATGGAGACGCACCGGACTCCTGCTGTGAGCCACTGCGTTCTCCAGTGTGAACCAAGGCCTTACTAAAACAATTTTACTGAGGGTCAATTGGGAAAATGTTCCCATCATTAGTGGTCAGTAGGAAGAATGCTTCTTACATTTGCGGTCAGTGGGAAGAAAGCTAAAAAGATCATCGGTGTCATGCTGATGGTTTTGCCAAGCAGTGTCAGCCCTGGAATTATGTAGGCATCATTAAATGTTTGTCAGAGCTCAAAGAAATCCTAGCAACCTTTGGAGGAAACAAAAACAAAGTGCATGCAATCATGTTTGGGGAATTACTTTTATATACAAAATACCTAGAAAAAATTCATAAAATAAGCTGGTTGAATGCAATTCACAAATCCACATGATGGATGCCCACAAGACATAATGGGGGTTATTTACTAAAGCTGGAGAGTGCAAAATCTGGTGCAGCTTTACATAGAAACCAATCAGCTTCCAGGTTTTATTGCCAAAGCTTAATTCAACAAGCTGAAGTTAGAAGCTGATTGGCTACCATGCACAGCTGCATCAGATTCTGAGTGCTCCAGTTTTAGTAAATCTCCCCCAATGTCTTGCTGCTCTTAACACGTTAGAGGTCTTGTTTTTTTTTGGGGTAACTTGAAGGCCAATCAACTGTTGTAGGAAAAAATAAATATTCTCTGCAGATTCTTCTATACATATGCAAACTTAAAAAGCTATTATCAATATATTAGAAAAAAATGAACTGAAATACCATGTGAGCTTTTGTGAATTGACACCAAAATATGATAATCAAGGACATCTCTTTACAACTAGTATATTGCTATAATCAATTAACGTAAAAGAGATTCTGCATTTATTAAGTGTATATTTTTTACTGAGACTTTCGTTAGGTGTATTTAAACAGACAGGAGGCAACATACACAACAAATCCTCTAGTTTACTTCTTGCACTTGTATCTCTTATATATGAGGCTAGTATGCCAGTTTCCCATTTTATGGAATTAATAATTTCCCGCAATTCGCTTTTTTTATGTCAGACGCACATTCATTAAAATAAAAACCCGTGCCTAGATCTCATCAGTTAAATCCTTGTATTAGTTTACCTTAGCAACCTGATTGACTGAATCCGCTTTGTCAAATTAGGGCTACAACTAATGAAGCTAATGTACTCCCTGTTGTATTTATTACAGCAAAGCTGAAATCATATAATGCTAATACAGGAAAAAGCAATAAACTGAAAATGCTATGTGTCATTAATCCTTCTTTATAGAAAATGCTAAATATATTTACCATGACTGTGAAGTAATGGCGGTGTGCGATGGCTTGGATTTTCTATTGTTTGGTTAAACGGAATACTTTATCATAGATATACTGTATGATATGATATACTAGCTCCAGACTTCTTACTTTCAAGCTCCTTGCCGGTGTGAAATCACATTTCATAGCATGTTGACATTTGCTCTGGAGATTAGTAAATTAGCTCTATAGATTACCCAGATGGAGAGTAGAGAGTGGCTGCTGGCTGAACAGGCAGTCAATAAACAAATGTGAAGCCTCCGCTATTTGACTGTGCCCTTCTTTCTTTCTCTCACACATAAGGTTATCAGTCATGTGGAGGGAAAATCAGTGAGGTGCTCCCTGCAGATTTATGGATTCTTTGGCTAGTCCAAGAAAAATAATATTAAAAAAAAAAAGACCAGAATAGAAATAGAGAGCAGAATAGAAATTACTTTTTTTAGATGATAAATCATCTGACCACACGTACAGCCAGTGCCTTGATAAATGAAAGCTCCAGTGATAACATCTTAAAGTTGAACTCTCCAGAATAATGTTTTTAATTTTTGTTTATAGTACAGTAACCTCTTTTTTTTTTTTTTTTTTGGAAATCAAGATCTCCTGTTTTTTTTTTTTAAAGGGACATCAAAGCCAACAGACGGTGAAAAACGGGGTCCGTCATCTGGAGATAATTCCTGAAACCATCAGAATTATTCTCACGGATCTCCCGCAACAAAGGCATATGAGAGAATTGGTCACGATGGAGCAAAAATTTTTGGTCCCAGAACTCCTCCTCACCCTGTTCATGTACTGCACTTGGGTCAAAGTAAGAACCCCAACACCAAGCCCCTGCACAGCACAAACTGTACGATGAGTACGTACCCGCAACATGGCTTCAAATATAGTGCCATCATACGTGTTGTACGTCAGCGCGTTCCTGATGATCGGAACTTCCGAAAACATTTGTGCGACCGTGTGTATGCAAGACAAGCTTGAGCCAACATCCGCTGGAAAAAAATCCCACATTGTTGTCAGAATGTCCGATCATTTGTACGCAGCATAAGAGGGGAATGGGCGGGACGGATGGGAGGGGGAAAAACATTCTCAACTATGAAGTTTTATGCATAATACTGCAACAAGAGGTTCAAGTGATCTTGCTATGTTGTCTATAATTTCAAATACATGACAAATCCAAGAGGAGTGAGACGCCATTTTAATAGTTCTGGTTGATATATGGAGCTGAGGCCTACAGATTTCTTTGACATCATCTACCAGCACCTAGAAATCCAATTTTAGGTAGACCAACTTTTTTGCCATGATCTTTTTGAGTGGGTGGTGGTCTTTTATTGCATTATTTACAGTTGTGCTCATAAGTTTAGATACCCTGGCAGAATTTATGATTTATTGGCCATTTTTCAGAGAATATGAATGATAACACAAAAACTTTTCTTTCACTCATGGTTAGTGTTTGGCTGAAGCCATTTATTATCAGTCAACTGTATTCACTCTTTTTAAATCATAATCCCAACAGAAACTACCCAAATGACCCTGATTAAAAGTTTACATACCCTGGTGATTTTGGCCTGATAGCATGCACACAAGTTGACACAAAGGGGTTTGAATGGCTATTAAAGGTAACCATCCTCACCTGTGATCTGTTTGCTTGTAATTAGTGTGTGTGTGTGTGCATAAAAGGTCAGTGAGTTTCTGGACTTCTGACAGACCCTTGCATCTTTCATCCAGTGCTGCACTGACATTTCTGGACTCTGAGTCATGGGGAAAGCAAAAGAATTGTCAAAGGATCTATGGGAAAAGGTAGTTGAACTGTATAAAACAGGAAAGTGATATAAAAAGATATCCAAGGAATTGAGAATGCCAATCAGCAGTGTTCAAACTCTAATCAAGTGGAAAATGAGGGGTTCTGTTGAAACCAAACCACGGTCAAGTAGACCAACTAATATTTAAGCCACAACTGCCAGGAAAATTGTTCAGGATGCAAAGAAAAACCCACAAATAACTTCTGGTGAAATACAGGACTCTCTGAAAACATGTGGCGTGGCTATTTCAAGATGCACAATAAGGAGGCCCTTGAGGAAAGATGGGCTGCATGGTCAAGTCGCCAAAATAAAGCCATTACTACGCAAATGCCACAAAGTATCCCACTTACAATACACCAAACAGCACAGAGACAAGCCTCAAACCTTCTGGCACAAAGTCATTTGGAGTAATGAGACCAAAATTGAGCTTTTTTGCCACAACCATAAACACTACATTTGTAGAGGAGTCAACGAGGCTTATGATGAAAGGTACACCATTCCTACTGTGAAACACAGAGGTGGATCGCTGATGTTTTGGGGATGTGTGAGCTACAAAGGCAAATTTGGTCAAATTTGATGGTAAGATGAATGCAGTATGTATGTTATCAAAAAATACTGGAGGAACATTTGCATTTATCAGCCAGGAAGCTGCGCATGTGATGTACTTGGACATTCCAACATGACAATGATCCAAAACACAAGGCCAAGTCGACCTGTCATTGGCTGCAGCAGAATAGTGAAGGTTCTGGAGTGACCATCTCAGTCTCATGACCTCAATAACATTGAGCCACTCTGGGGAGATCTCAAACGTGCAGTTCATGCAAGACAGCCCAAGAATTTACAGGAACTGGAGGCTTTTTGCCAAGAGGAATAGTCTGCTTTACTATCTGAGAAGATAAAGAGCCTCATCCACAAATACCACAAAAGACTTCAAGCTGTCTCTGATGTTAAAGGGGGCAATACACAGTATTAAGAACTGGGGTATGTAAACTTTTGATCAGGGTCATTTGGATAGCTTCTATTGTGATTATGATTTAAAAAGAATCAACACAGTTGATTGATAAAAAAAAAAAAGAAAAAGTGCGAAGAGATCTAAACCCCCCCGCCTGTGCACCCTGAAGATATATATATATATATATATATACAGTGCAAAAAGAAATAACGTGAAATGAATTGAATAAAAAATATATATTATAAGCAGCAGGTAGTAAAGCTCAAAGCCTCAAATGTGTAAAGAAAACAATAGTGATTCTATACCGTGCTAAACACACAAATATAATAAATGTGAAAATATTATATACAAAAACTGGGGGCTTTTTGCCAAGAGGAATGGGCAACCTTACCATCTGAGAAGATAAAGGGCCTCATCCACAAAAGACTTCAAGCTGTCCTTGATGTTAAAGGGGGCAATACACGGTATTACAAACTGGGGCATGTAAACTTTTGATCAGGGTCATTTGGCTAGTTTCTGTTGTCACTATGATTTAAAAAGAGTAAACACAGTTGATTAATAATAAATGGCTTCAGCCAAACACTAACCATGAGTGAAAGAAAAGTTTTTGTGTTATCATTCATATTCTCTGAAAAATGGCCAGGAAATCATAAATTCTTCCAGGGTATGTAAACTTATGAGCACAACTGTATATACCGTATATATATACAGTATATAGGTTCTTCAAACAGTTTTCACTTTTTTTAACTCTATTAAATATAAAAAAGCACAGAAACTTTTTGAAGACCCCTTGTGTGTATGTGTATATATATATATATATATATATATATATATATATATATATATATATATATATATACACAGTATCTCACAAAAGTGAGTACACCCCTCACATTTTTGTAAATATTTTATTATATCTTTTCATGTGACAACACTGAAGAAATGACACTTTGCTACAATGTAAAGTAGTGAGTGTACAGCTTGCACAACAGTGTAAATTTGCCATCTCTTCAAAATAACTCAGCACACAGCCACTAGGGATGAGCTTCGAGTTTGAGTCAAAC
Source organism: Lithobates clamitans (assembly GCA_037952925.1). Taxonomy (NCBI): domain Eukaryota; kingdom Metazoa; phylum Chordata; class Amphibia; order Anura; family Ranidae; genus Lithobates; species Lithobates clamitans. Next base: position 2,972,515 of record JBBGZY010000539.1, read on the forward strand.
TCATGTTCGACTCGAACATCGGCTGTTCGCAAGTTCGCCAAACAGCGAACAATTTGGGGTGTTCGCGGCAAATTCGAATGCCGCAGAACACCCTTTAAAAGTCTATGCGAGAAATCAAAAGTGCTAATTTTAAAGGCTTATATGCAAGTTATTGTCATAAAAAGTGTTTGGGGACCCGGGTCCTGCCCCAAGGGACATGGATCAATGCAAAAAAAAGTTTTAAAAATGTCAGTTTTTTCAGGAGCAGTGATTTTAATAATGCTTAAAGTCAAACAATAAAAGTGTAATATCCCTTTAAATTTCGTACCTGGGGGGTGTCTATAGTATGCCTGTAAAGGGGCGCATGTTTCCCGTGTTTAGAACAGTCTGACAGCAAAATTACATTTCGAAGGAAAAAACCCATGTAAAACTACCCGCGGCTATTGCATTGCCGACAATACACATAGAAGTTCATTGATAAAAACGGCATGGGAATTCCCCACAGGAAAACCCCGAACCAAAATTAAAAAAAATAAATGACGTGGGAGTCCCCCTAAATTCCATACCAGGCCCTTCAGGCCTGGTATGGATATTAAGGGGAACCCCGGCCAAAATTTTTTAAAAAAATTACGTGGGGTTCCCCTAAATTCCATACCAGACCCTTCAGGTCTGGTATGGATTTTAAGGGGAACCCCGTGCCAAAAAAAAAAAAAAACGGCGTGGGGTCCCCCCAAAAATCCATACCAGACCCTTATCCGAGCACGCAACCTGGCATTCCGCAGGAAAAGAGGGGGGGGCGAGAGTGCAGCCCCCCCCGAACCGTACCAGGCCACATGCCCTCAACATTGGGAGGGTGCTTTGGGGTAGCCCCCAAAACACCTTGTCCCCATGTTGATGAGGACAAGGGCCTCATCCCCACAACCCTGGCCGGTGGTTGTGGGGGTCTGCGGGCGGGGGGCTTATCGGAATCTGGAAGCCCCCTTTAACAAGGGGACTCCCAGATCCCGCCCCCCCCCGTGTGAAATGGTAAGGGGGTACTTGCCCCTACAATTTCACAAAAAAATTGTCAAAAATGTTAAAAATGACAAGAGACAGTTTTTGACAATTCCTTTATTTAAATGCTTCTTCTTTTCTTCTATCTTCCTTCATCTTCTTCTGGTTCTTCTGGCTCTTCTGGTTCTTCCTTCGGCGTTCTCGTCCAGCATCTCCTCCGCGGCGTCTTCTATCTTCTTCTCCTCGGGCCGCTCCGCACCCATGGCATGGGGGGAGGCTCCCGCTCTTCTCTTCATCTTCTTCTTCATCCTCTTCTCTTCTTCCTTCTTCTCTTCTTCTCTTCTTCATTTTCTTCTCTGGGCCGCTCCGCACCCATGCTGGCATGGAGGAAGGCTCCCACTGTGTGACGGCGTATCCTCGTCTGACGGTTCTTAAATAACGGGGGGTGGGGTCACCCGGTGACCCCGCCCCCTCTGACGCACGGGACATGATGGGACTTCCCTGTGGCATTCCCCGTGACGTCACAGGGAAGTCCTGTACCTAACAACGGGCAGGACTGATGGAATTGAGTGCAAGCATGGTTGATGTCAGTATGGATACCAATACAGCCCAACCTGAGAACACAAACTACAAAAATGAGAGACAACTTCTATGTGCAATGCAATAGCCGCGGGTAGTTTTAAATGGGTTTTTTCCTTCGAAATGTCATTTTGCTGTCAGACTGTTCTAAACACGGGAAACATGCGCCCATTTACAGGCATACTATAGACACCCCCCAGGTACGAAATTTAAAGGGATATTACACTTTTATTGTTTGACTTTAAGCATTATTAAAATCACTGCTCCTGAAAAAACGGTCGTTTTTAAAACTTTTTTTTGCATTGATCCATGTCCCCTGGGGCAGGACCCGGGTCCCCAAACACTTTTTATGACAATAACTTGCATATAAGCCTTTAAAATTAGCACTTTTGATTATTCATGTTCGTGTCCCATAGACTTTAACGGTGTTCGCGTGTTCGAGCGAACTTTTTTCCTGTTCGCATGTTCTGGTGCGAACCGAACAGGGGGGTGTTCGGCTCATCCCTAACAGCCACTAATGTCTAAACTGCTGGCAACAAAAGTGAGTACACCCCTAAGTGAAAATGTCCAAATTGGGCCCAAAGTGTCAATATTTTGTGTGGCCACCATTATTTTCCAGCACTGCCTTAACCCTCTTGGGCATGGCATTCACCAGAGCTTTGGTTGCCACTGGGGTTCTCTTCCACTCCTCCATGATGACATCACGGAGCTGGTGGATGTTAGAGACCTTGCGCTCCTCCATCTTCTGTTTGAAGATGCCCCACAGATGCTCAATAGGGTTTAGGTCTGGAGACATGCTTGGTCAGTCCATCACCTTTACCCTCAGCTTCTTTAGCAAGGAAGTGGTCATCTTGGAGGTGTGTTTGGGTTTGTTATAATGTTGGAATACTGCCCTGCGGCCCAGTCTCCAAAGGAAGGGGATCATGCTCTGCTTCAGTATGTCAAAGTGTATGTAGGCATTCATGGTTCCCTCAATGAACTGTAGCTCTCCAGTGCCGGAAGCACTTATGCAGCCCCAGACCATGACACTCCCATCACCATGCTTGACTGTAGGCAAGACACACTTGTCTTTGTACTCCTTACCTGGTTGCCGCCACACACGCGTGACACCATCTGAACCAAATAAGTTTATCTTGGTCTCATCAGACCACAGGACATGGTTCCAGTAAACCATGTCCTTAGTCTTCTTGTCTTCAGCAAACTGTTTGCAGGCTTTCTTGTGCATCATCTTTAGAAGAGGCTTCCTTCTGGGATGACAGCCATGCAGACCAATTTGATGCAGTGTGCGGCATATGGTCTGAACACTGAAAGGCTGACCCCTTCAACCTCTACAGCAATGCTGGCAGCACTCATATGACACTGAGCACGTGCACTCAACTTCTTTGGTCGACCATGACAAGGCCTGTTCTGAGTGGAACCTGTCCTGTTAAACCGCTGTATGGTCTTGGAAACCATGCTGCAGCTCAGTTTCAGGGTCTTGGCAATCTTCTTATAGCCTAGGCCATCTATATGTAGAGCAGCAATTCTTTTTTTCAGATCCTTAGAGAGTTCTTTGCCATGAGATGTCATGTTGAACTTCCAGGGACCAGTATGAGAGCGTAAGAGCGATAACACCAAATTTAACACACCTGTTCCCCATTCACACCTGAGACCTTGTAACACTAACGAGTCACATGACACCGGGGAGGGAAAATGGCTAATTGGGCCCAATTTGGATATTTTCACTTAGGGGTGTACTCACTTTTGTTGCCAGCAGTTTAGACATTAATGGCTGTGTGTTGAGTTATTTTGAGGGGACAGCAAATTTACACAAATTTAGTTATACAAGCTGTACCCTTACTACGTTATATTGTAGCAAAGTGTTGTTTCTTCAGTGTTGTCACATGAAAAGATATAATAAAATATTTACAAAAATGTGAGGGGTGTACTCACTTTTGTGAGATACTGTATATATATATATATATATATATATATATATATATATATATATATATATATATATATAAAACTATCTTGTGATATACAGAACTGTATTCATTTCAATTAAAGAAGTGCAGCCAAAGCTCATTTGGCTGTACTTTTCCTGTGGATCATAGGAGTGCAGTTTCGTTCTATACTCCAGTGACCCATTTTCAGCAGACAGCGGGCAGAACCCGCTCTTGACATCACAGAGCCAGTCCAAGCTCAGGCAGGATCGTGACAATGAAGTAGGGATCCATCCACATGCTTTTACCAGCACCCGGCTCAGCCTCTCAGCGAGGCATTAAGAGCCTGAGCCAGCCACTCCCGCCCCCTCCTCAGCCCAGCACTTCAGTGAGCGAGGAGGGGGCAGAGCAGAGAGTGGTGACTGACAGTCACCAGCTCTCTGCTCAGGGACCCCTGAGAACCAAGTGATCGGCAGTGTTTGATCACTCGGTTCTAAGTGTTAGGGCCAGCAGGGGACAGATGCAGCATCCGATCGATGCTGCATCCAACCTAGGTAAGTATGAATCTTCAAAAATTTTCCATACATCTCTTTTAAATGACTTCTATTGTCAAACAATATAGTATTCTGGTAACTGTATGTGGTTAATATATGTAAAGACAGAATTCAGTATGTGGATTTTTTAAAATTGTAAATATTTTTCTCTACATTTACATACAGGCCAAGTTGTTCAGCAAAAGTGGCAGTTGCCGGAGTTGGAAAAACCACTTAACACTGGGATGTTATCAGCTCCTATTCCTATGGTTTAAACATTTTTCCAAAAGAAAAAAAAACTTTTGCTGTAACTGCTTAAAAGTGTTGGGCTTTAAAGGATAACTAAATCCAATAAATAAAACGTAATATACTCTGTCTTACGAGTTCTTAGATATGGTTGCTGCTTTTTAGGGGGTTTTTTTCATGATAAGAATATTTTCAAAAAGTAGAAAAGTACATATTAATCTTGCCAGATATGGGGTGTCACTTCTTGTAAGCTGACCTGTAAGCATAAAATAAATTTTAACTTACTTTTGTGAACTACTAATTTCAAATTTTTACTTGTTTCAGTTGTGATGGCAGATAAAGAGATATATAGGAAATTAGGAAATCTTAGGAGCACATGACAAAGCCTTTATATAAAGTAACAATCTGTCCCAATATACGGCTGCCTCTTCTCAATTAAGGTGCAATAGGTAACCATCATTAGGGATGAGCCGAACACCCCCCATTCAGTTCGCACCAGAACATGCGAACAGGCAAAAAATTTGTTCGAACACGCGAACAACGTCTATGGGACACGAACATGAAAAATCAAAAGTGCTAATTATAAAGGCTTATATGTATGGTATTGTCTTAAAAAGTGTTTGGGGACCTGAGTCCTGCCCCAGGGGACATGTATCAATGCAAAAAAAAGTTTTAAAAAACGTCAGTTTTTTCGCTAGCAGTGATTTTAATAATGCTTAAAGTGAAACAATAAAAATGTAATATTCCTTTAAATTTTGTACCTGGGGGGTGTCTATAGTATGCCTGTAAAGGGGCGCATGTTTCCTGTGTTTAGAACAGTCTGCCAGCAAAATGACATTTCTAAAGGGAAAAAAAGTAATTTAAATTTGCTTGAGCTAGTGCCGGCTATAATTAATCGTCTGGGAAAAAAAGTCATTTAAAAGTGCTAGAGCTAGTGCCGGCTATAATAAATTGTCGGTCCGGCAATACACATAAAAGTTAATTGATTAAAATGGCATGGAATTTCCCCACAGGGGAACCCCGAACCAAAATTTAAAAAAAAAATGCCTGAGGGTCCCCCTAAATTCCAAACCAGGCCCTTCAGGTCTGGTATGGATTTTAAGGGGAACCCCGCGCCAAAATAAAAAAAATGGCGTGGGGTCCCCCCAAAAATCCATACCAGACCCTTATCCATGCACGCAACCTGGCAGGCTGCAGGAAAAGAGGGGGACGAGAGAGCCGCCCCCCTCCTGAACCATACCAGGCCACATGACCTCAACATTGGGCATGGGTAACCGAGTGACCCCGCCCCCTCTGATGCTACGGGAAAGCCATAGGGATATCCCCTTACGTCAGAGGGGGCGGGGTCACCCGGCAATGACATAGTGTGGCTCCGCCCTGACTTATAAAAGAACTGTCACCTGAGAGGCCCGTCATTACGGCGGGTGCCTCCCATGGAGGCAGATCGTAGATGGCTTGCGGCTTTTTTTTTTTTCTTTTTCGGTCCATCGGAGCGCGAGAAGAAGAAGACTCCGTGGGACAGTTTTATTTTTTTATTTTTTTAATAAAGGACTTGTCCCAAGGCGTGTAGTGTCTTTTTTTGACCATTTTCACACATTTTTTGTGAAATGGTAGGGGTACATTTGTACCCCGTTACCATTTCACACAGGGGGGGCCGGGATCTGGGGGTCCCCTTGTTAAAGGGTGCTTCCAGTTTCCGATAAGCCCCCCCGCCCGCAGACCCCCACAACCACCGGGCAAGGGTTGTGGGGATGAGGCCCTTCTCCCCATCAACATGGGGACAAGGTGTTTTGGGGGACTACCCCAAAGCACCCTTACAATGTTGAGGGCATGTGGCCTGGTATGGTTCAGGAGGGGGGGTGCTCTCTCATCCCCCCTCTTTTCCTGTGGCCTGCCAGGTTGCGTGCTCGGATAAGGGTCTGGTATAGATTTTTGGGGGGACCCCACGCCATTTTTTTAAATTTTGGCGCGGGGTTCCCCTTAAAATCCATACCAGACCTGAAGGGTCTGGTATGGATTTTGAGGGGGACCCCCACGCCATTTAGCTCTAGCACTTTTGATTTCTCCCATAGACTTTTAAAGGGTGTTCCGCGGCTTTCGAATTTGCCACGAACACCCCAAATTGTTTGCTGTTCGGTGAACAGGCAAACAGCCAATGTTCGAGTTGAACTCATGTTCGACCCGAACATAAACCCCAATACTAACCATCATATACTGTAGCTGGCCATGCCAAGATCTTACAAGAAAAAATTGCAACTAAAGTCCGGCATCATTTTCATGGGAAACAATGTAAATCTATCTGTATTTTGGAAATCTACTCTATATTTGAAATGCTCTACCACTATTGTGGTCATATAAAATGACCCATTGAAGGACTGACAGTTAGGCAGGAGCTTCTCACATGCTATTGTAAAGATAAAGAAGAAAAGGGTGGGGTGCAAAGGTGGGAAGTATTTTTATACAGATTCATTATGTAAGCAAAATAAATAATGAAGTGGTCACGTTAATGGGGAAACTGTAGCAACTGTAACAATTTTTTTGTTTTTTGTGTTTTGTGTTGTGACTTTCCTATTCCCTTGCATTCAGTTCTATGTTTTCATTAGGCCTCATGCACATTTATGCACATACATGTATTCTAAAGGCTAGAATACTAGAATTCATGAATATTCTAGCCAACAGAAAGAGTTTACAAGAAAACGCTTTTGTAAACACTTCTAAACGCAAGTGAAAAAAAGTGACATTAGAGGTATTTTTTCTGCCAACATTTGGCAGTATAAATTCATATGCCCGTCTGAATGAGGCCTTGGAATTTTTCACACACAGATTTATAATCTTTCAGTAAGGGTCTTTATATGCAACCCCCTGCCAAACAACTGCTTAGATGAAAACTTAAGACATGCCACTTTGAGAACAAATTGTTTTCAACCAGTATGATTGCACAGATGCACTGACTTGTAGTGAAGGTACAGAAATCACTTTAACTTCATAGCTGCACTATAAATAAAAACCTACCAATGTAATGTACCGTATATACTCGAGTATAAGTCGACCCGAGTATAAGTTGAGGCCCCTAATTTACCACAAAAAACTGGAAAAAACTTATTGACCCAAATATAAGAGGAGGGTGTGAAATGCAGCAGCTACTGTAAGTGGAAAAAGAGGGTCAACAATGCCCATCTGCTGCATGCCTCCCTGTGTCCTGTGCATGTGTCCTGTGCAGCCTACCTGTGTCCTGTACATGTGCATGTGTCCTGTGTCCCTGTGTCATGTGCATGTGTCCTGTGTCCTGTGTCCTGTACATGTGTCCTGTGTCCCTGTGTCCTGTGCATGTGTCCTGTGTCCCTGTGTCATGTGCATGTGTCCTGTGTCCCTGTGTCCTGTGTCCTGTACATGTGCATGTGTCCTGTGTCCCTGTGTCATGTGCATGTGTCCCTGTGTCCTGTACATGTGCATGTGTCCTGTACATGTGTAATGTGTCCTGTGTCCTGTGTCCCTGTGTATGTGCATGTGTCCTGTACATGTGTATGTGTCATGTGTCCTGTGTCCCTGTGCAGCCTACCTGTGTCCTGTGCAACCTCCGTGTGGCGATCTCCATCCTCCCTGTGGCGATCTCCATCCTCCGATCAGCGTGTGATAATAAAGTTTGGCGGCCATTCCACTGTTCAAACGCCGTGCCTCCTCCTCGTCTGTGATAGGCTGAACACTCCATTTCCCAGCAGTCAGCGGTCAGCCTATCAGGACATTCTCTCATTCTCATACCACAGACGAGGATGAGAGAATGTCCGTTATAGGCTGTACACTGACTGCTGGGTAATGGAGTGTTCAGCCCATCACAGATGAGGAGGAGGCGCGGCTTTTGAAATCTAGAATAGCCTCCGAACTTTATTATCACGCGCTGGCCGCCGTCTGCCTGCATGACACGCTGATCATGTAGGCAGACAGAGGTGACTCAAGTATAAGTCGAGAGGGGCACTTTCAGCCTAAAAAAAAGGCTGAAAATCTCGACTTATACTCGAGTATATACGGTAATGTACATTTGGAAAATATTTCAGATGTATAAATTTAAACACATTTTGATACATTCATTTAGACTAAAGCAAATATATATATATATATATATATATATATATATATATATATATATATATATATATATATATATATATATATGACAGAGAAATTATTATTATTATATTATTATTATCAGCCTATAATTATTTTAATGATATGTTTATTTTAACAGTGAGAGACAGAATAACAACAAAAATATCAAAAAAGTTATACATTGATTTGCATTTTATTTATTAAGTGAAATAAATATTTGATCCCCTCTCTTTTAGCAATATTTCTGGCTCCCAGGTGTCTTCTTTACAGACAAGCTGAGATTCGGAGCACTCTCTTAACCACTTCAATACCAAAGGCGTCATATGACGTCCTTGGCTTTGAGCGGGTATATCTGAATGATGCCTGTAGTTACAGATATCATTCAGATATTGCTAGTTTCAGCCGGCGAATCTCTACACCATAGGAATGATCATAGCGGCTGTTCTGCCGCTTGATCGTTCCTATGGGAGGCGAGAGGGGACGTCCCCCCTCCCGCCGCCCTCCGGTGCTTGCTCCGACTCACCGTTACGATCGGTGAGGCGGAGAGTGGATCCGCCGGCGCCGGATGTAGATCAAAGCGGCGATCGTTTTATTGACCCCATATCTCACTATTAAGAGCACCTGACATGTCATATTGCTATTACAAGGGATGTTTACATTCCTTGTAATAGGAATAAAAGTGATCAATTTTTTTTTTCAAAAAAGTGTCAAAATAAAAAAATAAAATATAATTAACAATAAAAAAAAAAAAAATTTTTAAAGCGCCGCTGTCCCCGTGTGCTCGCACGCAGAAGCGAACGCATACGTAAGTCCCGCCCACATATGAAAACGGTGTTCAAATCATACATGTGAGGTATTGCCACAAACGTTGGAGCGAGAGCAATAATTTTGGCCCTAGACCTCCTCTGTAACTCAAAACATGTAACCAGTAAAAAAATTTCAAGCGTCGCCTATGGGGATTTTTAAATACCGAACATTGGCGCCATTCCACGAGCGTGTGCAATTTTGAAGCGTGACATGTTAGGTATCTATTTACTCGGCATAACTTCATCTTTCACAAAATGTAAAAACATTGGTCTAACTTTACTGTTTTGGTTTTTTTTTAAACACAAAACAGTTTTTTTCTCTAAAAAAACGCGTTTGAAAAAGTCCTGCGCAAATACTGTGTGAGATAAAAAGTTGCAACAACCACCATTGTATTCTCTAGGGTCTTTGCTAAAAAATCATATATAATGTTTTGGGGTTCTATGTAATTTTCTAGCAAAAAAATGATGATTTTTACATGTAGGAGCAAATTGTCAGAATTGGCCCGGTATTGAAGCGGTTAAAGGGAGTGCTCCGAATCTCAGCTTGTTACCTGTATAAAAGACGCCTGTCCACAGAAGCAATCAATCAATCAGATTCAAATCTCTCCACCATGGTCAAGACCAAACAGCTGTCCAAGGATGTCAGGGACAAGATTGTAGACCTACACAAGGCTGAAATGGCTGACTATGAGAACTCTGAAAGTGAAACCAAGCCCTGTTAAAAGAAATGCTTTTGATTAGTTGCTGTAATCATCCAACAAGTATCACATACTTTCAAATAATATATAGTGCAGCGCTTATAAAACGAAATTCATATAAAATTGATTAAAAACATATTTAAAACGTGAAAAGACAGCAATAAGATCATAAGAGAGGTCCATTCGTATGTGTAGGAACTGAATAAACAGGAACAGGGAGTATAAGAAGAAATCCTCAGCTGTGTTCACTGACAGTAACACAAGCCGCTCACCTCACACAATAGACCTTCTGAACCAATAGATAGGTCAGATCTAGCTTTCCCCAAACGGGATTAAAGAGATGGTAGGTGCCTCTGCAGAAATCCTACTATTATCAGACTCCACTGCTCCAAATCGTTCATCAGATCTCACAGTCAATGGCGTTTAGATAGGCTCGTTGTACCATGAAAGATCCTCCCAGAGGACCCGATTATGTCAGCTGCAGCCACCTTCCACTCATTGTCTCTGTGAAACATGTATGCTGTGAATGCTTTATGCCTAGCACTGGGATAACAGTGCTTTAATTGTGAGTAAACCCTTTTAGACTTTTAGACTTTCATTGATCTTTCATGGTACAACGAGCTAAACGCCATTGACTGACGAACGATTTGCAGCAGTAATAGTGATAATAGTTGGATTTCTGCAGAGGCACCTATCATCTCTTTTACCCCCTGTTTGGGGAAAGCTTAAATTGACCTATCTGTTGGTTCAGAAGGTCTATTGTGTGAGGTGAGCGGCTTGTGTTACTGATTTATGAGAAAATCAGAAGAAAAATTACGTACGAGGAACGATCATTCAATTTTCATATAGTGTGTACATGTCAGGGCTGGGCTCAGCCCTTCCTTCTCTGAGCTGGCCGCTCAGCTGTTGGCTAATTGCCAGCTCCTATCTCTCCACAGTAACTCACCTGTTGATGATATCCTGCTCCTCAGTCCTGCCTACTTAAGCCGTCCAGCCCAGATGATCTCTGCCTTCGCCTTGGTCAACATCACAGAGCCTAACTCTTGCATTCCTGTTAAAGACTTGCTTGGCTGACATTCCCTCTGGCTCCAGATCCTGCTTGCTGTTCCACTACGCTGTTCCCTAGCTTCCTGACTTTCTGGCTTGTCTTACTATCTGTTATAGTCAAGGAAAATTTGGCTATTTTTTGACTATGTTTGTTCTGTTTACTTTTATTATTAAACACGTGTGATTTAACTGTACTTCTGTCTCGATCTAATTCATGGTTTCTGACAGTACACAACTTTTGATATCTGATTGAGAAAAAATTCCGAAGGGACAAACTCCAAAATTATTCTTGTGCGTAAACAGCATGAACAATTTTTTGTTTAATGTGTACTGTATTCATATGGTCTTTGTATGAGAAAAATCAGATCCAAAAGACTGAGCATTATCAGAAACAATAAACAACAACAAAAAAAGCCTTTATCGTACAAGAATTTTCGTACATAATTTAATCCTCAGTTCTGACTTGCTGTGAGACATCGAGGAGAACCGGACACGATTTTCCTATTGTGTGTACCCAGCTTTAGTCTGTGTAATGTTATCAGGCTGTGTGGAATGCTGTTTAATGTTATGATTGGACAGGACATAGAAAATTGGCTCTTCTGTTCTGATAATCCCCTAAAACACACATCTGGTAAAATATATTAATTGATTGCTCTCTTTTATGAACCGAATTATACATTTGGTTTCTTGGGTATTCTCTTCATAGGTCGTTTCCAGCACTATCACATATAATTTTTATGCTGTTACATTGTGCAGTAAAGATCTCACTATCATGGCTATGTGTGTACATTTGGAAAAAATATATCAACTGAACTTAACTGTTCTAGCAAGATGGAAATTAAATACAAGCTTAACTTCTTATAGTAAAATTCCATCTGTGGCAAGGAAGCGCAATAGATTTATCCCGTGCTCGGATTTTCTAAGATATGATTTATAGATTTCAGCTAAATGAAACAAAGGTTATGGATTATCTTTTTTTGGTTATAGTTTTGTAAATTACATTTTATGCCCTTTACTAAATGCTGTACTGTATATGTGAGTGAGATATTACAAAATTTTTCCTCACACATATCATGGTTAACATCTCTCATATTTCCTGAGTCCCAGGTGATCACCAATGACTCTAAAGTTTATGCCCTATAGGGTCTTATATAGTCTGCTGGGAAAATACAAGCCTATTAACAAAGCAAAGACCCTGCAATCATATCAAATTTATATACTGAGGGACAGATATAGGTATACAGCAAAAGAAGCCCATAATGTCAATCTTTTAATTCTGAAGTTTTTCAGAAGGCTTACTAGAGAAGAGAATTTAATGGCTCTTGTGAATAGCACTATGTTCATAAATACATAAGAATATTTATATAGTCTACACTTCACTTCAGTGCCCCTGAGCCAAAAGAGATGTCAGTTGGCAAACATTTTTTAAATTTTTAAAATCACAAATCTCACTCTGTATTAAGCAGCTGTGGTTAAATACAAAATATTTTCCAAAACTATCAAAATGAAATGTATACAGCGCTATGAATATAACTTAAAAATGTGAATACATACAGTGATAATAATAATAATAATAATAAATCTTTTAATCATGTCTCAGTAACCGATGTGTAGTGTGCAAAGTATCTAAATAAAATATTCATAATTTGATCAAATTCTTCAGAGATGATGCACTCCTAAAAGTATATTTAAATCTAAAAACAAAAATATAATTTATTGCAGCTTACTAGTTAATTAGATGCGTTACCTGCATGTATTATCTTTTTTTCAGGCTATTTCCCTTTATTTTCACTTAATGTAATCCTAGTAAATGCACACTTCCTGTCCTTTCATATCTACTCTAATTTTTCTACAGTGTCTATGGGGGCAGCCATGGTTGTCACTAGGGATGAGATTCAGGTTGGTTGGGGTTGAATGTGAGTTCAACAGAAAGTGGGAGTCTTCTAAAAATTCCTTTCTGGCTGACTAGAAAAGGAGGGGGCAGCAAGCATGCACCCACGCCACCTCAAACCATACCAGGCCATATGCCCTTAACATTAAGTGAGTACATTGCAAGGTGAGGTGGCAAAAAGAACTCAACCCCTTATCTTGTCCCCCCAAAAAGGGAACTTTTAGAATAAGGGGGCCCTCATATTGCCCCCTTTACATGAATGTGTATAGGGGGCAAAGTTGACCTTGTTACTCAGTCACATAAAGAAAGTGAAAAGTATAAAGAAAAACATCACACCGTTAAAAAAGTCCTTAGGAAAAAAAAACAAAAAACAAACCCAATGTAAATCTAATCTCGCGTTAGTCAAGATGATCCACTGCATGACTATGTGGACCTTCTAACATGATGAACCTCCAGGCCCTATGCTGTTAACTTATGGCTACACTTATTGCAAATGACAGATTTCAAACTGCCTACTGAATATTAACAGAACAGGTGGGGATTGATCATATTTGGTCAATGACATCACCAAGCATCTCCAGCCTGTTTGTTTACATTTAGCATTCAGCCAGGGAATTGTCATTTGTGACAAGTGAAGCAGCAGGTTAACGTCGTTGTGACGCACACCATCAGGAATGTTGTGGATCTATATCGCTGGAAAATGTAAATGACTTTGGATTTACATTGGAGTCATTGTTTATTTTTATTTTTTTACTAGAAAGGATCTTTTCAATGGTAAAAGTATTTTTATTTACTATTTACATCTTTTGTCAATGAGTGACAGAGGGGCTTTCAGATTCTGATAAGTTCCCCAGACTCCTACATCTTTTAGGGAACAGGATTTGGGAATGAGGCCCCTGTCTCTATCAACATGTGAACAAGGTGCTTTGCAAGGGGCTTTGTCAACCCCTCCTTGCAAAATATCCTCCCAAATGTTGAAGGCATGTAGTCTGGTAAGGTTCAAGGCCCAAGCTTGCTACCCCTATTTTTTGGCCACCCAGGCTGCATGCCTGGATAAGAGTATTTTTTTATTTTTTTCTCTTAAAGGGCCAGCACACCATTTAACAAATAATAAAAATATGGCATTGGGTCCCTTTAATAATTAATAAAAGACGCCTCCTAAACTATAACAGGCCACATGCCCTCAACCTTGGTATGGTACATTGGAAGGCAGGACAGCAAAGCCTTTCCTCCGTTGATATGAAACTTGTCCGCATGTTGGTGGGGACAAGGACCTCTTCCCCCATCCTATGTCCAAAAAGGGATGTGGGGGTCTGTGGGGAGAAGATTTATTGAAATTTGGAAGCCCTCTTTGAAACAAGGGGGGCCCTAATATTCAGCATTCGTGTGACTGAGTACACCTAAAACATGTGAATAAGTAATAATCAATGTCAATCGTGTTGTCCAACAATGTAAATCCACATCTATCACAATGATACGCCAACCCAATAACCTGCCACGCCTGACAATTTTCACAGGTTGCTAATCTTGTCACAAATGAAAGATCCATAGTACTACTGCATATAAACAGACTGACCAGGTAATTCTGAGGGACCTCACTGTAAAGTCATGCTCATAGTGACAACAACTGTGGTACAGCTTCTTTGAAAAGAAGAGCTGGACGGAAAAGGGAAGACATAGTCAGTCACCCTTGATGAGTGCCTGTCACAGCTCCTGTGGCTCCATTACCAACCACTGAACAAGAGGATTATGGTGGCAGGGGTAGGGTTGCCACTTTTTCTTCAAGCCAAACTGTAACATTTTAGAGGCGCACAGTATTTTATTTATTTTTTTGTGTACACTATGCAATTGTAACAGAGCTGGGACACCTTTGGGCGCTCCAAAGAGAATATTAATGTGGTGCACACAGTGCCCCCTCCCCCTCATGTCAGGCCCTGAACCGAGACACATTTCAAGTGGCAACACTAATGAGAGGGTGACAATGCAGGAGCACAATTGGGAGACAGGGACAGAGCGTTGTCACCCTATAACAGCAAATGCCCCCTCCCCCTCCTGTCAGACCCTGTTCCAAGACGCATTCCTGTCTGAATAATGTGTCTGGGTTTCAGATGGACTGAAACCCAGACACATGATTCACAACCCGGACTGTCCGGGTGAATCCCAGACAAGTGGCAACCCTATTGACAGGGTGACAACGCTGAAGCACAATTTGGAGACAGGGACAAAGAGTTGTCACCCTATAACAGGAAGTGCCTGAACAAAGATGACAGGGTGACAACACAGGAGCACAATTGGGGCATAGCAACAGAGCAGTGTTACCCTATAACAGCAAGTGCCCCCTCCTGTTAGGCCCTGTTCCGAGAAACATTCCTGTCTGAATAATGTGTCCGGGTTTCAGGTGGACTGAAACCCGGAGACATGATTCAAAACCTGGACTGTCTGGGTGAATCCCGGACAAGTGGCAACCCTAGGCAGGGGTGAGGGGGAATTGTAGGAGGAAGATTTCTACTAAAGGAGGAGACAGAAGCACAAGGGACGCATTGCATTGAGTGTAAGTAGTGTCCCTTGTGCTGATTTTCTTTTTACTAAATTTTACATTTCCTCTAGGATAAGGGCATGCGTACACTTTAGAAAAAAAATATAAAGTGATGATGAGATCCTCTTTGATGAGTCCCCTGAAGCACAAATCTATTATCAAGGAGAAGATTTGGACATTTTAATTTCTGTATGTTAATTATATATTTATATGTAGGTATTTTTTTGTTGCATTTGTAATACTGTACATTTTACACTTTGGTTTTAGGTTTCATTATTTATTTTGTTTCTAAGTGGTGTAATAGTTGTGCATGCACCCAAATTCCTGTTGAAGGCATCACACAAAATGTAACATCATTGAGCAGAAGGGGCTAGTTATTCTGTTTAGTGCTATTCTAATTTAGATCCTTATCTCCACAATGTAGTATTCTAAATATGTGAGCATTTCTGTGTCATCTGTTTGGTGTACTGAGCACGAAAGCCCATGATAACATAAAGAATGAAATATATAAATATACTAAAACGTTGGCTTGAATGAGGAAAAAAACAGGTATGTTTTTCAGATCTCAATAAGGATTCCAGGATCCACATCCCCACTGGGTAAAAAAACTGATTTTCCCGTATCTGCACAGGGACCCACTGGTCTGAACTAGTTATGTCTTTTTCCTGTAGGATTTAGAAGCACTACATCACATTGCACTATTTGGCATTACATGCTACTTAGCTTATAGAGTTGCTTGTCAATTACACCAAGACATGCTTCTCAATTTCTTTTCAGTGTTGGATATTTTAATATATTTAAGAGAGATGTGTTCATACTGTATATTGACATGCCTCTATAGTTTTGAATAGAGGAACTTAAAGTGCATTAAACCTTATCTCTACAATGCAGTATTCTAAACATACAGTGTTGACCACTGAACTACTGAGGAAATTGTTTAGAGGTACTTATTAAAGACGATTGCAAAATGAGAAAACAGTGTGGCTAGGCATCAGGAAAGGAAAACAAGGCAGGCCATAGACAGTGCAAATTTCTTTCCTGCAACCACATCCCTGCCAGAAGACAGTGATTATTTCTAGTGGCTTTAGGAAGTGAAGTGCAAGTGAATACGGCAGGCTGGTTGTACGAAAGTTGATTGATTGATCAACTTGGTACATTCAGGCTGCCCACACATGGTTCAAATCTCGGGCCAGTTTCTGCTGAACCAGCCAAGATTCAAACCATCTATGGCCGGCCTAAGATGCATCACTAGAGGGATCAACATCAAGAGGAAGGAGGTCCTGATTTCCTCTTTAGATCCTCAGTTAAACTTAATTTAAAATACCGTGTCCAGTTCTGGAAACTTCACCTACGAAAAGATATTGATAAGATAGAACTAGTTCAGAGACGGCAGCAAAAAAGAAAGATCTAGGTAATAAAACATATCAGACTTCAGTAACTTAGTATATACAGTCTTAAGGAAAGAAGAGAAAGGGTAGACACGATTAAAATGTTTAAAAACATTATGGGTGTCAATAAGGTTTAGGAGAGCAGTATTTGTAATATGAGGCTAGGATCATGAACATGCAGACATGACCTTAAACGAGCAGAAGGAAAGTTAAAAACTAAGCTTAGAAAGTATTCATTTTACCAAAAGAGTAGTTGATGTTGATAGATGAAAAAGACCTCCAGCAGAGGTAGCGAGTCAGTCAACTGTAAGTGGATTCAAGCATGCTTGGGACAAACATAGATCTTTGTGCAGACAAAAAATAAAAAAAAAAACATATATATATTATATACATACTGCATATACGAGGTGTGTCTAAAAAATTTGGTGAAAGGATTGATATCTCAACAGCAACATGGCCCAGGTGTGCACGCATGCACGTGACTATCCAGAGACACGTCGAGAAGCGCTACCTAGCGTGGAGTATACGTGACCGTTAGGTAGTCAAACGTAGTCAGTGTGAGAGATAGATTCACAGTGCAATTGAGCAACGAGTGAACATCAAGTCCTGCTACAAATTGCGAAAAATGGTGACGGAGACACATGAAATGTTGATGCAAATTGTATGGGACAAGAGCCGTGAGAAGAAAATGTGTTTAAGACTGGTTCGAACACTTTCGGGACGGGACGGAAACGACTGAGGATGAGACACATTCGGGTCTGCCGCCAACATGCGGAACCCCAGACATGATCGAGCGAGTGCGAAAAATACTGGCATGAGATCGGCGACTGACTCTACAATTGATGGTGGAGGAATTGGGCATTGGCAAGGACACTGCGCACCATCGTCTGTAAAGATTTTGGTAAGGACAAAATCTGTTCCTGGTTTGTCCCGCACAAGCTGGCAGACGAACAGAAAGCAAAATGGATGGAAAAATCTGGAGATTTCATTACCATGTGTGACCAAGATCTATCCTTTCTGTGAACCATTGTCACGGGGATGAGACCTGGTGCTAATAATTCGATCCAGAATCTAAGTGACAATTGATAGAATAGCATTTATCGTCTTCCCCACAACCCAAAAAGGGTCACCTGCAAAAGTCCAAGGTCAAGACAATGTTCATCTCCTTCTTCGACAGTGATGGCATCATTCATAATGAATTCCTTCCTGCGGATCAAACCGTGACCACCGCATTCTACGAGTAAGTTTTTAAACGGTTGTACGATGCATCTGCGTGTTCGGCCAGAGATGCACAAGACTGGACAGTGGATGTTGCTGCATGATAATGCGCCTGCGCACTGTGCAATCTGTGTGTGCTGATTTTTGGCTCAGCACGGTGTACCTGTTCTTGATCATCCACCGTACTCCCCTAATCTGGTGCCTGCGGACTTCTTTCTGTTTCCCTGTCTGAAGAGCGTCATGAAAGACGCATGTTTTGCGGATGTGGCAGCAATCCAAGAATGTGTGACAGCAGTTCTGCAATCAATTCCTAAACAGGCCTTTGTTGACAGCTTCCAGAAGCTGTATGAACATTGCCAAACGTGTGTTGTGAAGGATGTTGATTATTTTGAAGGCCAGTAAAGGTAATTTCCTTTCATCGTCTTGACAATGTTTCTATTTTCTGCTGAAAATAAATCATGCATTCAACTTGCTTTCCAATTTAACAGTACCTGTGCATAGAGGCTGCTGTAAACGCTTTATTGCTCCCACTTATGTCACAGCTCCCTAGCAATCCCTTGATAGTAGCTGTAAAATCTGAGATTTTAGGTCAAACTTTTAAAGGTACAGTTGAATTTCTGGGCACAGTGATATCATCCCTATTCTCCAAATTGGCTGGAACTTTTATTTTTTTGAATCAGCTGAGTTAAACCAATAATAAAAATAAATGCTTCCACCTAATAGGGAAAGAAGGGATAAAGGAAGATAAAGTGGATATTTTTAATGTGGTTTTTTTTTTTGAGTGAATGAGTTTTCACAACTGCTATCCAGGGATTGCTAGAGGGTTGTGACATGTGAGATGGAGCAATAAAGTGCTTACAACATCTTCTAGGTACAACACTGTTAGATAGAATAGGAAAGGATTGGCATGCCTTTGTGTTAAAGCGTTTGTAAAGGCATAAGGTTTTTTAGCTTAATGCATTCTGTGCATTAAGGTAAAACATTTTCTGCAGCAGATACAATCTGCAATCAGATACAGCAGCAGGAGCCATTGACTCCTGCTGCTGTCAATCACAGACAAAGATTGGGCCTGGCCAATTCAGCTTGAGAGTGGGCACGTAGCCACTTGCCATGGGGCACTCAGGCGGGGGGAGAGGAGTCAGGAGCACTGACAAGGGACCCCAGAATAGAAGGATCGTAGCTGTTCTGTGCAAAATCATTGCACAGAGCAGGTAAGTATGACATGTTTGTTATTTTAATTAAAAAGACAAATCCAGCAAGTACAATTACTTTAATTTAAGTTTATTCAAGTTTAGTCAAGTTGTATACAATTGTATGTTATATGTATGAATCTATTAGGTTTACATTAACATTTAACTTCCGTAAAAGGGTTTCTGTTGATTGACTATCAACTATCAAATTTATTTACTAATTCTATTTTTTTTATATTCTTTACAATTTAGTAAATTAGTATTGGGTGAATGAATAAATACATGTAGTTATTTATTTAGTTTTAATTTGTCAAATCTTCTGTGAATTTTGTGTGTACATATTCACATGTGTACACTTTAAACATATACTGTTGGACTGATATATTATACATCTGTGTTTATTTTTTTTGTATTGGTGTTTTATTACTTATGAGTAGACTGATGGTGATTGACACTGAAAGTTTCTCATTGGTATCCTTGTTCTTACGTAAAAAAAAGTAGTATCAATATTTGTTTCAACAGCTTTTAATTCCTTATATCTACACTATTGTTCGGCACAAATTAAAACCAATATAAGGTTCCTTACAACTGTATATAAATTAAATAAAAACAAAAGAGATACTGAACACTTTGAGTTTACAGAAATACATATTATATTTGTATTCAATACAAGATAATATACTTTAAATTTTGTATGTTTTTATCCTCCTATAATTTATTTTTTAACTGCAGGTTTGTAATTATATTATTTTATGGTCACTACATATGCATTCTTCTTTTGTTTTCACAAGATCCTTTAGCCCATAAAATATACACTATACTAATTATTACTCACTTATTCTTATTATTTTCATACTATTGCATCAGATGACATGCTAGAGGCAGCAGAGTTAGTGAGATCAAAAGGTGTCCTTTGGTGATTTGCTCTTTGTTCTTATGAAACACTGTCTCTCCCTTTAGTGAGTAATCCCTTGTGATAAGCATGAGTTTCTCAAACCCTGAATATGCTTCTTGCAGAACAGCAGACACTAATTCTGCAGAGGGGGCTTTCCTTTATTGGTTGCCCCAATATATAGTTTAGAGTTTCCAGCACAGCTGTCTTTTAGGGTAAAGCCATTTAAGTTGCCCATAAGCAGACATGGACAATCAAATGTTGGAAATCGCTTTGAACATTGAAGAACCTCCTTTCTGCACTACAAAAACAAGCAAGCAAACTTGTATACTACAAGCGGACATAGATTAACATTTTCCAAAACTGATTGCTTGCAGTTGCTAATCTGGTGTTTCTTATATTTTGTAACATGCATTAGGAGCAGATGTATTACCTACTGTATATGCAAATTGCATAATATGTTAGTTACTGTGAGAATGAACATACAGTATCTGAGAATATATAAAAGTGCTCCTTGGCACTTCTAATTTCTATGACAGATGTGAGTTTATAATTACATCACAAAATAAGTGCTTGCAGTTGCAGCACAACTGAGACAAAAGGCATGCAGTCACAATTTTTCCGCACAATCAGGCAAACGTATTTTTGCACACAAATTGCCCTAAACTTAATATCTAACTGCTTTAATAGATGTCCCCTATTTATTGTGACTATAGTTTGCTACTTTTTAAATTTCCTGCAGGTTTAAACACATATCTTTATAATATTTTGAAGAACCACACAAACTAAGAAATCAGGGAATTGTAATTCATATTTTCTGATTAACTGCAGTTCAAATTGTAACTGACTGAGTTGCCAATTTACGAAGTAACTTGTTTCCTAACTGTGACCAATCTACTGTACTTATCCCTGAAAATGAATTGAAGAACAATAGTACAGTAAATGACAATTTTAATATAATGGGCAGAACTTTCCCCAGTGTTAAGCTAAATAATATTGCCATACACAAAACAATAAATTAACAAAAAGGAATTTTTCTTAGCATAATATATCTAAATTATTTAGAATTTTTGTATATGTTCTACTGCTGCATTCCTATATACTGTATACCTTAAAAAAAATACTAGGGCACACTATGTACAGTAGTCCTGTCTTTAAAGAAGGCCTGTTGTCAAATAAATAAATATATATATACCCCAAAGCTCAAACACACATGTCTTTCTCTGCAGCCTCAGCTGCACAGGACAAGGAATAAATGGTTCATTCACAAACTGAAGCATAGTAAACACAGTTCACTGTCTTCATTTAGAAAAGGAAGGTGTCAGTAAATTACATTTTTACTAGCCCCTTCCCCTGCTCTCCATTCTGAAACATTCCAGGGGGAGAATAGGAGGGAAACCAGTAGCACTGCGGAGCGGGGGGGGGGCAGAATGGCAGGAAGCCCAGGCTGTGGGGGGAATCCACAACACATATTGTGATTAGGGTGTGCCCAGGCACACCTGGCAAACCATCTGTGCACACCTATGGCTGCCATTATAAAAGTGCTAGTTGCACAGCTATCATATTGATCCTCTTGTGTCACTGACCCAGAACACATACATGTAAAAGGATTTATGGCATCTTCCAGGTCAGTGTTGACAGCTCCAGAGATCAGGTTAAAGTTTTACACCGCATCCAGGACATTTTAAAATACATTCATTTGAATGTATCTGGTTCACATATGTGCGTTGCATTCGCACTGCGCATTGCACAAAAAAGTGTGCGTTTTCTGGGCATTGCGGTGTGAATTACAAGCCCATTATCTTCACAAGCCCATTATCTTCTCTGATTCGCAGATGCATTCCGTTCTGAACAGCAATTCTCTCCTTCTTCTCACTACACCTCCCCCCTCTCCCCCCCCTCTCCCTGCTCACTGATCCGCAACTAAAACGCAGAGGAACCTCTGAACAACTGATTTTTATCTTCCCAGTGAAACCTGAGCTTCAATTCGTACCGCACATGTGTGAATCCAGCCTGAAAGTGTGAATCTATGCTGCAGGGACACAGACAAGAATAAACACTTCACAGGGGACTTAACTCTTCCCTACTCTATCCAAACTACTGTAAACATCTACCCCTGGTTTCTGAAGACAGCCCCGACTGCCCCAAATAAAAACTGTCCCCGATTGTGTCCCTGGTTAAAAAGTGGAGCACTTGGGGTTTGTTTGGTAATGTGCATATTTGGGAACTTACAGAATCTTTACAAGCAATGACAGTTTTTTGTCCCAATACTGGATTTCAGATTGGACATTTAAAATCTTTAGTACAGATTGCTTGCTTAAGTCCTGGCAAGGCCTAACTGTTTAGAAACAAAGAATGTGATATTGGTCTGTCCATGACTTGAGCCATGCGTCTGTTGCATGGGCTGCCTAGATAGGTATAGGGAAGGGTTGAGTATTAGCTTTGCCCTGAACTTGAGGTGTGGGAACAGAAATGGGCCTGGCAGCTGGGACTAGGATGGCAAGTTTGGGACTGTGCTGCTGTTTGTTATGCCGCTTACACACGAGCGGAATTTCTGACAGAAAGAGTCTGATAGGAGCTTTCCATCGTATATTCCGACCGTGTGTATGCCCCATCGGATTATTTCCGTCGAAAATTCAAACGAACTTAGATAGAGAACATGTTCTATATTTTTCCCACGGAACAAATTACTATCGGTAAAACCACTCGTCTGTATGCTGTGCCGACGCACCAAAAACAATGCATGCTCTGAAGCAAGTACAAGACAGAAGCTATTGGCTGCTGGCTATTGAACTTCCGTTTTCTAGTCCCGTCGAACGTGTTATACATCACCGCGTTCTGGACGGTCGGAATTTGGTGTGACCGTGTGTATGCAAGGCAGCTTCAGAGTTTATTCCAACGGCAAAACTGGTCGTGTGTACAGGGCATAAGTGTTACGCTCAGGCTTAGTGACAGTTGCGGAGCAACTTGTTGTGTTACACTGGAACTGCTACTGATCACTGTCATCTACCACTGCTGATCACTTTCAGTGCTGCTCACTGCTGACCACTGTCACAATCCACTACTGATCACTTGCAGTATTACTCATTGCTGATTACTGTCACTATCCACCACTGATCACTGTCAGTACTGCTGTCATCTGAGAACTGAACCTAAGAATTGAAACACCACACCAAAAAAATATGAGCCCAAAATGAAGCTTTATTCCAAACAGATTGGATACAAGAGCAAATACATTTTGGGGGGCCAGACATTGTTCTCTTCATCAGGGTATACAAAAATGTGGAGTCAGGCTATGAGGACCCAGGCTGTGATACGTAATCTGAAAATAAGTACTTGTGCTTGTGAAGGGTGAGAGCAGATCATTGTCAGTATTGTATTTTTGCTTGCACATGATTGCAAATGATTGGTTGATGGAAGCTAGCAGAGCTTCACCTCATTCTCTTTCCAGGGGAAATTTTTTTTCTGAAGTGGAAATTCCTGTGCAAAGTGAACTGCCTATTTTCCTATAGTAATTCACCCCAATGCATCACAATTCACTGATGATCACTGTCAGTAAGGAGGAGACCACATATCATAGCTCGCTTGCTGCTTACTATATAACAATAAATTGTGGTGATGTGCTCTCCTCACCACGTAACTAACCCACTGGGGCCTAAAATATCATTTTTATTTTCAAATATTTTGAATATGTTTTTTTTATCCAAAGATTTATAAAAACCATGTGGCTTGTTACTAACCTTCACTTTGAGTGAACCCATGTTACAACATTGCTTTTTCACCATAAAGACATAGGGAGCAGCAACTCTTGTCGGAGCCTCAATCTTTTAGAAAAACTATTTTGGAGAGGGTCGTGCAGCTCAGGTTAGTGCATACAACTTGATTTGGATAAATAGTGTGATTGTAGTTCCCCAGGGAATAACATATTTTTTCTAAGAGGTCTTAATGCTCCCCCTATTAGTACCAAGTCTCATGGTTTAGTAAATCTTTGGATAAAATTATATTTTAAATATTTAAAAATAAAAGTTATATTTTAGACCCCAACGTGTTAGATGTGCGATGAGTAGAGTGCATTACCGCAATTTATTGTTATATTTTGTTGCCACATTTTGACCAATTGTATGTACGGGTTTATGATAATCAGGCATCTTTATATATATATATTTTTTTTTTATAATTGTATTTATATCGAAAATTTTCCAAGATTACATATAATGCAATATAAAAGTACAACAGAAAAAGTGCCATAATGTTCACAACGAGTCACAACACCATAAAGGCCCATTCATGACTTGCAAACAAAATAGTACCATTTACAACATGTGAACATAGCCATAATAAAAGTAAGTATCAAACAAAACACAGAAAAGGTAGGATTTAAAGTGCCAACAGAAAAAGAGACATACACCAGGGCTCAGGCACAAAGACGTGGGTATAGCGGGGAAGAGGGGATGAGCCAAAACTAACAATACCCGAACTCAATCTCAATCAAGATGTGGGATGGGATCCGTATTCACACTGGTCCCAGATATCCTATATGTTATTGAACTGAGACATTGCATCATTAACCAGAGCCATCATGTGCTCCACTCACAAAACAAAATGTACAAGACTAGTTTGTTCATAGGTTTTCCAATATCTGAAAAGGGGAGGGAGTGAAGAATCCTGGTGTAGTACTTCAGGTGTTCTGTACCAGAACAGTAAGATTTTGAAAGCAGTCTCTCTCTGCACCACACATCTCAAAATTTTAGAAGAAGAGGACCAGACCTTATCACAGCAGGGAAGGGTGATGGGGTCCTGGAAAATAAGTGACCATTTATGCATATACTGTAGGTATGAAAGTCTTCGGTATCTTTATCTTACGTTGTCTTGCTTTTTACTGTCATCTTCCACTGATGATCACTGTCATTACAGAGGAGGCATTGGAGTTGATTTACTAAAACTGGAGAGTGCAAAATCTGGTGCAGCACTGCATGGAAACCAATCAGGATCCAGGTTTTTTTTTGTCAAATCTTAATTGAACAAGCTGAAGTTAGAAGTTGATTGGCTACCATGCACAGTTGCCCCTTTCTAATTGCTGAAACCACTAATCAACTTATTCACTCCCTCCTTATTTCTCGCCTTGACTATTGTAACTCCCTCCTCATTGGCCTACCTCCCTGCAAGCTATACCCTCTTCAATCTATCATAAATGCCACTGCCAGATTCATCCACCTTACTGTTACATAAGGGGTTTATGTAAAATCTCCATTAATAGCTGTAAATAATATTGCAATTAGAAATATATTTCAGTTGGAAGGAAATATTTTTAAAGTATTGAGTGTTGTGTTGGTGTTACGGTAATTAGTTCAACTTCAAAGGTTGGCCTTTTGTTTTCCCTGATCACATCTCCCCTGGGTAGTAAACAACAGCCTCCTTTGACTCATCCAATCAGGATGTGCCCAATATACATTTAGTAGGTATAATGACCAATTAGGGAGAATTATATTAGCCACAGTACAGAAAGGAGGAGAGATGTAATGCTTTGTGACCAAGCTAAGTCCCTCTTTGGTGTGGGAACAGACAGCAGTCACCATGGGCCGACCTGAAGTTAACAGGTAATCTAACACTATACTTGCATCTTATATTGTATTGTAAATATGGTTGCTGTGGGTAATTTGTAAATATCATGTAACCCTATCAATAAATGTGTATTGCAGATGGAACTACCTCTTTTGTGTAAGATCTCTCAGAGCTAGATATGTATATGTCCATACTACTACAATGATTGAGGTGTATGCACATATTCACAGAAAGTAGGCAACAAATGGCGACCACTACTTGGATGAAAAAATTTGGTGGTCTCTTTCAGCAATATCTCAAGGGGTTGCAATATCTACAAAAGGCACACTGTGAAAAAGTGTTTTTCATTTGAATGCTAAAAATGAACATTGGGTGCTCTATGTGCTTAATATAGAAAAGGGCTATAAGAAATAGCTGTGTTGTACAGTGTGTAATCAATAGGGAGCCTACTGTTAGTATACTGAGGAACGCATAACTTATGTCAAAAGCTAAATATAATATAGAATTTGTACATGAAGAGTCCAGATGCATTAGAAGGAGATGGAAAGAGCTGTTGCACAATGTTTCTATGCATGAAGATTCAGTCTTTTTAAAAAATATGTTTCCTGCAGCGGATGAAGTGCATGTATGCATATCAACAGGAATTGAGAGCACAGCACAAAAGATGGATAGGGAGGATAGACAGTCTTTAGAAAATGTGCTACTTGTAGCTAACAATATTGGCAAACTATTGCCAGGAGTGCACATAACATTTCATGCAGATAATGTGCAACGATGTAAATTGCTGGGAGCTGCCAACTCCAGAGATCAGGTTAAAGTTTTACTATTAACAGTTAACTTAGACACATGGTCTTCCCTACCAGACCATGTTAAAGAAGGAAGAGCAGGTTACAATGAAACTGTAGATGAATTGCTAAAAATATTATATCCCTTTGACCTAGGCTTAATAGCAGCGTATAGAGCAAAACAGGAAAATAATGAGAATCCACTTCTTTATGCAAACAGGCTATGGTCAGCTTACTATGTAGGCAAACGGAGAAACGCACACATTGAGGACCCAGAATACAAAACTCTCCTAATATCTAATGCCCATCCAAAATTTAAAATTAAATGTGGATTTTTTTATAAATCCTCTTAAAGATTCATATTAATGCATCATGGACTGTATGCACAAGTATTTTCATGTAGTCAGAAGGTCTAATTCTGTGAAATCAAAGATATATCACCAGAGTACAAACAACAATATCTGTTTAGCAAGTCACACTACAGAAGAATTGGCCACCTTTTCAAACAGAAAGAGACACCATTACAATTACAGTGTCTCCAAAGATAAGATCTATAGGCATGGCCACGCAGTTACTAGTCAGAGGCAAATAGCCTCATGCTCCCCTTTGGATGTAAATTCCATGGAAAGGGATCTCAGATTACAGCACAGGAGATCAGTTCTGAAAGAACTTAAAGCGGAGTTCCGGACAAATTTTTTATTTCTATTTTTTATTGATTCGAGCATTATTAATTACTAAATAAAAAAAGAGTATACAAGGTTAATTGTGGATGTTTATAAAATATAAATTTAATACTTACAAGTTTCTCTCTCCTGTTGTGGTTATTGTCATCATGATAGTGGCATGTGAAGGCCAATTGATATCTCTTCCTGGATAAGCGTTGGAGAGGTGCATGCTGGGTAACCAGCATGCACCTCTCGATCTCGCGCATGCGCGATTCATCGGCGTCTGTAGCGCCGATTGTTTCTAAAGTTGCCATAACAATGGGCGGCAATGGAGGAAGGTCCCGCCCCATTGTTATGGTAACAAAGGGCTTTCTTCCCTTTTTAAAAATGACGCTGTGATCCGCCTTAAATCGTGTAATTTCCTGTCAGGAAATAACGCAATTTTTTTATCACAGTACTGCCCACAGACTCCTGGGAAATGACACATCATTTCCCAGGAGCATAGGCGAGAGATTAGGAGGACTGCATAGCAACAGGGCGTTTCTGGTAAGTATAGAAAAAAAATTTCCTCCAAATGTTTCTTTATAGGTTAAAAGGAGTCTGTTAATGGAAAAAAAATCAGGTTGGAACTCTGCTTTAAGTTATTTACCACAATTACCTCTCTTGAAAATGAGATTGAACTACTGAAGTCGCATATTCATAATTGGAAAAATACCAATAAAATAATGGAAACATCACAACATGTTCTTAAGGTAAAATATGAAGCATGCCATGCAGATGTGGTACAGTGTAGGAAAGAACTGAAAGATATTAAACAATCTTTTGATCAAATTGTTAAGGTCCCACAGAAAACTGTCTGTTTCATTCAAACAGAAAATACAGGAGGGAGGCCCAACCTATCTATGTTATCTGCTAGGACTTCACCTTACTGGGAACAAAACTGTCATTCAGATGTCTATGATCTGATTAATTTATTTTCACCAGATCCAAGTGTGAATGTCAGTGAACATATACCAATGTAAATATGTAAATGTAACAATGTGGTAGTGTTTGCTTTCTTTTTGTGTCAAATAAAGGGACAAGGGTAATAACTTTTGTCTATAAGTTATATTTTCCAGGTGCAGTGAGCTCATTAAAAAGTATTTACATATTAATCAGGTGTGTGTAACAAAGGTAACATATATTAGGCTAGGTATTCAAACATGGTTATAATTAATACAGGTGTTTATCTTCACCAAAGGATCAGAAGACTGCCATACATATTTAAAGGTATAGGGTACAAGTATTGCTTAGTACAGAAGCTTAATCTTGCTTTATTTTTATTTTTTTGTTCTTGGTTGTTGTTTTTTCTCCCATTTGCAGAAACACATAGTAATTCATGTGGAATTACATAAGCTCTTCTATCCAGAATGTATGGGGTTCAATCTCAATTACAGTGTGTGTCTGGGTGATGTAATGGATGTGTATGAATGGTCTATGTGTAAACAAAGATTTTTTTTTCTCAGGGGTGTGTACACACCATTGTTGGATGGCCATCAATAAGAAATGTGACCGCATTAACGCTTGTGCTTTGTTTTTTTGTTTCTGTTGGTAATGAGCTCAGTACTAGTACCAGTTTACATTTATACCTTTTTTTTTTTTTACAAGTTTAAATTTATTCTCGAATAAATAACCTGTGCATAGATATGAGATCTCGATCCCTATAACTCTGAGAAACTGTAGGGATTTTTTTTTCTTTTTCCTTTCCTGTGGCTTAGAGTGAAGTTTCATTCACTCTGACACTCGGAAAGTACATAATAATACATTACTTTGCACTTTGTGGCATCTTATGGGTGCAGTATGTCTTGTGTTTTGTTTTTCCTTCCAAATTGACTCATGTCCTGTTAACATGTTGTCTTCTTAGACTTTAAGTACTTACAAATCCACCAAGTTTTCCTATAACTTTTTTTGTCTGTCAGAGTAGAGATATGTGGGTGTGTCTGTGCATTTTTGACTGTACTTACTGTTGATAGACTCATTATCTCTGCTGGAAGATGGTTCCAAGCATCCACAACTAGTGTAGTCATTGGAAACCTCTCAGAGAGGTAGAGTGAGGTGTTATTAATGGTTTTTGAGTTTTGTATTTTAGGGTAAATGCACAAACATGGACAGATAATCCAGAGCAGACCCAGACTGGGCAAATTACTTTGAAACACAGAGTTTGTTTTAAGGAGAAGCCTTGAATGAAGTTAATTGCAGTCAGGCCTAACTCAATTCTAAAATATATATATTTTTTGGTGGTCTGTTTCATTAAACAGAGTTTCTGTTCTCTCTCTAATACAACTTCTTGTGGCCTGCTTGACTTGAAAATTGATCTTCACTGAGAACCAATTAGTATTTTAATCACCACCGAGAGAGGGCGTTGCCTTTTGTATAGCTGTAATGTTTGAAGGCAGTTTCAATTGGTTTTTTTTGTTTAACAAAATACAGATTCAATGCTCTTTAACAATTTAAAGAGAAAGGGGTATCACAAATCTCAGGATGAGGCAGCAATAAATCTGTACTTTTTTTTTATAATTTTTGTTTAAAATGTATTTTTTCTTTTAATGTTAACTATTTTTCTTTCGTTCCGATATATCACCTTTATTTTTTGGTGATTCTTGAGTTTGGTTTCGTTATGGTGAAATAAAAAAAAAAAAGAAGGGAGAATGGGGAACATTATATGGAGAACATTTAAAACAGTTAAACATGTTGATATAGAATATTAAAGCTTCCCTATAGCATTTTGAGGATTGGGCCAAGTTCCAACAGTTCTGTTATTTTTTTTTCTCTTTTGACATTGGATAATTGTTTTATATAAATTTATGTCATTGTAGCTATTACCAACTATAACAATAGTAACAGTAACAGCAGGGTGTACCAACAGTCATGTGACTATTTTCTTTGTATATGTGACACACAATCCTCTCTACAGTCCTAATATGTGGCAGTCAGCATATGTGGTCATTGGTCACATTTTTTTTTGTTGGTCAGTTTTATTTTTTGTGCCATAACTAAGTTCAAAGAACATTGCTTGAAAATCATATAGATATACTGGGACTTGTGAGACTCATAGTGATTGGCAAAAAGCAGGGAGTATAGTACAATTGTACTTAAGAGTAATTTAGTTTTATTGTTCCTGAAGCCACAAGTAACTGGTGACATCACACTTATCCGTATTTTGAAATCAAATTATTTTTGTCCGCTTAGTTTGCACTGAGACCTCTCAAGGTTATGACCTCTTCTGTAGCCTGCTAAAGGCAGGACTCGCACAGTAGCTACTACACGGTAGCCAAGGACAGAGCTATATGCAGAAATGTTTGGCACCAGCCAAGGTTTTAGCCCATCAGGGTTGGTATAACAGAACACAGTTTCAGTAAAAAGCGGAGGTTCACACAAAAATTGAACCTCCGCTTTTCGGAACCCCCCCCTCTGGTGTCACATTTGGCACTTTTCAGGGGGGAGGGGGGTGCAGATACCTGTCTAAGACAGGTATTTGCACCCACTTCCGGGCATAGACTCCCACGGGAGTCTATGCCTCTTCCCGTCCCGCCGCGCTGTCTGCTGGGACACACATGGGTCCCAGAGACAGCACGGACCATTCAGATTGCGCTGCGTGACTTGCGCATGTGCAGTAGGGAACCAGGAAGTAAAGCCGCAAGCCTTCATTTCCTGATTCCCGTACCGAAGATGGCGGTGGCAGCATCCGAGGACTGAGGGATGGTTTGGCCTCGGGTGCTGACATCGCTGGACCCTGTGACAGGTAAGTGTCCATATTTTAAAAGTCAGCAGCTGCAGTATTTGTAGCTGCTGACTTTAAAAAAAAAATTTCGCGGGACTCCCTCTTTAGGGAGTGGTGAGTTGTGATGGCAACAAGATCCCCCTGGACACTTGAAGGGTCATACATGCACACAGTGGCATTCAGCAGAAGGTGGGGCAGAGTTACTTACAGGCACATGACAATGGAGGAAGAAAGATGGGTGATGAAAATCAGACAACCTGGCTGAAGAACGTAACCATTCAAATTGTTACACGTGTCACTGGGGAAGGGTCTCATTATTATGTCGCAGTATATCTATGAAATTCTAATCAAAGGTCCTTACTACTCAGAATTAAAAGATAAGCATTCATTTGAATGCATATGTCTTAGAAGTACTCGTGTTTTTCTTTCCCTACCTTTGTCCACATTCATAAAGTCTAATCTCAGAAAGCCAGGAAAGCTGGTCCAAAGGCTGTTACTGGATGCTGTATCCAATTGGAATCACCACGGAAGGCTGTCCCAGAAGCAAGGACAACATGACCAGATTGGCATTATGGACTTTCATACTATTATTATTGGACTGTTGAGAACAAAGATTTGTTTTTCTTCTTGTTTTTTTTGTGTGTTTTGTCTCTTATTATTTTTATTATGGACTTATTACATCCAGAACAAGTGATGACTACCTATACTGAGATCCAAAAATGTGGACTGTAGAGATGGAGAGTTTAAATTTTTTTTTTTCAAAGAGTTTTTATTTCAGAAGGCAAAGCCAAAAGCTCTAAATATTAAAGGAAATTACCCATAAACCATTATTTTATGTGTGGCCTTAGTTTTTAATGGCCACCAGGGGGCGACTGTTACATAATGGGTTTATGTGAAATCTCCATTAACAGCTCTAAATAATATTGCAATTAGAAATATATTTCTGTTAGAAGGAAATATATTTAAAGTATTGAGTGTTGTGTTTGTGTTGCGGTAATTCAAAGGTTGGCCTTTTGTTTTCCCTGATCACATCTCCCCTGGGTAGTAAACAACAGCCTTCTTTGACTCATCCAATCAGGCTGAGCCCAATATACATTTACTAGGTACAGTGACCAATTAGGGAGAATTATATTAGCCACAGTACAGAAAGTAGGGGGGATATAACGCTTTGTGACCAAGCTAATTCCCTCTTTGGTGTGGGACAGCAGTCACCATCAATGACACTGATGCAGTGGTGTTTTTTTCTTCCCAGTGACACACTGATGCATTTTATCCCTTTAAGTGACACCACCACCACAGGGACATTTTTTTCCTTCTAATGACACAACCAACACAGGTAAAAATTTCATCATACTGATGCTTGGGAACTTCTTTTTTTCACCACTGTTAGCCCCATATTTTGCATAGAGACTAAAGTTTTCAAATCGATGTTGTGTGCCACAACCATTGGCAATATTCTGGTGCATGCCACAACCATTAAATATATTTCAGACCAGCACGCTATATATGCCACTATTATCCTCACCACTTACCTTGCCTTTTATCCAACCCCCATCTTCAGGCATATTGATTTTCAAATGTTCCTAGGTATATGCATCACTATTATATCAAAATGTTCTTGGCTTTCATTTAAAAAATCTGGTCATCTTTATTCAAACCTAAAAAAAGGTTTTGGCTATAACTCTTTGTAATAAAGTAGTCTTTATCTGATATAGCTGTATAGCAACCTGGGCCATCTAACCCATCTATAGTACACAAGTCTGCTGTTATTTACAATGAAATTGAGGATGTTCTGCTTGATACAACTATATTTCCCAAAGTGTTGAATTGGTTTTAATAGGTCACTTAATCTTGGATGGAACTAGGAACATAGGCATGCATAGCAGCTATTGCAAAAAGCATTTTTCAGAATGCAGTAGAAAAAGACTCCAAGCTTACCGCTAATGATAATAAGAAATGTTTCTTGAATGTTGAACCACGGAACCCAAATCTTCCAACTTATTAATTTTATGAACTCTCATGGGAAGTCTATCATGCTTCTTCAATAGGAATACCATTTTTTTATATGTGGAAGGACCGCTTACTTCATAAGTTATTTAACTCAGGAGGAGTGCGATGTCTTTCCGTATGGGTCCATTTTTAATAGACCGTGGAGCTCTCTTTAAACCAATAGACGACTAACAATAAAAGCAAAATTGATAAATCCAAACAAAGATAATTATTAGCAGAAGAATGTAACCAAAGTAAACATCTTCCCTCTACAATGCCCTATGTAGGCTACCAAAAAGGAGATTATGTTTTGAATTTTTTTTTTATAACTAACAAAGGAAGTATATCTTTCATAAACCTCTTTGTGTTATTGGAGAACATTTCCTAAGCATTGCAGTGTTGAACCCATAACTGTCTATCAATTGTAAGGAGCTCAGTGTAAAGCATGAACTGTGCATGTCAAGATTGTAAGGACCTGTCAGTTATTGCAGGACTGCCAAATGAACAATGCACTAACTAGTGATGAGGCTCTGGGCAGTTAAAGAATAAGTCAAATACATAGCACAAGGAAAGAAAAGGGTGGACAAAGCTGAGCAAAACAAGGACAACAAATGAATTTGTATGACAAAACATTAGTCGAGAAGTAATCCGGCTACTCCAAGGGGGGAGTTAAAACATTAATCCGTAAGGTTGTGTACTTGGTAAGCATGTTGTAACTTAATTATGATTTACATCAATAGGAATGATAAGATTGTTAATCAACACTGTGTCACTTTTTATCAATCAAGGGCAGCAAATCCTGGTAGATCCGCCCGGTAAATCCTTGGTGGAAACATGCAACAGGAAAGATTTAAATTCATGTAAGAGACCCTCAATTAAGGTGGTTTGGAAGATTCTTACAAACAAACCACCTTGACTTGTCAGCTGTTATCCTTAGTCATCATGCAAAGAATTTAAACTCTATAACTCATATGCTTCCAGTGGATCGAAAACGCATCGCCTTTTAACCTTGGATCAGCATTGCTGCAAGACAAGTAAATAAATAATTAAAATGTTATCATACCTCTCCTAACAAGCGGTGTCATGGAAAGCATATATTATGGCGAAATGCTCAACTTTTGCAAGATTGCCCTCTGCTGTAACTTTATTGGATGTACATTCTCTTGTCTGTGGTTGCTGACAACTATGCAGATTCCATTTGCTATAGGTTTGCTATTTCACAATATCATGCATTTGTCTTTCTATTTGTATTTTCCGTTTTGTATTTCTATTCTTTTTCATAGCACACATAATTTCAGACTTCAACATGGCAATAAAATATACATTACTGTAAAGTAAGAAATTCAAAGCAAAGTCAAAGATGTATTGCATGTATCTCTCATGCTGTGCCCTCCGAAAACTAGGGTTAAAGAGCTTATATAATGTTTCATGGCTTGCCATTAAAATAAACAATTAGCAAATTTAATTTTTTTTTCTCAAAGACTTTACTTTTTTCTAAACTGTGCTAATCAAGTCTTTTGATGCAACAATTCCATCTAAATGTTTAAAGGGACTTTTGACACAATTGACCACCTATAATTGCTGTTATATAGAAGGATATAGGTTTTGTTCACAATACCAACATAACAGCAGCAGACATACTATAGCACAGGTTGACTTTTTTTATTAGAGATTGAAACCCCTTTAATGTTTGATAGGAATTTCAGGGTATACAGTAAAGCCAAGTAATAAAAAATATAGTAAATGACTAAGGGAACTTACACCATTTAAATCCCATCATTCATTATAAATGTCATGCCAATATTAGGCCTCATGTATTTCAGCTGAGCATTAGGATTTTACCACAGCTTTATTTTATGATGAGTGCCATTTCCAATGTGCAGTAACCCATAGCAACCAATTAAAATCATCTATCATGAGGTGGTCTGATTTTAACACAGTGAATTCTGATTGGTTGCACTTAAGAATTAGCACTTAAGAGTTAGCACTCCTTTACTGAAGCAAGCTGTTTGTACCTTAATTTTCATTTCCATGACAACCGTGCTGCAGCTTTACCAGAGACAATGGCAACTGTTATCTTTAAGCAGAAGGATGCAGGTTGACAGTAAAAATAAACATATAAAAAAAGAGAAAACAGATCATGCATATGGCTGTTTACGAAAAAAAAAATGCTTTCCCTAACTTCCCTCTGTAGCTGCGGATGATTGGCTATAATATTATGTGCCAACAGTAGGGCTAGAAAATTGCTGTCAATTATCCAGAATGAAGCTCCAGGCAATGTAATAGCTGTATGTGACTGAAAACCATTTGTTGGACTTTTGAACTCCAAGCTACACATAGGCAGTATAATTAATTGAGGGACAAGTATAGGTAATCATATTAATGCAGCAACAGTATTGATATAGCTATAGACAGTCCATATGCTCGGCTGTAGAACCGGGGGGAATAGTGCCGGTTTGATAGCCACTTGGTGCTCAGACTGTAATGAGCAATGAGCAAACTGCTGAAAAATTGATGCCGCCTGCAGATTGCACAATCCACTGAACAGCAGGGGGTCGGCTTCTTACATCTCCTACTCCTGGTATAATATGCTAATTTCTGCTAGAGCGTAAGGGTAAAGCGAAAGAAGAAAAGATTTCACAAAAGAAGGAAAAAATGCTAATGAATACCACAAAGATGACTGCAGAGAAATCCTAGAGCTTTGTATGGATTAACTGTTGGAGATGTCCTTGTCAAATTTTAACCCCTTTTTTATTCCACCTATGTATTTTTACTATACATCATATAAGTGCGTTGTGTGGCTTGGGAATTTATCATGTGCAATAAACATACTGCAACGCTCAATTATTGTTATCAAGCAACATGTTGCATGTACCTGTTCCAAGAAATAGGGTGTGTGTGTGTGTATGTAGATAGATAGATAGATAGATAGATAGATAGATAGATAGATAGATAGATAGATAGATAGATAGATAGATAGATAGATAGATAGATAGATAGATAGATAGATAGATGCACACACACAATGTTTTATCCCGGGACAAAACATGTTTTCAACATGTCACAAATATGGGGTATACAAATGCAAGCGTAAAGGTACCATGTTTTCAAAGCTAACAGTCTACAAAAATATAAAACAATATATGCTTCATTTCAAAGCAGAAAGCAACCAGCAAAACATGATTATTCAACACATATGTACATTGTGTATAAATTATAGGTGCATTTAAACCTTCATATAATACCAAATAGCATTCACATGCATGCCAATAATATACTTTCAAATATTGATGGTAATATTAATAATAATAATTAATTTGGATGATTTGTGACATCTGTGTATGTTCATTTGCCTGTGGTTCGTTTGTCAGAATGAACCATGGAAAATTTGAATCCTTTTTGTTTGCATATAACATCTTTGCATACATATAGACTAATCAAGGGTTGTATTACTCTGTATAAAAACAACCACAGCAAAAAGAAAAGTCAATCAAAGGCTATTTAAAATATAGATGGATAGATAGATAGATAGATAGATAGATAGATAGATAGATAGATAGATAGATAGATAGATAGATAGATAGATAGATAGATAGAAGAAAAAAATACAGACAGATCTGTAATCTATCCATGCACGGAAAATCTCTTTCTAACTTTTTGTTAGGTGGCTAAAAAGGGCTTATTTCAAGCATTAAGCTTGAAGATGAAGAATGACAAACCATGTCCGCATTCACCGGCCAATCTTCAGAAAGAAAATGCAGAAATAAAGCATCTCATTCTTGCACCTCATTTCTGTAGCGTCCCCGTACTCTGCAGGGAGCCTGGCAAAATAGCAAACTGTAAGTACTTCCCATTTTGTCTAACTGAGTTTTTTTCCTCCATTTGTGACATATCGCCATTAAAACAAATGATAAAATATGTTCTGTCACTGTTTTCAAATATGCTTGCTTATTCTTGAGATTTCAGCCACTTTTAAATTCCCCATATGTCATTTCACAAATCTGTTTTAATAAACAAAAAACATAGATTTTAAATTTCTAAAATGAATAGGCATCTGTTGTTTCTAATGAAAACACTAAAATAGCATAATATGCCATCTTCATTTACAAACTATTCTAAAATCACCGAGCTGAAAAAAGGAAATAAATAAAAAATGTCTTAAACAGTAGGTGTAGTAAAGATATATGTTTGTGTATAATTGATATACATGTTTAAAATGTATTGTACTTTTGATATGAAGGTTTTGCAGTAAATAAAGTCAGATTTCTTGAAAATGTGTATCAATTGCTCCTTTATTAAAAAAAGCGTGGCGAACCAAATTATGTTTTATAAGAGAGGTGATAAAGACAATGGTGGTGATTGTAATAAAAATGAAAATGGTAAATGTTATGACCAATATCATTTCACATTGCTAGATGGAGAAAACAATTTGGAGCTTGTTGATAAAAGGTACAGATGGCAGGCCTTTTTCTTTGGCTATTGGAAGCAAGCGGAACAGTGAAAAGGTTTTGGAAGGGGCCTACACCGTACTGATAAATTGATAAGTCAAAGTGTGAACATTCTTCCAACTCTCTGTATATGTTCCCATAGCTTAAGAATCAGAGTGAGATAAGCTCCATTTAATATGGGTGCATGTGATCATCCTTTGTGTTCCACCGACACAGTAGGATACAATTCATAGTAGAGGGGAAAAAAGGCCTAAAAAAAGACACTATAATGAGATGAAAGAAAAATCTTGAAATTCAGCAGCAACCAAAATGTGTGGTAAAAGTAGCAAATATTCCGTGAATTTCGGCAAGCAATTTTTTTTTGTTTTGTAAACAATTTGTATGCAATCCTAGCATATACGAGAACTTTAAAATA
The DNA here is from genome assembly GCA_037952925.1 of Lithobates clamitans. NCBI lineage: Eukaryota > Metazoa > Chordata > Amphibia > Anura > Ranidae > Lithobates > Lithobates clamitans. The sequence goes on from JBBGZY010000539.1 coordinate 3,010,164, forward strand.
AAAATAAAAATGCAAAAAAATAAGTAAAACAGAAGTGCATACCAGGTAAAGCTGGGATGTTAGTACCAAGTCAGGAAAAAAAAATAGGTTACCAGGTATAAAAAAAACCTGCGGTACACTTTGCCAAACTTAGAAGAAATAAATCAGCAAGAACCCACACAGGGAAATAATGCACAACATCTCACAAATGCATTTAAATAATTGCTGTTTTTTTTTTTAAGCTAATAAAAATAATTTTCCATTTGGAAAACGATAGTCACCTTACTAGCATGCAAATCGGGGAAATATATATATATATATATATATATATATATATATATATATATATATATATATATATATATGAAAAATATAGAAATATAGTTACTTAAAATACTTTCTAGCACTAAACAGCTAAATATATAATAAAATATATATATTTACTTATCTATACTTAGGATTTGTCCTGTAAAAAGGGAAGCTATGGATTTCGGGCCCGTGCTGAGGAAGCAGAAAGCCAGAGATCAGGTTGGCAGTCAAAGCTTTGTGTTAACCCCCTCTCTGCTATAAAGAACCTGACATTGATTCAATAAGTGAGGCAGAACCCTCTAGAAGAAGCAAAATAAGAGGTTTAACCAGCCAGAACATTTCAATGGGTTTAGTACTGTGCTTTGGCCACTTCATTGAAGCTAATAAAGACATACACAGAGGAGCTGAAACCGCAAGGATGATTTATTATAACTCACAGAGCTACCTTACAGGGTCATATGATTTATATGTTTCTTTAAAGTTAATGTTTCTTAGCATCACTTATTTAACATTAAGTAATCAGTAACATTTTTCTCATAGCATTAATATAAATCCGCTGCACAATAAAACACCAAACTTTGTAAGAAGATATTAGAAGATACCTTTTAAATATTCTGCTAAAGGTTCTTCCATCTTTAGAATGTTTCCACATTTAGCAATTGTCAAAAGATTCTAAACAGCTCATCACACATAATAAAATACCTCAAAGTAGGTATTCCAGACTCTGAAGAGTTCATATACAGATGTAAGCTGGAAAGAATTTAAACATATTGTGTGTGTGTTGTGAGTGTTTTTTGGTGGCCTATTTACTAGAATTGGAAAAAAAAAGTTATCCACAAAAGTGAAGACCACAATGCCCAATTCGATCCATTATTTTCTTTTCTCAAATATTTAAACCTAATGGGTAACCCTGGGTAAGTTATCCACTTTTGTGTAAAATTAAATTTTTTTATGTTTATCAACATTGTCTGTATAGAGCTTTTTGTATGCTATATTGCCAAATATGTTCATTTTATATAGAAAAAACAGATGGGGGGACAACCAAGAAACCTAAGCAAAGAAAATTTGGTTGGGCTTTGACGTCTTTTTTAAACAGCTACACTGGTGGTAATGGGACATTATAAATAAGTATCAGAACCTTAAAAGATAAGTTAGTACAAGGAGAATTGTCACATCATCCCCCACCCCCCACCAGTGATAATTTATGGTCCTTATTCCTGTCCCTTACTGTATACCTTATCCCTGTTTTTTTATTGTATATTGTATACACATATTTGTACATTATCCCTGTTTTCGGTGGTCCCCATGCACACCATTCTTATTGCATATCAGCCAGAGCCCAAGTAATGTAAGGATAGTGGTGGAAAATAATTGGATCAGGCCAAGAAAGTGCTTTAAACAAAGCTGGTAGCTTATGCACTTTGGCTTGTTGTCATTTTAAATCCCCAATGCACTTAAGGAAGACAATCTTCCTTTTAACTTAAAGTATTTATATTAGTCATAATCATATAAATTGAAATCACCATCAGTAGGTTTATTATGATCATGCTGACAATAATGGTTGTGCTTGCTTATAATTATTTGTTGCAGTAGTAGTAAATGTACTATGAAAATGTTAAAAAGGTAATGCGAAAGCACCATGTTGGTAGGTTCACAATGGCATTTGAGAATATTTTAGAATGTTATCTCATGAAAATGCAACAATAATTTTTATCTGATACAAAAATAGCACCAGTCATAAAAGAGTAAATCCAAATCAAATTTACGTTAGTACAACGCACAGGTGGTTGATTTTAGACATTGGTAAAAATGCTTCTGAGAACCTATACTTATTGGCTTTACCTACAGCCTCCAAGAATTGGAATCCCATTGAGATGTGATTTCAAAGTATGTTCAGTGTTAAGAAATTCACCAACATAAATTGAAAGTATCTATTATCATAGAAGAATGTGTTTTTACCCTACATCCAGGAGTGACAGGTACCCAGCAGCTCAGAAGGCCCCATTGTCAGCCAGATAAAGCCTGTAAGCTAAGACCTTTAGCATCTTTGCTGAAAACATGTAATTTATATTTTGAAAAATATTGCTGTAATGTATCCTATTCACCATTCCCTACTGTAGTTCTCTGCAACAATCAGGCTTACATTATCAAAGAATTATACCATTACTGCAGAATATACAATTTTTCTACTCACTGAGCCCTAAATACAATGCAAGTTGGCTACGGTACCATTACAAGCTAATTGACTTACTGGACTTTGGTTGCTTACAAATGTAAAGTGGTGATCTGTATGCTGATCTTTAATCCAAGTCCATCAGTGCCTCACATTCAAGTGACCTTCTCTAATTAAAAAAAAATGCATAGCATTGAAGCAGTCTTTACAAACTCCTGACGTTTGAAAGTGCTGGCATCTCAGTACAAATCTCCCCACCATGTGTGCCTATTGTTATTAGGGCATTTTGCTATGCAATAATGAAATATGTATTTTTCTCAACCTCAGCTACTGATGACAGATAAATCTGGCAGTTAGGAGTTGGTGAATACTCTTTGCTCATATTTGGTGTATTTACCATGTTACCTATTATACTCAGTTACAACTTACAGAACCATTGCTCAATGCATTTTCTTGCAAACAGAGATTCTGACTTAGAATTGAAGGTGTGTATCATATCCTCAGGAAGATTTTAATCTAGGCTATGTTCTTCTCACCTTCTACAACATACAATAGGGGGTTTCTGTATAGCTTTCAGATTCAATCACGGGGTAAAGTACAATACTCAATATCATTCTGTATGTCAAAGCTAAGCAATGTATATACAGTATATGCAGACCACAACCAAGAAGCCAAAGCTACTGGAAAGGATATCTGCATAGACACATTGAACGATGGTGATGCTATCACTTTCTTATTTAAAAAAATCTCATGCATTTTTGGTATTCAGTAACACTTGGTCTGTATTCACTGAAAACAAATTATGAATTCTGAAATTAAGAAAGATATTAATACAATGCTCCTACTCATGTTGCTATTATATATGTTGCTTACTATGTAAAATCATTTAGATGATTAAACTAGTAATGTATTTAAACTATATGTTTCCCCAATAGATATGTAAGAAAGATCAAGTCTATTTACATATTCTTATCTGCTTAAGTGTAATATTTTTAAACCATTTTTTGTTGTAGTATGTAAATAATTAGGTAAATGGGGCAGCTGAATTTGCCTATGACATAACACAGGCTCCTATTCCTGTTTACAATACTACATCGTAGATGGGCTTTAGTGCTCTTCTCTTGTCAAAATGGGAGGCATAGTTACTGTACTAAAATACTGAAATACAGAGTGTTAATCTGCATATTTGTATACTGAATACAATAACAATGATACGAAAGAGTAAACAAATGAGAAAATTAAATGAACTATTAATTTATGATCAACAATGCAATAATAACTGAAAAAATGTGTTTAATGAAAATACATTATACTGTATATTCCTTTCAATGTACATGCACTAGTTTGTGGAAGGCATCAGTATATCCCAAATGGGTATACTGATTGCTCTAGTGGGTGTTAAAGACCTATACTATAGATAATATGCATATTATTTTTAAAGATAACATGGAAAAGAAAATCCTGAAAATTCAAACCAAAGTAAAAGTTTGCATTTTATAGTCTAGAGGGAATGGGGATAATGCCTGGTAAGCATTACACGTTTGTTTTAAGCCTATAACCATAGTGAGAGGAAAGAGGAAGAAATAGATATATGTTTCAATGATGTTTAGGGCCACTTTAAGGGGCTAAATGTATGACTTGGATAAATAATGACACTGTATTGCAAATACAGGCATGAGGTCTATTATCCAAAAATGCTTGGATCTGGATTTTTGTGCAAAATGGCTATTTATAAAAGTTTGGGGTCAAAGCTTATTTTATATTAAATAACACTGATAAACCAGATTCATAAAACAGCATTGTTTGACAGTTGGGCTGCCTTATTGTTTATCGATAGTTTAGCAGTGCAGAATTTGTTGATTTGATGTGTTAAGGAAGCAGATTTTTTGTGAAGCATATTTAGAGAAAACCAGATGAATTGTTTTTGTTGGCTTCCCATAAATTGAAAATGTCCTGGAAATATATCCTGTGCTACATAGCAATGATAATACTTACTAATACCTCTATGATTGGATATGCTGATACCTCCAGGTGTAACCCAACTACATGGAGTGAGAAGTCATACCACTCTTCTCAGACGAGGTTATGTCCTCTGTATAATGCAGGAACAATTCAAAAGTAAATTTAACACAGGTGACCATACACAGGGGTAGTTTTCTCAAGAAAAATGGGTGACAAAATATCTGCCTTCTTCAAGCAAGTAATAAGCCAGAAACAACTGCCACTTTCTTTGTCTTGCTTTGGCCCATATGTTTTTGGGGCACTTTGTCCATTTATTTTCACTGAAAAAAAAATAATTGAAAATCATGTTGTAAATTTTTCCTATTTCTTCCAACAAACAGAAGCCACCTAAATGCATCATTGCATGGCCATACTTTCACAATCAATAACTGATGCAGGATGATAAGCCTAACATTAAACATCTTTTATTTGCTATTTTTTTGGTCCGCTAAATATACCATTGAACGCATTGCGTTATATATTTGTTTAATAAGGACAAAAATACTTATGAAACCTGCCAATAATTTTTAGAACTTATAATTTCCTAGGCTCTGCCTGTGCTCAACTCATTTACATTGCTCCCAGCTATCTAGGTGGACTACAAAACACTTCCTCCTATGTTATTGAGGGGAAGGAGTTAATTTTTGACCTAGGATGTCAATGCTACTTCTTCATAGATACAGTACAGTGAGTGAGCATGATCACCCAATGACAGGAAGTTTATCAGGTCAAAACAAAGGGAAAAAAGCCTGAAAAAATAAAATAAATGCATCCACTGCATCTACTAACTAATGCACTGCAATGTATTACATTGCTGTTCTTGGGCTATTCTTTAACAATAAAAGTTAAGTAATTCACTAGTGAATGTACACAAAAAAAAAAACAGAATGGAGGTCACACACTGAACCACAAAACAGTAGGGTTAATGTGTTAAAGATGAAGAAAAATATAAGTAACAGAGACATAAACGTTATCTAACACACAAAGGGGTTGGTTTACTAAAGGAATATAGGCCGCTTGCTTAGCTTGAGCTTTCAATTTGCAAGAGAATTGTCACCTAGCTTTGCGAATGAGGTGAAGCTCTGCGGATGCTAACCATCTAATCATGTGCAAGAAAAACAGGATTGTGTATTCTTTGCAAAGTGAATTTTTATTCACATTCACTAAGCTAAGTAAAAGGTTTCTTGCAAGGTTAAATTTCTCTTTGCTAAGTAAACAGCCTAAACTTCTTTAGTAAATCAACCCCTCAGTTTTCCATCATCCATCCTCAAATAAGTCATGTTTGTGAAACTGTCTTCACTTTGCATAAAGCTGCTTCATGCGGGGAAAACTTTCAAAACACACCTCATGGGGGTCGGTTGGCAGTTCAAAGTTAAAAAACAATGATATTTTAAAGGCACTAATACACATTAATATAAAAAAACTAGTGCTACTGCTAAAACTATTGTATATATATATATATATATATATATATATATATATATATAAAAAAAATTTTATATGCCTAGCAATGGGTAATAGTAACACAATAACCTTATATTACATACAAATGGGCTTATCTGTAGTTAATGAACATTTTGATGGGCAGTGCAGTTTGCCATTCTGTCTAGCATGTTATGTGACCTACTATACGATGCGATTTGTGGTAGTACTTCACACCATTCAAATACTGGTGTTGTATGGGTTAACCAATGAGTACTCTTATGCCAGGAAAAGTCTTTGCTGTCAGTTGCAAAGATTTTTAAGTATACTTGATAATCTCTGCACAATCTATTCATTGCATATCACTTGGGAGGAGACTTGTTCAAACTGAGGTTTGAACTCATGGTAATCGTGGTGACTGAATCTTTTGTCCTATATGATGAAAGATCTTTCTGTATATGGCAGCCCAGGACCAAACACATCAAATTCATTAAAAAAAATACAGACTGCTCATTGCAACATTTAGAATTAAAAAATCTTAAGTTAAAAAATAAACGTATATATATATGTGTGTGTGTGTATATATATATATATATATATATATATATATATATATATATATATATATATATATATATATATATATATATATATATATATATGTATGTATGTATGTATTTATATTTAGTGCATGTGGGTAATTATTATATTATTGACTTAATAAATACCAAGCATGGTAATAACTCATTCCACATAAAGACTTTTATTTTATCTATTTTTTATATTTTTTTTAGAACATCTTTAGTTAAAGCAAGAAGTAAGAGATCGAGAATTTCTATTAGCACACATCAAAAGTAAATAATATGCATGTGACAAGCTCAATCTCGAAAGTTGAAGGTCAGTATTTGTTTTACAACACTGTAGAAGTGTATTTTATAGTTTGCTAGAAAAAAAAGACTTCAGAACATGCTGAGGCCATGCCTCTTTTTCAGCGTGCTGTCTAGGGGTGAGTAAATACTATAGGAACATCCATAAAAAGCTAATGAGTGTGTCAATTATGCCAAAATGACACTGCATAATCATTTGATTTAATGTCTTTGTGTGTTTGTTTTCAGGACATATAAATGATTTACATTAACAAAGAGGACAAATGGATCACAAATACACCACCGGCCCCCCTAACAATAGCATTATTGAGCAAGTTGAGTTTTAGTGACTGTTACTCTTGCATCACTATAAGATGACCGTGGAGTTCTATGGGTGTCTGATGTGGACAGAATGCTAAAATTCTTTGGCTGCTGAAGGTGAAATGCAGGTCATTTATCAAAGTCAGTCTAGAATCATGGGCAAAATATGCCCAACACAGTTCTATAACCTAAACCTTTCAGTCAATTGAAATTTCTGTCCAATATATCCTTACCACATAGTGAGAGGCGAAAAAAAGGAATTGTATATCATTTTGTTTCTTTGCTATATTAGTTCATTTATAATGGATAAAAGCAAAGTTTTTTTTTCCGTGAAATCGGCTACCAAGTCACATTATTTTTTCTTATGTAATGAGGCTGATACAGAGATTTGTTTTTCAAAGCAATTATGTGCACTGTAGTTACAACAATATACTGCAAGTTGATATAAAAATCTAATACACTTAGTCTGTTTAATTAACAGTAAAGTATAAATGCTACGGCTTCAAGGTAGCTCTAAAATGTATGTATTTCATTTGTTTTAACAAGATTTAAAAGTCCCTATTTGCTTTAAGTGAAACTATAAATACGATCTTATTACATTAAACGTATTTTTTTTATTTTGTATGTTTCTCTCAGTTAGGTATTACGGTACATAGTTCTTCCAGAGTACTATTACTATAATATTGCAGTGTTTTTTTATTATCTGCAAATTACAATTCCTTTTGGTTTAAAACATAGAAATAACCAAATAAATTGCCTACACATAATAAATACATATTGTATATTGTAATGATGTGAGTGTCCAGGAACAGTTAAAGCTCCTCATTATATCTTTGTATTTTATTAGAAGAAGCGATACAATAATAATAACAATAATAGTCAGTAATGGGATTGAATGAGATAACTCACTCGTGCTTGATCAAGCACCTCCTGAAAGTATAGCCTTGTCTTAAGCAAGAAAATGTAGTTTATCAATAGGTCACTGAGAAAGGATGAAAACATGATAAAGATCAATTCACATTTTTAATACCAGTTATAGGCATCATCTGTTGCACCAAAACTTTTGAGTAAGAAATCATATATGTACGTGACATAGGAGATCATTTTGGGTTTACTGACAGCATGTTTGCTTATATTAAGTTTACATTAATTTATTCATTTTATTACTTTATTATTGCTGAAAGGCATCTACAATGCTTGCAACTAAAATAACACTAACAAAATGTGTTTAGAATAAAAAAGCTTATTATTATAATTATAATTTTAAAAGTATTACAGGACAAAAATACAGTTTGAAGAGCTTTCGTCTCACATATAAACAACAGTGATGTTAAATTCAGATATTACATTTGTAGGTTAGAAGGAAAAATTTGGTAGACGAAAATATAATCATAGCCAAATGCTAAATGCAAAATTGTGTTGACATTAAAGCTATTATTCAAAATTAAGTAAATGTTTTAAATCGCTTACAGAAACAGAAGTACACAGAGAAAAATAGTTGTTATAAAATAAAGAGGAAATAATGGATATGCAAAGTAATATTTATTTCATGCTAAATGAAGATAATAACAGATGATGATCTGCAGATTTTAAACTAGTATTCAGTACAAGAAAAATTATTATTCAATAATAATAGTCACTAAGCAGAAAGCACATTTAATAGTGAAGAGAAGCCAGAGGTGAATTAAATAAAAATTACACTAGATGGTATGCTAGACTCATATAACGTATCAGAAAGCTTTAAGTGCAGTTTCCAGTGCTTAAAATTGGAGGTTACATTACAGGTGATTAGATGTACTCAGCAGGAATGTTGGTAGTAAATTTGACAGTAACTGATCCATATCAGACCTTCATCAAAGTTTCACAGTTGCAAAGCTTTGCCAAATGTTTTAGACACAAGAAAACAAAAAATGTGGAAATATAAACTTGAGTATTTTTAAAAGGCGAAAGTATGTAATAAATGCCATATTTTATTTTTGCCATTTTATTAGCACACATTTTTGTTGGACTAGCACTCAACCTGTGTGTCTACAAAAAAGGCACACAATAGAGCTAGCACAGACCTTACTGGCAGTTCACTATTTTAAAAGTTAAAATGAAGATATGACATCATCTTGACATCGCATCACATTGGAAGTTGAGCCTACAGTAACAAACACAAAGCACTAAAGAAACCAAAGCCAGGGATTGGTTAAAACAGTACAGCTGATAATTCACAGTCAACTTGTGAAATGAAACATGAATATTCTCAACCACAGAAAATCCCCAGTAAATAACCACTGTTATTAGTACTAATAGCACAAGTGAAGGTGCTGAGCAGAAAAAGTTAGAAATGTACCTCCACCAACCAGCTTCACGGCCTCCTTCTCACACACTGTGTACCAGGGCACAGCAGAATATCTCATATTTCTACTATATACAACATGCTTTAAATGCAGGCGTAGCATGTATTTTTGAACATTGGCAGGACCAGTTCACCATCTCACACTGTGTTTTCATTTGTATTATAGAAGAAGAGAGTCACATGATACTGACCCCCAGCTGAGTGATCACAATAGGAAAGGCTTTATAAGATGGTAAAACTCAGCAGCAAGCAATCCCAACTCAGATAAAAAAGCTTGCTGAAAAGAATTTGTAAAAATAATGTTAGTTTTGCCAACACTTGAAATATATCAAAACTTTATTAGCAGAAGCTACATGATTATAACAGACAATATACACTGTCCACTTTACAGTCTTAGCTTAAAAAACATAAACTATTATCAAAACTGAAATGTATTGACACATAATTGGATCTATTGGCACATGATTGAATATTTTGTATATTTTATAACACATTGTCACAGTTAAACTTTCAGTATACAGAATTTAACTAGAACAGAACAATACCTAAAATATATATTGTACTATGAAGATTGTATGCATCAAGCAACATAAACCTAGAACAACAAATCAAGTGTCACTTTTAGTCAATTAATTCATAAAATGTCATTAATTAACTAATAATTATTTAGTCAGTTTATTGCATTTGTTTGTTGCACTTTAGCTGCAATTAATCTGTCCATGCAACAATTACAGTAGTCTAATGCAATACAAAACAAAGGTTCAAAAATGTAACCCAAAATTTTCAGGTATTTTCTGTCCTATCATAGTGGTCAACACCAATATGAATTAAGATAAGGAACCATTTTATGCTTAGATCATTTGTGCAAAAACTTTGAAAAAGCATTCATACTTTAAAAAGTTTTAAAGCAAAATTGTGTTGCCACATTATATAGCTTCAGTTAGGCAAGTTAAAATGGCCCCTAATTTTATAAGTCCTGTCGTGCTATAATACACTTGCCCCATCTATCAAATGTCTTTTGGCCTAGTTCTCATATGCAAATTAATGAAATGTATAAGTGTTCCAGTACAGAGTACCCAGTATTCAAAGTGAGGATTATGCTATGCAACTTGCTAGTATCTAGCTAGTGCCGCCCTTGAAAATCACACATAACTGCAAATATATGACAGAAAATTCTTGCCTGCTGTGACCAACCAGAGTACTTGTGTAGTTTTTTAGAAAATAAATTGAGACCTGACTGGTTATTAAGCGCTAACATTTAGCTCCTGTTGCTGGTTTTATCTTCTCCAGTTTTTATAATGTATATACTGTACATAATGTACTGTATGCAGACTTATTACCTTAGCATCTCCTGCAAATACAAAGGAATTGATTAAACACGATTAGATTTTCTAAATCTTTTTGTTCATACAATATACATCATTATACAGTTGTTAAATATATTAAAATAAGTGGCTAATTTCAGCAACAATCAAGTATACTCCGGAATATGGTTTACCCGTGTAGCATTGGCTAGGGGCTTAGAGGTATTCCTGATATTTTCCTAATCCACCAGATGGAATGCAATCAATATTGTTCAATTGAAAAAAATAGGGCAGCACGGTATTATCATGATTGATGTTGGTTTATCAACATGCTTATATTTTTAGTTTTAATATACAGTAAGAAGATTGTGTTCAAATTGTTTTGCTTGCTCTGTGGATCTGCATTCAGTTTTAACGTTCCATCAAAAAAAAGTTTTAAAGACTGGTAATTTCACCAAAACTGAGTTGGTATTTGACAACCACATTGACTCACTGAACTGGCATAAACGTATCCTTCCAAAGATGAGAGCATGATCCAGTGTTGAACCAAGAAATTAATCATTTATGCATATGCAGACAGCTAACTGATGAAGACTTCTGATGTTTGGAGCTTCTTCCCGAATACATGAATAAAGTTATATTTTGGCTTTCACAGTGGTTACTAAAATATTTATTAAATATTAAATTCATAATGTAATTATCCTGTCATTTTGCTGTCAAATGTGATTTATATCTTTATGGCCTAACCCATATATAATTGTGCAACTTCAAAATTTACCTTCGGAAACAGGTTTTTGGTACATATACAGAACAATGAGCCAAAGGAGAAGTTCCAATTAAGTCCTTTAGTATTATGATTACCTCTGAATCTCCTGAAGCTTAGATGGCACCATTTCTAGCAGCCTGGCAGTAGTGAATATATAGGATCAATATGCAAATCATTTAATTCGTTTTACTGCCTGATCTCTGGTGATAGCAAGTATTTCCATCTTCAAAAAAACATTTAATCTTACTAAGGTGCCACAACAATAGAAAATGGTATATTATACAAAAATACAGCCTAATATTATTATTAAACAGCAGAAATATAGATTTTTTTTTTAAATGGCATAGAACATATTTTTCCCAATTTTATAATATAGTGTATTCCTGTTAAATTGACTTGTTTTTATTCAGTGAAAAGTTTCTTTTTGTTAAACAGCTCTTCCGTTCAAGGTTTTGTATGCACTGTTGATGCAATGGTGATGTTAGGTAAATAAAGTACTTTGCTCAATAGAAAAATGTTGTTCAAAACATAGGTTCAAATACACAAACATTTGATGAGAGTATAGGAATCTCCCTAAGTATGCATTATGATGTTTCCTGTATTTGACATTTTCAATGTCCAAATTCCAAATGAGATACTATGTGGAGTTTTATTTTCAAATACAGTATGTGTACAGGGATTAAAATAAGAATTAAAGCAAGGCAAAACCTTCCTAACCTTTACAGCCAGGGAAGCTGCCACCTTGGCCTCCATTTGATCTGCAGTTGTCATGGTGCTGTACACCTGAACAGTTACCACCTGCTATTTGATGGCTTGACAGTTCGATTGAGAGCAAAAGCATCTGTGACAGTTATCTTTATGACATTTGGGGAAACAGTTAAAATTATGGGTTTTGTTTCACTTTAAGATTGCATTAATGGTAACCATTAATGCTGAATATAGATTTCTGCATATCCAAATATCAAGCAGCTTTGTCATGTTTTCCTGAGTATAGTCAGTAATATGTACTTGTTTGTAGATATTAAAAACTTTTACAGGTGTAGCGTTTGCCTGGGTACCAGGGTATCAAATTATTCCTTTACTCTCTTCACCCCAAAACAACTGCTAATTATTTTCTTTTGGGCTTACCGTTACCATCTTCCCAGTGTCCATCCCAGGGGTACTTATCACTCATTCAATTGAAACACTGGCTCCAACACTTAGTTCTTTTTTTCTTCCCAAGTTTTATTTAGTAACAACATATGCAATAGAAAGGTAGAGGATGAAAAGGGATTCAGGTACCTTGGTTGTTGCGGTTGGAGATAATTTCTATATCCAGCGAATAACACTTCCACAGCTGGATTCAGCAACCACCAGATAGGTCCCTCTCACTGATCTAGCAGCCGATGCGATGCTCGAACACAGTCTCTGCCACAGACCCTACGATCCTGGGTGAACAAATTGTGGTGATCTAAATGGTCTCTGCCAAAGACCTTACAGTCTTTAAGAAACTGACTGTGCTACCTAATTCAAGATGCGCTTCCGACTGAGTTCCCAGGCTCTTCCCAAGATACCAGCCTTATGCTCGGTCCTCTCCTGAAGAGTCCTCCCCTGGTCACTGCAATCCCTTGCTTCTTCCCGCAGGCCTCACAGCAAAGAGACCATCATGGCGACCCATAGGCTACCAAGACTCTGATCCTTCCTTAAGGAGCTAGGCCTTAGGTCTGCCAACCTCAAGGCAGAACTTTAAGGAATCATAGTCTCCCAGGCCAGGAGGGCCACGAGGTGGGGAGCGCCCACCCCCCCAGGCTCGGAGGGTCAGGAAGCGTGGACCAACGAAAAGCCCCAAAAGATGGCATCTGTCCCGTAAATACCCCTGCCCAGAAAAGTCTGGCGTGTGAACCACTCCCACCGAAAAGCTTCTGAGCAAAGTGTAGTCAATATGTTTGACCAGACTGTATTTCCCGATCCACCAATGATGACAGCACCACCCATGGTTGGATGGAAATCTGCACAGTCCAGCCAATCTGGCACAGAAACCATTAAATTTAGGCAATAATAAGTTGAGCCTAAACTGTAGCTTCAACTAATTTAAATTCCAAAAAAAATAGCGTCTGCTCATTAGGAGCAGGGTGCTACACAGGTTAATTATAAAAAAAGGTTTGCCTCAGACAATGCTTCGGGCCGGCTGTGTTTGTGCTGAGAGTACAAGTGGAGGAGAAAAGTCCCCGCCCCTGAATCCAGTGTAAGTCTGAATCCAATAAATGCACATATAACAATGACAGATGCTTAGTCAGAATATGAAAGATGCTACATTATATAGAAATCATTCACAGTTTAAAAGAAACAAAGACTGTAGCTTCTTTTAAGCACCTTGAAGTGTACAGAGTACAAGTGAACGCCAAAGAATTAGGGCCTAAACCTAGCTTCCAGATGCCTTGGCAAACCCATTGTGGCTGCCTTCTAGCACAGGGTCAGCCACGATCCCCCCTTTCACAGCACAGCCAGGTGTGCAGGTCAACACTGCAGGTTTTTCCCAAATTGATTTTTCCCTGACGAATTAGCTCAAGGCATTGTGGACCAAACCAATCTTTTTGCCAAACAATTCATTGCAAACAACCCCAGCTCAAGCTATGCCCGCCCTTTTGAATGGAGACCCCTAACAGTGTAGGAGCTTAAATTGTTTTTAGGCCTAACGCTCGACATGGGGCTTACAAAAAAAATGAAGTGCATAAATATTGGTCAACCAACCCTATCCACCACATGCCAATTTTTTCATCAGTCATGACCAGGCCTGGATATGAAATTATAATGCGGTTCCTGCATTTCAGTGATAACTCACAGTGCCCCCCCCCCAAATCACCCAAACTTTGATAAACTATAAAAAATTTGCTCCCTAATTGATTTTTTCTGCAAGAGGTTTGCCAAACTTTATTTTCCTGACAAAAACATCTCTGTGGACGAATCCCTGGTCCATTTCACAAGCCGGCTGGGAATCAAGCAATATATACCCAGTAAGAGGGCAAGGTACGAATTGAAACTCAACAAGCTCTGTGAAAGCTCCACCGAATATGTACACTCATTCCGGGTTTACGAAGGCAAAGACTCCCATTTCCAGCCCCCTGAGTGTCCATCGTACATGAGAATAAGCGGAAAAATTGTTTGGGAGTTGGCATTCCCACTCCTCCAAAAGGGGTATCACATTTACATGGACAACTACTACACCAGTTTGCCCCTTCTCCGCCACCTATACCTGAAAAATATTCTGGCCTATGGTACAGCAAGAAAAAACAGAAAGGGCTTTCCACAGAGTCTAGTCACCACAACGCTACAAAGGGGGGAATTGACAAGCTTGAGGAATGAGGAAGTGTTGGCTGTGAAGTGGAGGGATAGGAAAGATGTGTACATCATGTCCACCATCCATGATGACACCTCGGTGGAACTTCCCAGAAGACGCGGTCCCATTCAAAAGCCTGCCTGTATCATTGAGTACAATAAATTCATGGGGGGGAGTGGATTTAAATGATCAAATGTTGCAGCCCTATTTATCAACATGAAAATCCCTCTTTTGGTACAAAAAAGTCGCAATTTACTTTTTTAATTTGGCCCTTTTAAATCCTTTCATCATCTACCAAAAGTCGACGGAAACATCCAACACCTTCATAAAGTTTATTGAAGACATTGTCACTGCCCTGATCTATCAACAAGTATCCCCCCTAGAATACATTCGCTCCGATTGTGTCATCAGACTACAAAAGCGCCATTTTCCGGACCATATTCCACCATCAGGATTCCAGGAGACGACGCCAAAAAAAATGTCAGGTGTGCACCAAAAGAGGAGTTAGGAAAGACACCAGTTTCCATTGTCCCCAATGTCCCTCCCAACCTGGCCTTTGCATCGGAGAATGCTTCAGACACTATCACACTCTTGTAAACTATCAGCCCATATTTCTAATAGACTGCCATTTCCCCGTTTTCAATTTCTGTCCTCAATATTTCCCTGGTGCTTCAACCAACCATATCATTGTCTTCTTCAGTGAACTGACCCTGGCTTGTTTCTTGACTATGCCTCTGCCTGCCGTCTGCATTGTTTATCCGCCATGTTTCTGCCTTTCACGTGAACTGACCCTGGACTGTATCGATTATGCCTCTGCCTACCATCTATTTCTGTCTTTTACCTGCACTGACCTTGGCTTGTTGACCTTTTTTTGCCTGCCCCTTGGACTGATCTTTCACCCTGCTACACAGGGATCTCACATATGTGACGGGCTCCAGAATAGTGTTCTGAGTTGAGAAAAACAGTTTTTGGTTTTCTGTGTTCCCAGAACAGGATCTGGTTGCCCGGAGGCTTCAAAGTGATTTGGGTGGGAGAAGCCTCTACCCCTGTCCCCATTCTTTCCTGACCGATGCCCTAAGCTTGATGGTCCTGCCTGCTCCCTGGACAAATACTCTGGCTGTGCTGACCATATCTCTGCCTGCTGCATGTACTAACTAGGGACAGGGAATACTGCCTGCTGCATGGACGATCCATTTGCTGCTGCTGACCACATCCCCACCTGCTATCTGGACCAATGCTTTGGCTGTGCTGACAACATCTCTACCTGTACTGACTATTCCTGCCTGCTGCCTGTTTTGCTGTCGCTGTCCATGTTCCTGCCTGGTGCCTGGACCGATGCTCTCCTCTGTGCACCACTGCACTACTAAAACCACAGGTAATCTTTTCTTTACCCTTTGTTCAGCAGAATGTATTTTGGTTTGTAATTGGTATGTAGAGTACATGCTATGTGTTAGAAATATGAAGGGCCTTCAACAATGTGATAGGTTGGCAGGAATTTATGTGTGTAATTTATGCTCCTAGAACACCCGACAGTGCTACTTGGATGTTGGGCCTTTGTATGTGGCCAGGCTATGTAAAAGTCTCACACATGTGGTATTGCTATACTAAGGATGAGTAGCAGAATGTATTTTGGGGTATCCTTTTTGCTATGTACATGCTGTGTATTGGAAATATCTTATAAATGGACAACTTTGTGTAAAAAAATGCGTTTTCATTTTTTTTCCACATTTTCCAAAAACTTCTGGAAAAAAATGAACCATTCAAAAGACTCATTATGCCTCATAGATTATATGTTGGGGTGTTAGCTTTCCAAAATGGGGTCATTTTGTGGGTGTTTCCATTGTCCTGGTGCTCCAGGGTCTTAAAAACTGTAATAGGTGGTTGAGAAATGAGATGTGTAATTTATGCTTGTAGAACGCATGACGGTGCTACTTGGATGTTGGGCCTCTGTATGTGGCCAGGCTATGTAAAAGTCTCACATATGTGGTATCACCATACTCAGGAGGAGTAACAGAATGTATTTTGGGGTGTCATTTTTGCTATGTACGTGTTGTGTGTTGGAAATATCTTATAAATGAACAACTTTGTGTAAAAAAAATGTGTTTTCATTTTTCTCCACATTTTCCAAAAACTTCTGGAAAAATGAACCGTTCAAAAGACTCATTATGCCTCATAGATTATATGCTGGGGTGTTAGCTTTCCAAAATGGGGTAATTTTGTCGGTGTTTCTATTGTCCTGGTGCTTCAGGGTCTTCAAAACTGTAATAGGTGGTTGAGAAATGAGATGTGTAATTTATGCTTGTAGAACGCCTGACGGTGCTACTTGTATTTTGGGCCTCTGTATGTGGCCAGGCTATGTAAAAGTCTCACACATGTGGTATCACCATACTCAGGAGGAGTAGCAGAATGTATTTTGGGGTGTCATTGCAAGTGCTGTGTGAGAGAAATAACTTGTTATTATGACAATTTTGTGTAAAAAAAAAAATTAAATTTTTCCAAGAATTGTGGGAAAAAATTTAACTTCAAAAAACTCACCATTCCTCTTACTAAATACCTTGCAATGTCTGCTTTCCAAAAAGGGGTCATTTGGGGAGTATTTGTACTTTCCTGGCTTGTTAGTGTCTTAAGAAATGAGATAGGCCTTCAGTATTTCAGGAGTGATCAATTTTCAATGATTTGCACCATAGCTTGTAGACTCTATAACTTTCACAGAGACCAAATAATATACACTAATTTGGGTTATTTTTACTAAAGATATGTAGTAGTATACATTTTGGCCCAAATTTATGAAGAAAAATTACTTCTTTGCAAAATTTTACAAAAGAAACTAAAAAAAGTGGGGGGTTTTTTCAAAAATGTCTCTCTTTTTTCGCTTATATTGCAAAAAAATAAAAAAAACAGCAGTGATTAAATACTACCAAAAGAAAGCTCTGTTTGTAAGAAAAAAAGGATAAAAGTTTTGTTTGGGTACAGTGTAGCATGACTGAGTAATTGTCATTCAAAGTGTAAGAGCGCTGAAAGCTAAAAATTGGTCTGGGAAGGAAGGGTGTATAAAAGTGGATAATTTGTGTCAGTGGGGGTAAAAATAAACCATAGTTGGTAACATCTGAAAAGAATTATGAGCAGCACCTTGAAGGAATAGAGACGAAAAATGTGGTGTGCTAAGTGTACTGCCTGATGCCTTCAAGGTATTGAAAAGATGAATGCAGCATATATGGCGTGCTGCTTACCCCACTCTTGTGGGCATGGCAAAAAAAAGTGGGCATGGTCAATAAAATGAGTGTTACTTTGCCGTGTATAGATCATAGTAAGACACTTTTTCCACTTTGCTTTACTATGGTTTAAAGAAATTACACCCTGGGTGTAAGTAAAATAAACTCCATTGTCGGTGTCAGTGACAGCAGTGATGACTCCCAGCATGCTTCAGAGCCAGCAGTAACCACAACAAAGTGTCAGCGCCAGCAATATTAACCTCTAGCATAATAATAACCACTAGTAAATGCTGGGGCAAGTAATGACCCTCAGCACAATAATAATGTCAGAGAAAACTATAACCCCAACACATAATAACCTCCAGCACAATAATAACCCACAGCACAATAAGAGAGAGGAAGGAGAGAAGGAACGGAGAATGGAAGGGTGGAGAGTGAAGAGAGAAGGGGGAAGGTGGGGAGAGAGGAGAGAGTGGAGAGATAGTATGGAGAGAGGGGAGAGAAAAAGAGGGGGAAAGAGCAAGGGGAGATAGATCCGAGAGAAGGGGGACAGGGCGTGCAGAGTGAGGGGGAAGAGCAGGAGGGTAAAGGAAATGAGGGAGGAGAACTGGAAAGATCTTGTCACCCACAAAAAGATAAGCTGAGATTGAGTGCAGAAATCAGAAGAAGAGGACCACAAAGATGCCACGACTTCTGGTATGGGGACCGGCGATCCAAGTTGTCAAGGAAAAAAGCACTGTGCACCAGCCAGTCACAACCATGACACAACCAGTAGAGGAAGGCAATGGAAGCATGGCATCCAAAACATTTTATACTGTGCTTACACTTTGCTCTAACATTTTTTAGCTGGTCCAAGTGGAAACTATACACATACTTGACTACTTTCAGAAACATTTCAACCCTGGTTTCAAGCAGCAGAGATTTTTTTTTTGCCTGTCTCCAGGTCACCTTCTCCTGCATAATCTGAATCACAGTAGCAGGCACCAAAACTCTTGGTTAAGCTTAGTCAAATGTGGTGCAGGGGGAGGGGGGTGTTTTTGGAGCAAGTTACAGTTCCCTATTGGCTTAGGATTCAGAGTAAAGAGGTGGAGCAGCTGCAGGAGCACAGCTTTCTCTTGCTGGGCTTGATTTAGGTAAACTCTGCACAGCATTGCAATGTATACTGGTGTTTGGCATCCCAGGCAGGGGCCTAGTGGTTTGGGGTGCTATAGCACACACCACTGCAAGACCAAAGTGTGCAACTTATTTGTTCATTAATTTATGTTGTATTATTACTAGTGTGATCACTGATTCAAAATTAACTTCTGATACTTTGAAATAGTTAGCATTTTTGTCACTTTAAAAATAATCAAAATTTCTTCCCCCACCCCCTATTGCTTATTTTTTTTCCAAAGGAATGAGCTAGCTCACAGTAATATCTATTCTTCTCTATAGTTCTGGAATGTGGGTGGGCACTCCTACTATCACCCGTGTCCCATCCTGATAATGTGGCTATTAGTCCTGTACTGATTACATTGCAGGCGTGATGATGTCAGTAAGAGAGGTGGCACCAAGGTTAGCCTGAGACTGGCATAAAGAGTGGCTTCAGCAAAAGTGGAGGGAAGGAAGATTGCAAGACCGTGGAGAAGGATGAGTATTACTGTGTGCTAGTCCATTCCCTAGTTACATTTACATTACTTTTCAGGTTACATTACAAAAAGTGGAAGAACTACTGTATTTTTATTCAGTCCTAAACTGGTAGTAATTCAAAATGGGAACTGCACTTTCCGAATTACTGTGACATCAGTGGTGTTAATCTTCCTAATTAATCTGCTAGTTTTCACAATGATTATCTAAAGCGCTTGCCTACAATTCTACCAAGCAAAGATCATTTTGAGAAATAATTCTTCCTGCACAAATTTGATTGCACAGAAATACGAACATAGAGAGGGGTTTACTATTATAGTTGAGATTGTTCACACACAAAATCATATGAAAAGCAATTTTTTGTTTGCTTATTTAATTGCAATGACTGAATATTTGAATTGAATCTTCAACCTCTTTTGTGTGAACATTCTTAACTTCCTTAGTAAATCATCCTCAACAAATACATGCTCTTTACTGACTTGATATACAGTATGCTAATGCAATCTTTCTTAACCTATTTATTATGGGGGAATCTTGAAATAATTTTTTGTCCCAGAAACACTTTACTAAAATGATTATATCTACAACAGATTAGTGTGAGCAGTAAATTTAAATTATAACAAAGAAATTAATAAATAGTGTGGCGCGCCTAGCATATTTGACACACATATAATTTTTAGCACCTTCCTATCCTATATGAATAATGTATTAACAGTAATAATAATTGAATTAAACAATTATTACAAATGTTCAGAAAGAATACAAAAATACAGTGAATTTAAAAATCCATTTTAAATTACTGGTCAGTGTAATCCCCACTTACAGTATAAAATGACCCTTTTACATTGGTGATCAATGAAGATGAGTCTCCTTACATTGTAGGGGGAGAAGTGCCTCCTTAGATTGTTGGGCAGTGGGAGAATTACCTCTTCACACTGCTGGTCAGTGTAAAGAATGCTATGTTACATTGGTGTGGTCAGAATGCCCTAATGATCAACATAGTGCCCCTGACATTATTAGTTAGTTTGAAGAATTCCCTGTTAAACTGGGGGCTCATTGGCAACAGTGCTCCTTACAACAGTCAGAAGAATGCATCTCTTACAGAAAGATGATCTGATCAAGTTTTAAAAAAGATCTTTCAGTAGTTCAATGGTTATCATGCATTTTACAGCGATCTGAGAGAATAACCATCTCCCTGGATATCTACACTGGAAAATACCAAACCCATTCATTTTCTTCCAATCCATATAGACCCTAATGTCTATAGGAGGGCCTCCAACCCAGTCAACTGGTCATTGTCTGGAGAAGCTGTCTTAATTCCTACTGGGATAAGCAGCAGTCCTGCCAGGGCCACTCATCTACACTCATATACCCTTTTAATTAACATAAATGTAAATATGGTAATTGATAGTGATGCCTATGGATGGTCAGACTGTGCATGCCAGTTTGACTGCCCCTACAAGTGTCTGAGAACCCTTACTGGTAAAGCGATCTAAAGTGCTGGTGAAAGTAGAGCAGGAGCAAGTGATGTATTTATTAACCAATGAAATTGTTAGGTTACTTTTTTCTACATTTTAAGAATATAGTTGCAAGATTAATCTCATGAGACATGTTTTTTAAACGTTGCTTAATAATCTCCCACAGCAGAATGAAATTGAAATTTTTATTTTCCAGGAGACAATAAAATCTTTTTACATTAAAAAACACATTTGTAGCTTCAAACCTAGGGACTGATTTACTAAAGAAATGATACTTACTCTGACCCAAGGAACCAGGATTTGCTTTGAAAGCTCACTCGGTTTACTGGAAAAACATGGTACAATTAAATTATACAGTATCACAACAGTCTTCTTTTTATTTACCAACAGCTATGTAGTACAAGGGCCTAGGAAAACAATGTATTTAATGTTTTTCTAACCCGACCTTTGCCTACACAGTTTTTGGTAAATTTAACCACTTCAATACAGGGCATTTCCTCCCCCTTCCTGCCCAGGCCAATTTTCGGCTTTCAGCGCTGTCACACTTTGAATGACAATTGCGCGGTCATGCAACGTTGTACCCAAATTAAATATTGATCTTTTTTTCCCCACAAATAGAGCTTTCTTTTGGTGGTATTTGATCACCTGTGCGTTTTTTATTTTTTGCGTTATGAACAAAAAAAGAGCGACAATTTTGAAAAAAACACAATATTTATTACTTTTTGCTATAATAAATATCCGATATTTTTAAAAAATTAAAAAAAAAAAAAGATTTCCTCAGTTTAGGCCGATATGTATTCCTCTACATATTTTTGGTAAAAAAAATCCCAATAAGCGTATATTGATTGGTTTGCGCAAAAGTTATGGCGTCTACAATATAGGGGATAGATTTGTCATTTTTATTATATTTTTTTTACTACTAATGGCGGCAATCTGCGATTTTTATCGTGACTTTGACATTGCGGCAGACAGATCGGACACTTTTGCTGAGGACTGAGGACGTCATATGACGTCCACCCGGAGGGAGGAACGGTTCCTGCCTCCTTCATTTTACAATACGGCGGTAGGGAACTGGATAAGAAAGACAGTAAATCAGAATGTAAAGTGTTAGTAGAGTAATAGACATTTAAAAATCGGAAATTTCCCTAGATTTCAATTATATACAGTATTTGAAATACATGCAGGTTCACTGGGTTCCAACACCTATCGGTCTTTCAGCGGTGATTTATTTTCTCGGTCTTTCAGTCCTCTTGGTCACATTCTTTATGGGTCGCTAAGGCTGACGATAGATAAATAAAAGCAAGCAATACCCCAAGTTTTAGGCCAACAACAAGCACTTCAAGCAACTTGTTATATTTCAATGCAAAATAGTTAAGAATCCAAGGCATGTGCTCTACTGTCATGGTGTCAGATTCTCACGTACCTGACTGATGAGCCGATAGAGTGCAGAGGAAGGTCTCCCTTATGGATCTGACTCGCAGCCCCTGGTAGAGCAGACAGGAGGCACGGGAGTGCAGAGTGGTATGAGAGCCTGGCAGGTCAGTTGTTGGAAGGGCGGCTCCGGGGTCCCAGATGCTG
This sequence comes from Lithobates clamitans, assembly GCA_037952925.1. Lineage (NCBI taxonomy): Eukaryota > Metazoa > Chordata > Amphibia > Anura > Ranidae > Lithobates > Lithobates clamitans. The sequence continues at coordinate 3,032,859 of JBBGZY010000539.1, forward strand.
TAGAGGTGACCACTAACTGGAAGGAAGATCCGAACAGCAGATAGGATGGTGGCTGGAGTGCCCGATATTCACAACCAGATGTAGAATCAAACAGTCAGTACACAGTTCAGGGGGTTTTGGATTCCAGTAGAAGCAGGCAGACTGGTTAAAGCACAGACAGGTGAAGCTGGAGCAGGGGCTAGGCAGGCAGGTCAGGTCACAGGCTGGGTCAACAACTGGCGGGCAGCAAGGTATCCAAGGAGCAGGCAGGTTCAAGGTCAGAGGCAAGCCGAAGTCAGGTGCAGGCAGAAATCAGGGGGAGTCCAAAGGTCAAGCCAGGTCGTTCAGGGGATCAAAACACATAGGCAGATAAACAGGTTGCAGATCAGACAGCACTGATCCTGTGTGCATCCCCTGCTTAAGTAGGCTGTTTAGTGCCGAGTGCTGCACGCCAGGGCAGCCAAAGCTGTGTCTTCTACTGGGACTTTCCTGACACATGGTGTGTCTTGGAGATCATTGGAGTTACAGTATGTGAGCATGGGTATATATCTCTCTATCTGTGGCCAATCTAAGTCAGGCACTACCTCTGTCAGATAAAATCAGCTCCCACATATGAAATCGCAAATATGGCTAGCTGTTACTTCTGAAACATAGTAAATTAAATGAGTCTTTTTACTACATGATACATCTGAATCCTGAATATGAATGGCTGACCTGCATCCAAAATTTCATCATAAACAGTTTGTACAATGCAACAAGAAATCAGTTGAATAACCCTAAAAATAGAAATAAATGTTTCCAAAACATCTCTAATATATATAAAGTATAATGCCCCGTACACACGATCGGACTTTCCAACAACAAAACCGTGGATTTTTGTTCGAAGGATGTTGGCTCCAACTTGTCTTGCATACACATGGTCACACAAATGTTGGCCAACAATTACGAACGTAGTGACGTACAAGACGTACGTGATATCTCCATTATGAACGCTAGTTTTAAAAGACCAAGCGCTTTCCCGGTTCATACTTGATTCCGAGCATGCGTGGACTTTTGTCCGATGGACTTGTGTACACACAATCGGAAAGTCCAAGTACACGGCATAACAGTTTAAGCCATTGTTTCCATTGGTTATGATGATATTGGTTGCTAAAGCTGGATTTACAGTACATGTACCGAAAATCGCCCAATTCAGCAGGGACATGCCAAATTTTGATATTTGTGGTGCCATCCTGGTCCGACAGAAGCTGATTATTAGATCGGCTTCTGTCAAGCGATCTCGCTATAAAACTTGCATTTGATTAGCCACTGCAACCAATGTCAACAGTACTGGTCAATATATTCTGACAGGGGAGGAGTCCCACTGTCAGAATACAATAGCACAATGGGGGGGAGAATCCTGCATTTAAATGGCTTATGTGGATGCAGAATTTAACCCACAGGTTGAACAAAAAAACCTTACAGTTTTATAAAGTATCTTTACAATAAATAAATTGATTCTTCACTATTTTCTTTGTACATTTGTTATTGTCCTTACCCTATCAACATTGCTACCTAACCCAATTTTCACAACCACAGTATACAATGGATGTTACTGATAATTAAATACAGCATTGCTCTGCTGTTCTCTTCACAAGTACAGAGGAAAGTAAATTAAGAAAGTAAATGTCAACTCATAGTTTAGGTGAACCTTTCCTGAAAAGATGTCAGAGAAAATAACATACTATTCATTGTTTAAAGGTATCTTGTACTGAAACAAAAGCTGGGGCTGCCATTACTGAGCTCCTGCTAACAATGGTGTCCATTTAGCAAGCAGCGGTAAATTACTGCTGCTGAGTTCTCGAGCATTCTCAGAGGAGTTCGCTTTCTTCTGAGTGCCTGTTTATGAAGTGGTGTAGATTGCTTCTCCTTTTAAGGCTCGGTTCACACTGGTGAGACATGGGTCGCTCCAACTTTTGAAAAGGTTCCTGCACTACTTTGGTCCAACTTTGATATGACTTCAATAGCACAGAGTGTAAAATGTCACTTCAAAGTTGTATCAAAGTCGGATTCCAAAGTTGCACTGAAAGTCGAGCGATATTGGATAGTGTGAACCAGAATTGAGGAGTGAAGTAATCTACAAACATTTCTAACTGTGGAGAGCGCCTCATGTTACAGTAATCACGTGAGACATAGCGAGATTACAGTAACAGAAAATCAGTGAAACACAGAGGCGTCCATTTATTAAGCAGTTCTAAACTACCGCTGCTGAGTTCATGTGCATTCGCAAAGGAGACCTCTCTCCTCATTCCCTTACACTACACTAAATAATATTAATAAAATAATAAAGTTAAATTCTGCCCTACACAAATAATATCTATATCTATGTGTATATCTATCTATCTATCTATCTATCTATCTATCTATCTATCTATCTATCTATCTATCTATCTATCTATCTATCTATCTATCTATCTATCTATCTATCTATCTATCTATATATAGATAGATATCTAGATATATAGAGATGTATCTATATATCAGCCCTCAAATTTTCCACTCGCAGGGGCTGCCTCAGAGTGGGGGGACGAGCACCGCCGGCACAGTCTCCAAGCCAGGGGAAGAGAGAGGAGAGGAAGAGGCGAGCTGTCCGGATCAGCAGAGAGTGTGATTTCCCGCTGTAATAGCTTTCATTAGAACTTCCCGTGTTCCCGGGGCTCATCATCACATAGCTCCACCTCTTGGCCCAGTGCCTTTAATAGCAGAACGCCGGTCCAATGCAGGACGTGTGACGTCGCCAAGAGATGGGGCTATGTGACGATGAGCCCCAGGAAAATGGGAAATTCAAATGAAAGCTATTACAGCGGGCAATCCCACTCTCTGCTGATCCGGATGGCTTGCCTCTTCCTCTGCACAGGTGAGGCTGCATTGGGCACAGGCAGGCCGGGCTGCATTGGGCAAAGGTGAGGCTGCATTGGGCACAGGCAGGCCACGCTGTATTGGGCACAGGTGAGGCTGTATTGGGCACAGGTGAGGCTGTATTGGGCACAGGTCATGCTGCATTGGGCACAGGTCATGCTGCATTGGGCACAGGCAGGCCAGGCTGCATTGGGCACAGGTCACGCTGCATCGGGCACAGGTCACGCTGCATTGGGCACAGGCAGGCCACGCTGCATTGGGCACAGGTCACTCTGCATTGGGCACAGGTCACACTGCATTGGGCACAGGTGAGGCTGTATTGGGCACAGGTCAGGCTGCATTGGGCACAGGTCCTGCTGCTTCGGGCAAAGGTGAGGCTGCATTGGGCACAGGTAGGCCACGCTGCATTGGGCAAAGGTGAGGCTGCATTGGGCACAGGCAGGCCATGCTGTATTGGGCACAGGTGAGGCTGTATTGGGCACAGGTGAGGCTGCATTGGGAACAGGTCATGCTGCATTGGGCACAGGTCACGCTGCATTGGGTACAGGTGGGGATGCACTGATAAAGTTGTTAATATTTATTTTTGTAACCTAATTCTGCATAAAACATTTAAGTGTCATTTCATGAGCTCATTTTTGAGGGAGTGTTTAGGGGTGGGATTAGGGGGCAGGGCATGGTAGGGGTTGGGTGGTGGCGAGCAACTCTTAAGGCCTGGCTAGTAGCTCAGAAATTTTGCGGCCTGTATATATATAGATATATACCTCTATATATCTATATCTACAAGGTTTTATTGCTTACTTCTACAGACCTATGCAGGGGCTGGTTATAGTAACAGCAACAGGGATTCCAGATGACCATGCTGGGGATCCTGGGTGACAGCATTGCCCAAATAAGGCAATTTAAATCCCCCTCCACAGAGCTCTACATCAATTTTGGTCGACAGGATGTTGCTCATGAAGATGGCACACCCAGGCTGCCAGATAATAGTGTGGATTTAATTGCAAGGAAAATACCATGTGGGAGAGAGTGAACATACATCCCTCTCAAGAACCACAACAGGCCACATGCCCCCCTACATTCCAAGGGGCAAAACCACCACCACTTCTGCAAAGCATGTTGATGGGAACAAGGACTTCATCCTCATGCACTGTCCCTCAAAAGGGATGTGGGGTGTGGGGGGGGGGGGTTTAAATCCAAAACCCCACTTTACAATAAAAATATTTAAAACAAAAAAATAAGAAATGAAACAAGGTCTCCCAATGTAAATTCAAGTGACAATCAGGTGGCCCAGCGATCAGTGCTGTGTTTTGGCCTAGGCCAACAGGGCCTAGGGCGGCACTTTGCGGGGGGGGGCGGCAAAAGGCCGCCCCCCCAGAACGGCACCTGCGCCCTCTTCCCGCACAACAGGGCCACCATCAGGGGAGTACAGCTTAGGAGTGGCGTCGCGTGTGCGGAGGGAGCCAGAAAACCGTCAAGCCGCCCCTGTGAAGCCTTGCTTCTCTCTCTGAATGGCCATCTGCTTTGGCCAATTATGGGGAGGGAAACAGCGGTCAGGAAGCTGGGCGGCGGCGCAGGGAAACCAATTAGAGCCGCTCTCTTCTCTCTTCGGCTGACAGAAAGGGGAGGGGGGGCGAGCGGGGGAGTTCTCTGGTAAATTGAGCAGCAGCGCTGTGACAGGGAGAGGAGAGATGTGAGTTGTCTGTGTATCTCCCCCGCTCGCCCCCTCCCCTTTCTGTCAGCCGAAGAGAGAGAGAGCATCTCTAATTGGTTTCCGTGCGCCGCCGCCCAGCTTCCTGACCGCTGTTTCCCTCCCCATAATTGGCCACAGCAGAGGGCCATTCAGAAGACTCTGGGGGCATCATGGGAAAAGTAGTCCTTGAAGAGTGGCGGCTCCTGTGTGTCCACAGACATCATGCTACAGCCCCCAGCATGCATGCACTCTGCTGGGGGGGTTACAGGAGGAGAAAAAGAGTACTGTGCTGGGGGAAGCCAGAGAGGGAGCAACGCTGTACCCGCACCACCAGAGCCACGCTGTACCCGCACCACCAGAGCCACGCTGTACCCGCACCACCAGAGCCACGCTGTACCCACACCACCAGAGAGCCACACTGTACCCGCACCACCAGAGCCACGCTGTACCCGCACCACCATAGAGCCACGCTGTACCCGCACCACCAGAGAGCCATGCTGTACCCGCACCACTAGAGCCACGCTGTACCCGCACCACCAGAGCCACACTGTACCCGCACCACCAGAAAGCCACGCTATACCCGCACCACCAGAGCCACGCTGTACCCGCACAACCAGAGCCATGCTGTACCCGCACCACCAGAGAGAACCACACTGTACCCGCACCACCAGAGCCACGCTGTACATGCTCCACAAGAGAGCCACGCTGTACCCACACCACCAGAGCCATGCTGTACCCTCACCACCAGAGAGCCACGCTGTACCCGCACCACCAGAGAGCCACGCTGTACCCGCACCACTAGAGCCACGCTGTACCCGCACCACCAGAGCCACACTGTACCCGCACCACCAGAGAGCCACGCTATACCCGCACCACCAGAGCCACGCTGTACCCGCACCACCAGAGCCACGCTGTACCCGCACCACCAGAGAGAACCACACTGTACCCGCACCACCAGAGCCACGCTGTACATGCTCCACCAGAGAGCCACGCTGTACCCGCACCACCAGAGAGCCATGCTGTACCCACACCACCAGAGAGAACCACACTGTACCCTCACCACCAGAGAGCCACGCTGTACCCGCACCACCAGAGAGCCACGCTGTACCCGCACCACCAGAGCAATGCTGCACCCGCACCACCAGAGCCACACTGTACCCGCACCACCAGAGAGCCACGCTATACCCGCACCACCAGAGCCATGCTGTACCCGCACCACCAGAGCCACCCTGTACCCGCACCACCAGAGAGAACCACACTGTACCCGCACCACCAGAGCCACGCTGTACATGCTCCACCAGAGAGCCACGCTGTACCCGCACCACCAGAGAGCCATGCTGTACCCACACCACCAGAGAGAACCACACTGTACCCGCACCACCAGAGCCACGCTGTACCCACACCACCAGAGAGAACCACACTGTACCTGCACCACCAGAGAGAGCCACGCTGTACCCGCACCACCAGAGAGAGCCACGCTGTACCCGCACCACCAGAGAGAGCCACGCTGTACCCGCAACACCAGAGAGAGCCACGCTGTACCCGCACCACCAGAGAGTCACGCTATACCCACACCACCAGAAAGCCACATTGTTCCCGCACCACCAGAGAGGGAGCCACACTGTACCTGCACCACCAGAGAGCCACGCTGTACTCACACCACCATAGAGAGAGCCACGCTGTACCCGCACCACCATAGAGAGAGCCACACTGTTCCTGCACCAACAGAGAGCCACGCTGTACCTGCACCACCAGACAGGGAGACATGCCACCAGAGAGAGCCACGCTTTTCCTGCACCACCAAAGAGAGAGCCACGCTGTATCTGCACCACCAGAGGGGGAGAAAGATGAAGCCACTGCCGGGGTACAGACATGCTACACTACTGACTAGAGTCAGCCTGGGCAACCCAGAATGAGCGAACGTCCAGCCGGAAGGATCACTGTTGCAGTTTCACCGGGTCTGGTAAGAGAGCGTGTTGGCCATTATCCATTACTGTTCCCAGGGACTGAGCTATTAGGAAGTGCCTAACCCTTATTGACTGCCAAAATGAGCTCCAACGCTGGGTCTCCAGTCCAAAAATTAAGGGGGGGGACACAATTTTTACCGCACCAGGTGACACCAAACCTAGTGATGCCACTGTCCCGGAGCCCACAACAAGTTCCGGCACTGAGCTTCGGTAACTGGCCATACAGGGTGCGCTAGCATGGGCACCCAGGACATCTGCCACCCAGGGTCCCACAAGCGCCGATCAGCTTTCGTAGCAGCCACCACCTCTCTCCCCACTGTCAGCCACACACACTCCTCGGCTCCTCCTCCTTCTCGGCTCTAATGTTCTAGTGTACACAGTCAGGAGGAAGAGGAGCCACAGAGGAGGGACACGACTTCAGTGCAAAAGCCACGCTGCCGGTCTGAGGTCTGTGTATAGTTTACAGTGGAGGGGGACACAGTAACCGGGAAGGGGGGCAGATAACAGATGCACACATGGATGAGGGGAGGGGGGTAGTGGGATATGTGCTGGGTGCTTTGAGAGGGGAGAGGATATGTGCTAGTGAGGGGGGCCTGATCCTCCCCTCCCAAAGCACCCAGCACATATCCCCTTACCCCCCAAATGAAAAAATGCGGCATCCCTCTCTGTCCTCCTCCTGTGGTTTCCCTCTGTCCTCTTCCCATGAAGATGACAGGGCGGATCTTAAAAAGGAAGAGGTGTGGCCTTGACAGGAAGGGGTGGGTCATATTTAAATTAGGGGGTGCGCGAGCTTAGTCAGGCCTAGGTCAGCACAAAACCTAAATACACCACTGCCAGCGATCCAGATGCAGGTCAGTCACAATAAGCAATGCTTCACAATGTAGACCTGCTACCACAATGATGCTGCCCTTCCCCAATTCCCATTGCAAATGACAGCTTTCCAGTGGTGCTGGAATGTAAACACAGTGCTGAGGGAACCAGGGTGACATAATTGACCAATTTCAAACAGATTTGGGTGGATATTTGTCATTTAGAGATGGTAGTGATACTGTCAACAAATGACAGATTTGGCTGGAGGTTCAGGTGAGTGAACTGGCCAAATATGGATAGTTTGTTTATGTATTCACCTATTTTAAGTCCAACTCGTGTTAAACCCGAACCTGATCTCATTTCTAGTGTTGATCTTCATACAATATTTAAAGTGATTGTAAAGGCTCATTTTTTTTCCTATAAAAATAACAAACATGTTATACTTACCTGCTCTGTAGCAGTGGATTTGCACAGAGCAGCCTGGATCTTCCTCTTCTGGGGTCCTCCTTCTGTGATCCTGGCTCCTCCCTCCTGTTCAGTGCCCCCACAGCAACCAGCTTGCTATGGGGGGACCCGAGCTGAGTCGCAGCTCCATGTGTCCATTCAGGCACAGAGCTCCAACCCGGCCCCACCCCTCTCTTCCCTGATTAACTAGCTGACTTTGATTGACAGCAGCAGGAGCCAGTGGTACCTCTGCTGTGTCTCAGCCAACCAGGAAGGAGAATCTCAGACGGCTGAGACAGTCGTGGACATCGCCGGAAAGAGAGGGACCTCAGGTAAGTGTTAAGGGGGCTGAGGGGGGCTGCTGCACATAGAATGCATTAAAAAACAACCTTCTGCCTTTACAACCCCTTTGATAAAAAGCATCAATATTATAATATATATTGTAATTTGTATTAAAAAGGAAATTAGTGGAAAAAGTCTGATACATCTTGATATATGTCAAAGAGTAAATAGAAATATTTCATTAATATTACCGTGCTCAAAAATGAAGGTATATACAGATTGAACTGTCATTTCATGAGTCCCATGTATTTTAAAAAATGGAAACCCTACTTTAGTGCAACATTATAACAAATAAGTGTTGCGAGGTTGCATATTAAATAAACTAGAAGTATAGCGCAATCACACTTGCCATCCAAGAGTATTTGTCTTCAGTGAGAGATGGTGTATGCTATGAAGTAGCAATCTAGGATTAAACCAACTGACAAGAGGATGTATTGTGCAGAAGGCATGCATTTAGAGATAAGACTACTGTCTAATAACATGTACACGGCACAACCAATGGCGCAACACATTATATAATGTGACGGCTCTGTTCACAGATAAAAAGCTTGTCGTGTTAACCAGACAAAATGAACAGCATTTGTGAATTGTGGAAATACATTGAAATTAAATTATATCTGCTCGACACATAAAAAAAAAATGCAGAGGTCTTGGGATTCTGTTTGTGTATTTATTCCAATAGACATGAGATATTTAACAAAAATAAGATAAGGTGATGGATTCAAGTGGTATTGCCCAGGGGGGAAAAAAACAGATTATTTAAATACTTTGATTTATTTTATTGGATTAGACATCAGCGTTACCACATATAAACTTTCAAGGACTAATTGTCTCATCTGCTAAAAAGTGTTATGATTTTAGGGCATAGTAACTTCATACTGCTATACCTTTGCTGTGGTTCAGTGAAAAAAAAATCTCAACAGTCATTTCTTGTTAGATGAGCAATAAAGCTCTCCACAAAAATTTGTGTGTGCATTTGTCAAAGAGGCAAAGGCTCCAGCAGAAGGTGAGACCAATACAAAAGGCCGCTCTCTACAAAAGAGATTAATCTGTCAATCACTTCTTAAACAGATGCCTGTAAAACCAAGCGCTTTATATTAGACAAACTGCATTGTGTTTTTTCCTTAACTTTTTTGTGTATTTACTTTATTTAGCTTTTCCCTTTTCTTTTTTTTTTTAATTCCCACTGTTGTTACAATTTCTCAGATGAATCAATGAATACATTAACCAATCAACGTGTGGAAACTAGAGTGTGGAAGTCTCCCAGAATTCTACGCTCCAGTAAATATAATGAATTTATAGAAGATTAATGCATTCTAGGGCTGGGAGTGCCAGAATAAAGATGTGTGGGAGTTTTGGCCCCCCAAATTTAACCCTAGAAGGAAATTTTGAATGAATAGAAAACCTAGCTTTGGACAAAGAAGACGGGAGATCTAACAGATTAAAACATATTAGAGTAGATATTAAATATATTTATATATTAAATAAATTAGAGAATGAGAGGTCATTCAGAATAATGTTTTTTTTTTTTTAAGGACAGACTTTAATTTCCAGCAGATCCCTTTATTAGTCTATTCGGAATGTAATTTTCACATTAAACCCTTACTTACCAAAAAATTCCATTGTCTATCAACACCACGCCAGCCTTTTAAGGAACAGACAATTTATTTTGAGGTCTCTGGTATCTGCCCAAATATCTGGGCCTTAGGGGTCAAAATTTTATAGCAGGAGGTCCACACACTCACAGTATTCTGGCCTTGTTATTAAAAAACATTCTGCATATTGATTGTGCTTAACTGCTAGGTCTGGGGGAGTCAATGTTTTGTAAAATTGTTAATAAAAAAAATTGGAGATCTCCAGAATCACTGGGAATGTACTGTAGCTCATTGGTTTGTTATTCTTTATTAATATCCGCTTGTAAAGTATACACACTAAATTATCATTAAATCACCTGGCTGTCATATATAAGATTTTAGTTGCCAAGCGTTTCCAAGGAACAGACAAAATAAACAATACTCAAGCACAAGAGCTCTGATTTTCCCTATCTTTTCTTATCAAACTTCACAATTTACCACAAAAGGTACAAATTCATACACTTCCTAATCTATAAAAAATGCATAGAAGTCAGAAATTTAGAAATTTTCACTTTATTCTTTAGTGTCACACATCGGTTTAAAAAACAAATATATCAGATGTGTTTTGGACCTAATATAGGCCTTTAATAATAGCTAGACATGTGCACTGCCAAAACATGTTTTCTTTTCCGTTTTAGGTTCATTTGTTTTTTGTTTTTATTTCGTAAATTCGAAACTTTGGTAATTTGAAAATTCGTAAATTGGAACATTCAGAATTTAGAAATTCGGAAATTCGAATATCCGAAAATTCTAAAATTCAGAAATCCAAACATCTGAAAATTTGAAAATTTGAAAATAAGAAAGAAGATCCAAAAATATGAAAATTCTAAATAATAACTAACTAATAATAACTAACTATTAAATTATAGGTACTGTAATTTGCTTGCAAATTTGGCTGTTAGTAAACGTAACAAATACGAATTTATCTGAAGTTACAAATTATGCAAAATAACGTATGCTGCATTTAAACAAATGGAACAGAATAAATTAATAATAAATAATAATAATAAAAAGTAATTTGTTACATTCCATTCGTTTAGATGCGGCAATTTTTGTTTCAGATAATTCGTAACTTTGGACAAATTTGTATTTGTTATGTTCACTAACAGCCACATTTGAAAGGAAATTCCAATACCTATAATTTAATAGTTTAGTAGTAGTTAAGTTATTATTAGTTATTATTTCAGATTTTCCAATTTTCAGGTTTTTTATTTTTTAGATTTTCGTCCTTATTTTCAGATTTTCGTTCTTTTGAATTTTCGGATTTTCGAATTGCCAAATTTTTGGATTATGAATTTCCAAATTTTTGAATTTCTGAATTTTTGGATTTTCAAATTTTCGATTCTCTGAAATTTAGAATTTCCACATTTTCGAATTTCCAAATATTCGAATTTCCAAATATTCAGAAAAATTTGTTAAATGGGTTTTCGTTAATTCAGATATTTCCAACTTAACTGATTTGTCCAAATTTGTTAAAAAACAAATTCTGGTTACACATGTCTAGTAATAGCTGATATAACGTAAAAAGCCTAACAATTAGTGATAAGTGAATCTGCTCAGGTTCAATTTGTGGGAAAATTTGGTTAATTCATCATAAAATCCACAAATTGTGATCTTTAATATGAACCCAACCAAAGTCGATGGGAGGCAAATTATGAAAATCAGTTCTCCATTTTTAGGGTAGTAGTCATTGGATTGACAACTAAAGCACACAAGAACAATTTAAAAGTTACCATTTGGTGAGGAAAGGGCCCTCCATTTTATACAACTTTGAAGATGACGTGGGAAAAACACCAGTTCTTCAAATTACATGCTTCAAAGATGCCTTTAAATTATATGCAGGATTACTATACAAAACAGTACGATTCTTCTGGACAGCATCAATGACACCATATGCAGGCTTTAGGTAATGGTGGCACAAGATGGTAATGGCCACTGGAGATGGTAATGGTGGCAGGCCAGCAGCGGCTACAGGAAGTGGCAATGCTGTAATGTATAATAATCGTTCCGGGGCCATATTTTAGGGAAAAATTTATTTGTTTGCATTGGCTGCATTGGTTTTGTACTCATTGCTGAATTAGAGCTGGTTAATTTTTATGAAGGTCAGCCAGATCAACTGTGTGAGGGGATAGGCAGATCCTCTGTCACAAAATCGCAGGTTGATTGCATGCTGGCCATGCTTTGGCCAATGATCCAGCCTGAACACCCAAAAGTCCAAGGGGTCCTCAGTTTGACAGTTGTTCAACTGTCTGCCCTGGACCCCAAGTAATCTGAAATAATTTGATTTAGATGTTGCAGCTGACTGTTGCCTACAGCCAGGCCTCACAGAAACATTCTAAAGCACAGCTTTGAAGTGGAATTCTGGGATAACCCTAACTACTCTTAACCACTTCCATACCAGCGTATAGTTAAATGATGCCCGCAGGAACACTCTTCCAGCCTGGGCGGGCGTCATATGACATCCTCTGCTTCTCACCGCTACTGGGGGCCCGCAGCGTGGCGATCGGGGATCAGGCATGTCCCTCGGACACAGCCCATCCCCGATCAGGGTAAAGTGCTGATGAAATCAGCTCTTTACCATGTGAGCAGCTGTGTCCAATCACAGACGGTCACTTTGGAGCGCTGCGTGCATGCTGCTCATGTGCGCCCCAAGGGTGTTTGGGGTTGAGGCTTGTTGCTCGGACAAAGCCCAGCCCCGATCAAGGTAAAGAGCCAATTAAATTGGCTCTTTACCACATGACCAGCTGTGTCCAATCACAGCCGGTCACAAATGTAAACAAACCACGGGTAACTGCCTGTTACCAGGTTCTCCTCCTCACACACTGATCCAGTGTGAGGAGGAGATCGCGGGAATAGGGAGTTATCGATTGCTGTGATATTTACTGGGCCAAGGTTTCCCCCCTGAATAAAGAGGACCTGTCATCATCCCATCCGAGTACCTGTCTGTGAGCTCATCAGAGTACCTGTCATCCCATCTGAGTACCTGTCTGTGAGCTCATCAGAGCACCTGTCTGTGAGCTCATCAGAGTACCTGTCATCCATACCATCTGAGTACCTGTCATCCCATCTGAGTACCTGTCAATCTGTCAGAGTACCTGTCATCCCATCTGAGTACCTGTCATCCAATTTGAGTACCTGTCAGAGTACCTGCCACCCCATCGGAGTACCTGTCATCCCTTCGGAGTACCTGTCATCCCATCAGGGTACCTGTCATCTCATCAGATTATCTGTCATCTCATCAGAGTACCTGTCCGGTGAGCCCATTTGGAGTACTTGTCCTGTGAACCCACCAGAGTACTTGTCTGTGCAGCCAATTACTACCTACATGCAGCCCATTAATCCCTGACGTGCAGCCCATTAGTCCCTGACATGCAGCCCATTAGGCCCTGACGTGCAGCCCATTAGGCCCTGACGTGCAGCCCATTAGGCCCTGATGTGCAGCCCATTAGGCCCTGACGTGCAGCCCATCACTACCAGTCCTGCAGCTCATCAGTGCCCCCCCCCAAAATCATCCTGACTTCGATGAATTCTAAAAAATTCGCCCCCTAATTGATTTTTTCTCTACGAGGTTTGCCAAACTTTATATCACTGACCAGGAAACAGAGGGGGTGGGGACAAGGGGACAGTGGCTGATGCTGACCCCATAACATTCGCACCCTAAAAATAGCTGGACTGTCTCGGTACTTAATAAACAACATACATATCATGTAAAAAATGGGTTTATTACACATAGAAAAATACAAAGTGTACATTTTAATATTGAAAAAACAGAAACTTAGGATTCCCCTAAGGGATATCTGTTATTGCAATATATAGAATGGTCTGATTCTCGACTAGTTTTGCAGTATTACCGCTTCCTCAGGAGGACCAATCCATGAAACAAATCATACAATAAAACACGAACATAATAAGGTACAATAATCATAAAGCAGCCTAAACGACAAGGTAATAATTAAAAATGATGAAATAGCTTACCCAATGAATAGGTGGACATGTGCAGGAACAAGCCGCCCAGATAAATTCCCCCAACGGCGGACAAGGGGGATTGTGCGGAAACCTCTAAATGAAAGGCATAATATGGATGAGAAGCCTAATAGATTGGCTGGTTTCAGGGAAAAATGCGAATCACATAATAAAGGGGGCGGAAGAGGGGGGGAGGGAAAGAAGAAGAAAAGGGGGAGGGGAGAAGGGGGAGGGTAAAACAAAGGAAGGAAAAGAAGAGGAAGGGGAATGGGTGAGGGACCGGGAGGGGGGGAGGGGGGAAAAGGAGGGGGAAGAAAAAGGAAGAAAAAGGAAAGGAGGGAAGCAAGGGAGAGGGTGGGGAAAGTTAGAAGGGAGTGGAGAATGGAGGGAAAAAAAGGGGGGGAAAGGGGGAAGAGAGGGGAAGGAAAGAGAGGGGAGAGAGAAGCCAATTGTAAGGGGGGAAGGAAGGGGGGGGGAGGGGGGGAAGGGGGAGGGAAAGAGAGGAGGTGACCAAAGCCCTAAATTAGTGAAAAATTAGGCATGGTATCAACACATAGTGTGGCTCACCATGATAACTGTATTGAGGTAATTTAGATACCAAACCACATAGAGATTCCTAGTAATGTGGAGGCAGGATGGCAGGCTTACACTGCCACTAGTACAATTAATTATATACATTATATTTTATTGCTACATGTTGCTTGTTTAATGTCTTTTTATGTTGTATCTAGCGATCCTCGGGTGCTCTGTGCGGTTCCTGGCTGCCTGTGTCCTTCCCACAGCGGCGGACTTGTGTTTCTCCTGGCAGGGGTGACCTACTACTGGCTTATCCCCTTCTTGTTCTCTCCGAGCTCGGGGCTCCCCACCCACGAGCTCGGTTTGAATGGGCATGCGCAGAAGCGCGGCCCGCACACCTGCGCAGTGTGGAGAGACTGACCTAGTGACGTCAGATGCCGCTGTTTGGCGGCGTCACGAGTGTCTCCCGGTTGGGGAGCTCATTTAACGGGCCCTTGGGCCCCTGAATGAGCACTGCAGATCTCTCCACTGGTGGTTCTCATGTGTGGGGCTTGGTTGGGAGGGACGCTTTTGCTGGTTCACTCAGGACTTCTATGGGTACGTTTTCTAATTGCTCTCTACTTATATTACTTTGTACCTTATGTTATCCATAATTGATACTTTACTATTATTATTGACAGACTCCCACAATCACTACTGGGTATATACCCACACTGTTGGTTTTACATACCTCTGTACCCTTCATGATGTCCTATCCAGTGGCTACAGCTGGCGTCCTTATTCCCAACCTGCCATCCTGACTCCACATTACTAGGAACCTCTATGTGGTTTGGTATCTAAATTACCTTGATACAATTATCACGGTGAGCCACACTGTGTGTTGATACCATGCCTAATTTTTCACTAATTTAGGGCTTTGGTCACCTCCTCTCTTTCTCTCCCCCTTCCCCCTTTCCCCCCTTCCTTCCCCCCTCCCAATTGGCTTCTCTCTCCCCTCTCTTTCCTTCCCGTCTCTTCCCCCTTCTCCCCCTTTTTCCCTCCCCTCTCTACTCCCTTCTAACTTTCCCCCTTCCCTCCCTTCCTTCCCTCCTTTACTTTTTCCTCCTTTTTCCTCCCCCTCCTTTTTCCAGACCCTTTTTCTCCCCCTCCTGGTCCCTCTCCCATTCCCCTTCCTCTTCTTTTCCTTCCTTTCTTCCCCCCTTCCCCCCCTCCCCCTTCTCCCCTCCCCCATTTCTTCCTCTTTCCCTCCCCCCCTCTTCCGCCCCCTTTATTATGTGATTCCCATTTTTCTTTACCCTGAAACCAGCCAATCTATTAGGCTTCTCACCCATATTATGCCTTTCATTTAGAGGTCTCCACACAAACCCCCTTGTCCGCCATTGGGGGAATTTATCTGGGCGGCTTGTTCCCGCACATGTCCACCTATTCATTGGGTAAGCTATTTAATCATTATTATTATTACCTTGTCTTATACGCTGCTTTATGATTATTGTACCTTATTATGTTTGTGTTTTATTGTATGATTTGTTTCATAGATAGGTCCTCCTGAGGAAGCGGTAATACCGCGAAACTAGTCGAGACTTAGACCATTCTATATATTGCAATAACAGATATCCCTTGTGGGAATCCTAAATTTGTTTTTTCAATTTTAAAATGTACACTTTGTATTTTTCTATGTGTAATAAACCCCTTTTTTACATGATATGTATGTTGTTGTTTATTAAGTACCAAAATAGTCCAGCTATTCTTAGGGTGGAATGTTATGGGGTCAGCATCAGCCACTGTCCCCTCTGTTTCCTTATACTAATTTGGATGATGGTACATTGCTAAGACTAATTATCCTTGATTACATGAGGCTATATTCAAAATCTTTGTATATCACTGACCAGAACATCTCTGTGGACGAATCCCTGGTCTATTTCACAGGCCGGCTGGTTTTCAAGCAGTACATTCCCAGTAACAGGGCCAGGTACAGATTGAAGCTCAACAAGCTCTTCGAAAACTCCACTGGACATGTGCATGCCTTTCGTGTGTACGAAGGCAAAGACTCCCAGCTCCAGCTCCCTGAGTGTGCAACGTACATGGGAATAAGAGGGAGAATTGTTGCAATTTACTTTTTCAATTTGGCCATTTATGACGCATTCACCACCTATCAAAAATCAACAGAAATGCCCAACACCTTCCTAAAATGTATTGAAGACATTTTCACTGCCCTGATCTATCAACAAGAATCCCCCAGAAAGCATTCGCTCCAATTGTGTCAGCAGACTGCACGAGCGTCATTTTCCTGACAATATTTCACCATCAGCAACCGAAAGAAGACGCCAAAAAAATATTGGGTGTGCACCAAAAAAGGAGTTAGGAAAGACAGCAGTTTCCATTGTCCCCAATGTCCCTCCCAACCTGGCCTTTGCATCGGAGAATGCTTCAGATGCTATCACACTCTTGTAAACTATTAAACCATATTTCTAATAGACTGCCATTACCCCTTTTTCTATACCTGTGCTGATTATTTCCCTGGTGCCTCAACCAACCATATCACTGCCTTCCATGTGAACTGACCCTGGCCCATTTATCGACTATGCCTCTGCCTGCCGTCTGCATTGTTTTTCCGCCATGTATCTGCCTTTCACGTGAACTGACCCTGGACTTTATCGACTATGCCTCTGCCTACCATTTCTGCCTTTTACCTGCACTGACCTCAGCCTGTTGACCATGTTTTTGCCTGCCCCTTGGACTGATCTTTCACCCTGTTACACAGGGGTCTCATATATGTGAGAGGCTCCAGAATAGTGTTGTGAGTTGAGAAAAACAATTTTTGGTTTTCTGTTTGTTTTGTAATTCCCAGAACAGGGTCTGGAGTCCAGAGGCATCAAAGAAGCCTCTACCCCTGTCCCCATTCTTTCCTGATTGAGGCCCTAAGCTTGATGGTCCTGCCTGCTGCCTGGACCAATAATTTGGCTGTGCTGACAATATCTCTGCCTGCACTGACCCAGGACTTTTCATGGACTTTTTAAGTGTAAAAGTCTCACACATGTAGTATCGCCATACTCGGGGAGGAGTAGCAGAATGTATTTTGGGGTGTCATTTTTGCTATATACATGCTATGTGTTGGAAATATCTTATAAATGGACAACTTTCTGTAAAAAAAAAAAAGCATTTTCATTTTTTTCCACATTTTCCAAAAATGAACCGTTTAAATCACTCATTATGCCTCATAGATTATAAGCTGGGGTGTTTTCTTTCCAAAATGGAGTTATTTTGTGGGTGTTTCCATTGTTCTGGTGCTCCGGGAGCCTTCAAAAGTGTGATAGGTCGTCATAAAATTAAATGTGTAATTTATGCTCCTAGAACGCCTGGGGGTGCTACTTGGATGTTGGGCCTCTGTATGTGGAAAGGTTGTGTAAAAGTCTCACACATGTGGTATCGCCATACTCAGGAGGAGTAACAGAATGTACTTTTGGGTGTTAATATGACAATTTTGTGTAAAAAAGAAAAAAAATATTCTTAATTTTCCCAAGAGTTGTGGAAAAAAATGACAACTTCAAAAAACTCACAATGCCTCTTACTAAATACTTTGGATTGTCTACTTTCCGAAAAGGGGTCATTTGGGGGGTATTTGTACTGTCCTTGCTTGTTAGTATCTCAAGAAATGAGATTGGCCTTTAGTACATCAGGTGTGATCAATTTTCAATGATTTGCATCATAGCTTGTAGTTTCACAGAGACTAAATAATATCGCCTAATTTGTGTTATTTTTACCAATATATGTAGCAGTATAAATTTTGGCCCAAATTTATGAAGAAAAATTACTTATTTGCAAAATTTTACAATAGAAACTAAGAAAAAAGTGTTTTTTTTTCAGAATTTTCGCTCTTTTTTCACTTATATTGCAAACAAATAAAAAAATAAAAACATTTGTGATTAAATACCACCAAAATAAATCTCTGTGAGAAAAAAATACTAAAAATTTGTTATTGTCACTGGGGATAATGGTGTCCTCAATGTTCTCACCTGACCCAAGTACAACTCCCAGTGCTTTGTAGAGGTGAAATGTACCTCTGGGGGCCTGCCCCATGTCTTTCTCCTGCTTACTGCTAGTGTTCCAAACTTCCCCCTGCACATTACTCCTCCTCTGCCTGCTGCTGTTGCTGGAGTCAGTGGAGTAAAGAATCTGCAGGCCCTGTGACACCAGAAAGTCCTCTTCTTCCTCCTGCTGCTGTGCCAGGTCTATTCTACCATGAAGAGTGCATTCTAGAAGGAAAACCGAAAAGACTGTGCTGCTGATCCCTGCCTCATTGCAGCTCATCATTCTGGCAACCTTTTTCAATGGTCACTAAATGATACATGCCTCCTGGATCAGGAGTTACTGTTATGGTAAAAAAGAACCTCAGATAACCAGAGCCTATCATCATCCCATCCTTACACAGATATTCATTGGCAACTCACTGCTGCTGTTTCATCTGTTGCAGCATGTTCAATATTGAGTTTCAGTGTTTGGATGTATTTTCTGGTGTTTGGAAGGCAGCTTGCTTTGCCAGTGAATTTCTCTTCTGGCCTGCCGCATGACATCTTGGAAGACAGTGTACATAACTAGTAACTGCTAAACCCCTAGGTTGAGGACATGCTCCAAGTTAGGCACATGTGTGAACCTTCCCTGCTGAAGGGCAAACAGAAGGTGCCTGGCACAACCTTGCCTAAAACAAGATGGCATAGGATTAGCCACCTCTTGGCCTGCAGCTGGCAGAATCTGTGGCTCTTTTCTCCAGGCATACAGGCTGCAACAAAGCATGACAATGTTTTGCCAGGGCAGTTGGAGGAGCTCATTGAGATGTAGGGGTTATTAGTGACTAAGCTGTCACATTTACCAAGATGCAGGACACGGGGGCAAAACCAGCTCCAGTGATGTGCTCCATCCTGCCTCGTTCCCAGCCATCAACAAATTCACGCAATGTATTGTAATAGAGATGTAATGCCCCTGCCAATGCTTGCTGGACTATACAGCTGTGGTCATGCTGCCACAGACCACATAGTCCAGCAGCACAGAGACATTACCTTCCACATGCTGGTAGAGGGCTGGGATTGCCTTGTTGACTGAAAAAATGGCCACTGGGTTACTGTGGTGCAGCACAGATCACAAAGTCGTAGAATGGGGAAGAATTCCCCATTCTACATTGAGATGATGGACATTGAGATGATAGACATGGGATGGTTGGGTGAATATATTTTTCTTATGGTCCAGCAGCTGAGGAAGAGACCCCTGACTGCTCAACAATGCTGCTGACAATGACATGGGGAGGTTTACAGATGTATACAAGAGATTCAAGCTAATGCTTGGCCCTACTTTGTGTTATTTATGGTATTAAGGCTTGAATATGCACTAAAGACACAGAGTTAGCCATTGTGATATATAACGACTTCATAAATAAAACAAAGTTTTGTGAACAAACAAAAATATTGCTTTTTGACAAACAGAAGTGCAACTTTAAAATGTAAAAAAAAAAAAAAAAAAAACTGTAAACTCTATTGGCTGGAACAGCATTGCACATATTACTTAAATATATTGCCAACATTAAGTATTAGGAAAAAAGAAGAAAAGCCTTTTTCTTTCAGCAGCTTAGTAGATGCACCCTACTTATTCTTATGTGGTAGGGAGTACTTTTGACTTTAAACTTCGATTTAGTGTTAAAATTATTAGTGTAAAATTACATTTTAGTTGTATTTTAGTCTTTTGGCTAAAATACCATTTCAGTTTTAGTTGTATTTTAATCATCTGAATTGCTTTAGTTGTAGCAAGGTCTCTGGCCTTGTCCAGTCTAATGAGAACTTTCCAAGCCAAAGATATCTGACATCCTTCTGTATGTGGTGGGTTGTGAGGCATGGTGGGTGCAAGATGGACAAAGTTATTGGGAGCCAGATGCTTCTTGGATGTAAAAGATGTTCTTTTCTCTTAACAGTGCTTTTTGTATTTTTGGGGGAAAGATTGTTAGGGCCAGGACACCCTTAGGTAGTTGCAAATTCAATTGGCAGACTCCGAGACTTCAATAAGAGAACAGCCGTGCAGGGAAAGGCCCCCAGCAAGAAGCCACATCTGCACTTGCAGGAATGCTGTCTCCTATGGTAACAGCCTTTAACAGTTCCTAACTGAAACGTAACAGTCCTTTTAGCTTCACTACAACTGCCTTTTGTAGTTCTTCAACACTGAGCTCCCACTGGACCCTCTGATTGACTGACTCCCTTGAGCTCCTCCAAGGTTTGAAGTCGTATCCCCTCAAGCGTCACCCACAATTCCCTGCTTGGTCCCTAACTTGGCACTCCAGATACTTCTCAAGCTTCACCCCTGCTAACCGGTGAGGTTCCTGACTTGATCACTGTCTGAAGTTTCCCGATTCTCCACCTTTCGTTGAGAATGTGGTTCCGGTACTTGCTTCAGTTACTCACTGTGGTCCCTGGTAAAGGTGGTTGGTCCCTTAGTGGCTACAGCTCCCCTCCTACCTCCGACCACGACAGGTTCTCCGGCCGACAGAACCAACACTTTTGGTTGGATTGTAAGCCGCAATCCCAACTCTGCCCTGCTCTCATTGCTTCTGAATAAGCCCTCACACCCTCAGCCTAGCAGCCAGATGCCCCCGGGATAGGCCCAATCTCCGGCCTAGCAGCCTGGGGCGTACAACACATGTCCACCCAGACAGCCGTCCAGGTGGCACAGAACACAGATCACCTGACCTCACCCGAATATATAGGCTCTCCCAGTAGGCCAAGGGATTCAAGAAAACCGCTGCCCATTGGCCGAGATATCCAATATACTCATAACCTGACTTTGGGTTGCCCTTCTCGTATCTAGTACCACCAAGTACCCGGCCACCTAGTAGTAGAAGGGAAAAGTGCAACAAGGCCAAACTTAGGGAGAAATCAATAGATCTCTAACAATTGACCAGGGTAACTACTCCTGGCAAGTAAATTTGTGAGGAGCATCCCTGACTAAGCCCCAGGGTGCTACATAGTTTTAGTCACATTTAAGTTGACTTAAATAGTGTTAATTTAGTTAACGTAAATATTTTAGTCAATGAAATTAACACTGCTTGACAGCAACCTAAATTTGCAGGAACATCGGTGGCAATTGTTAATTCTTGCCTTTTGCCTTCCCCTTTTATGCTCTTTGTGCTCTCTTCCTCAACATCGGGTAAAGATAGGTCCTGTTCATCCTCCACCAGCAAGTTAGTGATGGTGTGCTGAAATTATTTGGCTGATTCCCTCATGCTAGTTTGTGTGGAAACCATGGGACTAGCTGTAGAGAAGGAAAAAGAAGAGGGTGCATTTGCAGCTGCTAATGAAAATGCACTCTTATGCATCTGGGAAGAGGATGACATGGAAGACTTGGTCATGTACCCCACAACTTCCTCTGCATGTTTTGGCTGAATAGCACAATTGTTGCCAGAATGAAAAAGAAAATATATCCTCCCTCGCACAGATGCAGCCCAACCACCATTTTTTCCTACTGATACAGAACCTGCTCGCCCTCTACCAGCTGCACATAAAAACAGAAGATTGCTTAACTTTATTAGCAGCTCTGTTAATAGGGGGATTGAGGTTGTGATTGCCTGTGTCTAGAGATGTAGAATTTCCGGATAGTTTGAAGTAATGGAAAAAAAAATCCAATTTTTCTGGAAAAAATGAAAATTTTGGAGAAACTTTAAAAAAAATTAACCTTTTAAACCTTCTAAATTTTACAGATTGAAAGTTGTTTTGTTACACTGGGAAGGTGAAATGCAGTGTATATAAAAGTATTATGCTTGAAATTAATGTACAGCTTATTTAGTAAATAAACTAAGCTTGCTTTTTAATTTTTTTTTTTATTTTTTTTTATTACAAATGGAATAACAGGTACTGTATATGTTAAGAACATTTCAACTATATATGAGAACAGGTAACCACCCCCCTTTCCCTCATAATAATTTAAAAAGCTTCCTGCCCACATGCTTTTTCAGTTATTGACAATGCTGATCCATAAAATCTTGCAAGAGCTTGATCAATTTTCTCTTGATTTTCAGATGTCATTTTCTCTATAAAGGAAGGGATTGTGTATTTTTGTGAAATGGTAGTTTGCAACACTTCCTTACTTGAAGATGCTGCTGGAGAAGAAACA
The DNA here is from genome assembly GCA_037952925.1 of Lithobates clamitans. Lineage (NCBI taxonomy): Eukaryota > Metazoa > Chordata > Amphibia > Anura > Ranidae > Lithobates > Lithobates clamitans. The sequence continues at coordinate 3,055,247 of JBBGZY010000539.1, forward strand.
CTTTGGGGGTGATTTACTAAAGCCATCAGTAGAGGCGCACAGCAAGGCGCAATGCACATTTCCATATTTACGACATGGCGCGCCGGTAACAGGGCTCAAATCCCCCATTTACCATAGCGATCTCGGCGCAAGGGAGAATGCAATCTGTGCCCCACTATGGACATGGTGCATGGCATCTCCAATTCAATATTAACAGAAGATGGAGGTGACAATATTATGGGGTGATGTGAGGAAGTTTAGTAACAACTGCCCAAGTAACAAATATGCCCAAAATATAATGAGAAAGTAACTTTTTCAGAGAAAGTCTGCTGCGCCTGCAAGTACATTTAGAACTGCATGAGATCAATGTAAGCAGTACACATGCGCAAGCGGCTCTTGCGCTCATTCACATGACTTTTTTCACTGCGCGGCCAAAATCTTAGTAAATGTTAAGCAACGTACATGCAATTGCATGGGTTGAACGGGCGAACCTCTGATCTTGACAATTTTTTTTTTTTTTTATGCTGGTTCACCTTTATGTATTTTTTTAAGGAGATTTGCACACAGGTCATGTTAGCACGTTACGTTGCCAACATGTGACATGCACCTTGTTAAAGATATGTAAAAAGACTCTAGCTCCTCTAGCTCCCCCTAAAAGGGCATTTAACCTTCCCCCTCTAATGCATATGATATCCTTGGGCTAACTTTTGCTTTTAAAGGGGAACTCCACACTCCATTCTCCAATGCTCTTGTCCCCCCCCTCTAATCCCTTGGATTTCCATGGGCTAGCTTTTGCTTTTAAAGGGGAACTCCACACTCCATTCTCCAATGCTCTCGTCTCCCCCTCTAATCACTTGGATTTCCATGGGCTAGCTTTTGCTTTTAAAGGGGAACTCCACACTCCATTCTCCAATGCTCTTGTCCCCCTCCTCTAATCCATTGGATTTCCATGGGCTAACTTTTCCTTTTAAAGGGAAACTCCACACTCCACTCCATTCTCAAAAGACTGTGAGCTGCCTTCACTAATCCAAACCACATCCTTTTTCAGAGCATACAACAGGGCCAGTTAGGAAAGGGATGAGAAGAGCGAGTGCCCAATCCCCTCCTGAACCATGCAAGGCCACATGCACTCAACATAGCTGGCTGCCTATGGCAGCCAGCCAAGGCCCCTTTAAACTTGTACCCACTAGTTTAAAGGGGCTTTCCACATTCCGTGAAGCCCCCTGTCTGCAGTCCCCCACAACCCCAGCCTAGGATGTGAAAGAGGCCCTTGTCCCCCTGAATATGGGAACAAGGTGGTTGACATTTGGGGTGCCCGAGCCCCACCTGCCACCCAGCATCCACCCCCTTTCATGGGCTGGCTTGCTGTCATTTTGGCTAGGGATTTTTTTGTGTGTGGGAGGGGCACAATATTTTTTTAGTTTGGGGTGGTATTTTTCACGTGGGGGTTCTCATTTTAAGCCTTAACAGACCCAAATGGCCTTCTATGTATTGGGGGGCAGGTTATTTTTTTTTTTATTAAAATCTTGCAGCTGCAATGTAGCATTTTTAAAGGCACTTCTTGTTTCATTTTTGGGGTTGTCCAAAATTGCTGACATTGATAAATGTCCCTCAGGGTGGGACCTGGGCCCCCATACCCATATTAAGGCCAATTACTAGAATATAAGCCAGCCAAGTGGGGACTAGCAAAATTAACAAGTCAGTTCCCATGGACTGCAATGGTATTTGTTGTATATCTTTTGCCCATGTTAGGCTCTTTTTTTGCCCCCCCCTAGACTGGGGGGTGTTTGTCCCATCTTATCACGTACCAAGTGCTGGAGGCCAATGGAGAGAGGGCTTCCTTTACAGTTTAGTTACAGACTCCCCTGAAGGTGAGACAGGAGCAGTTGGGCACCAAGTAGCACAGGTCACCTGTGAAGTTGCTTGCAGAAAGCTCAGGAATGCTGCTGTTGTGATGAACAGGGTTTGCAGGCAGGTGGCACCTGTGAGATGAAACAGGTCTCTAAAGTCACTAAGATAATAGAGTAGTCAACATAAGCCGAGATCAAAACCAGGATTAAAGCAGATCTTCGGGGGATTCTGGCCACACTTGCTGTTATACAAACGCTTTATTGATGATATCCTGATAGTGTGGAAAGGAAGCCAAGAACAACTGGAAGCATTCATTCAACATATTGGCCACAATAAATATGATATCAAATTTACAGCCACAGTACACCAACAAAAGATACATTTTTTGGACCTAGAAATCTATAAAAATAAGAATAAACTTGGGACTAGGACACATTTCAAAGAAACGGACTGAAATGGATACATACCGATGGGGAGCTGTCATCACCCCCACTGGAAAAAAGCAATCCCAAAAAGCCAGTTTATCAGGATAAGACGAAATTGTGATCAAATAGAGGATTATTTTCAGCAAACTGATATCTTAATAGAGAGATTTATAGGCAAGGGGTACAAAAGAGATACACTGGAGGAAACTCGTTTAAAAATAGCCAATATGGATAGGGAGTTAACATTAACCAATAAAACCAGAAATCACAACCGGAACGACAAAATACCATTTATAACAGGATTCAATAAACAATACAGAACATTAGAGAACATCATAAAGAAATATTGGCTCATAATCAGTAATGATCCACAATTAAGCAAGGTCCTACCAAAAAAAACAGCATTAGTATATAGGAAAGCAAGGAGGATCCGTGATAAAATAGTAAAAAATGTACCAGATCCCCCTAAAACCATGGCAACTTTTTTCAACCAGGAGGGTTTTTTTTAGATGTGGGAAATGCAAGGCGTGCAAATCCACAAACAAAAGAGATAGAAAGATAACGAACTTTAGATCAAATAGTAATGAGCTAACCTATAAAATTGATAAACTTATAACATGTTGTAGCACTCATGTAACCTACGTACTGGAGTGCAGTTGTGGACTGCAGTACGTGGGCAGAACCACCAGAGCCTTGTCAGTAAGAATAGGAGAGCATGTTAGAAACATTAAAAAAGGATTCAAACATCACACTGTATCCAAACACTTCAGGGATGTGCATGGTAGAAACCCCCAACATCTAAGGTTCTATGGAATAGATAGAATAGAAAGAAACTGGAGAAACAACAATATGAGAAGGGAGGTGTCAAGAAATGAAACCCATTGGATATACAAAATGGACACAATGAGGCCAAAGGGGTTGAATGTGGAACTCGACATCAACTGCTATCTGGAAAATTATTAGTAATATTTATTTTTTATTTCATATTTTTTATTTTTTATTTTTATTTTTATTTTTATTTTTATTTTTATTTTTTATTTTTGTTTTTATTTTTTATTTTTTTATTTATTTTTTTATTTTTTATTTTTTATTATTTCTATTATTTATTTTTCATTTAATATTTTTCATATAGTTTTTTTATTTTATATATTTTTTTAGGTTTTTATTTTATTTTATTTTCTATTTTTTATTTCATTTTATTTATATTTTTCATTTCTTTATATTTAATTTTTTTTTTTATCTATTTTTATTTTATTAATTTTTGGATTTTTTTTTTTTTGTTTTTTTGTTTTTTTTTTTGATTTTTTTTTGCTTTCATTGGTTAAATATATTTTTTAGAGTATTTTTTTCTTATGCTTATTTTTGTATATTTTTTTCTGTATGGTTAGAACCATTATGAATGTGATGAAATAAAGGAAAATAGGGGTCGTATGTATATTTTAAGATAATCTTTGAAGAATAATAAAAAAAGTTTTTTGCTGTTCCATATTGCCTATGAACCAACGATTAGGGCAGAATGGGTAAAACACACAAAATGCTTTATATATGTGTGATATGTTTAAGGAATTGTAAAAAGCCTCTCCAGCAGATATAGATGGGTGAAAATTTAGACTACAAAAACATCCAAACATTTAATTTAAGTAAAGACAGCAAAGGGAAAATGGTTGTATATATTCAGGATCTATAAATATGGGCTAAGCCTTTAGTCAAAATGGCAATACTAGGAAGGAAATCACAGATGGGAACATAACCTTAGTTAAAATGGCGGAATATCTATTTCCGGCCACACGCAATATAAATAGAACATGAACCAATCATACGGCAGCTTCCTGATGACGCATTCTATGATGCGAAACGCGTAGAGGCTGCTGGGAGTTTTTTCACATCAGGTGACCGGACGCGAACGGGAACGAGGCTCGGAGCGCAAGCCGAGCGTGGAGACCGCAATACAACACCAGGCGGACCATGCAAACAGCCTAGTACCCGTCCATAACTGCTGGATAAGCTTTGTGCCGGCTCGAGGGAACTTTTAAATGTGAGTTGATACTTTCTCTGTAAATTTTAAATAAATAGTTTAAGCATATTGCGCTATGATTGTTTTTGTCCCTTATGCTTTCCAATGAGGAACATTAAAGCCCAAGTTTAGCCGGTGAGGAGTGTTACATAGGTGGAGTGGTTATCCCTTGAATGAACCAAAGGCGCATCTTTAATTAAGCATCTGGTGAGTGGCCAATCTGAATGGTGGAGGTTTTTCACTCAGTCACATATGATCACTGAAGGAACATAGGAGCACGCCAGTCACAATTAATTACCAAAGGATTTTTTGCAGCACGTTTAAAGGACTTTTTTTCATGTACTGGATGGATTATGGTCATATTTCTATTTGATTTAGAGCTATAAGATTATGCACATGATTTTATATTTTATTATTTTATCAAAGTGATTCTTTTGGATTAACAGGAAGAGAATATTGCAAGTGGTGGGTATTATGGGAGTAGCGCATTCACACACCAACCAGTATTTAAAGCAGAGCAGACAAAGTCAGGTGGAAGCCGTGTGAAACATGAGAAACAGGCAGAGGGTATCCGTGAGAAGAGCCGGGGTCAGGAAATGGAGATAGGCAGACAGGTTGGGAAGGTTCAGGTTCAGAAACTAGGGAACACAGGAGCAAGGAATCACAGGAACACAGGTAACAAGCTGAGATCAGTCAGCAACTTCAAGCACTGATACACTTCCTTATAAAGGCCCATGTGATGTGCTGCTGGGGATGCTGGGTCCTACAGCCCTTCTCCTATTGTTGGTGCCCTGACAGATGCTGGGTCTTAAAGACCTTCTCCTGCTGTCAGTGCCCTGACACATCTGTAATTTTGTAGCATGCTGGATAATGTGCTTAATTTTGGACAGGGGGTGGCTTATTTTGTGCTAGCTGCATTTGGGTTTGTCTGGGCATGCTTGGGGACTTTGTTTTTTTGCTGTCGCTTTTGGTGTGTGAAATGAATTTGGGTTGGTCTGGGCATGCTCAGGGACTTTGTTTTTTTTGTGCTTTTTGTGTGTTAACAGCACTTGGATTTTTCTGGACATGCTTAGAGAATGTGTTTTTTGGGTTAGTAATTTAAGGACATCCTTAACAGGCGCACCCACTTTGAAGTAATGTCTCTACACTGGGTGAACTTGCATTTTGTGTGTTTCATGGACTGTGCATGTGTTTTCAATTTCCTCATTAGCACACAAACCTATGTTATATAAAGCTTGCAGATAGCATTCTTTACCTTGCCCTGAAAAGAGGCCAGATTGCTTGATGGTGTGCGTGTCAAGAGAGTACATTTGGGTGTCCTTATAGAGTTTGTAACATAGGTATTTTCTTTTTGTATTTTGTTTGTAATGTCTTTGCAAAACAGATGTGTTTTAGAGCAAGTATTTTTTTACTTTTGTTTATTTATTTATTTTTTGGGGGGGGGTATATTTCCCTGATATATTTTGGATGTTGTCAATGTGTGTCGTTTGTAGGTTGTTAATTTCACTTTGATTTAATTGTTTGTGCTGCATTATTTTTCAAAATCTTCCTCAAGATGTTGTGACTAATAAATGTTTAAATCCTTAACCACTTGAGCCCCGGACCATTATGCTGCCTAAGGACCAGAGGTCTTTTTCCAATTTGGCACTGCGTCGCTTTAACTGCTAATTGCGCGGTCATGCAATGCTGTACCCAAACGAAATTTGCGTCCTTTTCTTCCCACAAATAGAGCTTTCTTTTGATGGTATTTGATCACCACTGCGGTTTTTATTTTTTGCGCTATAAACGGAAAAAGACCGAAAATTTTGAAAAAAAATGATATTTTCTACTTTTTGTTATAAAAAAAATCCAATAAACTAAATTTTAGTCATACATTTAGGCCAAAATGTATTCGGCCACATGTCTTTGGTAAAAAAATGTTAATAAGCGTATATTTATTGGTTTGCGCAAAAGTTATAGCGTCTACAAACTAGGGTACATTTTCTGTAATTTACACAGCTTTTAGTTTATGATTGCCTATGTCATTTCTTGAGGTGCTAAAATGGCAGGGCAGTACAAAACCCCCCCAAATGACCCCATTTTGGAAAGTAGACACCCCAAGGAAATTGCTGAGCGGAATGTTGAACCCATTGAATATTTTTTTTTTTTGTCCCAAGTGATTGAAAAATGACAAAAAAAAAAAAAAAATATTTACAAAAAGTTGTCACTAAATGATATATTGCTCACACAGGCCATGGGCCTATGTGGAATTGCACCCCAAAATACATTCAGCTGCTTCTCCTGAGTATGGGGATACCACATGTGTGGGACTTTTTGGGAGCCTAGCCGCGTACGGGGCCCCGAAAACCAATCACCGCCTTCAGGATTTCTAAGGGTGTAAATTTTTGATTTCACTCTTCACTGCCTATCACAGTTTCGGAGGCCATGGAATGCCCAGGTGGCACAAAACCCCCCCAAATGACCCCATTTTGGAAAGTAGACACCCCAAGCTATTTGCTGAGAGGCATATTGAGTCCATGGAATATTTTATATTTTGACACAAGTTGCGGGAAAGTGACACTTTTTTTTTTTTTTTTTTTTTTTCATAAAGTTGTCACTAAATGATATATTGCTCACACAGGCCATGGGCCTATGTGGAATTGCACCCCAAAATACATTTAGCTGCTTCTCCTGAGTATGGGGATACCACATGTGTGGGACTTTTTGGGAGCCTAGCCGCGTACGGGACCCCGAAAACCAATCACTGCCTTCAGGATTTCTAAGGGTGAAAATTTTTGATTTCACTCTTTACTGCCTATCACAGTTTCGGAGGCCATGGAATGCCCAGGTGGCACAAAACCCCCCCAAATGACCCCATTTTGGAAAGTAGACACCCCAAGCTATTTGCTGAGAGGCATGGTGAGTATTTTGCAGCTCTCATTTGTTTTTGAAAATGAAGAAAGACAAGAAAAAACTTTTTTTTTTTTTCTTTTTTCAATTTTCAAAACTTTGTGACAAAAAGTGAGGTCTGCAAAATACTCACTATACCTCTCAGCAAATAGCTTGGGGTGTCTACTTTCCAAAATGGGGTCATTTGGGGGGGTTTTGTGCCACCTGGGCATTCCATGGCCTCCGAAACTGTGATAGGCAGTGAAGAGTGAAATCAAAAATTCACGCCCTTAGAAAGCCTGAAGGCAGTGCTTGGTTTTCGGGGTCCCGTACGCGGCTAGGCTCCCAAAAAGTCTCACACATGTGGTATCCCCGTACTCAGGAGAAGCAGCAGAATGTATTTTGGGGTGTAATTTCACATATTTCCATGGCATGTTTGAGCAATATATCATTTAGTGACAACTTTGTGCAAAAAAAAAAAAAAAAAAAAATTTGTCTCTTTCCCGCAACTTGTGTCGCAATATAAAATATTCCATGGACTCGACATGCCTCTCAGCAAATAGCTTGGGGTGTCTACTTTCCAAAATGGGGTAATTTGGGGGGGTTTTGAACTGTCCTGGCATTTTATGCACAACATTTAGAAGCTTATGTCACACATCACCCACTCTTCTAACCACTTGAAGACAAAGCCCTTTCTGACACTTATTGTTTACATGAAAAAGTTATTTTTTTTTGCAAAAAAATTACTTTGAACCCCCAAACATTATATATTTTTTTAAAGCAAATGCCCTACAGATTAAAATGGTGGGTGTTTCATTTTTTTTTTTCACACAGTAATTGCGCAGCGATTTTTCAAACGCATTTTTTGGGGAAAAAACACACTTTTTTAAATTTTAATGCACTAAAACACACTATATTGCCCAAATGTTTGATGAAATAAAAAAGATGATCTTAGGCCGAGTACATGGATACCAAACATGACATGCTTTAAAATTGCGCACAAACGTGCAGTGGCAACAAAATAAATACATGTTTAAAATCCTTCAAAAGCCTTTACAGGTTACCACTTTAGATTTACAGAGGAGGTCTACTGGAAAAATTACTGCCCTCGATCTGGCCTTCGCGGTGATACCTCACATGCATGGTGCAATTGCTGTTTACGTTTGACGACAGACCGCCGCTTGCGTTCGCCTTAGCGCAAGAGCAGGGGGGACAGGGGTGCTTTTTTTTTTTTTTTTTTTTTTTTCTTTATTATTTTTTTGCTTTTTTAATCTTACTTTTAAACTGTTCCTTTCATATTTTTTTTTTTAATCATTTTTATTGTTATCTCGGGGAATGTAAATATCCCCTATGATAGCAATAGGTAGTGACAGGTACTCTTTTTTGAAAAAATTGTGGTCTTTTAGACCCTAGATCTCTCCTCTGCCCTCAAAGCATCTGACCACACCAAGATCGGTGTGATAAAATGCTTCCCCAATTTCCCAATGGCGCTATTTACATCCGGCGAAATCTAAGTCATAAAATGCTCGTAGCTTCCGGTTTCTTAGGCCATAGAGATGTTTGGAGCCACTCTGGTCTCTGATCAGCTCTATGGTCAGCTGGCTGAATCACCGGCTGCATTCTCAGGTTCCCTGTTGGGACAGGAGAGCCAGAGAAAAACACGGAAGATGGTGGGGGGGGGGCATTCCCTCCCACGGCTTGTAAAAGCAGTCTAGAGGCTAATTAGCCGCTAGGATTGCTTTTACATGAAAGCCGACCGCTGGCTGAAAAGAATGATACCAAGATGATACCTAAACCTGCAGGCATCATTCTGGTATAACCACCATAAGTCGTGAATGGCGTACCTGAAGACAAAAAAATGGTTAACAATAAAGCACAGTAAACAGTAAAGTATAAATAATTACATACCTGAAAAACAAACATGATAAAACATAATAACAATAACAATAACAATAAAACATTGCAGAATAGAATACAGTAAAAAAGAGCAGAACAATAGAGAGAGAGAATAGAGAGAGAGAGAACAATAAAACGACAACTATTTTTTTTTATTTCATATATTTTTTTTTTTTTACACTTTTTTTGTAACTAACTTTTATAACTGTAACCGGTTCCAGGTTCGGGTCTCTCAAAATGCGATGGCATCTTGGGAGACCCTGTGAAAGTGCGCCTAGTCTGTGGAATGCTGTACCCTACGCTAATACTCAACTAGTGTATGGTAGCGTTCAAAACATTCACCAATGCAAAGACCAGGATTGTCAGGACAGGAGGGACAATAATAGTGGGTGTCACGCCTATATCCGCGCTTGCTGCAGACACTACCTCTTTTTTGGGGGGGTTCGTTGGGTAGGGGTACTCGGGAGGACATAAAAATGCCTCTCATGCAGCCGACTGCATTTGGTTGGGGATGTAAATGGGGGAAGTACGGGCGCTGCAGAAGTGGTGGGCTCCCAATTAGGATTGGCGAATGCAGCAGGAAGGGCACTATGGGCACGACGGGCCTGTTTGTCTTTTTGGTGGCAGCGGGACACTACTTGTGCTTGCCACCTCACCAGCTTGAACTGCACTTATGGGACTCGCCACGTCACCAAGTGTTACTGCAGTGCTGGTTTGACTACGACCGGGGTGTACTACGCCGCTGGTGCTTGCCAGTTCCCCAAAACGCTACCAAAAAAACTGTTAGCGATCGCAGGGATCAGGCCTGATTCTGCGAATGCTGCAGTTATGCGTTTAGAGTTTTGTAAGTGACAGTGATCGATCGATACTGCACTTGGGTGGGCTGGGCTGGGCCGGGCGGAGGGGCAAAACGCAGGTGCTAGCAGGTATCTGGGCTGATCCCGCTAACACTGCGTTTTTGGGAACCCTAAACTGCTGGGGACGCTAGTATAGATCAGATCGGATCAGATATTGATGCGATCAGATACTATACCACTAAGGGAGGCGTATGCTGCGTGCGTGGGTGTTAGCGGTACTGGCGCTAACCTGACGCTGCCTGGGGCTGGTGCTTGCCAGTTCCCCAAAATGCTACCAAAAAAACTGTTAGCGATCGCAGGGATCAGGCCTTACTCTGCGAACGCTGCAGTTGTGCGTTTAGTGTTTTGTAAGTGACAGTGATCGATCGATACTGCACTTGGGTGGGCTGGGCTCTCCTGGGCGGAGGGGCAAAACGCAGGTGCTATCAGGTATCTGGGCTGATCCCGCTAACACTGCGTTTTTGGGAACCCTAAACTGCTGGGGACACTAGTATAGATCTGATCGGATCAGATATTGATCCGCTCAGATACTATACCACTAAGGGAGGTGTATGGTGCGTGCGTGGGTGTTAGTAGTACTGGCGCTAACCTGACGCTGCTTGGGGCTGGTGCTTGCCAGTTCACCAAAATGCTACCAAAAAAACTGTTAGCGATCGCAGGGATCAGGCCTGACTCTGCGAACGCTGCAGTTATGCGTTTAGTGTTTTGTAAGTGACAGTGATCGATCGATACTGCACTTGGGTGGGCTGGGCTGGGTCGGGCGGAGGGGCAAAACGCAGGTGCTAGCAGGTATCTGTGCTGATCCCGCTAACACTGCGTTTTTGGGAACCCTAAACTGCTGGGGACGCTAGTATAGATCTGATCGGATCAGATATTGATGCGATCAGATACTATACCACTAAGGGAGGCGCATGCTGCGTGCGTGGGTGTTAGCGGTACTGGCGCTAATCTGACGCTGCCTGGGGCGACGCATATCACCGCCGGGCGATCAGGGGGCTAAACCTTTATTCGGTAATAAACGGCGGGTGCCCTGACACTATAAAAAATAAACGAACTAACCAGCGTCAACCGTAACGGTTATACGGTGATCAGTGGTGAAAGGGTTAACTAGGGGGCAATCAAGGGGTTAAAACATTTATTAGGTAGTATATGGGGGTCCCTGACGCTATAAAACGCTGACGGCGAACCTAAATATTTACCTCACTAACTAGCGTCACCAGCGACACTAATACAGCGATCAGAAAAATGATCGCTTAGCGACACTGGTGACAGGGGGTGATCAAGGGGTTAAAACTTTATTGGAGGGGGGTTAGGGGGGTACCCTAGACCTACAGGGGGGTAACAGTAACTGCCCTAACACAGTAACTGTCACAAACTGACACCATGCAGTAATCAGAAAAAAAAAACAAAAAAAAAAAAAAAAACCTGCTGGTGTCAGTTTGTGACAGGGGGGGGGTGATTGGGGGGGGATCGGGGGGCGATCGGGGGGGGATCGGGGTGTTTTGTATGCCTGGCATGTTCTACTGTGTGTGTGTGTGTTGGTGCACTCACATAGATGTCTTCTCTCCTCGGGCCGGAACGGAAAATACCGACCCGAGGGGAGATGACATCACTTCCTTTGCTGCTGTTTAGCATACAGCAGCAAAGGAGTGTTTTCATTGGCCGGCGGCGATCGCGAGGGGGGGGCCACGAACGGATGGCCTCCCCCTCGTCTCTGATCGCCGGGGGACAGAACGGGACCGCCTCGGGCGGCGGGGGGGGTCCGATCGGACCCCCCACCCGCGGGAGGCAAATCACGTACCCTGTACGTGATTTTGCCTGCCCGTGCCGCCTTGCCGACGTACATCGGCGTGAGGCGGTCCTTAAGTGGTTAAGAGACTGTCCGTTTGTGGGCGCAGTCCTTTTAACTCCTGTTAATTTCGTCTGCAAAATGGTCAGACCTCAAAACCATATTCTGTTAGTGTCTCAAATTAACATACATGTGTTTTTTGCTTTCTTTGTTCTTTTCCAAGTTCTGTTTTGTTGACCAATAAAATTTGTAGCATTTTTTTTGTTTTATGTGTTTTGTTGATAATTTGTTTTGCAGATGCATGCTCAATCCAAGTAATGCATTTTACACTCCCCGAGACCCCCCACCCCCCTAAACAGGCTTATTGGCATGACAGAACAAAAAAAGGTGTGATTTGTCTAAAAGCTACTTTCCTGGTGCCTTCATGGCAGCATACGCGTTGATTGTGTGTATGCTGCCATGGATAGGCACCAGGAAAGGAAAATTATGGAGAGGTAAGTATTCAATTTTTAATTTTAACGCAGTGGTTCTCAGCCTCAGTCCTCAAGTACATCTGACAGGACGTGTTTTGGGAATTTATCCTAGCTAAAATAGCTGTCCAAAATACCAAGCCATTGACTCTGATTAAAAGCACCTGTGCAAGATGAAGTAAAACCTGCAAACATGTTGCCTGTTGGGGGTATTTGAGGACAGGGTTCAGAACCACTGATTTAAAGCACTGAGCTAAAATCTAGCTCAAGACAATCCTATTCTAATTGGAGGCATTTGAGGGAAACCAAGTGAGTGTTAGAACCCCTGCTTGTCTTTCTTAAGTTGGGCTTTGTGTCCCTTTTCTGAAAATTGGCTTCACTTCCTGTCACATAGCCAAACAAGAAGTGAGGGTAAAACCCTACCAATGTCTTTCCTTGGGGACACACAATCTAACTAATGTCCCCATTAGGCAAATTGGACTCTAGCACTTTGTTTTGTACACCCCAAATGCTCTTTTTTACTTCCCCTGCATGTCCCCCTCGGATCTCCAGCAACTGCACTTCCAAGTGCACTTGTAGTGCAAAGTGAATTTAACAATTTGGTTGGAAAACCTGCGCTAATGAGCAAGACAAGATGAAAAAAATTTGCTTGAAATGCAAAGTGCAGCTGCAACAAAATACTTCAAATATCAAATAAAGTGTAAAAACCATATAAACAAAAATTGTGCGCTAGCATAAATATATCATGTAATAAAATTGTGACTGACAAGCTCCTTGGGAATACTACCCGGAGCTGTAGTGAATTTAAATCCCAGTGCAGAGAAATAACACAATAAGATAAAGCGTAATACAAAAAGTTATGAATTATAACACATCTCTTTGACAAAAATGTGAAAAAAATCCGAAAAAACAAGAAAGTGAAAGCTCAAAAAATTGCGATCAGACCCCCAATCGCTTGAAAAACACCACATTCAGTCCATGAAAGACAAGTTGTATAAAAAGGATAAAACGTTCCTTAGGTGTGTCATATCAAGGTAGAAAGGTGAAAGATGTAGAAACACTTCCAAGCCACCGATAGTTGCGGGAGAGGAGTAATGGATGTACCCTTACCGCACTTGTTGGACCTCCTCTATGGCGAGGTCATGCAAGCTTGCAGATATAGCCCTCTGCAGGGACAGATGGATAACGATGTCCGGGTCTTGTTTGTGAGCGCCTCTCACTCAAAACTGATCTTACTGCTTCAGCGTCAGGAGGGAGACTCATTATTCAAAAGATCCATGGGTAAGAGAAAAAAGGGGAAAAAGAAACTCCAATGGTGTAGTAGTAATAATAAGGAATTTATTGCCTTATCTGACCATAGGTCTTAATACAAAAATACAAGTATAAAAATGTGTTTGATTAAAAAGCCGGCATAAAACAAAGGCTGAACGCCCTTGCAGACATAGGATGCATGATGGCAAGCACTGCGAGGCCAAGCCCTACATGTTTCGTCATACGTGACGTCTTCTACGGAGCACACGTAGTGAATTTGCCTTTTGTAAATAAACCCCAAAGTCCAATATACCTAATAATTTGGGGTGTACAAAATGCAAGAGTGCAATTTACCTAATGAGGAAACTATTTAGACTGACCTGTGTGTCCCCAAGGAAATTCAATGGTAGGGTTTTACCCTCACTTCCTGTTTGGCTATGTGACAGGAAGTGAATCAATTTGAATGAGAAACTGGCAAAATTTGGGAGGTATCTTCACCCTATCAGGGGTGCAGACATCCCCAAAAACTGACAAGACTTCTAATCCTTCTGCACTCTATTCCCAAGCAAAAATAAGAAAGGATTTCATTTAGTTTAACTTTGCAAAGACACATTCTTAAGTTCAACTGTGATGCATGTCAATGGCCTATTTAGACCTTGTTTAACCACCTCAATACAGGGCACTTTCACCCCCTTCCTGCCCAAGCCATTTTTCAGTTTTCAGCGCTGTCACACTTTGAATGACAATTGCGCGGTCATGTTACACTGCACCCTAATGAAATTTGTAACATTTTTTTCCCACAAATAGAGCTTTCTTTTGGTGGTATTTGATCACCTCTGCGGTTTTTACTTTTTGCGCTATAAACAAAAGAAGAGGGACAATTTTGAAAAAACACAATATTTTTTACTTTTTGCTATAATAAATATCCAATTTTCTTTTTTTTTTTAACACATTGTTTCCTCAGTTTAGACCATTATGTATTCTTCTACATATTTTTGGTAAAAAAAAATTGCGATAAGCGTATATTGATTGGTTTGCGCAAAAGTTATAGCGTCTACAAAATAGGGGATAGATTTATAGCATTTTTATTATTTATTTATTTTTTACTAGTAATGGCGGCGATCTGCGATTTTTATTGTGACTGCGATATTGCGGCGGACACATCGGACACTTTTGACACATTTTTGGCACCATTCACATTTATACAGTGATCAATGCTATAAAATTGCATTGATTACTGTGTAAATGTGACTGGCAGGGAAGGGGTTAACACTAGGGGGCGATCGAGGGGTTAATGTATGACCTAAGGAGGTGATTCTAACTGTGGGGGGAGGGGACTGACTGGGGGAGGTGACCGATCGGTGTCCCTATGTACAAGGGACACGCCATCGGTCTCCTCTCCTCTCTGACAGGACATGGATCTGTGTTTACATGCACAGATCCACGGTCCTGCTCTGTTACCCGGCAATCGCAGGTGCCCGGCTGCCTAGTGGCTCGGGAGGGCGAGGACGTCATATGACGTCCGCCCAGAACAACAGAAGCCTCGTCCTGCCGTCATATGATGGTGGGCGGTGGCTTACTGGTTAATAGAAAACAATAGTTGCCTTTCACTGGAAACATTTGTTAGTCCAGTCCTGGAAATCTGCATCTATTTTACTATTAATTTCCATAAAAATTGGGTTCCTGCAGCTAGATACGCCAAATGCATGTAGATGCATGACCTCTGTGAATGTGAAATGCGCAACTCCTGTGTGCGCGGAGGTATGTACCCATGGTTCATATCTGGTTCCAGAAGCAGCTGCATGACATCACGCCCCTCCAGGAAGCTGCTTGTCCTGCTGTGAATTTCTTCCCACCACCATGCCCCACTCACTGTTTTCTAAGGAAGAGATGATCCTTATTTGCAAATTAAGATAATTTTTTTTTTTTTTTTTACATGGGGTGGTGTTTGTGTGGGTCATGTGTGTATGTCTAAATGATTCGGCCTCAAAACACACACCTACTTCCTGTGTACAGATTCACTTCTGGGCAATGGATATAGCTTCCTGCTTCAGTGTGTTTGTATATATAGATATATCTATATCTATCTATCTATCTATCTATCTATCTATCTATCTATCTATCTATCTATCTATCTATCTATCTATCTATCTATCTATCTATAGATATATCTATATATATATATATCTATCTATCTATCTATAGATATATATATATATATATATATACATAGATGCAGGTTCTTGTGTCCACCAGCAGAGAGAAGTTGGGTAGATGCCACACTCCCAATTCTGGAGGCATACTAATGGTCTAGCACAGGGGTCTTCAAACTACAGCCTTCCAGTTGTTCAGGAACTACAATTCCCATCATGCCTAGTCATGTCTGTGAATGTCAGAGTTTTACAATGCCTCATGGGATGTGTAGTTCAGCAACAGTTGGAGAGCCGTAGTTTGAAGTTTCCTGATCACTATAGCATGTCTTGAAAAAAGGTGGTTTCTCATGTGCCTTGTATAATCCCAAAGAAATATCGTTTGGAAAATACAAGTGGGTCAAGGCACATCTACACTCCAAATTTGGCACTTAAGATGGTCATGCACTATGCAATCTGATTGGCCAATCTCTGTACAACTCCATATTTAGGCAAAATAGGTAATAGGAAGACGCACTTGACCATTTAATTCAAATTATAGGAAATCAAACAGGCTCTTGCACTAAATCTAATTTATTTAAGATCTAATTGATTGCAGTGTATGGTCACCTTTAAAGGCCAAGATCTGAAAATATAAATTTATTGGGTTTAGAAACACTTCTCTGTTCTTTATAATGTATTGAAAGATATGGGTAAAAAAAGAAAAAAACACATTTCAAAGATATATTAGAAGTGATAGGAATAAGATTCGCATCAAAAGGGTTAATTAACTGAGAACACCTACTAATTGCCTAACAAGACACATCCAATTAGATTAAATCAATCATTTGTATTGGGCGTGCGCTATTATCAATGAGAAAACCACAGTTACCCTAGCACCAGTTGCAGTTTACATATACGGGTATTTATTATCGCTATTTGCACTTCAATGTGTGCCAGTTCGTACTTTCGATTAATGACTTTTTCAGCGCATCAATTAAATTATGAACTGGTGCAGCATCTTCTTCTTAGTGAATGACCCTCCGTGTGATGAAGCAACAGAAAGTGTTTCTGGAATGAGAAAGGGAGAAGCAAAAGCTAGTTGCACCTTCATTATGGTCCTCATCATTTCCTTCCATAACGTATATGTTAAAAGGATATGTTTAAATATGTGAACATGTTACATGTTCCACCAGTTTTTAGGGTGGAGAATAAAATGTAACATGTTCCTGCTCCTGCAGTGGCTAGGCGGTCCGCATGCTTCCACATGCCAGATGTCACATTTTGAAAAGAGCACAGCCGCGCGGGGCTCTGCCCACATGGGTGCGTCGTTAATTTACAGAGTTCTGTGAATGAATGAACTACAAGTACTGACATCCTTCAGGGCTATCGTCTTGTAGTTTTCATTGAACTACCAGATTAACTGAGTACCTGTCACCAGCCCAGAAGAGTACCCGAGTACCTATCTGCAGCCCATCAGAGTACCCGAGTACCTATGTGCAGCCCATGCCTCATACAATATACCTTGGGGTGCTTTCTAAAATGGGGTAATTTTGTGTGTAATTCCACTGTCCTGGTGCTCCAGGACCTTCAAAAGTGTAATAGGTAGGAATGATATTGGATTAGTGTAATTTATGCTCCTAGAACGCCTGAAGGTACTACTTCAATGTTGGACCTCTCTAAGTGGCCAGGCTGTGTAAAAGTCTCACATGTGTGGTATCACCGTATTTTGGGGTGTAATTTTTGCTATGTACATGCATTGTGTTAGAAATATCATATAAATTAACAACTTTGTGTAAAAAAAAAATATGTTTTAATTTTCTTTCCACGTTTTCTGAAGACTTGTGGAAAAAAATTAACCGTTCAAAAGACTCATAATGCCTCATAGATTATACTTTGGGGTGTTTGCTTTCCAAAATGGGGTCGTGTTTGCTTTCCAAAATGGGGTCATTTTGTTGGAAATTCAATTGTCTTTGTGCTCCAGGGCCTTCTAAATTGTAATAGGTCATTAGGAAATTTTATGTGTAATTTATGTCCCTATAACGCCTGACGGTGCTCCCTACATGTCGGACCTCTCTATGTGACCAGGCTATGAAAAAGTCACACACATGTGGTATCGCCATATTTGGGAGGAGTAGCAAAATGTATTTTGGGGTTTAATTGGAAGTATGCATATGCTGTGTGTGAGAATTGTGTGTAAAAAAAGAAAAAATAATTTCTTCATCATCCCAAGAATTGTGGGAAAAAAATTACAACTTCAAAAAACTCACAATGCCTCTTACTAAATACCTTGGTCTGTCTACTTTTCAAAAAGGAGTCATTTGGGGGGTAGTTGTACTTTCCTGACATTTCAGGGCCTTAAGAAATGAGATAGGCCTTCAGTACATCAGGTGTGATCAATTTTCAATGATTGGCACCATAGCTTGTAGACACTATAACTTTCACACAGACCAAATAATATACACTGATTTGGGTTATTTTTACCAAAGATATGTAGCAATATAAATCTTAGCCCAAATTTATGAACAAAAATTACTTATTTGCAAAATTTTATCATAGAAACTAAAAAAAAGTGTTTTTTTTTTATTTTCGCTTTTTTCACTTATGTCGCAAAACATAAAAAACCCAGTGGTGATGAAATACCATCAAAAGAAAGCTATATTCGTGTGAAAAAAAATGGTAAAAATGTTGTTTGGGTACAGTGTTGCATGACTGAGTAATTGGCATTCAAAGTGTGAGAGCACTGAAAGCTGAAAATTGGTCTGGGCTAGAAGGGGGTATAAGTGCCCTGTATTGAAGTGGTTAAAATATTTTAAGTATGACAAGAATTTATTAAATGTGGGCTGCTGTCTGGTATGCACCAATATTCTAAACAATAAATAAATATCCTTTTGTATGCATAAACTTAAGACATTTTAGAGATGTAAAAGAAAACAAACAGTATTTAGGTTTATAGTTATTAAAGCCCTGTTGTATCTCAGATTTGTTGTTTAAAACGTTCTAAAATGTATTAGGTAATGTCTGATCGAAATATTATTTTGCTAAGATGGTATCTGCAAGGTTATGGGTTATAGATAAAACAGCACTTTAATGACAAAAACTAAAATAGGCTGGCTTAAAAAATACGGATCCAAGGAAATAAATGTAGTAATTATCTCAGCAGATTGCCCTTTGTTACATTTTCTGTTTATGTCCTTATAACAAAAAGTAGGATACAAAGATTAAAACACAATTGTTCTCCTGAATTTAATAATAAAATGGTATAAAAAAAAAAGACTGAGCGGCAACCTTTGTGTTATATGGCTGTAATAAACATATTAATGGTGGAAACTCCATTTCCCACCAAAGCACACATTATGACATACAGTACTTATAAATTACTTCTACAGCACAGAAGCTATGTATTAAATATTTTCCTTTTGTAGATACACTTAGAAAAAGTATTCTGGACATCAATATTTAGTTGCCACACTAAAGAGAAATTATCCTACTAGAACCATGTCAGGAACGGGCTCCTACAAGTTCCTTATTAACCACATGACCTCCAGAAAATTGACCCCTCTTCATGACCAGGTGTCAGGGCTGGGCTCAGCCCTTCCTTCTCTGAGCTGGTCGCTCAGCCGTCGGCTCATTGCCAGCTCCGGTCTCTCTCCACAGTTACTCAGCTGTTCATCATATCCTGCTCGTCAGTCCTGCCTACTTAAGTCATCCAGTCCAGAGGAGCTCTGCCTTCGCCTTGGTCAACATCACAAGAAACATCTCCTGTGTTCCTGTTTAAAGACTGGCTTTGCTGGCTCCAGATCCTGCTTGCTGTTCCACTACATTGATCCCTGACTTCTGGCTTGGCTGACTATCCGTTCCGGTTACTGAACTTTGGCTATGTTTTGACTATATTTGTTCTTTCACTTTTATTATTAAACAAGTGTGATTTAACTGTCGTTCTGTCTCGGTCTGTTTTCATGGTTTCTGACACCAGGCAATTTTTGCGAAACGGCACTGCATGACTTTAGCTGACAATTACGTGACGCTGTACCCAAATAAAATTTATGTAATTTTTTTCCACACAAATAGAGCTTTCTTTTCGTGCTATTAGATCACCTCTGGGTTTATTTTTTTCTTTGCGCTACACTAAAAAAATAGACAATTTTGAAAAAAAAACAATATTTTTTACTTATATATATCTGCTATACAACATATCCAATAAAAAATTAAAAAAATCTAATTTCTTCAGAAATGTAGACCAACATGTATTCTGCTACATATTTTTGGTAAAAAAAAATCCCAATAAGCGTATATTAATTGGTTTACATGAACGTTATAGCACCTACAAACTATGGAATATTTTTATGAATTTATTTTTATTTTTTTTAATAGTAGCAATGGCGGCGATCAGCGACTTAAAGTGGGACTCGATATTGCGACTGAACTATTGGACATTAACTGACACTTTTGAACCTTTGCGGGAACCAGTGACACTCAACACAGTGTGTGGTGCTTTCACTGGGGAAGAGACGGATTCTGCTTTTCAGAGACACAGGATCATCCCTCCCCCCTGTCAGAACTGAGATAAGCCTCGTTTACATATGCATATCTTAGTTCTCCACGTTTTACCGGCAATCAGCGGGTCCTGGAGGACATAGAGTCCTCTGGGCCCACAGATCAGCTTGTGCTGTGAATCATCACAGCAGAAGTGGCCCGCCAGCAGTGCGTGAGTGCCCCCTGCAGGTGGAAATGCAGAATCACGTATTTATACGTGACTCTGCCCACAGCTGCCACTCTGTAGCAGTAAAAGTATTATAGGGTGGTCAGCAAGTGGTTAAGTCACTCATTTAGAACAAGTAGTGAAATTTGCTTGTTTTGTGTCAGTGACTTGCTAAATACTGAATCTGGAGGATGAAGATGTCATATTTGAGAACAGTCCTGACAAAGGGGCCCTGCGCGGCTCCAAAGCATTGCACTTATCTTTGTGATGTGATCTCTTTCATTAAAAGAAACCTTTGGACGTAAGTTGTCGATCCATGGTGTGCTGGCGAATATGTACACATATTTGAGAACTTGGGAATTGCGAATCTTCAACAGAACACCTTGGTAAAGTGATATTCTTGTCCATTATTTGCAGAAAGCAACAGGAACAAGCCTAAATTCTAGGACCTTGCAGAATTCCTTTCTCAAGGTGAAGAACTTGCACAAGCAGGCAATGCAGACCTTTTCATTAAAAGCTTCTTAGAAAGTGCAGCACTTGTAAAAGCTAGTGAGGTGAATCTGCTTACCAGCAAATGTTTCTTTTTGATCAACCACGTATTTGAACAAAAAAAGATTAGTGTATCCACACAGATGAGATGAATGAAGGACATGGAAGAATCCCCTGTACCGAGACATTGTATTTTGACTGCGGTACCCACTGCTGTCACCGATCAAAGACATTTTTCCAACATATCCCTTTGGCAGAAGTCGATCAAACAATCAACTTCTGTTGAGCAGGGATAGCCATAAACTGATCAAAATGTAGCCAGTCCTTGCTGAACTGACCACATTTTCAAATAGTGTAGGATTAGCTTAAAGCAGAGTTTCACCCAAAAGTGGAACTTCCGCTTTACGCACTCCTCGCCCCCTGAAATGCCACAATTAGCATGTTATTTATTTTTGGGGGGGGGGGAGTGTGTACCTTCTTTTTAGTGGGACTTCCTGTGCCACTTCCTCCTTCCTCTTCTTGGCCGCCTAGGAGACTTCTCCTCTCCCCCTAGGCAGCCCCTTCCTGCCACATCACAGTCCCAGAAGATTGCCTGGCCAATAGCAGAGCGAAGCACAACTTGCGTATGTGCAGTACACGCCTGGCCGTGAAGCCGTAAGCTGTCATGGCCGGGTGCCCACAGTTGATATAACGGCGCCAAGGAGAGGAGGGGGAGAGGAGCGAGGCTCCGGGCATCCGCATTGCTGGACCATGGGACAGGTGTGTGTCTGTTTATTAAAAGTCAGCAGCTATGCTTTTTGTAGCTGCTGACTTTTAAAAAAACTAAAAAATGTGTGAAACTCCACTATGTTCCCTGCTGTCTGGCCTTTCTGCTATTACAAACAAGTGGCCACTGCCCCCAACTATAACTGGTCTATTGCAGCAGGGAGCACTGGAAGGGCAATATATGTCAAACAAATACAAGGAGATTTCCAAGCTTAAACTTACCGACCAGCCAGCAACCAACCCAATTGACCTGTCTAACAACATGCATTAAGAAAAGGGGTTAAGTCTGCACACATTTGTAAATACATTCGTAAGCTACAGAGTCCCGTCAAGACACCCTGTTTTCTGTAGCCCCTAACCCTGACTTCTGGGTCTCCACAATGGGAGCACAGTTATAGGTGGGGCCAGCGGCCACTTGTTTGTATTTTGATTATATTGGTCAGGCAACGCTCTGACATGTTTCCTGCCATAGTGCTGGGTGTTCAGTGTGTACCTTTGAGGAGGGGTGTGCTCCTTCCAGGCCACCTGTCCTCACTTATCCATAAAAATGCATGTGCTCTCATTGTGGAGACCCAGAAGTCAGGGTTAGGGTTAGGGACTACAGAAAACAGGATGCCTTGATGGGCCTGTAGCTTACGCAAGTATTTACAATTGTGTGCAGACTAAACCCCTGTTCTTAATGCATATTGTTAGGCAGGTCAATTCGATTGGTCGCTGGCTGGTTGGTAAGTTTGAGCTTGGAAATCTCTTTGTATTTGTTTGACTTTCTGTTATTAAACATATAGCTCTGAAATCAACAAAACTAGTGTTCCTTGATAAATGGAGTGCTCTATCTCTATATCAGAAGGGGGTATAGGATTTCTGCAGGGAGGCCACTGCTTTCACACAAAGATGAAGGGTCCCTCTCTACAGTGGGGACAGGCCTCACTAATATATATATATATATATATATATATATATATATATATATATATATATATATATATACACACACACTGTATATATTCATATAATCATAGTATAGCAAAATGCGGAATATAGGATAATAATGCGAATGCAAAAAAAAACTTAATTTCTTTTTTAGATGTGATATCATGCATTCTCTGTATGAGGATTTGTCATGTACTCACCAGGGCCGAGATGCTGAGAGCGGCTTCCCTTGCAACTGAGTGCACTATACCCCTGGAGGTGGCACAGAGGGTATTGTGCACAGAGGGGCACAGGTCGCCAGCAGGTAGCGGAGGCTTGTGTGAAGAAAACTTCTGGCGGAGAGAAGTCTAAGATACTGGACCAATGAGAAGAACCGGCTGGAACTCAAACCCCTTGATCCGGAGAGGGTGACTAAGCAAAGTCTATGGAAGAGGCTGAGGGTCAAACACCGTGGTCCAGTAGAGGGAAAGTCCTTAAAGCAAGCCGGGGTCATACACGTTAATCAGGCAGAGAGGAAGTCTTAACAGCAGGCCGAGGGTCCAACACAGGAGATAGGCAAAAGCAAAGTCCTTTGAACAGGCCGAGGGTCAAACACGGGGATCAGGCAGGAAGGAGAAATCCATAAGGCAAACTGAGGTCAAGTGCAGGAGAAGTTCAGAGATAGTCAAGACGATCCGGGTCACAGCAGACAGACACAGGTAAACAAGACTTGGAAACAGGAACACTGGAAGCTGAAAAGACAAACCAGCAACTAACACAGGACATAGCTGCCTTTATATAGGCCTGCCGAGGGGACATCCCACTGTGCACGCACGTGTTCGTGCTGATGCACCGTGTCGTGCACCCACATGTGCTAATCTGTTCGGGTCGCGCGCTCATACCCGCCGATCGTGTAACGGTACGCGCTGGTGTGCAACTCTACCACGCAGGCGCACGGGGATGCGCTGATACTGACAGGCTCTAACTCTGCTATTCCCCTGACAGGATTATCCTATATGCTAGATTTGATTATGGGAATATTTACGAGAAGTTGTTTTTTGGGTAAGAGAGATAAATGTATCACCTCTAGTTCTTGTCAAGTATTCAAGCTGTGCTAGCGAAAGAGCGTATGAGCTCAAAACTTTTGCAACTTTATTGCATGTTGTGACAAGGACAGGAATAATGGCTTATTGATGCTGCAACTCTTCATCTGTATATTTTAAGCTGGTGAGAGGACAGTTACATGCACCTATCTGCACAGAGATCAGTGCTTCTCAGTTAGAGAATCTACAATTACATTGCTATTGTTTCTAGCAAATACCAAAAGTTTTTTGTTTTGGCTTGATGTGTTTTTTGTAACACAAACAAAAAAAGGGGTTAATTTTTAAATGTTTCTAAATGTTTTCACACAGAATTCTCACATTTTTCAAATTGGATTTGGTTTGCGACAAACATGTCTACTGTTACTGTGGCCAAACAGCTGTATCTTTCATTCATTAGCCAATAGCACATTGGAGTTGATTTACTAAAGGCAAATCCACTCTGCACTACAAGTGCACTTGGAAGTGTAGTTGCTGTAGATCTGAGGGAAAGATCTGAAATGAGGGAAAGCTCTGCTGATTTTATCATCCAATCATGTGCAAGCTAAAGTGCTGTTTTATATTTTCCTTGCATGTCTCCCTCAGATCTACAGTGACTGCACATTCAAGTGCGCTTGCAGTGCACTTGTAGTACAAATACAAAGTGGATATGCCTTTAGTAAATAACCCCCATTGCTCCAGAAGACCAGGTCTTCGTTAATATGCTCAGTGGCTTTAGTGTTCTGTTTTGGACAGCAAAAGTTTTTTGTTAACATAGCTCTCATGCAGGTAGAATTGGTGCTAACTCTTTCTGATTGTAGATGTATGTACTTTGACACCAACTGTTCCATTTGTTACCTCGACACCCCATGATGCAATTTTAGGATTCTTGGATTCCTCTTTTAGCATCATCAGCCTTAGAGAGCTCTACTGATGTTGACACAATGACACCTAACATGTCTATAGAAAAGAAAAGACCCAACTCTATAAATCTGAAGTATAAATTAGACAAATCAGTGCACTTATTATGTGAATATTTAATAGAACTAAAAAATCATGTACAGGCAGCTAAAACACTAAATACTGATTTCACTCCACTTATTTAATATAACTTATGACTCAATATTATAAATATAAATGGGTGGTGCTGCGCTAATCCTCACTAAACAGACTTGTGTCATAAAGGTGAGTATAGGATCATAAAATAAAATCTTAATCCATAAACCAAAAAATAGGAAAAAATATAAACGTGATGTAAGGCACTAGTCAGTAAGTAAAACCTATCTAGTGGAAATGATAACTTAAATGTGGAATTTATATTTGTGAAGAAATATATATAGTGACACATAAAAGTGGCCTGTTAGCAATTTAGTAGACCTTGCAATTAAAAAACATTCTGTCATATAGTGCAATACATAAATATCAATAATAAAAAACTATGTGCAAAAAACTAGCTCAGAGAAGGTGACAACGTGCAATGAATCCAATCAAATGAATACGTCCCCAATACTGGATACAAAGTGACAAATGTGCAGAAAACGTTCATTCAAAGAATAACATAAATTGTCCCAAACAGTTAAGTGCAAAGGTGCTATACACAAACGTCCCTTGGTAAAACCAAAATATGTGCCAGCAACGGTTCAGCATGCGGCCATTGCAATTAAAGTGCTTAATGTGGGGGCGTGTCCAGGATGGCAAAGGGAGCAGACGTGTTTGTCTGAGCTCCCTAAGACCGGCTACCAATATCCTCATTTATTGGGTGCAGGCCCCAAAATCCTGCCTCTACAAGACCCCTCCTGCTAGGGAGATTGTCCTAGCTCATTTTGGGGGAAATCGACCGACGGGAATCCACAAAGGAAGCCACAAGGCCGCGCCTCGCGGACTAGGCCGAAGCCGGGGACTCGCCTAGGAAATCCTGCCCGCAGCCTCACACGGCCGGCGCGGTCCCCGTCCAGGAGGCGCCATCCAAAACCCCAGTGGGCTCTTCCCACCCCCTCTTGATGGGGGATCACCCTGGACTGCTCTGCTGTGAATCTGCCGGCTGACGTACACAAGAGAGGCCACAGGGCCGCGCTCCGCGGACTAGGCTGAAGCCGGGGACTCGCCTGGGAGATCCTGCCCGCAGCCTCATACGGCCGGCGCGGTCCCCGTCCGGAGGTCACTATCTGCAGTCCCGGTGGGCTCTCCCTACCCCCTCCTGATAGGGGGATCATCCTGGACTGTTAATTGTGGGAATCGGCTGGCTGAAATACATAAAAGAGGCCACAAGGCCGCACCTCACGGAATAGGCTGAAGCCAGGGACTCGCCTAAGGAATCCTGCCAGCAGCCTCACACGGCCGGCGCGGTCCCCGTCTGGAAATCACCAACGGAGCTCCTGGTGGGCTCTGCCTGTCCCACTCTACTTCTAGTGCCCTCTCTGGGGTATGCAAAGAAGAAAGAGTCAGCCCAGATCCCGGAAGAAGGCCACAAAGTCCGACATTACAGACAGGGCCGCAGCCGGGGCCTCGCCTAAGACTCCTGCCAGGATGGAAAACCAGGCCGAAGACCCTGACAAGCTGCCTGCCACAGCGGCCGATTTTAGAGCGGTTCTACAGGCCATAACTACTTTGACTGGTAAGTTGGATCATATACAGGCGAATGTAGAATTTATTAGAAAAGATTTTGATGCCTTTCGGGGAAGAGTATCTGAGGTGGAGCAGCGGGTCTCCCAGGCGGAGGATACGATGCGTGACCATGGGGCCAACATTCATGCACTTAAAGCCAGGGTAAAGACGCTCGAGTCCCGCGCAGAAGATGCAGAGAACCGCAACAGAAGAAATAACTTGCGCATATTGGGACTCCCTGAGGGGGCGGAGGGCACAAATCCTACGGCCTTCACGGAACGTTTATTACAACAACTACTCCCTACAGCACGTTTTTCCCCGTTCTTTACTGTGGAAAGGGCCCACCGCATACCCACCACCAGGGGACCCCAGGGGGCACCGCCCCGTACCTTTATCTTCAAACTCCTTCATTTTCGGGACAGAGATATTGTGATGAGAGAGGCCAGGGCCCAGGGTGAGCTCCGCTTCGAGAATGCTAAGCTTCTAATTTTCCCGGATTATTCGCTGGAGACCCAAAAACAAAGGAAATCCTTTGACGCGGTTAGAGCGATGCTTCGCTCTCATCATATTAAATACAGCATGTTGTTTCCGGCCAGGCTGAGGGTGGAGGACGGGGAGTCTGTGCGATTCTTTGTATCCCCGGAAGAGGCCTCCGCCTGGATCGACACACTCCGGCCCAGATAAGTAATCTACCTGACCGTCTGCTTAAGCGGATTGATGTTTCTCTTGATTTCCCTATATTGTGCCTTCTCCTGCCTGCTTATTTACTCAGTTATCACTATCTCTATGGACGGGATCTGGCCCCTGATTGCCTTAGCCATGTGTGGCCTTAAAGACGTGCCTCTCTTATACATTGGCCCTTTTTGGGCCTCCTGTCCTACATTACCTAATAACACTCTATGGCGAATCCTTTGGTAATGACTGAATCATTTGAATTTACTTTGTAACGGTACTTTTCAAGTTTGTACCCCCGGCGGCTGCTGGGTGCCTGCACCTGCTCTTTTATCAGTCCGGTCTCCAGCAAGAGACTACATGTGAGATCTAATTGTTGAACTGCAGATGCCGTTTTGCACACGTTCCCCCTTTACAGGCGCGTTCGCCTTGGTTCGAGATTGGGATCCTGAGCCTCCCCCAAGTTGTGGCTGGGGTTGGCGGGGTGGGGGGTGGGGGGGTTGGTTGGGTTTATTTGGTTATGTTTCGTTCTTATGTTTTTTTTCCACAGGCGATGCAAATATAATTGTCACTCAGTGTTTGGGGTGCCACGCCCTGACTTACATGGTGGTCCGAGCGTTGCACCTAAATTTGGGTAGAGGTCCACAGCTGGAAAATGTACCTACAGATGACTATGGCTGATTGTACTATTGTCTCATGGAACACTAGGGGCTTAAATTCTTCCGTGAAAAGGTCATTGGTATTTCAATTTCTTAAAACTTATCATCCCCAAATATGTATACTGCAAGAAACTCACCTGACAGGCAGTAAAGTTCTGAGCCTCAGACGGCCATGGGTGGGACATCAATATCACTCTACTTATACCAACTTCTCTAGGGGAGTCAGCATTCTAATTCATAAGTCTCTACCGTTTAGACTGTTGGCGCTGGAACTAGATCCGGAGGGTCGTTTTGTTATACTACATGCCATGGTAGATAGATTAGAACTAGTGGTGGTGGGCTTGTACCTCCCCCCCCGGCCTCCATGAGATTGCTTAATCAGCTTATTTCTAAAATTGCCATCTATGCTACGGATAATGTGGTGGTGTTGGGGGATTTTAATATGGCGCCGGATCCTGGGATGGACAGGTTCTCACCCGGAGCCGGCTCCTCTTCAGACCTGATCTCCTGGGCCGAAGCCTCTAACCTGACCGATGTATGGAGATGGAGGAACCCTTCCCGAAGGGCCTACACGTGTCATTCGGCTTCGCATAAGACCTTCTCGCGCATAGACCTGGCCTATGCGGGGGGGTCTGTGCTGCCCAGGGTTAGGGACATCACCATTCTCCCCCGTGGCGTATCCGATCACGCTCCGCTTGCCCTGAGGCTGTGTGTGTCCTGTTCACCGGGTGAGAGTCTCTGGAGATTGTCCAGATTTTGGCTAGATGATTCCAGAATATCGGAACCATTTAGATCTGAGGCAATACAATATTGGCGGGATTTGGACCAATCGATATCTCTGACCACATCCTGGGAAGCATTCAAGGCCTTCACTAGAGGTAACCTGCAGTCTCAAATCCGTAAGGTCCGTAAGGACCTGAGAGAGGAGACCCGAAAGGCTGAGGAGAAGGTAGCGGTATTAGAGGAGGAATACTCGGAGTCTCGGACTCCGAGAGCGTACTCTGACTTTCAGGCAGCACTGCGGGATGTTCTCCTGCTACGAACATCGGCCACTAAGACTAAATTTCTACATCAGTCCCAAAGAATTTTTGAGCACAGGGAAAAGACTGGTAGTATGCTGGCATGGCTGGTGAGGGAAAGCTCCTCCCCAGTCACTATTTCCGCCATTTATGACTTAGACGGGCGACCCTAACGGATCCTTCATCCATTAATGATAGATTCGTGTCATTTTATCAAGACCTATACAGTTCTAGAATGAATTGTACAGACGTGGAACTGGCGACATATCTTGACGGGGTGGAGCTCCCTTGCCTGACATCCACGTTTAGAGAGGCTTTGGACGGTCCTATCCTGTTAGAGGAAGTACAGAAGGCAGTGGCCTCCTTACAAAACGGCAAAACGCCAGGCCCGGATGGGATACCTGCCGAATTCTTTAAGACATATGCAGAAGAAATACTGCCAATGTTCAAAAGAATGCTCCAAAACGCCATGGAAGGGAATTCACTGCCCCCGACAATGGCTGAGGCGGTTATCGTAGTTATTCTTAAACAAGGCAAGCCTCCCGAGCACTGCTCTTCATATCGTCCTATTTCTCTCCTTAATGTGGATGCCAAGCTGTTGGCCAAGGTTTTGGCTGGTCGCTCAAATACTGTGATTACGGCACTGGTGCATGCGGATCAGTCTGGTTTTATGCCGGACAGAGGGACCGACATAAACATCCGGCGTCTCTTAACGCATCTGTCCAGGGCAAGCGGGGACGGCCCGGAGGTTGTCGCCTCTCTAGATGCCGAAAAGGCTTTTGATTCAGTTGAGTGGCGCTACCTCTGGGCGGTCCTCCGCAAGTTTGGATTTGGCCCTCGCTTTATTAGTTGGGTCCAGATGCTGTACTCTAATCCCACGGCCCGTATACGCACAAACAATTCATTATCCCCACCGTTTCCCCTGTCTAGGGGTACCAGACAGGGCTGCCCACTATCCCCTGGATTGTTCGCGCTAGCCATGGAGCCCATGGCAGCTCGTATTAGATCCGCTTCCTCAGTAAAAGGAATCCAAGTCGGTGTAATAACAGATAAAATATCCT
This sequence comes from Lithobates clamitans, assembly GCA_037952925.1. Lineage (NCBI taxonomy): Eukaryota > Metazoa > Chordata > Amphibia > Anura > Ranidae > Lithobates > Lithobates clamitans. The sequence continues at coordinate 3,084,735 of JBBGZY010000539.1, forward strand.
TATATATGATACCCTCCTTTTCCTTAAAGATATTTCTTCCCTCCCACCCGCGCTACAAATAATAGACGAATTCGGATCGTTCTCGGGCATTAAAATTAACTGGGGAAAATCCCTTCTTTTCTCGCTGAATTCAGCGAGTCCCCACCCACCAACAGGCACCCCCCTAAACTGGACATCAGAGTTCAAATACCTAGGTGTAAGGGTTGGGACTCCATTGTCCTCATATTATGAGCTGAACCTTCAACCACTTCTTAAAAATTTTTCACAAAAATGTACAGCCTGGAGGACTCTTCCCCTATCACCCGTGGGTAGGGTAAATTTATTTAAAATGGTTTATCTCCCCAAGTTCCTTTACCTCTTTCGTAATGCCCCTTTAATCCCTCCGGCCTCATTCTTTGCAAGAGTGAAAAGTATAATTTCGTCCTTTGTTTGGAATGGCGGATCCCCGCGACTGGCCATCACTGCCCTCCAGCTGCCCGTCACCCAGGACGGCCTGTCCCTACCAGATTTTCAGATCTATTTCTGGGCGGCCGTTCTGGTGACGGTCAGATGGTGGTTCTCACAGCTACAGGACAATCCGGCGGTAACCTTGGAGGCAGCCATAATGGGTTCATACTCCTCTCTCAGCAATGTGGTGTTTAGGGGGGTGAGGTCTCACCCCGGCATCACGGACTTGATGCGTACAACCATTACAGTGTGGCACAAGGCCAGGGCCCGCTTTGCCTCTCCCGAGACATTTTCTCCCCATATTCCTTTATGGGGTAATCCCAACTTACCACACCTGAACACTGTTCCAGATCCCCAGGTTTGGGCAGGAAGGGGCATAGTAAAACTGAAACATATTGTGGTGGGGGGTAAACTGAGATCCTTTGCGGATCTCAAAAGTGCCTACTCACTCCCGGGATGGATGCTGTTTAGGTACTATCAACTTCGGCACGTGTACAAGAAACAGTTCCCAGCTCAAATTATATTGAAATCAGACTCTGTGGAGGGACTACTTACTGCTAGGGTCATAGATAAACCCCTCTCCTCCCTATATTTTCATCTGTCCGTAGCTCCATTGAAAAAACTTGAAAAAACTCATGATAGATGGAAAGTAGATATCCCAGATCTGACAGAGGAGGAATGGGAGTCCTGTGTATCATCCTTTGTCACTAATATGATCTCGGCCAGAGACCGTTTTATGCCGGTCAAGTTCCTCCACAGGGCCTACTATACTCCAAAGCGATTAACACTTATGAATCCTAACACTCCGGTGGCCTGTCCTAGGTGTGGTCAGAGTTCTGCTGCTTTCTTTCATATGATATGGTCCTGTCCTCGCCTTGGGGATTACTGGCTTGGGATAACTGACACCCTTAGACGGGTTACCTCTCTAGAACTGGTCACAGACCCCAAATTGATGCTGCTTAATGTCTTTGACTCTAGGGTAAGGGGTAAATACACTAGACTATTTTTGAATTATGCCACATTTTACGCTCATAGAGAGATATTTCTTCACTGGAAGGACAATGCCCCACCCACAGTATCCTTATGGCACCTTAAATTGAACTCGGTGCTACCATTGTATAAACTTACCTATACTAACCGAAACTGTCCTGCCAAATTTGACAAGATATGGTCGAGTTGGATAGATGCGTGGGGTACATTGGGGGAGGATGACCACCGCGATGAGGATGTTGGACCCGCCCGATAATAGTTTACCACTATTTTAATTTTCTGAATGTTTAACCCTGCTTTGAGTACTGTGAACCTAGCAAGATGGATGTGGTCCTTCCCCGGCCCCCCCCCTCCCCCCCCCTTGTTTCCTTCCACCCCCCTCCCCCTCCCCCTCTCCAAGACCTTCTCAAATATTAGTCCTGGAACCTATTGTCTTTGATCTCATCTCCTAATGTGATGTAACTCGACACCTCTGCACTTATACTGTTCAAGATGTCGCTCATTTGTCTTGTGACAATTTATGTGATAATATTTCTGTGTACAATTGTGTATATGCATCGCTTGTATTGTAAACATTGAATAAACATTTTTTCTTGTTAAAAAAAAAGTGCTTAATGTGGATCACTTTGTATGTGTCTTCGTGTGCAAACACACGAGCACATCCGACGAGCGGCGAGCTCGTAAGCCTCTAGCAGCGTCTGCAGCCTGTCTCGTCCCTACGCGTGACGTGACACCTCACGTGACTTCATCAGGGGATGACCTTTGCACTTAACTGTTTGGGACAATTTATGTTATTCTTTGAATGAACGTTTTCTGCACATATGTCACTTTGTATCCAGTATTAGGGACGTATTCATTTGATTGGAACACCCCATTGCACGTTGTCACCTTCTCTGAGCTAGTTTTTTGCACATAGTTTTTTATTATTGATATTTATGTATTGCACTATATGACAGAATGTTTTTTAATTGCAAGGTCTACTAAATTGCTAACAGGCCACTTTTATGTGTCACTATATAAATTTCTTCACAAATATAAATTCCACATTTAAGTTATCATTTTCACTAGGTTTTACTTACTGACTAGTGCCTTACATCACGTTTATATTTTTTCCTATTTTTTGGTTTATGGATTAAGATTTTATTTTATGATCCTATTCTCACCTTTATGACACAAGTCTGTTTAGTGAGGATTAGCGCAGCACTACCCATTTATATTTATTCTTTGTGAAGGTCAGGTGTGTACCCGAATCGGTGCAAGCTGCTTTTCCAACTTTAGCCGCCTTCCATATCTTGATAGCGCGGGAATAACCATATTTATTATGACTCAATATTGTAGTGCAACACCTATCAAATACACTTATATATCCAAAATATATCAACTACCAAGATGCCATCAGTGAAAAAAGATATAAAATATCAGATATAAAAAAATTAAATGGTTCCAATAGTATATTAAAAATAGTCCAATGTTCATAAAGTGACAAAAAAAAACACACCAAAGTGTCTTCAACACTTCCTCATGCTTCAGTTCACCTCCACCACTAGGTGAAAAACCTGCTCACCTTAAATATATAAAACACACTGCTCTTTTGTATAATGCCAGTGCAATAGCTCCCCAGGAGACACCTCTTTAAACCTCCTCAGTCCATTCGGGATAGCCACACCATCTGCTCTCCAATGTAATCATATAACCCTCATATGCGCATCACATGAAATACAAGGGCACTAACATAGTATACTCTGCTTTTAAAGGTTTATTAAATTCCCCACAATAGAATACACTTACATAAAACAAATTGACAAAGCGCTAAACAGTAACTGTCATCAGCTAGCTCACCACCCTGTATCGGCGAGGAAGGTGCGTGACATCGCAAGCTTGGCTCCTTCCTCTTGGACACCTCGAGCCATGTGATTGGGCTTCCTCAGTAGGCGGAGAGCCAATACACACGAGCTCTTAAATAGTACTCTCCAACATGTCTAATATTGCTTCTGCGAGAACTGGAAGTATGTGTCGGACCTGCTTCCAGCCAGTCTTTCAAGCTATAAAATACATCACCTTAGACCAGGGGACATCCAAAAAGAAAAAATTAACATACTCTCTCCTGATACTAAAAAATAGAAGTGAAAAAATACATGCTCCATTATTCTATATAGCCTCTATACACACTTCCGGATACCGCACAACTGATACAACACATTGTACATTTAATATTAATTAAAAAACATTATTTAAATGTTATCATTAAGATTATTCACATACAGTATCTCTTAGTAATTTAATTCTGTGTTAAAAAATAAATGTTTCCCATATATATACAATACAGATAAAAAAACACAACATTTTTTAAGCCCAATCACAGGGCACAACATGTCTAGGAGGGAGGAGCCAGGCCCGTGACATCACGTCACTTCCTCGCCGATACAGGATGGTGAGCTGGCTGATGACAGTTACTGCTTAGTGCTTTGTCAGTTTGTTTCATGTAAGTGTATTCTATTGTGGGGGATTTAATAAACCTTTAAAAGCAGAGTACACTATGTTTGTGCCTTTGTATTTCATGTGATGTGCATATGGGGATTATATGATTACATTGGAGAGCAGAAATATCTGAGCATCAATTTATCTGCATATTCGTAATAAAATAAAACAAGATTTGAACAGATACCCTGATGGCAGGTTATTCTGGCTGGGCAGGATAAACGTGATTAAAATTATGACTTTCCCAATGGCTCTTTATATTTTTCAGGCCCTTTCGATAAATATACTAGTGGCCCACTTTAAAACTCTTAGGTCACTATTAAAGAGATTTTGTTGGAAACACAAAGGCCCCTGTGTTACTTACAAAATACAACATGTAGATGTGAGCGCTATATTCAGTATAATCAGAAAACAGTTATGGCTCCCAAAGATCTGGTTATTAATGGTGAAGAATGAATGGGGCGGTTGGTTGATAAACAACTAATAACATAAATAACTGGGTGATCAAAAACAACAGACTCTAAGCTGTTAAAGTCCAAAAGGGAACTGGATAATAGTCCAATGGAAGCAGTTGTAGAAGGCAGCCCTGTTGATAAAGAAGAAGCAATCCTCTGGATACTGTAGGAGAAGAACAACAAGGGCGCCACTCTAAGTGCAATATTTAAAAAAGATTTTAATGAATCTTAAAAACAGGTACTCACAAGGGTACATGTAATCAGGCATGTAAGTGATATGCAAGTAGTGCCAGGTGTCCCAGGGGTATAGTCCGGTCACATCTTATGGTGTCGTTCCGCTTGTGGAGACAGGCTGCGCTGATGTATTGTCGGCAGATCCGGCCGACAATACGCGTTTGCGGAGCTACGCTCCTTCCTCAGGCCTGAGGAAGGAGCGTAGCTCCGCAAACGCGTCGCCTATTCGCTATCCTTGCATGGACCCGGAAGTGCTCTCGCTCCCCCAGATCACATACAGTGCGTTCCAGCGGCCGGATCTGCCGACAATACATCAGTGCAGCCTGTCTCCACAAGCGGAACGACACCATAAGATGTGACCGGACTATACCCCTGGGACACCTGGCACTACCTGCATATCACTTACATGCCTGATTACATGTACCCTTGTGAGTACCTGTTTTTAAGATTCATTAAAATCTTTTTTAAATATTGCACTTAGAGTGGCGCCCTTGTTGTTCTTCTCTTACTTACAAAATACTCACTAGACGTAAGTCATCTGGGGGTTTGTCTCTACCAGACCTTAAGATGTACCATAAAGCAGCAGTACTGGTGAGAATAATCGACTGGACACAAACAGTAGGGCTCCTTTTAAAAACTGGGTACAACTGGAAGAAAATATAAGTTAAACATCTCTAGGCCAGTCCACTTGGTTGCCGAGGCAGTACAGAGGCCTGTCTATGGACTTTGCCTCTATTACATCAGAAACATTAAGAGCTTGGGACAACCTATATAAAAGCATGAAATGGCAGTATAATAGTCCCTTAATGCCTCTCTCAGGCACAAATTACTTCCCAGGAGACTCAACAGGAAGTGACAATGACAGCAGCGGCCGCGCAGCCTCAGTGCATTTCACTGAGTAAGCGTCTTCAGGAAGCTTCCTGAAGACATTTACTTAGCAAAATGCATTGAGGCTGCGTGGCCGCTGATGTTGCTAAGTAAGCATCTTCAGGAAGCTTCCTGAAGACACTTACTTAGTGTAATGCATTGAGGCTGCGCGGCCACTGCTGTCATTGACACTTCCTGACAAGTCTTCTGTGGGCATTTGCTTGTGCTGACTCTCAGATGAACGGAGTGTGGGATCCCTGCTTCAGGCTGTTTAAGTTGGTGCTGAAGGTAGCACAGGAAAAAGTGAGTTCTATTCTGATTTTAACTCTTATCGTGGGAAAATAAACATATTGCACTATTACGGCTGTTATGCATTTTTTTGGGTATTTGGTAAACCACAGAGGAGGATACTAGAAGAAGTATTAGTTTGCTGTTACCATGTGGCTGGAAGTGATTTGTGAATATTCATTCTAACCCCAGTGTCTTAAGGCTTGTTAAAGTTTGATGTTTGGCAAGTGTACATCTGTAACACACTGTGGTGGAGCACCTACAAGCTAATATTGAAGCACCCTTCACTTCTGAGCACGGTGTTTGGAGGACTATGATAAGAAGATTTTGTGTTTCTTTTGGGAATATTTTGTGACTTTTTTTTTCATTTTTTAGCATCTACACACTGTGAAGATTTATATATTCTTTAAACAAAATTATTTTCATGGACATTTATATACATTGCACTTTGTGACAGTGGTGTATTCAGGTTTTGTGCTGCCCTAGGCCTGACTAAACTCATGCACCCCCCTAATTTAAATACAACCCGCCCCTTCCTGCCGAAGCCATGCCCCTTCCTGTTTAAGACCCATTCTATCATCTGTTAACCACACCCCTTCCTCTTTAGGCTCATTTGGCACCTTTCAGGGGAGAGGGGGGAACAGATACCTGTTTTTGACAGGTACCCTTCCCCACTTTCGGGAGACTGTGCTGCCCCCTCTGAAGTTCGGCCCCACTCCTCCTTCCTCCACTGGGCCAAGCAGAATGTGCAGTAGGGAACCGGCCGGTTTCCCTTACCATGAACGATGATGGCAAAACCCGAGAGCAAATCCGAACATCGGCTGAGGTGACGACATTGTGGGATTCCTGGACAGGTAAGTGCCCTAATATTAAAATGCCCAAAAATGGAGAGCAACTGAGCATGTGCAGAAAAGAGTGAGGCAGCGTATTATTGGATTTTAAACAGTATTGGGATTTTTTTTTATGTTTTACATAGCTATATCTGCAAAAGGGGCCAGCCTGAAGTGATCTAGTAGGACTTAATTTTCTGACTAAAGTTCCACTTTAAGGTGAGCAGGTTTTTCACCTGGTGGTGGAGGTGCACAGAAGCACGAAGAAGTTTTGAAGACACTTTGGTGTTTTTTCTTGTCACTTTATAAACACTGAAATATTTTTAATTTTACTATTGGAACTATTTTGTTTTTTTATATCTAATATTTGATATATTTTTTCACTGTTTGCATTTTGGTAGTTGACATATTTAGGATATATAAGTGTATTTGGAAGGTGTTGCACAACACTATTGAGTAGTAAATTATAAATAAGACAAGTTCCTCCTGCATATTCCCTAAGAAAGTTCTAATTTTAGTCACCTAATCTAGAACACCGGATGCTAATTTCAGAAATGTACAGTAGTGGACAAATCCGAATTTTTGTTTTTTTAGATCATGATAATGAATACACGGGGGTTGATTTACTAAAACTGGAGAGTGCAAAATCTGGTGCAGCTCTGCATAGAAACCAATCAGCTTCCAATTTTTGTTTTTGTCAAAGATTTATTGAACAAGCCGAAGCTAGAAGCTGATTGGCTACCATGCACAGCTGCACCAGATTTTGCACTCTCCAGTTTTGATAAATCAGCCCCACTATGTCAGTTTTACTTGTCATTTGTTCAAGACCATCATCTTTATGTGTATGCAGTGTGCACTATTGGAATCAAGATCTAGTATTTGATTTTCCAACCATATTGAAAAGGACCATTTCCATGGGGTGTACTTACTTTTTCACATGACTGTATATAATTTGCACCCATAATATTTTCATCTGCACACATCTTAGAGGTGTGTGTAGGTCTAAAAAGGGGTGACATGTTTGTCTAAAAAAAAAACCTATAATAGCCACGTTGGCAAAGTTTGCTAGAGACAGCAGATTTTCAAAAGATAGACTTTAATCACACAACAGTAAAAAGAGAAACATTTACATAACCCTGTTTAGCAGTATATATTCTACTCTTTTAACGCTGTATAATATATAGTTTTTTTTTTTTTAATTATCACCTATCTTGAAAGTGAAAAATATCCCTGCAGGGAATCCTGTAATGATGGTAAAGTTCTTTTGTCAAATTTCAATTTAAAATAATACAGTAAAAAAGGATGTTTAATGAGAGCATTGGTGACACAGTTGGCAGTAACATTGTGAGCTTGGCAGAGGCTATATCTGCTGATGTAAATGACTGATGTAAATAATATATCATTCTATTATCCACCAGGTACTAAGCCATCGGGGTATGCAGTCTTGGCCTATTTTAGTATTAATATAACATTACAGTGTAGTTAGCTGGGGTACATTTAACGTGTACTGACAGTATGAATGTATGTGCTTATTTGTTTTTAATGAAACAGCAGTTTAATAGAATATAAAAAGGAAAGACATGGCATGATGCTTATAAAATGTAATCTTGCACATATACAAACACAATATTTACATTGCAGAACACCCACTACATGAGGAGTCCATAATTATAAATTGTATATGTACAGTCTGAAAAAAATACCGCTTTCCCTGATTATGAAAAAAGTACTACCCACAAGCATGACAAGCTCAGACAATGTTGGTCAGAAAGTGGAAGTAGTTATGACCAAATTGAGCAGAGTCCATCCCACCTGTAGGTGGTGCTTAGAGTGGTTCTAAACATAATTTTTTTTTTTTTTACCCTAATACCTATCTGCATTAGGGTGAAAAATGCCCCACTAACTGTTCCCCCCATCCCTAAACACTTATGCAACATACACACGAGTGGACTTTACGGCAGACTTTGTCCTGCAGACCTATTGACGGACTTTAAGACGGACTTTCCGAATGAACGGACTTGCCTACACACGATCAACCAAAGTCCAACAAATTCGTACGTGATGACGTATGACCGCACTAAAACATGGAAGTTCATAGCCAGTAGCCAATAGCTGCCCTAGCGTTGGTTTTTGTCCGTCGGACTAGCATACAGACGGGCGGACTTTTCGACCGGACTCGAGTCCTTTGAAAAGATTTGAAACATGTTTCATTTCTAGAAATAAACAAAAATACCGCGCTGTGATAAGATGGCCAAAACAGTTTTTGACCAGAGAAACAAACAAAAATTAAATGACTAATGACACCTAGAAAAAAGCTGCTGCTATAAGTGAGATACACACCTGTTCAAATAAATAATAATAAATAACAGCGCTAGATAAACTACAAAAATTGCAATATTATTGAGTGAATAACAATATTGTATGTGACATAAACATTAATAATAAACAATAGTGATAGACTATTCCATAAACCCCGTTCACGTGAATTTAAATGTAAAAACGACAACTCTGTAAGTGAACATAAGGAAAGTCCATCTGAGTGCAAGAAGAAAAAAGTCCGGAGATATAAATCAGATTCTTCTTAATGTTGTAAAGATAGATAGCTAATTGATTCCTCCACCGCACCACTGTGTTAACACCAGTACAATAATGTGCTTACCACAAGGCAAGCCTAGACAAGCCTGTAACCTTAACCCGGTCAGGGCCTTTAGCCAATGGGGATGATTGGACGGCGATAATCCACTACACCATCTATAAGGATCAGCTACAGCAAGAAACCCTCCATATGCACCTCCAAAGCACCGGAACAGTTTACCATTCTCAGTGTCAGTGCTTGTTGTACAAAAAAAAGTACAACAAGACATGTTGCTAATACTAGACATGTGCTCTACCGAAAAATTTGTTTAGTTTAATTTTCGTTTTTTTATTTTTTATTTATCGGATCATGCGTGATAATCGGCATTCGTTACTTTGGATTAGGGATGAACCCGCGGTTCGAGTTGAACATCAGGTGTTCGTTTGTTCTAAAACGAACCAAACATATGAGGCGTTCATGGGAAATTTGAGTGCCACGGAACGCCCCATAATGCACTGCAAGATCGCAGTGCATTGCTGTATGATGATTGGCCAAAGCATGCACCTGACCTGCATGCTTTGGCCAATCACAGCGCACTCTGCTGAGAAAGCCATAATTGGCCAAAGGCAGGGTGCCTTTGGCCAATCATGGCTCAGGGGGACTAAGTCCACATCCCACACTATATAAGCCTGCTTACATAGCGGGCGTGTATAGTGTGTTAACAGAGATAGATTGAGCTACATTAGGCAGGCAGGTTAGTTAGTGGCAGTGTATTTAATATATGCAGTAAAACGTTGGATTGCGAGCATAATTCTTTACAGAAACATGCTTGTAATCCAAAGCATTTGTATATCAAAGCGAATTTCCCCATAAGAAATAATAGAAACTCAAATGATTTGTTCCACAACCATTTATTCATAAGTCCTTCAGTTTATAGTCCATAAAAAAGAATATAGCAATGTGACCAGGTTGTGTAAACATAAAATGTCCATCCACAAATAGCCACCTCCACAAGGGGATTAAAAGCAAAATCCAGCAGGAGCTACAGAGTATAAAAGAGAAGAGAGGCGCCTCTAAGTGTAGCAATATGGTTACATTTAATGAAGGTACAATATTTACAACATCTTTTTGCGGTGACAACTGTTATAAAGCCAAGGGCGGGGCCACCCAGTGATGTCATTGGGTGACCCCGCCCCTTCTGACGTTGTGTGACCTCAGAGTGGGGCAGGGTTACCTGTTTACGCCCCCGGGTGGCCCCGTCCTTGCCTCTTTAACAGCTGTCAAAGTGAAAAGATGGCAGTGGATGGGACACCTCCCATGGAGGTGGAGTTTTTCAGTTTTTCCTTTTTTTTTTCTCGGGCTCGTCGAAAGCCGTGATTGACGATGGATTTACATCCTGTCATTTTTACTTTTTTGGTGAATGGATACCTATTCACATAGGGGGGCCAGGATCTGGGGGCCTCCTTGTTTAAAGGGGCTTCCAGATTCTGATAAGCCCCCTGCCCGCAGACCCCCTTGTCCCTATCCACATAGGAACAAGGTGCTGTGGGGGGACCCCAAAGCACCCTTCCTATGTTGAGTGCAAGTGGCCTGGTACTGTTCAGGGGGGGCACTCTCCCCCCCCTTTTCCAGCAGCCTGCCAGGTTGCATGCTCGGATACGGTTCTGGTATGGATTTTGGGGGGACCCCCACGCCATTTTTTGAAAAATTTTGGTGTGGAGTTCCCCTTAATATCCATGACAGACCCAAAGGACCTGGTATGGACATTTTTTTCAATGAGTTTTTATGTGTATTGCTGGGATCCGGTAATACATTACAGCCGTGAGCAATTTTAAATGACTTTTTTCCTTTAGAAATGTCATTTTGCTGCAGTACTGTAAAAAAAACATGGGAAAGATGCGCTACTTTACAGGCAGACTAAAGGGACTCCCCAGGCATGATATTTAAAGGAATATTTCATTTTTATTGTTTCACTTTTTATTAAAATCACTGCTCCTGAAAAAACGGCAGTTTTAAAAACTTTTTTGCATTGATACATGTCCCCATACACTTTTTATGGCAAAAAATATAGTATATAAGCCTTTAAAATGAACACTTTTGATTTTTCACATTCGTGTCCCATAGACTTTAACAGTGTTCGCATGTTCGCACACATTTTTTGCCTGTTCGCATGTTCTGGTGCGAACCGAACCGGGGGGTGTTCGGGTCATCCCTACTTTGGACCATTCGTAGCTTCGGATGCATTCGTATTCGTTCCGTTACTTTTGTTTAGATGCTTTATTCGTTACTTCAGGATAATTCGTAACTTCAGATGCATTTGTATTCGTTACATTCACTAACCATTACTTTAGTCAAATTTGCAAGGAAATTCCAATGAAAATGTAAATCTAATTTATCCCAAATTAACTGCTATAGCGCAGAAACCTGAACAGAAGAATTACTGAATTCAGCTATTTTTCCTATAATTTAATCGTTTATAATAATAAATAATAATAATAAAAACAATAATAATAGGTAATAATTTATTTATAATAGAAAATACGAAAAACAAAATTATCCGAATGTAATTGATTCATTAAACTCGTAGGTTGAATCGTTTTTCGTTCTTTCAGGCTTTTGCATTTTCGGATTTTCGCCCTTTCGGATTTTCCTTCTTTCGGATTTTCGTGTGCCCCCTTAGCTCACGGCTTACTGAGGGGGGACTCACTCGGAAGAAGAAGGAGCAGACAGTGCCAGAGGAGACACAGAGTAGGTAAGTATAACATCTTTTTCATTGTAGGAAAAATGCCCTTAGTATCACTTAAACTACTTCAATAACAAACACTTTCACCCCTTCCTGCGCTGGCCAATTTTCAGCTTTCTGCGCTGTCAGATTTTCAATGACAATTACTTAGTCTTGTAACACTGTACTCAAAGGAAATTTTTTATTTTGACAGATAAAGCTTTGTTTCGGCGTTATTTATTGACCACTGAGTTTTACATTTTTTGCTTATTAAACAAAAAAAGACCAAAAAGATTTTTAAAAAAAGCGCTTTCCTAATTTCTGTTATAAAATTTTGCAAATAAAAAATATTTCCTCATAAATTTAGGCCAAAATGTATACTGCTATACTTCTTTGGTAAAAAAATAACCCAAATCAGTGTATATTATTTTGTTTGTAGGAAAGTTAGAGAGTCCACAAACCATATACTGTATATATATATATATATATATATATATATACACTCAATGACCACTTTATGAGGTACACCTGTTCGATTGCTTGGTAACACAAATTGCTAATTAGCCAATCCCATGGCAGCAACTCAATGCATTTTGGCATCTAGACATGGTGAAGACAACTTGCTGAAGTTCAAAGTTTAAGTGACTTTGAATGTGGCATGGTTTTTGGTGTCAGATGGTCTGGTCTGAGTATTTCAAAAACTGCTGTTCTACTGGGATTTTTACGCACAACCATCTCTAGGGTTTACAGAGTATAGTCCAAAAAAGAGAAAATATCCAGTGAGTGGCAGTTGTGTGGAGGAAAATGCCTTGTTGATGTCAGAGGAGAATGGGCCGACTGGTTCAAGATGATAGAAAGTCAACAGTAACTCAAATACCCACTCATTACACCCAAGGTATGCAGAATACCATCTCTGAACAACACATCAAACCATGTAGCAGATGGGTTACAGCAGCATAAGACCACATCGGGTGCAACTCCTGTCAGTTATTAACAAGAAACTCAGGCTAAAGTTCACACAGGCTCACCAAAATTGGGCAATAGAAGATTGGAAAAACGTTGCCTGGTCTGATGAGTCTCGATTTCAGCTGCGACATTCAGATGGTAAGGTCAGAATGTGGTGTAAACAACATAAAAGCATGGATCCATCCTGCCTTGTATCAATGGTTCAGGCTGGTGGTGGTGGTGTAATGGTGTGGGGCATATTTTCTTGGCACACTTTGGGCCCCTTTGTACCAGTTGAGCATTGTTTGAATGCCAATGGCCTTTACAGTCACCAGATCTCACCAGATCTCCATTCAATAGAGCACCGTGTGGATGTGGTGGAGTGGGAGATTCGCATCATGGATGTGCCACCGACAAATCCGCTGCAACAGCATGATGCTATCATGTCAATATGGAATGTCCATGCCCCCCCCCCCCCCCCCCAAAAAAAAATTAAGAAATTAAAAAAAAAAAGTTTACAACTTTTTTTTTGCATACTGTGACCAGTGCAGTACAGCGTTTTCATATCACTGGTGTGGCAGGGATCAGGTATACTGACTGGTGACAGGGTGTTAAAAAAATGATTTTTTTTTTTTAATATTTTTAAAAATGTCTTCTTTTTAAATATTTTTAAAAAGTATTCTTTTTACAATATTTTTTATATGCTGCCTTGGTATACTGATCTGTCATCCGCTGTGTCCAGTGGACACAGACAGTGACAGATAAAGCCACAGCGCAGCTGCCAGAGCGCACAGGAAGACGCGACTGTGAGGACATCATATGATGTGCTTCCGGATCCAGGGAGCTCCCGTCCAGCCGTCATTTTACAATAGGCTGGACAGGAATTGGTTAAGGAATAGCCAGTATTATTAGCCTGTCATGGTGTTTACCTATCTGTCTGTTCATCTGTATGAGCTGGTATTCATCCATGGCCATTAGGGATGGGCTCAATGTTCGAGTCGAACATAAGTTTGACCTGAACATCAGCTGTTCGTTTATTCGTAGAACAAACATGTGGGATGCTCGTGGCAAGTTCGCCACGGAGCGCCCCATAATGCACTGCGAGATCGCAGTGCATTGATGGCTGCTGATTGGCCAAAGCATGCACCTGACATGCATGCTTTGGCCAATCACATTTCTCAGGGGCTAAGTCCATGCCCCACACTATATAAGGCTGCTGCTTACACCGCGGCCGTGTATAGTGAATAAATAGAGATTAGGCAGATAGTGTATAGTGCAGTCCGTATAGTATATATAATACAGTTCAGAGTATATAGTGCAGTCCGTGTAGTATATATAATACAGTGCAGAGTATATAGTGCAGTCAGTATAGTATATATAATACAGTTCTCAGTATATAGTGCATACTTGGCAACTGTCCCGAGACATTCCCGGGACTTGGACGCCATTCCCGAATTTCTGGTGTCCCGGGAAATGTCCCGAGAAATCCGGTTCTTCGCGATTCGCCGCCGCCGCTGCTAGAGGTCCGCGGCCGGCGGAGACAATGTCTCCGCCGGCCGCCATTTTGATGAAGTTCAGGAAGACGGCTAGGGGGGCTAGACGGAGCTCCTGTGTCGCCGCCCACCCTCCGCCCCGCTCAGCCTCACCCCGCCTCGCCTACTCCCCGCCCCTTTCCATATCAGACTGGCAGCGGGGCGGGGGGTAGGCGGGGCGAGGCGGGGTGAGGTGGAGCGGGACGTCTAGCCCCCCCAGCCGTCTTCCTGTCTGATATGGAAAGGGGCGGGGGTTCTAGCCATGCTGCGGACACTACTAGGACACCTCTGAGGTAGGGGGGGGCGCACCGCTGTGGGACTCCTGATGTGAGGGGGGGCTCCTTTGGGGACACACACCTGATGCAAGGGGGGCTCCACTGGGGACACACACCTGATGCAAGGGGGGCTCCACTGGGAATACCTGATGTAAGGGGGGCTCTACTGGGGACACCTGATGTGAGGGGGGGTCCACTGGGGACACCTGATGTGAGGGGGGGCTCCACTGGGGACACCTGATGTGAGGCAGGGTCCACTGGGGACACCTGATGTGAGGGGGGCTCCACTGGGGACACCTGATGTGAGGGGGGGCTCTGCCGGGGACACCTGATGCAAGGGGGGCTCCGCAGGGGACACCTGATGTGAGGGGGAGCTCCGCCGGGAACACCTGATGTGAGGGGGAGCTCCGCCGGGGACACCTGATGTGAGGGGGAGCTCCGCCGGGGACAACTGAAGTGAGGGGGAGCTCCGCCGGGGACACCTGATGTGAGGGGGAGCTCCGCCGGGGACACCTGATGTGAGGGGGAGCTCATAGGAATATTTTTCCTAAGCCACACCTACAAATGAATGCCCCGCCCCCTAATTATTGTATGGCTCCTCCTACAGCCACAAAAGTGTCCCACATTTATTTTTTACAATGTTGGCAACTATGTATAGTGCAGTCAGTGTAGTATATATAATACAGTTCACAGTATATAGTGTAGTACAGTGATCATCAACCCTGTCCTCAGGGCCCACTAACAGGCCAGATTTGCAAGATAACTGAAATACATCACAGGGGATATCATTTGCTGCTCAGTGATTGCAGAATTCTAGTCTGCATCTCCCCAAGGTAATACATAAAACCTGGCCTGTTAGTGCGCCCTTAGGACAGGGTTGATGACCATTGGTGTATTATATATAATACAGTGCAGAGTATATAGTGTAGTCCGTGTAGTATATATAATACAGTTCACAGTATATAGTGCAGTCCACGTAGTATATATAATACAGTTCAGAGTATATAGTGCAGTCCACGTAGTATATGTAATACAGTTCAGAGTACAGTAAAACCTTGGATTGCAAGCATAATTCGTTCCAGAAACATGCTTGTAATCAAAATCATTTGTATATCAAAGCGAATTTCCCCATAAGAAATCATGGAAACTTAAATGACTTGTTCCACAACCATTTATTCATAGGTCCTTATAGTCCATATAAAAAGATTATAGCAATGTGATAGGTTGTGTAAGCATAAAATGTCCATCCACAAATGGCAGCCTCCACAAGGGGATTAGAAGCAAAATCCAGCAGGAGCTACAGAGTATAAAAGAGAAGAGAGGTGCCTCTAAGTGTAGCAATATAGTTACATGTTATAGTAACTATAGTTAGTATAGTAACTATATATAGTTACAGTTTAATGAAGGTACAACATTTAGCAACTCACATGGTTGATGATTAAAAGAGGCACATCTAAGTATGCAGGCATCCGAGGTAAAGCTGTCCACATAGATCATCCTCCGCTCCGCCGGCTCTCACCGCTTTCAGTCTGCAATCATGACTGGGAAGACAACCCTGCAGTAGAGTGATCTGAAAGCGAGCCTTGAACCGCTCATGGAGCGGAGAGTGGAAGGGACGATGTCGATGGTGGTGAGGAGGATGGTCTATGTGGACAGCTTTACCCCGGATGCCTGCATACATAGATGTGCCTCTTTCAATCATCAGCCATGTGAGTTGCTAAATGTTGTAACTTCATTAAATGTAACCACATTGCTACACTTAGAGCTGCCTCTCTTCTCTGTTATTCAGTTGGGACATGACGCTACTTGTATATCAAGACATCGCTTGTATATCAAGTCAAAATTAATTTAAAAAAGATTTTTGCTTTTCTTGCAAAACGCTCTCAAACCAAGTTACTCCCAAACCAAGGTTTTACTGTATATAGTGCAGTCCGTGTAGTATATATAATACAGTGCATAGTATATAGTGCAGTCCGTATATTATATATAACCCCAAAGCACCCTCCCCATGTTGAGGGCATGTGGCCTGGTATGGTTCAGGAAGGGGGCGCTCGCTCGTCCCCACCCCCATCCTGACCTGTCAGGCTGCATGCTCGGATCAGGCAGACTAAGGAGACCCCCCAGGCACGATATTTAAAGGAATATTTCATTTTTATTGTTTCACTTTAAGCATCAATAAAATCACTGCTCCTGAAAAAACAATCGTTTTAAAAACTTTGCATTGATACATGTCTCCTAGGGCAGTACCCGGGTCCCCATACTCTTTTTATGGCAATAGCTTGCATATAAGCCTTTAAATTAGGACTTTTGATTTTTCATGCTCGTGTCCCATAAACTTTAATACGGTTTGCATGTTCACTAGAACGTTTTGCCTGTTCAAAGTGCTCTGGTGCAAACCGAACTGGGGGGTGTTCGGCCCATCCCTAACGGGCATAAATCTATAGGTAGATTTACAAAAAGAGTACATTTTTTACTTAGCCAATTGAATCTGTGTTTGTTTTGAACACATAACTCATGTACAGAAGAATTTCATCATGTAGCAATTTTCTTTGCACATTATTGAATTCCTGTATTCTCCCTGGGAGGAGCCTAGGCTGAGAGCCCTTTTCGTCCACTGATCCAACATAGAGGCTACTTAGGAGTGGACAACTCTGAATCGCACTATATGTATTAGAGATGAGGCGATGAGATGATGTTTGTGGTCCAATTTAGCAGAGCAACCTAGGATGACAATGCCACTCTGCAGTAAGTGAGTGTCATCCTAGGACAGGAATGGTGGTATTGGCAGAATCACCCGGAGAAAATAATGAAAAAATACCAGAATTAAATAAACTAATGCAGCCACCACATCTAAGGACTGTGAGCTTCAAAATATTCAAGTGTAAGTTCAACTTACAGAAAAATCTGTAAGGTGAACTTACACAGGTCTCCCTCCTCACCTCCCCCCACCCCGGTCCCGCTGACCTGTACCTCCGCAATCTCCCGTTTTAAGCCCCGGTATATCTGTGTCAGGAGCCTGGGGCTTATAAAACCTCTATCCATCCTGGCATCTTCTGCATAGCTGACAGGAGGGGCTATGAGGCTGCTGATTGGTTGGCGCCGCCCATGTGACGGTGCTGTCCAATTAGAATGCTCCAAAATGTCCCCCTAATGGGGGACATTTTGGCCATTCAGCTCACAGGATTTCTAAGCCCTGGGCTCCTGCTGTGGATATACCGGGGCTTAGAACAGGAGAATGTGGCAGTACAGGTCAGCGGAACGGAGGGGGGCGAGGAGGGGCATCTGTGTATTGTCACCTTACAGAGTTTTCTGTAAAGGTAAACTTACCCTTTAAAGTTGACAATGTTAAAGGCTACACCCATATTTAGAGTATATTATGTAACATGCATGCAGCTGTGAAGAAGCTGACCTTCCTCAACCACTCCACCCCCACCCCTCCGACGACGGGCAGGGGTTCCTCTCTCCGCACCCTCCGCCACATTTTAAAAACAGAGCAGTTGTGTAGAGCTACACCCACACAGCCGTGTCATTCATTCACAGCAATCTGTGAATAAATTAACTACAAGTGCCATCTTCCAGTGGGACTACGAGAACTATGCTGATGAGCATCCTCGTAGTTCATTGACTCTTCCTGCACATCAATAAATGTCTGACTGTACAGGAGGTACAGGCAGACACCTGTACGGAGTGACTGCAGGAGTCTGACATTGTACCCGCAATCCAGTGATTCCGGGTACAAAGCTTTGCAGGCTGCAAAAAAAAAGGTTTTTGCCTGCAAAATCATGTGCATTTTTAATTTTCTTTACAAAAAGTGAACTTAGCCTTTACATTTTTGATTAGCAGATTTAAATCCACATATAATGTATACTTATTACAAAGCTAATTTTTGTATTACCCATTATTCCTTTAGTATACTGCATTGTACAGATAAATAGCATATTGCAAATTACATCCAGATAAGTTGTATACTGATAGACCCTAGAAGGCATTGGGAAAGACAGATGAGAAAATACTAGTCCAGAAAAAAAATCATATGGCAAGACAGAGAGCAGGGTTGGTTATAAAAGCAATCAATACCTCTTCTGATCTTTACCTTATCTACACAGCTTCTGGAATGTTTTCAGATTTGGTATTACATACCATTGTTATTGTCAGACTGATAGCTCCTTGCTTGAAGCACTATGTTCTGATTAGGCTCGCTAAATTGAATTGGTCATTGGCAGATATAGCAGGACTTCTGAGATCATGGACCTCACCAGGTGGACTGAATTGATGCTGAAATGACTACTTTTGCTACAAATTGTATGTTATAATTTATCATTTTTGCTATAAGCAAATAAAGTCATCATTCTCAGACAGCAACCGTAGTCCTATATATTGTGTGTATTTTATTATTCACTAGAAGCACATTGGAGGACTTTAATGAAAACTTTAGTGGTCTTTGGCTAAGTATAAAACATTTTACACTATATGTAATTATGATTATTGTTTATTAAAAAAAAATATTCTATGCTTATTATAGGGTAAGTTAATGCTACAGTACTTTAAAAAAATGCTGACCTAATGAGATAGCGTAGTATTAGCTCTGAACTTCTTGACTTCCTGTCAGGTCTAGACAGCTTTGTCTCCACTGGGAAAGGAAGAATAATGTGTGGGTGTGTGTCATTCACTCAGGCCTTCAAAAATGTAATAGGTAGTCAGGAAATTAGATGTTAATTTATGCCCCTAGGATGCCTAAAAGTGCTTCTTAGATGTTGGGCCTCTCTATTTGGCCAGGCAGTGGAAATGTCACACACATGTGATATTGCCATACTCAGGAGGAGTAGCAGAATGTATTTTAGGGTGCAATTATTAATATGCACATGCTATGTGTTAGAAATATCGTATAAATTGACAACTTTGTGTAAAAATAAATAAATAAATAAATAAGTTTTCATTTTCTTTCCACATTTTCCAAAAAACTTTTGGAAAAAATTACATGTTCAAAAGACTCATTATGCCTCATAGAATATACATTAGGGTGTTTGCTTTGCAAAATTGGGTCATTTTGTGGGTAATTCAATTGTCCTGGTATCCCAGGGCCTTCAAAAATTTGATAGCTAGTAAGAAAATTAAATGTATAATTTATGCCCCTAAAACACTTGAAGGTGTTCCGTGGATGCTGGGCCTCTCTATGTGGCTAGGCTGTGAAAAAGTCTCACACATGTGATATCGCCATACTCAGAAGGAATAACAGAATGTATTTTGGGGTGTAATTGCAAGTATGCTTATGCCATGTGTGAGAAATAACTTGTTAATATGACAATTATGTGAAAAAAATGGTTTCTTAACCAGTTGCCGACCGCCTCACGATGATATACGTCGGCAGAATGGCACGGGCAGGCAGAATCACATACCAGTATTTTCCGTTCCGGCGCCAAGGAGAGAAGACATCCGAGTGAGTGCACAACACACACACACACACAGTAGAACATGCCAGGAATACATTACACCCCCTTTACCCGACGATCACCCCCTAATCACCCCTCCCCCCCCCCCCCCCGTCACACTGACACCAAGCAGTTTTTTTTTCTGATTACTGCATTGGTGTCAGTTTGTGACAGTTAGTGTGGTAGGGCAGTTAGTGTTAGCCCCCTTTAGGTCTAGGGTACCCCCCTAACCCCCCCAATAAAGTTTTAACCCCTTGATCACCCCCCGTCGCCAGTGTCACTAAGCGAACATTTTTCTGATCGCTGTATTAGTGTCACTGGTGACGCTAGTTAGGGAGGTAAATATTTAGGTTCGCCGTCAGCGTTTTATAGCGTCAGGGACCCCCATATACTATCTAATAAATGTTTTAACACCTTGATTGCCACCTAGTTAACCCTTTCACCAGTGATCACTGTATAACTGTTACGGTTGACGCTGGTTAGTTAGTTTATTTTTTATAGTGTCAGGGCACCCGCCGTTTATTACCGAATAAAGGTTTAGCCCCCTGATCTCCCGGCGGTGATATGCGTCGCCCCAGGCAGCGTCAGGTTAGCGCCAGTACCGCTAACACCCACGCACGCAGCATGCGCCCCTCTTAGTGGTATAGTATCTGAACGGATGAATATCTGATCCGATCAGATCTATACTAGCGTCCCCAGCAGTTTAGGGTTCCCAAAAACGCAGTCTTAGAGGGATCAGCACAGATACCTGCTAGCACCTGCGTTTTGCCCCTCCGCCCGGCCCAGCCCAGCCCACCCAAGTGTAGTATGGATCGATCACTGTCACTTACAAAACACTAAACACACATAACTGCAGTGTTCGCAGAGTCAGGCCTGATCCCTGCAATCGCTAACAGTTTTTTTTGGTAGCGTTTTGGTGAACTGGCAAGCACCAGCCCCAAGCAGCGTCAGGTTAGTGCCAGTAGCGCTAACACCCACGCACGCACCGTACACCTCCCTTAGTGGTATAGTATCTGAACAGATCAATATCTGATCTGATCAGATCTATACTAGCGTCCCCAGCAGTTTAGGGTTCCCAAAAATGCAGTGTTAGCGGGATCAGCCCAGATACCTGCTAGCACCTGCGTTTTGCCCCTTCGCCCGGCCCAGCCCAGCCCAGCCCACCCAAGTGCAGTATCGATTGATCACTGTCACTTACAAAACACTAAGCACATAACTGCAGCGTTCGCAGAGTCAGGCCTGATCCCTGCGATCGCTAACAGTTTTTTTGGTAGCGTTTTGGTGAACTAGCGGCCTAGTACAGTACCGGTCGTAGTCAAACCAGCACTGCAGTAACACTTGGTGACGTGGCGAGTCCCATAAGTGCAGTTCAAGCTGGTGAGGTGGCAAGCACAAGTAGTGTGCCACCAAGAAGAAGACAAACACAGGCCCGTCGTGCCCATAATGCCCTTCCTGCTGCATTCGCCAATCCTAATAATTGGGAACCCACCACTTCTGCAGCACCCGTACTTCCCCCATTCACATCCCCAACCAAATGCAGTCGGCTGCATGAGAGGCATTTTCTTTATATCCTCCCGAGTACCCCTACCCAACGAACCCCCCCAAAAAAGATGTCCTGTCTGCAGCAAGCGTGGATATAGGTGTGACACCCGCTATTATTGTCCCTCCTGTCCTGACAATCCTGGTCTTTGCATTGGAATGTTTTCAACGCTACCATACACTAGTTGAGTATTAGCGTACAGCATTGCACAGACTAGGCACACTAACACAGGGTCTCCCAAGATGCCATCGCATTTTGAGCCGGAACGCATTTTGAGGAACCGGTTACAGTTATAAAAGTTACAGTTACAAAAAAAAGTGTAAAAAAAAAAAAAAAACACAAAAAAATATATAAAATAAAAAAAATAGTTGTCGTTTTATTGTTCTCTCTCTCTCTATTTTCTCTCTATTGTTCTGCTCTTTTTTACTGTATTCTATTCTGCAATGTTTTATTGTTATTATGATTTATCATGTTTGCTTTTCAGGTATGCAATTTTTTATACTTTACCGTTTACTGTGTTTTATTGTTAACCATTTTTTTGTCTTCAGGTACGCCATTCACGACTTTGAGTGGTTATACCAGAATGATGCCTGCAGCGGTCGGCTTTCATGTAAAAGCAATCGGCTTTCATGTAAAAGCAATCCTAGTGGCTAATTAGCCTCTAGACTGCTTTTACAAGCAGTGGGAGGTAATGACCCCCCCACCATCTTCCGTGTTTTTCTCTGGCTCTTCTGTCTCAACAGGGAACCTGAGAATGCAGCCGGTGATTCAACCAGCTGACCATAGAGCTGATCAGAGACCAGAGTGGCTCCAAACATCTCTATGGCCTAAGAAACCGGAAGCTACGAGCATTTCATGACTTAGATTTCGCCAGATGTAAACAGCGCCATTGGGAAATTGGGAAAGCATTTTATCACACCGATCTTGGTGTGGTCAGATGCTTTGAGGGCAGAGGAGAGATCTAGAGTCTAATAGACCCCAATTTTTTCAAAAAAGAGTACCTGTCACTACCTATTGCTATCACAGGGGATATTTACATTCCCTGAGATAACAATAAAAATGATTTTAAAAAAATGAAAGGAACAGTTTAAAAATAAGATAAAAAAGCAAAAAAATTATAAAGAAAAAAAAAAAGCACCCCTGTCCCCCCCTGCTCTCGCACTAAGGTGAACGCAAGCGTCGGTCTGGCGTCAAATGTAAACAGCAATTGCACCATGCATGTGAGGTATCACCGCGAAGGTCAGATCGAGGGCAGTAATTTTAGCAGTAGACCTCCTCTGTAAATCTAAAGTGGTAACCTGTAAAGGCTTTTAAAGGCTTTTAAAAATGTATTTAGTTTTTGGCCACTGCACGTTTGTGCGCAATTTTAAAGCATGTCATGTTTGGTATCCATGTACTCGGCCCAAGATCATATTTTTTATTTCATCAAACATTTGGGCAATATAGTGTGTTTTAGTGCATTAAAAGTGTGTTTTTTCCCCAAAAAAATGCGTTTTCATTGCGCAAATACTGTGTGAAAAAAAATGAAACACCCACCATTTTAATCTGTAGGGCATTTGCTTTAAAAAAATATATAATGTTTGGGGGTTCAAAGTAATTTTCTTGCAAAAAAAAATAATTTTTTCATGTAAACAAAAAGTATCAGAAAGGGCTTTGTCTTCAAGTGGTTAAAAGAGTGGGTGATGTGTGACATAAGCTTCTAAATGTTGTGCATAAAATGCCAGGACAGTTCAAACCCCCCCAAATGACCCCATTTTGGAAAGTAGACACCCCCAGCTATTTGCTGAGAGGCATGTCGAGTTCATGGAATATTTTATATTGTGACACAAGTTGCGGGAAAAAGACACATTTTTTTTTTTTTTGCACAAAGTTGTCACTAAATGATATATTGCTCAAACATGCCATGGGAATATGTGAAATTACACCCCAAAATACATTCTGTTGCTTCTCCTGAGTACAGGGATACCACATGTGTGAGACTTTTTGGGAGCCTAGCCGCGTACAGTACCCCGAAAACCAAGCACCGCCTTAAGGCTTTCTAAGGGCGTAAATTTTTGATTTCACTCTTCACTGCCTATCACAGTTTCGGAGGCCATGGAATGCCCAGGTGGCACAACCCCCCCCCCCCCCCCAAATGACCCTATTTTGGAAAGTAGACACCCCAAGCTATTTGCTGAGAGATATAGTGAGTATTTTGCAGACCTCACTTTTTGTCACAAAGTTTTGAAAATTGAAAAAAGAAAAAAAATGTTTTTCTTGTCTTTCTTTATTTTCAAAAACAAATGAGAGCTGCAAAATACTCACCATGCCTCTCAGCAAATAGCTTGGGGTGTCTACTTTCCAAAATGGGGTCATTGGGGGGGAGGTTAGTGTCACCTGGGCATTCCATGGCCTCCGAAACTGTGATAGGCAGTGAAGAGTGAAATCAAAAATTTACGTCCTTAGAAATCCTGAAGGCGGTGATTGGTTTTCGGGGCCCCGTACGCGGCTAGGCTCCCAAAAAGTCCCACACATGTGGTATCCCCATACTCAGAAGAAGCAGCTAAATGTATTTTGGGGTGCAATTCCACATATGCCCATGGCCTGTGTGAGCAATATATCATTTAGTGAAAACTTTTTATAAATTTTTTTTTTTTTTTTGTCATTATTCAATCACTTGGGACAAAAAAATTAATATTCAATGGGCTCAACATGCCTCTCAGCAATTTCCTTGGGGTGTCTACTTTCCAAAATGGGGTAATTTGGGGGGGGGGGTTGTACTGCCCTGCCATTCTAGCACCTCAAGAAATGACATAGGCAGTCATAAACTAAAAGCTGTGTAAATTCCAGAAAATGTACCCTAGTTTGTAGACGCTATAACTTTTGCGCAAACCAATAAATATACGCTTATTGACATTTTTTTATCAAAGATATGTGGCCGAATACATTTTGGCCTAAATGTATGACTGAAATTGAGTTTATTGGATTTTTTTTATAAAAAAGTAGAGAATATCATTTTTTTCCAAAAAATTTTGGCCTTTTTCCGTTTATAACGCAAAAAATAAAAACCGCAGAGGTGATCAAATACCATCAAAAGAAAGCTCTATTTGTGGAAAGAAAAGGATGCAAATTTTGTTTGGGTACAGCATTGCATGACCACGCAATTAGCAGTTAAAGCGACGCAGTGCCAAATTGTAAAAAGTGCTCTGGTCAGGAAGGGGGTAAATCCTTCCGGGGCTGAAGTGGTTAATTTTCCAAACATTTGTGGGGAAAGAATTACAACTTAAAAATAAACTCACCATGTCTTACTAAATACCTTGGACTGTCCACTTCCCAAAAAGGGGTCATTTTGGGGGTATTTGTAGTATCCTGACATTGTAGGGCCTTAAGAAATTAGATAAGCAGTGATTACATCAGGATTGATCAATTTTCAATGATATGTAGCATAGCTTGTAGGCACTATAACTTTCATACAAACCAATTATTACATACTTATTTTGATTTTTTTTTTACCAAAGACATGTAGCACAATACACACTGGCCTAAATGTATGACAAAATTTGATTTTATTGGATATTTTTTTTATAACAGAAAGTATAAAATATAGGGTTTTTATCAAAATGTTCACTCTTTTTTCGCTCATATCACAAAAAAAAATAAAACACAGAGTGGTGATTGAATACCAGCAAAAGAAAGCACTGTGTGAAAAAATTTTCATTTGGGTACAGTGTAGCATGACTGAGTAATTGTCATTCAAAGTTTGAGAGCACTGAAAGATGAAAATTGGTCTGGGCAGAAAGGGGGTAAAAGTGTCCAGCATTGAGGTGGTTAAATAAAGAATTTGCAAAAGAAAAAATTGAAATATATATATTGAAAAATCATGACAGTTGTAATTAATCTATACATGAATTTTAAACCAAACAAAATGCACATTCAAATTCAAAAGATCAGTGTACCTTTTTTTCTTTATTGTTTTGATAATTTAATAGGTGATACCTGGATCAAGAGATTTGGTTTATCTAGTCCAGGCAAAAAAAAATTGTGCAAACCTAATTCAACCATTTTATAAGAAACTGATTGGTTTTATAGGTTAATGCACCATTTACACAATCAAAACTCTTTGCAAAATGTCTTGTTTAAATATCAATTTATGTTTCTCTTCTCTAAATTGAAATTGAATGAAAGTATTTTGGAGATACCATTTACACATAAGTGAAACAATCTGTTGCAAAAGACATCACGCGGGGTCCACACATTTTCTATTAGAAAGAAAAATATTTCACTCTTCACTCTACGCATGGCCAGGCTGTATATTTTAAGACAGCACATTAGTTTTTCATTTGCCTCATAGGTTTTATTGTTTTTTAAAAGACTTAAATGATGCCATATTTTATTGGCAATCTTCCTGCCCTAACATTGATTCTTGTCATTGACTTTGCTCATTACTAAGCAGCCTGTGCAGAGATTTCAGAATTGTTTCATAAAAGCGCCTATCATCATATTTACATTTTGAAAAGGCTTAAGAAGTGTAGTGTCTTTTTAAACCTTGTATAGAAAGTAGTTTGCATAATAGTTTTTTGAGTAAGATGTTCTTGTAGTAGCATATCCTGAAGGGAGATAGAATGCACTACCAGCCAGATTAAGGGCCCGTAGAGACAGCTTTGTTAGAGGCCATCTAAGCTTTGCCTGCGTTGGGTTGTGTAAAGACTGTTTCGCCCAGTGCACTTGGTAGCATCTGAAAAGAACATGTCCCTATGCTGATGCTTTGCAGTAAGCTCCGCAAAACAGTCAAGCACACATGCATCTGCAGGTTGTGGGTGACAATTTGGGGTTGATTTACCAAAAACTGGAGAGTGCAAAATCTGGTGCAGCTCTGCAGAGAAACCAATCAGCTTTCAGGTTTTATTTTGTCAAAGTTTAATTGAACAAGCTGAAGTTTGAAGCTGATTGGCTACCATGCACTGCTTCACCACATTTTACACCCTCCAGTTTTAGTAAATCAACCCCTTTGGCTCTGCTTTGTGCAGCCCAATTCAGAGAAGGTCAGGATGGTTTCTAATCAACTCTCAGCATAATCACTAAAGCCGCGTACATACAGGCAGACTTTCCGACTGGACTGGTCCGACGGAATGAATCCGCTGGACAACCCAACCGTATGTGGGCTTTATCAGACCTTCAGCTGACTTTTTCTGGTGAAAATCAGACAGACTTTAGATTTGGAAAATGTTTAAAATCCTTCAGAAGGACTCCGGTACAAAAATCCGTTTGTCTGTATGCTAGTCCGACAGACAAAAAAGGACGCAAGGGCAGCTATTGGCTACTGGCTATGAACTTCCTTATTCTAGTCCCTTCGTATGTCATCAAGTTCAAACCTTTAGTCCGTTCATGTGTGGGCAAGTCCGGTCGTTCAAAAGTCAGTCGGAAAGACCTTCGGACCTTTGATGCTGAAAAGTCCGCTCGTGTGTACGTGGCATAAGACATTTCATCAGCAGTGTTTATCGGTTGGGGATCAATAATGGTATGCAATATTTCTGTATTAAATGAAAAACTGATAATTTAGCAGAACATAACACAAAACAAGTAGAACTCAAGAACATTTGAGATAAAGCATTTAAGCCCAAACCTTGTTTTTTGTTTTGTTTTTTTTTCTGGAAGTTTTTTAAGAAGAAGTTTTCCACCATACCTATTCCATACCTATTCCAAGGGAAAGGGTTTCCAAAGGATAAAATATTAAAATAGATCTCCCTAATTGAGCCATATACAGCACCAAAAATCTGACATAAGTTCCATCGGTTCCTTACTCTATCCAGAATCAAAAAAACATTTTTAGTTGGGCTGTCTAAACAGTCCAAATCTAACCCCTTTATATAATGTCATATATGAAGCACAGATCCTCAAAGATGCCCATAGCAACATATTCCACACCATCTTTATTTATAACTACATTAACTCTTTTAAGCCGTGGTCATTATAATTATTTGTGATACAGAAGCGATATCAATATTTTTGGGGGCAAAAACAAGGTTTTTCTTTCATTGTATTACATTAGTACTGTTCATCTGGTGGTGATTTGAAGTTTACTGCAAGCAAGGATTTATGGACTATTACAAGGACTGTCAATTACTAGTGGATTGATTATTTAGATTGTATGCATGCACTCTTATCACTGGGAGGTGGAGGCTCCTCTGTTACACTGTTTTCAGGCTAAGCGCTGCTGAAGTGGTTACACTTCACTTTGCAGATGAACTGAATGTATTTTGATTAAGCAGCTCCTAGTTAGAATTAACATTTACAAATGGATTTATTAATGTTAATTAATGTGTTAATTTACTTTCCTCCAGGAGTGCATAGTATTAAGAATACTAGAATATAATATTAGTACTGTATTTAAAAATGTTTCATTCTCTATATATTTTAAAGTTAAAAAAAGACAAAACAAAATAGCAAATACGGTACATTTTTTCCCCATATGACCAATGATAATTTAAAACAATAAATAATACCATGAAGTACTAATTGTACTTTGTGATTTATGCAGTTTATTATGACACTAAGCTTATAATTCTGGTACAAAGTATGGCAGAGTTATTTGGAAATCAAATTAACATATTTAATATTTTCCATACATTTTTTTAACCCCTTTGCGCTTTAGGTTAAAACAAATCTTAATGCCTAAGCACAATTTAGCAACTTTGACATGTGTTAGTAAAACCGCACATACCATCACAACTACTTTGTGCATTCTGGTGGATTATACCACCCTTTTTAAACACTTCAGCCCCGGAAGTATTTACCCCCTTCCTGACCAGAGCGCTTTTTGTGATTCGGCACTGCGTTGCTTTAACTAACAATTGCGCGGTCGTGCGACGTTGCACCCAAACAAAATTGACGTCCTTTTTTTCCCCACAAATAGAGCTTTCTTTTGGTAGTATTTGATCGCCTCTGCGGTTTTTATTTTTAGTGCTATAAATAACAAAAGCAACAATTTTGAAAAAAATAGACGTATGAGTGCTGCCAGCTTTGCTGTAAAGGTTGAAGGGGTGGGGGGTCAGCCTGTCAGTGCTCAGACCATACACCGCACACTGCATCAAATTGGTCTGCATGGCTGTCATCCCAGAAGGAAGCCTCTTCTAAAAATGATGCACAAGAAAACCTGCAAACAGTTTGCTGAAGACAAGCAGACTAAGGACATGGATTACTGGAACCATGTCCTGTGGTCTGATGAGACTAAGATAAACTTATTTGGTTCAGATAGTGTCAAGCGTGTGTGGCCGCAACCAGGTGAGGAGTACAAAGACAAGTGTGCCTTGCCTACATTCAAGCATGGTGGTGGGAGTGTCATGGTCTGGGGCTGCATGAGTGCTGCTGGCACTAGGGAGCTACAGTTCATTGGGAGAACCATGAATGCCAACATGGGACATACTGGGACATACTGAAGCAGAGCATGATCCCCTTCCCTTCAGATACTGGGCCGCAGGGCAGTATTCCAACATGATAATGACCCCTATCATACCTCCAAGATGGCCATTGCCTTGGACTGGCCAAGCATGCCTCCAGACCTAAACCCTATTGAGCATCTGTGGGGCATTCCATAGGAGGAGCGCAAGGTCTCTAACATCCACCAGCTCCGTGATGTCGTCGTGGAGGAGTGGAAGAGGACTCCAGCGGTAACCTGTGAAACTCTGATGAACTCCATGCTTAAGAGGCAGTGCTGGAAAATAATATTGGCCATACAAAATATTGATACTTTGGGCCCAATTTGGACATTTTCACTTAGGGGTGTACTTACTTTTGTTGCAAGCGGTTTAGACAATAATGGCTGTATGTTGAGTTATTTTGAGGGGACAACAAATTTACACTGCTTTACAAGCTGTACACTCACTACTTTACATTGTAGCAAAGTGTCATTTCTTCAGTGTTGTCACATGAAAAGATATAATAAAATATTTACAGAAATGTGAGGGGTGTACTCACTATACACACATACATACACACACACACACACACACACACACACACACACACACACACACACACACACACACACACACACACACACACACACGTGCATCTCAAAAAATTTGAATATCTTCAAAAAGTTAATTTATTTCAGTATTTCAATAAAAAAAAGTAAAACTCATGTATTATACAGATTCATTACACACAGAGTGATATATTTCAAGCATTTCTTTCTTTTAATTTTGATGATTATGGCTTACAGCTAGTGAAGACCCAAAATTCAGTATCTCAGAAAATTAGAATATTACACCAAAAAAAATATATATATTTTTAATACAGAAATGTTGGCTTACTGTTGATTACCGCTAGATGTGCCTGTGATTAATTTGGCGGCATCACAGGGCTGGATGGGGAAGGGAACTGCTGGAGTTTACTTTTTACGTTACACAGCAGGTTATTGGTTGCCAGGCGATCCTAGCAACCAATCACCAGTCTGTTAATGTGAAACGTTTACCAGTAGTTCCCACCCCCATCCAGCCCTCTGATATTGATCTCTGCTCTGCTCACTGTACACCTCTTTAAGGTAGGAGAGTTCTACCTACACAGTGTGTGTGGGGTGGAGAGGACACTATGGAGGGGTACTGTGAAGGGGTACAGAGAATACTATGGGGGGTACAGAGAACACTATGGGGGGTACTATGGAGGTACAGAGGACACTATAGGGTTACAGAGGGCACTATAGTGGGGTACAGAGGACACTATGGGTGGGTACAGAGGACACTATGGGTGGGTACAGAGGACACTATGGGGTGGTACAGAGGGCACTATGGTAGGGACAGAGGACACTATGGGGGGTACAGAGGACATTATTAATGGACAGAGGACACTATGGGGGTTCAGAGGACACTATGTGGGGGGACAGAGGATACTATAGGGTTACAGAGGACACTACAGTGGGGGGTGCAGGGGAAAAGAACACTGCTTTGGCACAGGGACCCCGTCTCCCCTGGGGACAGGGACCACATCACCCCTGGGGGTAGGAACCCTTTCTCCCCTGGGGCCAGGGACCCCATCACCCCTTGGGACATGGACCCCATCACCCCTGGGGACAGGGACCCCATCACCCCTGGGGACAGGGATCCCATAACCCTGGGGACCGGGACCCCATCACCCCTGGTGACTGGTACCTCATCATCCCTGGGGACAGGGACCCCTTCTGGGGACAGAAACCCCATCAACCCTGGGGACAGGGACCCCATCATACCTGAGGACAAGGACCCCTTCTCCCCTTGGGACAGAGACCCCTTCTTGCCTGGAGACAGGGACCCCTTCTCCCCTGGGGTCAGGAACCCCAGCTCCAGACCATGCTGGCTGGCAGGGCTAGCGTCAGCCACCCTTGTGCCAGGATAGGGGGGGAGTAAAATTCAAGTCCCCAGCCACATGCTCCCTCGGGCTGAACTCGCTTTGTATTAGTGAAGCACCTTAAAGTGAGATAAACCTGTACTGTTATTATTATTGTGTTAGGATTATTATTATCTTAATTTATTAGCAGGTGACTGCGGCCCTCCATGCATTCACATACATTGAATTCAGTCCTTAAGTGGAAAAAGGTTCCTGACCCCTGATGTACAGTATAGTATGCACTTAATACTTGGTCGGGGCTCCTTTTGCAGGAATTATGGCATCAAAGCGGCGTGGCATGGAGGCGATCAGCCTATGGCACTGCTGAGGTGTTATGGAAGCCCAGGTTGCTTTGATAGCAGCATTCATCTCGTCTGCATTGCTGGGTCTTGTGTTTCTCATCTTCCTCTTGGCAATACCTCACAGATTGTCTATGGGGTTTAGAACAGGCACTCCTCTCCCTCAGCACCCGTGTGTCTGGCTCAAGATGAAGGGGAGACCATTCTACCCAGAAAAGTTGACTGTGGATGAAGTATTTAACATGTTTTGGAAGCACTACTAAAAGTAAAAGCCAGTTATAAAGCAATACCACTTTATAACTGGCTCTGTAATGTTTATAACTGGCTTTGAAGTACTAACAAAGCCAGTTCTAAAGCATTTCTTACAGAGCCAGTTATAAAATAATACAGAGCCAGTTATAAAGGAGTTTTGCTTAATAACTGGCTTTGTGAGTACTCCGTTATATCTGGCTTTGTGAGTCATGCTTTATAGCTGGCTATAACATGGTTTTCTAACTTGTTTTCTAGAGTAGTAGCTCCCAAACCCTGTTCTAAGGCTACATTCACACATATGTTTAGGCACAATGCAAATGGCAGGGGCAGGAATGTGCTGATTCCTACTACTATTTTTGACACCTATGAGTGGCTATCTGCATTGCCTTTTGTTTGTTCTGAAAGTGCAGGAATTGGGGGTGATCTGAGGTGTGATGGTGCAGGAGTTACAATGATCTGAGATGTGAAGGTGAAGGAATTGGGCTGATCTGAGGTGTGATGGTGCAAAGCTCATTTGATGTCTTACTATTATTCAAGTGGTTTACCGTAATCAAATCCACACATCCTGGAACCCCACATTTCGTCATCAACCGCCTGTCATGAATAGCCAGTAATACCTTTATGCCCTGTCCGTCTGCTTACCTCTGGTCTGTGTATCAGCCTTGGGCCTGCACTCTCACACCTACATGGTTAAGTAATCTTCCCTCAGCGTGGCTCCACCCTAGCCTCTACAGGACACACTATTTAATACCATGCTGTCCAAGCCTGCCTTGCCCGAGCAATATTGTGTGTTTGGTTTCCTGTCTCCTACTCGCCGTGTGCTCTACGTCTGTTACTGTTACCGATCTTAGCTTGTTCTTTGACTATCCCTGCCTGCTTATTACCCTGACCTTTGGTGTGTTCTCTGTCTATCCTTGTCTGCTAGTTGCCCAGACCTTTGGCTTATCTCCTGACTATCCCTTGTTGTCCTGGGCTGCTGCTTCCTCTCTATCCTCCTGTAGCCTACCGTGAGAATGAGCTGGGAGACCCTGGGGGCCGCGACCTGGAGCCAGTTGCAGCGCAGTCCATCCTCACCACTAGAGGCTCTGGTGAACACCTGCTGGCTCTTAGACTCCACGCCCTGGGGAATACTATGCTCTAGATCCCAGTGGGATTCATGTTGGTGCTCCAGTGGACCTGATTTCCAGAACCACCCAGAGTTCCATCCGCAGCAGTCAGCCATAGGGTCCACTACCTTAGTGGTGCACTCCTGACCCCAATGGTGTGCCTCTGTCACCTGGCCTCAGGTGACCTGACTCTGCCCTCCCCTCAAATGCACCCCCCAAATGGTCCCAAAAATGTCTCAAAATTGTCCGATGTATCTGCCATAATGTCGCAGTCACGATAAAAATCGCTGATCGCCGCCATTACTAGTAAAAAAAAAAATTATTAATAAAAATGCCATAAAACTATCCCCTATTTTGTAGACGCTATAACTTTTGTGCAAACCAATCAATATACGCCTATTGCGATTTTTTTACCAAAAATATGTAGAAGAATATGTATCGGCCTAAACTGAGGGAAAAAAATATTTATATATATTTTTTGGGGATATTTATTATAGCAAAAAGTAAAAAATAATGCGTTTTTTTCAAAATTGTCGCTCTATTTTTGTTTATTGCGCAAAAAATAAAAACCGCAGAGGTGATCAAATACCGCCAAAAGAAAGCTTTATTTGTGGGAAAAAAGGGACGTCAATTTTGTTTTGGAGCCACGTCGCACGACCGCGCAATTGTCAGTTAAAGCGACACAGTGGCGATTCGTAAAAAACGCTCTGGTCTTTGGGCAGCCAAATGGTCAAGGGCTGAAGCAGCTAAAATGCCCGGGCCTATTGGTGCAACCCTAGTAAATATCAAACATTTGTTAAAAATGTGAGGTAAACGCCAAAGCTATATGCAATTTGCATCACCTATCTATTCTTGTGTTGGAAGTTCTTCATATGCTGGTATCTTTGTATATTTGGACAGGTTAAGCTATGTGTCCTATTAAACTTCAATCAAAAATCTATGAAAGTGAGGAATGTGAGGTAAATACGACAAAAAAAATGAGGTAAATCATTAAAGTCAATATCACCTGGTATATGGTATAGGCAGCCGGTATTTTGGAATGCACAAAAGAACAAAGAGGGGAACTCTACACTGGTTTGGTAAGTCAAAAGAATACAATGTATTAATATAGCAATGTTCTGCCCTTTTGTTCAGGAATAAAAATTAATTTTAACATTTAAGTAGAGAGAGATTGTACTGTGAATTAAAGCACACTAGAATGTTTTCACAGTTTGACAATATTTGTGTGCATTCATTTACAGAACTATCTTCCTCTGGTGCAGTATTAACATATAAAAAAATAAAATTGCAAAATAAAAGTAAAAACTAACTTTACATTTAAGTGCTAAATATCACACAACATAAATATTTAATACAACAGTGCTGCACAGTATCAAATCTTATAAAACATACATTACAAACATTCCATGGAATTCTCTTCATATATAGAAACAAACTTCTAAAAGTTCACCATATACCAAGCAAAAAAATATATATATATATATCAGTCTCCTTTATCATTGGGCACTGTCCCTCTTTTTAACCACTTGCTTACAGGGCACTTAAACCCCCCTCCTATCCAGACCAATTTTCAGCTTTCAGCGCTGACGCACTTTGAATGACAATTGCGCGGTCATACAACACTGTACCCAAATGACATTTTTATCATTTTCCCCCCACAAATAGAGCTTTCTTTTGGTGGTATTTGATCACCTCTGCAGTTTTTACTTTTTGTTAAAAAAAATGTAAAAACCTGAATTTAAAAAAAAAAAAAAATTATTTTTTTATATTTTGTTATAAAAAATTTAAAACGGGTCATTTTTCTCTTTCATTGATGTACGCTGATGAGGTGGCAGTGATGGGCACTGATAGGCGGCAGTGATGGGCACTGATGGGTGGTAGTGATGGGTGGCAGTGATGGGCAGCACTGCCAGGTGGCACTGATTGGCACTACAGGTGGGCATTGATAGGTGGCACTTGTGGGCATTGATAGGTGGCACTTGTTGGCACTGTTAGGTGGCACTGTGGGCACTGTTAGGTAGCACTGTGGGCAGTGTTAGGTGGCACTATTAGGTGGCACTGATGAGGCAGATGTGCCTCTTCCACTTGGGGACCGATGTCACTCACATCCGAGCCGGTGATCGGCTTTTTTTTCTACTCACGCTGTCAGCGTGAGTAAAAAAAAAAACGATTACCGATCTTTTGTTTACATCATGTGATCAGCTGTCATTGGCTGACAGCTGATCACATGGTAAGGGGCCGAAACCGGCCCTTATTCGGATCAGTGATCAGCCGAGTCTCAGTGACTCGGTGATCACAGCGCGCCCGGCAGGGAGCGTGCACAGGGGAGGCCGTCATATGACGGCCTCCCGGGAATTAAGGTCTGCGCTGTGGCCGTCATTCGGCCATAGCGCGGATGGCAGGTGGTTAATAATCAACAGAGTTTGTCCAGTCTGCAACAGATATTGCCACTCCAACACCAACTTCAAGATATACTATGCAATCCCTTCACTTTAACTCCATTCTCTCACCTTATTATTTGACCTAAAAGATTTAGGTCTAATGCTTCTTCCCCTTTAAATGGGGTCTTTGGTATTTTGACTGGTCTTCCCTTTAATGCCGTGAACACACGAGCGAACTTGGACTGAACTCATTGGACTGAACTCCGAAGGACTTTTCGACAGAGTTCCCGACAGAGTTCCAACGAAACAGATTTGCCTACACGCGATCACATCATAGTCCAATCGTTTCAAACGTGATGACGTACGACCGGACTAAAATAAGGAAGTTCATAGCCAGTAGCCAATAGCTGCCCTTCCGACGTTTTTGGTCCGTCGGACTAGCATACAGACGAACTGATTTTTCGTTAGGAATCGAGTCCGTCGGAAAGATTTGAAACATATTCTATTTCTAAAGTACAACAGATTTTTCAACAGAAAAGGTCAGATGTAGCCCACACACGATCAAATTATCCGACGGATTCGTTCCGTTGGACCTTTGCTGTTGAAAAGCCCGGTCGTGTGTATACGGCATTAGTATCACCACTTTCTCAATAGGAGAGGGATGATCAGTCATGATGCCAAAGACCCTATTTATAGAGGAAGGTGCATTAGACCTAAATCTTTTAGGTGAAATAAGGTGACAGCATTGGAGTAAAGGTGAATGAATTGCACAGTATATGGTGAAGTTGGTGATATTTGTTGACGACTGGACACATTCTGTGGACTAATAAAATGAGGGACAGTGCACAATGATAAAGAGCACTGATTTTTTTTTTTTTTTATTTGCTTGATATCTGATGACATTTTAGAAGGTTTTTTTTTTTTTTTGTGTATATGAAGAGAACTCCATGAAATGTTGTATTGTATGTTTTGTAACGTTTGATACTGTGCAGCACTGTTTTTCATTGTTATTTCACTAGTTGCTGTGGGAACAGCAACACATTTATCCTATATACAGGATAAATGCAAGCATTTTTTGGATTGCACAGGAATTTGTTTTTGTTATGCAGTTGTTGAATCAATTTTTTGTAGTGAATAAACTACTTTTGAGATAAATGACTTTTGAGATAACATGATGCATGTTAGTTTAAATAAAAAATGTATGCGAGATTTATCTCTAAGCGAATTGACCCCAATATGTATTGTGGACTCAGTAATATTCTTCTGATTCCTGGGGCAGAAGGGAAAATAACTAATAGGAGTTGTATTTTGGTGACAGGGTACTAAGCCGAAAAATAATTTTTCCCTATATCTCAGGATTCAGAAGAACTGTACTGAATTATCTAAGACCAATAGGATCTACATGTTTTTTCTCTTTTTAATTCCCTTACTGTTTTGCACGTGTAAAGTTTTTTCGTTCTGTGTTTACATGTGCCATTAAAGCCAAAAATGTTATACGTTTGTACCTAATTTTCCAAATGCATTCATAATTCTGTATTACAACCCTTGTTGTCTGTCTGTGCTTTAACCCACTGACTGTTTAGATAATTTTGAAATAACAAATTTCTAACCGGTATGAAAGGTGAATGAGAGACTCAATAATGGAAGTGTTTAACCTCTTGCAGTTTTAAACCATTTCCTATAAAATGCTGTGGGTTTCCTTAGGTTCCAGATGTCCCTGATTGTCAGGGAAGACCAGCCAGTACTCAAGATGGCCGAAGGAGAAGTCGACCTGTGACCTCAGCCTGTCAGGGAAGACTAGCCAGTACTCAAGATGGCCGAAGGAGAGGTCGACCTGTGACCTCAGCCTGTCAGGGAAGACTAGCCAGTACTCAAGATGGCCGACGGAGAAGTCGACCTGTGACCTCAGCCTCTGTCAGAACACCTTCGGTTCACCTGTGTGCACATTACCAAGGGGCTATTTAAACCTGGTCTGTGCTTGCATCCAGTGCTGTCCATTCTACAGCGTTCCCGTGTGTTCCTGCCTGCTTTACCCGTGATACCAGCACCTGTTTACCGACCCGGCTTGCCTCTGACTCTGCTACCTGCCGCCTGCATCTGACCCGGCTTGTTCTGACTCCGCATCTGCCTGCTCCTTCTACTACCACGCTGCCAGCCCTTTGCCGACCCTGCCTGCATCCAGACTACGCACCTGCCTCCGCTTCTGTTCCTGACGTTCCTGCCAGTGTTTGACCCAGCTTGCCCGACCTGCATCTTCCGCTCATTGGAGAACCCTGCTCCAGCACTGTGCCACCTGCCGCTGTTCCACATTACAGTGAAGACGAACTGTTTGGCACTTGTGCGACTCTGCACTTCTGCTCCTCCTGTCTACTCTATTAGGGGGCCAGAATCAGAGGAGCAAGAGAGGCCGTTCCCTGCACATCAGGCTCTACCGTCAGGTACGTGACAGTAACGGACAGCCATGTCTGAGCCTGCGCAGGGACCCTCTCCTATGGATGAACTTTGCCAGCACCTGGCCGGCTTGGCACAAGCCGTCAAAGACCTACAGCAGGGCTACACTCAGCTAGAGGGACGCCTACAGACCCTGACAGGCGCTGCAACTCCGCAGGGTCCACCTTCAGCATCAGCCTCCTCTCAGGGATCTTCTCCTGCCGTGGTCATGCTCCCACCTGAGCCCAGGGTACCTACCCCAGACCGGTTCCTGGGTGAACGCAGCAAGTTTAGAGCGTTTCGGAACGCATGTGAACTGTATTTTGCCCTTCAACCCCGCACATTCTCCTTAGAAGCTACCAAGGTCAGCTTTGTAATCTCCCTGCTACAAGGGGAGCCACAGTCCTATGCCCACCGCCTTCTGCAACAGAAGGCCGAATGCTTATCCGACTTAACCTCTTTCTTCAGTGCCATGGCCCAGCTGTACGAAGATCCTCAGCAGACAGCTTCAGCTGAAGCGGCCCTTCATGCACTTCAACAGGGTCGTAGGGCGGTGGAAGACTACGTTTCTGAATTTCGACGATGGGCATTTGACACAAACTGGAACAACGCCGCCCTACGATACCAATTTCGTATGGGCCTCTTCGAACCACTCAAAGATGAGTTAGCGCGGGTAGGGGTGCCCCCTACCTTAGAAACTCTGATTGATCTATCCATCCAGATCGATCGCCGGCTGAGAGAACGAAGACTAGAGAGAGCGTCCACTCCATCCCGTCCAGTGTGGATGTTACCTCGGGTACCCAGCTCGTCCTATCCCGCTCCACCTGCTCCAGCCACTCCGGCTCCTGACGCCCCGGAACCTATGCAACTGGGCCTGCTGCGGCCCTCTCTTACTGTTGAAGAACAACAACGCCGCCGCCAACAGAACTTATGCTTATACTGCGGGGGATCCGGACATTACGTGAGGTCCTGCCCAGTGAAACCTCGTAAGTCTCTCTTCACTACTTCTGCCTCGCTAAACCCAAGCTCGCTTAGCAACTCCGCTCACTTTACTATTCCCATTTCTCTACAGCTGCCAGGAAGGACTCTTCAGACTACCGCCATAATTGATTCCGGAGCCTGCAGCTGCTTTGTGGACTTGTCCTTTGCTGCCGAACATCATATCCCCCTGCAGCCTAAAGCACAGAAGCTCTCGGTTCACTTGGCCGATGGTTCCACCATTAAGTCCGGAGCAGTCACTCACGAAACCATTCCTCTGCTGACCATCATGTCCCAGGACCACCGAGAACTGCTACAACTAGACGCCATCGCTTCCCCTCTGTTCCCAGTTATCCTCGGTATACCTTGGTTGAAGGCCCACGATCCCCATATCGACTGGTCTAAAGGAAGCATTAACTTTGTCTCCTCTTACTGCACCCAGCACTGCCTACAGACCTCCTGTGATGTTCCCGCTCTGCTATGTCTAGATACAGACTCTGAAACCAGTCAGCTTGTGCCTCCAGCCTACCACAGCTTCCTAGACGTGTTTAGTAAGAAGGGGGCAGAGATCCTTCCACCTCATCGGCCCTATGACTGCCCTATAGAGCTACTCCCCGGAGCCGAAGTTCCCTTTGGGAGGATTTTCCCTCTGTCTGAAAGCGAGCTGGTGGCACTGAAGGACTATATCAATGACAATCTCAGGAAAGGATTCATCCGCCCTTCCATGTCTCCAGCTGGGGCGGGGATTTTCTTCATCCAGAAGAAGGATCAGTCGTTAAGGCCCTGTGTGGACTATCGTGAACTTAACAAGGTGACGGTGAAGAACCGTTACCCACTTCCATTAGTTCCTGAACTTTTTCAAAGACTTGGTTCCGCTACCATATTTACAAAATTGGATCTTCGGGGCGCCTATAATTTAGTGCGCATTCGGGAGGGAGACGAGTGGAAGACTGCTTTCCGCACACGATTTGGGCATTACGAGTATCTCGTGATGCCCTTCGGGCCCTGCAACTCTCCGGCTACCTTCCAGCATTTCATTAATGATGTTCTCAGAGACTTCCTGGACTTATTTGTCATTGTATACCTTGATGATATGCTCATTTTTTCTTCCTCCCTAGAACACCACCGCAGACACGTGAGAAGTGTATTAACCCGCCTTCAACATCACGGATTATATGCCAAACCCGAGAAGTGCGAGTTTGAACGCCAGAGTATCCAATTTCTGGGGCTGATCATTTCCACCGAAGGTATCCGGATGGATCCCCAGAAGGTAACGGCTATCCTGGACTGGCCTACTCCATGTGACAAGAAAGGTATTCAACGTTTCATAGGCTTTGCAAACTTTTATCGAAAATTTATTCGGGGGTTCTCAGCAATCATTGCCCCCATTACACAGCTTACCAAACAGGGGTCCCGATTCCGCTGGTCTCCAGAGGCTCAGTCGGCCTTTGAAACGCTGAAGAGGTTTTTCACATCCGCACCCGTCTTGAAGCACCCAGACTCGGCCTTACCGTATGTCTTAGAAGTGGATGCCTCGGAAACTGCGGTGGGAGCTATCTTGTCCCAAAGACAGGGCCCCAAGGCCCTGTTGCACCCAGTTGCGTTCTTCTTGCGTAAACTGTTTAGCGCGGAGAAGAATTACGATGTTGGGGATCGCAAACTTTTAGCACTTAAGGCAGCATTAGAAGAATGGAGATACCTTCTCGAGGGAGCAGCACATCCAATCTTAATCTACACAGATCACAAGAATCTCGAATATCTAAGAACAGCAAAGAGATTGAGACCTCGCCAGGCCAGGTGGGCACTTTTCTTTTCAAGATTTACCTTCCATCTGACATACAGACCTGGATCCAAGAACATAAAGCCATATGCGCTATCACGCATGTTCAGCAAATCCCAAGACATCTCTCCCCCGGATACGATCCTGTCCTCGGGAAATTTCCTTCTCCTACAAGGGGACTTAATGACGCTGATTAAACAAGCCTCTGTGAGGAGTTCTACACCATCTGGGATCACTTTACGGACACAGGAAGGGCTACTCTGGTATAATGATAAGGTCTTCGTGCCAGAGGATCTCCGAACTACCACGTTGAGCATGTGCCACGACCACGTGCTGGCAGGACACTTTGGGGTCAGCAAGACTGCTGAACTGGTGCAGCGAACCTTCTGGTGGCCGGGGGTGGCAAGAGACTGTAGGAGATATGTGGAATCGTGCACCACCTGCATCCGTAATAAGAACAGCAAATCCAGGGCCTGGGGTCTGTTGAAGCCATTACCTGTCCCGAACAGACCATGGAGAATGATTTCAATTGACTTCATTGTGGAACTGCCCCCCATCCGAGGGATACAGTACCACTTTGTAATCGTTGATCGATTGTCCAAGATGGCCCACTTCATTCCTATGAAGGGCACCCCTTCTGCACAAGAGACAGCACGGATCTTCATCAGAGAGGTTATAAGACTCCATGGGGTTCCGGCTAACATCGTCTCAGACAGAGGGGTCCAGTTCACCTCCAGATTCTGGAGATCCTAGTGTGAATCCTTGGGTATTGAACTTTCATTCTCTTCAGCCTATCATCCGCAGACTAATGGTCAGACAGAAAGGACCAACCAGACACTGGAACAATATCTGCGTTGCTTCTCCTCCTTTTCACAAGACGATTGGGTGTCCTTACTTCCCTTAGCCGAGTTTGCCTACAATAATTCTTCTCATTCAGCGACGAAACAATCTCCCTTCTTCGCAAACTATGGTTTTCACCCGTCCTTTCTGTTTAATAATATTCCTGAATGCCCGGTACCCGCTGTACTTGAAACATTGGATTTCTTTAGATCCAACAACAAGCTGCTACAAGAGACAATGGCCAAGACTCAAGCTTATATCAAACAGATCTTCGATAAGAAGAGAAGAGGGGACCTGATCCTGAACCCGGGGGACCAAGTCTGGTTAGCCACAACAAATCTGAGACTAACCTGTCCTTCAAGGAAATTAGGCCCCAGATTTGTGGGGCCGTTTCCTGTAAAGAGACGAATTAATGTCACCTGCCGCTGTTCAACATTACAGTGAAGACGAACTGTTTGGCACTTGTGCGACTCTGCACTTCTGCTCCTCCTGTCTACTCTATCAGGGGGCCAGAATCAGAGGAGCAAGAGAGGCCGTCCCCTGCACATCAGGCTCTACCGTCAGGTACGTGACACTGATTTCCAAAGAAAGTCACAATCTTTGAATTTCAATTTCTTTCAAAGCTGTACGTCTTTACGATAAAACTACACTAAAATCCCCCTTATCTCCATGTTGCTTTCAACTTACTTTTACCTATTAACAATGGGAAACAGAATAAACATTCCAATTTAAAGCGGAGTTCCACCCAAAAGTGGAACTTTCGCTCATCTGATTCCTCCCCCCCTCCGGTGCCACATATGGCACCTTTCGGGGGGAGAGGATACTTGTCTTTCACAGGTATCCTCTCCCCACTTCCCCGCGGCCCTTTGATTTCACCGCTCGGCTCCCTCCTCCTTCCCCCGCCGCCAGGTCAATAGGAGAGAGAAGCGGAGCCTCGCGCATGCGCAGTAGGGTTTCAGGCGTGAAGCCGTAAAGCTACACTGCCGAGATCCTATACCCACAATGGCGGCAGCAGCACCTGACAGCTGATGGAAACATCAGCTGTGGGTGCCGACATCGCTGGACTCCAGGACAGGTAAGTGTCCGATTATTAAAAGTCAGCAGCTGCAGTATGTCTCTATACCTCTACATTCACATTGTATACCCGTATGTGCTTGGATGGAGACCCTAAAGCAGGGATTTCCAAACTACGGCCCTCCAGCTGTTGCAGAACTACATATCCCATGAGGCATTGTAAAACACTGACATTTACAGACATGACTAGTCATGATGGGAATTGTAGTTCCTGAACAACTGGAGGGCCATAGTTTGACCCCTGCTTTAAATGATAACCGGCAGTGCGTGAGCAGAGATGTGACTAATATTTACGCACCACACTTATCTCACCCCTTTCTAGCTCACCTCTACTTAAAGAAGGTAATGGTCTCCTCCCTACTATGCAATGTTTTAATTGGATATTATACATTGTTCTGATTAAATATATAATTTTTTATTACAAAAATACAGAATATCTAAATCATTAATATTGTGTTCTTGTTCATAAGAACACTAAAAACAATGTGTGATCTAATTT
This sequence comes from Lithobates clamitans, assembly GCA_037952925.1. NCBI lineage: Eukaryota > Metazoa > Chordata > Amphibia > Anura > Ranidae > Lithobates > Lithobates clamitans. Next base: position 3,127,320 of record JBBGZY010000539.1, read on the forward strand.
TTTACTTCACAAGAGTTTTGATTGTTATTTTACTGTTTCCAACCCTATTTCCCCATGTTTTCTAATGCACCCAGCCTAGTCTGCACAACTTTGTGCTTCTGTTGCAGCTTTTCCATGCCTGCTTTCTACAAAGTTGACAATTGAATTTGCAACTATCCCCTGCAACAGCACTATCTGTGATCCCTTCATAACAGTTTTACTGAACCTGAACACAATTAAAAAAAAAAAAGGTTGTTTTAATAAAAGACCTATGGTAAATAAGATGAACATGTGTTCATTTTATATACCCAAACATGTGTGAGGAACCTTAACAGAACAGGATATTTAGTAGCACATGGTCAGATAGTTTGGAATCGATCATTAGTGCCCCTTCAGTTCTAATATATCCTGCTGATTGCTAGACATACCTATATTACTAACAGGAACATATGAGGTGGGTATGATAAGCACTTTAGTATTAATATTGATATTCTTGGTATCTCATTGATAAATAACCATTTAGATTACATCCAGTAACAAATGACTATTCCTACTGTGAGGCGAGCAAAGAATTGTGGCACCTTCTATTGTATGGAGAAACACAGGTTTCTTACCAAACCTCATGGCAAACATGCACAGTTATTTTTTTGGTAAAGCGTTATGCATAGCTGAAAAACTGTGTGCTAAAGTAGAGGAAAGAATGACCAGAGCACTTTCTTATTGCTGTGCAGTCTGCACCTCCCTGCCTCTCCTTGCATTGCTATTGGCTATAGAATGTAATGAAGCCAGTAGGGTGACGAGGACAGCAAGAAGTGACAAGCCACATAGGACATTGTGCCCAGTTTTTTTAAGGTAGAAATCTTTTTTTTTTACTTTAAATATTTATTAGAGTTATTAGAAGAGAATACAAAGTGGGCACATGAGCACAATAGTAGTAAAGGCAAAAACAAAGAACCATACAACTACATTGTGAATATACAATGATATTTGAATATGACACTGGAAAACTGGAACATGGGAGAACAGAACCTAGCCAACACAAGCACGATCAACATCGTACGCATAGGTTAACATTGTAAAAGAAGAAGGATAGGAAGACTATTGAGTACCAAGAAACAATGTCTGAGTAAGCGCATTTCACGAGTAACACCAATACAGCAAGGCTAAACCCCTTCAGGACACCTATGAAATGCAAAGGGTAGCACTAAAGGTATACTGAGGGGGGATTAAATGCTCGCCGAGCACTCTGAGTGGTTCAACCACTTGAGCCACTGCTTCCAAAAAAGATGTTTGTTTGCCACTTTTGATGCCAAACATTAGTTCGTATTGTGTTTGCATATTTAGGTACTGAATAAAGAGTGACCAGTCTGGGGGAGTTGGTTGTTTCCAGGCAGATGCTATTGTTCTGGCTGCAATAATACTATAATCAATAAAGGAGGTTTGCGTTGAGCCCAATAAGTAATGGTGAAGAAAGATCAAAGCTGTGGCTGGATTGCAGTCTATAGTGAGGTTAGAAACCGATGACAAGAATGTGAAAACTGGTGCTGCGCTGTTCTTTTAAAAAAAAAAAAAAAAAACCTATGCTGCTAGAGGTAGTAGTACAAAAGTAAATGAACACCTAAAATGATATAAACATATAAAAAAACAGAATTAATATAAGAATAAGTACAATCAATATAGAGCACTTCTATACCCAATAGGTGCAGTGTGATATTCCACAATAATCGGTGGTAATAGCAAAGTGCAAAGTGAAAGAAAATCATTCAATAAAGACTTAGGGCCAGATGTGATAAGTATCTTACTGGAAACACTAAAATCAATATACAATCACTAAACACCTCAATGGATCGTGCAAGTAGGCAAAAAACATTGTGCAAAAAACAGCAATTAATAAATTAAATGTGCAATCAAAATGTGCAAAGATCGCAAAAATCGCAAAGTGTATAATAAAAATATAACCAAAATAAGTCCACTATAGAACTTGTGAAAATTTAAACAAAGGCAAACGTGTGCAAAATATATATTGGGACTGGGAATGTAGTCCAATGCGATTAAATCCTCTTAATGTGGCTAATCAGAAAATGTGCAAAAAAGTGCAATAAAGTGCTGAGAGCATGGGGGTGATCTCCTCCTCGTGCACAGGATACACAGTGGTGTGAAGTGGCCTCTTACCTTGTGGTAAAGAGGTAACCGCATAAAGTTGCTGGTAATGGCTGCTTCTCCCTTGTACTCCTAAGTGCCTCTCACTTAGATTCCTGGGCTGGATGGAGCTGTTAGTGGGCCTTTGTCTCTCAGTGGAGCAGGAGGGGGATTAAAGGAAAGAAGGGGCCAAATAGTGTAGTATTTCAATCAGAGGTTGGTTTTTATTAAAACAATGGTGAGGGTACTCACTTCACTTACAAGAAAAAAACACACAGAAAACTTATCTCCTACGAACGGCGAGCTTGTTTGCATATATCAGTCTTGGATGCCTATCCATTCCCTATGCATGAAGTCACGTGAACGTGAGATATATATGTGTATATATATATATATATATATATATATACTGTATATATAGGTAGCCGGCATTCTTCTCTAGTGATATTTGCAAAGATGGAGTGGATTTGGGAGTACTTGTAAAATTCACTTTTAGGGAGATCATAACTTTGTTGTAAGTCCTCAAACGTGCGGAACGTGTAGGACTCAACTAAGTGACCAAGTGTGGATATGCCAATCTTCTTCCATTTTAAAAGAAAAGTTATGTGATAGAGGTTCTAAGGAGGTTATCGGCAGGAGCAGGTGGTTGAAAGCCCAGTAGCATGGCACCCATTACGCCTTGTGGGGAGGATCCCTATAAGGAATGTTCAATGGAAGACCAAACGTGGTCTAAGGATGGAGATCACCAAAATAGGAGTTGGTCCAAGATCACCACTTGATGGTATGCATTAAGAGTAGGAACTCCCATCCCTGCTGCTATCTTAGGCCTGAAAGGGGTCAAAGATTTAAATCTTGGTTTCCTGCCATCCCAGATAAAGTGGTTAATTAATGGTGGCCTGAAGCTTTTGCAAGTAAGACAGTGATAAGGAGATCAGTAAGGTTCAGAAAAGGTAAAGTATAGTAGGAAGTAGTGACATTTTAAACACAGCAGCTCTTCCTGCCCATGATAGGTGGAAAATATCTTTTTTTTTACTTTAATAATTTTTATTAGGTAATTTAAGATCAGACAGAGAGAAATCACAATAATCTTTACAACAGCCAGAACCCTGGCATGGGCTTTCAAGAACAGTGAATGCTAAACACATCCGAATTTCTAAATAAATAAGGTGAAATCTAAATACCCCCTGAAGTAATCGGTGCAATATTATACAATCTAATATATCCTATATAACTATTGCATACCTGTATTCATTTGTCTAATCCCTATAGTTGCTAATCTGTAAGAGTCTGATAAGCACAATGATATAACAAACACCTCTGCATAGTAAACAAGTTACATTTATTTCCCAATAAAATAGGAAACTACTAAAACAGCAGAATTAGGAAAAAACTAACATAAAGGTATTACAAGAAATTGCAATGTTACAAAGGCTTACAATCAGAACACAATACAAGACTTACACTTAACACATCCTATCGTCTGGTCTCCAGGTGTTGCAAATAGAGAGCTCTGTGCTGCATGGAGTTTAGGCCCAAACCAGCACCCAGAGCAAGGCCTCAAGATGGCCGAGCCATGAGGCTTGCACAGACGTGCATACAGAGAAAGAGAGGGGCAGAGAGATAGAACCTGTGTGTGTGCTCTTTCATTCAAACATACACGCCCACTCGTAGCCACCCCCATTTGCCTTTCATCCAATAGATATTACCGAGAGGTATTCCTTCAAATGTCTGCCCATTCTCCAGGAAGCATGCTTTATTGTCCGCTAGGGGCAGCTCCATTAGCTCTGTGCCTTCTCAGCTAGCTCTTATTCTCTTCGAAGCCTGTAATCACACATGTCACAGCAGGTGGGCTTGGGCCAAGCCATTGTTCTTCTGGTTATAAAGCTTTGATGTGTTTCCTTTCAACTGAGGATACCTGGCTGTGTCAACCAGGAAGTGAAATACCAGAAGTAAGATATTAAATAATGTTGCTATCCAACACCCCCGTACTGTTTCTGTCCTGAGTGAAAGTGTGGCAGAAATTCACAAAGTATTTCCACGTGACTATTTGAGGGGATAAAAAGGCAGGACCAATTTTCTCACTGTTCTAGAGTCTACACAAAGAGAGTGTCAGGAACTCCAATTGCATCATATCATAGAGGAAAAGTTCCGTATACAAAGAACATCGGAAAGAATAAATCTTTTTTATATACTAAAAAAGGAACTGTGTGGCATTGGCTGGGCTCTTTAAATTCACCCCAGCAGCGCTGACAAAATTAATGCAGTGAAGACAGTTTCAGGGAGAGTGGGGTTTAGATTGTACTCTGATAGGCTAGCAACCCTGGACAGAAAGACTTGGGATTGGCTGGGTAGGCCAGGAGGCATGACGTCTGGGATCTACTGGGTAGGCAGGAGCATTTACGGAAATGTCATCAATTCTGTACTCTATTGCAAGAGCCATCTTCTGTTAGTATTGTGGTATTGTTAGTCCTTCATGATGGCTTAGTGCATTCTGGCCGAGCCATTTTGCAGATGGCTGTGGAAGAACGAACAGTGTCATTTTGATGTCACATATCAAACTGTATTTTCTTTACTGTTATTCTACTTGTTTAATATTCTATATTCTTCTACAGAGCTTTGCCTTTTAAATAAAGCCCATTGGAACATTTACAGATGTGTCAGTGATGTTTCCAGGATCAGGTAAGGATGGCTCATCGCTGAGGCAGGGCAGAGGGACCCAAGACAATCCAACAACTCCTTAACATGCGCATGCAGGCTTTTGGAGGTGCTTTTGCTAACATGCAGGCATGGGTGGAATAGTCCTAGGTAACTTTAAAGTAAACCTGTGACCAGTTTTATGTATCTTTCAGGATAATGTAGTGGTGGAGGTAAACACGAATACAGTATAGCTCTACTTACTTCCAGTGATCTTACAGCGGAGATGGCAAAGATAATAAATGATTCACAGTTCATTAGAGAGATCAGCTGTTCTGCATCTCAACAGCTTTTAGTTTGATGGGCAACATAGTCATGAGTTAGAAAAAAATGTTTATGCTAAGAGATTTTTAACCACATGAACTTTTGTCTTTTTCAAATGGGATTATATCACTATGCAAGAACTGCAGGGTTCTCCCCTCGGCCCTGGGTAATTGCATAATTCTCATCTATTTCGAGGTACAACATGTTATACTTTTCTGCCACTGTACAGAAATTGGCAAAAATTCACTTTTCCTGGGTGCTACTGGGTGCATTATCTATGTTTGCAGAATTAATCATTTGTAATTTTAATGGGGAAGGTAATATGGTAGGGCTTTATGCCTGTGGCATGGAGCAAATGCAAGCTTGCAGAAAGAGCACAGCACAAGTTAAGGTGAATGTAAAAATTGCCATGTGACTTTTTTCTTGGCCAAAGTTGGTTTTAGGGAGGGAAAAGTCGCACACTTTCTTGACCCCCAACTGAGGGTAGTATATCTCACTGTGCCAAAATAATATATTTAGACTGTGCTAAGGCAGACAGTCACTACTATAAGGCAAAGCTTTCAAACAATAAAAGGAGTGACAACCTCTGCAGGACTGCATTGCTGCCAAAGAAAAACAATGTCCTTTATCAGTTTCTTATGGATTTTGAGCGTATGACTAATTTCAAGTTACTCTATCAGTACAAATAACCCACTTGTTTTTTGAAACACTGGGTTAAAAGAAGGGGTGTCTGAGTTTAAATGCAGGGCTATTTTCAAGGCCAAGCAATACAGGTCTGTAGGCATGTGCTGGCTGTTTTTCACATGACCCTCACAGACAGTGGGATGCCAGGCTCTATATACAGGTTTCAGGGCACCCTAAGTTTCTCAGCTCCAATCAGATACTATCCCATGTACAGATAGTGGCCTGAAGCCTAAACATCTTCTGGCTCTTATATTATTAACCCCCTCTTTCCCACACTCACAGGCTTGGTACAAGCATATGATCTCAGGTTTCTAACGGCTAGGTTTGCACCAGTAAACACTCCTCTTGATCCTTTTCCCAGGCATTGGCTGTAATAGACACTTTTCTAGGTATTCACATGGTGGCTCATAGTGGCAAGCTAAACTTAATTTACTTGATTGAGCTTAGCAAAGAAATATAACAGTCCAGAAAATGACAAAGGCATAGTCCAAATAGTGGCTTGAATTAAATTATATTGTGATAGTCGGGGGGCATGAAGTGTTTTGTGGCTCATCCCCAATAGTGTTCAGTCTTTCCCCTACTTTCTCAATTTGATCCCCTATCATGTTGCACTAAACCCCCAGAGGTGGGGAACTATCTCCCTCAGATAGCTCCATGCTTGGGACCCCCAGAGCAGCCCCACCCCTAAAGGGTAGCTCAGGAGCACCCTCAGCAGGTCTCTCAACTAACCCTTTTTCCTGGGTCAAAGACCTAGAGCTCCCACTCCACCTACCTACTCATAAGTACTCCACTGTGAGGAGGAGAAACCCTTAAAGGGGACCCCTGCCTAACTTCACCTGCCTACAGGCCACCATTTGGAATGTTGGTAAAAGTATAAATCCATTTAACATTGATGGTTGAATGAGATATCCCCCACACCTTCCCCAATGGCCCTGCAGTGACAGCCGAAGATGTCATGAAGACAGCAAGTCTTCAGGGACTCCGGGAGAGTCAATCAGCTGGAATGTTTTGTTTCCAGGATCACTGTTACTTCTACTCTGATGAAGCCAGAACTCTTCCTTTCAACATAGGCACAAACATGCAAGTTAATACACTGTGAGCCTGCATGTTCGTATATTGATAGTAATTCCACAGCAGGCATGCATGGTATGCTGCAATCTAAGGTTTGTAAACAGGAATTAAAAATGATAAAGATTTCAATTTGTTCTGGCACTTTACACTTAGTAGTCCTCACACAACATTTCAAAAGGGAGAGATATTTGGTAAACCAAGTAAAAGGCATAGATTCCCAGTGTACAGTATGTGATTTTCTAGAAAGCATATAAAAGTGTACAAAAGCATAGTGAACAAGTCCTGAAGGTAATGCAAACAGCACTTACAAGTTTACAAGTGAAAGTGTCAAGAACCATGAATCAGACAGAGACAGAAAATGCAGTAAAAATCACACCTTTTAATAAAGTGGTAAAAATGGTGCAAATAGTAAGCATAGTCAGAGACAGCAAACAGGATCAGGAACCAGAAGGGATGTCAACCAGTTAATTCTTTAACAGGATCACATCAGAATCTTCAGATATGTTGACCAAGGCAAAGGCATTGGAGATATGACGTCAGTGCGTAGGTAAGCCATGCTATATGTGACCCCGGAAGCACGGGTGATCACTGTATTTTTTTTTTTTTTTTTTTTTTTAACATAGAAGTTTATTTAAATTTTCACAACAGAAACAATTCACTTCGTATTAGATTTAAGTACAGATGGCATGCATAGAACCGTTACATGATTTGGTATGAGTGAGAATCTATTATCACAATACTTATCTATTTTAGAAGAAGATATTAATACTCATATTAAGGATATCAATACATGGCATAGGTGCAAGGGATCTCACCTTCCATCTCAGAATATTCTAGCCTATACATATATATTTTGGAGACTCCTGGGGGTAAGTCAACTCCATTCCCAAAGGGCTCGAACCCAACATTTCATTCAATAGTTAAGTGTTTTGCCTTCACCCATGCTGCCCAAATTTTCTCGAATTTTTTTGGACAATTTCTTCCCATATATGTCATTTTATATAATGGGAGCGCCTTATTTACCAGAGATTGCCAGAGTTGTTTGGTGGGCGGTTGGGACTGATTCCACTGCAGTAAAATTGCTTTTCTAGCATATAGTGTGGTGTAGAAGATGAATAGTTTCTTCCCCCACGTGACTTCTAGAAAGTCACAGATACCTAGTAGAAGGGGTATTGGGCTATATGGGACTTGCATTCCCCCTATAGAATTGATATCAGCAAGTATATTCTTCCAAAATTCCACCACTCCAGGGCAGGACCAGACCACATGAAAGAAATCGGCTTCCCCTGACCCACATCTAGGGCACCTCGCTATTCTATCAGGGTAAATCTTTGCCAGGCGTATTGGAGAGTAGTAGGCCCTATGTATGAATTTCAGCTGCATAAATCTGTCCCTTGCTGAGATTGTCAAGGGTAAATACTGTTGAATTCCCTCTTCCCAGTCCTCATCCGTCAACCCCGGAACATCCACTCTCCATCGCTCACATAGCTGGGAGACTTTAGATGTATCTTGAGTCACAAGCAGGTTATAGACGGCGGATAATGTTCCTCCGCCCTCTTGGTTTTTTAATACATTTTCTATCAGTGTCTCCTCCAGAGTCAACGGGCTGGGGAACTGGGACCGGAACGCATGCCTCACTTGGAGGAACCTGAAGAACATATGATTGGGTAGATCCTTTTCACTTTTTAAAGCATCAAAGGTGATTAGTTGTCCTTGGGCAACTATATCTCCCAGGGTTGTGACTCCATATCTGGCCCACACAACCGGGTCAGGGATGGAGTGAAAATGAGGCAGGCGGGGGTTACCCCATAGGGGAGTTGCTGGGGACCAGTTACTTGGTCCCAGAAATAGCGTATTAACAGTGTCCCATACCTTAAGGGTTGTCTTCATTGGGCAGGTCACATGCGCATTTGATCTAGGGCCTCTGTGCACCAAATTTCTCAACTCTGCGTATGAGCCGATCAACGCCGCCTCCAAGGAAGCTGCAGGATTAGCCGGCTCCTCCGAGAGCCACCATTTTACTGTTACCAACACCGCTGCCCAATAGTATTTTAGGAAGCATGGTAAGGCCAGACCTCCCAAGGTCCCTGGAAGTTGCAAAGTTGCCTTGGCTATTCTAGGAGCCTTCCCATTCCAAATAAATGAGGTAATAATGCTGTCTAAGTGTCGGAAGAAGGTTTTTGATATAGGGATCGGAGTTTGTCGGAATAGGTATATAAATTTGGGTAAAATTGACATTTTAATTAGGTTGACACGGCCAACCGGAGTTAGTGGTAGGGATCTCCATGTGTTACATCTTTGGGATAGGTGGTGAACCACCGGGTTTAAGTTTAGGCTGATATATTTTTTCAAGTCTTGGTGTATTTCCACCCCTAGGTACCTAAACTGGGAAACCCTGCTAAGTTGTCCATCCGTCTGCGAGGGAGTAGACCCCGCCCGCAGAGGAAACAGGATCGATTTTCCCCAGTTGATACATATACCAGAGAATTTCCCAAATCTATTAATTACCGAGAGAGCCTCTTGTAGGGAGGTACCGTCATCCTTAAGATAGAGTAAGGTGTCGTCTGCATATAACGACACCTTTTCCTGTAGAGGACCTCTCTTAATTCCCTTTACCCCGGGTGTGGCCCTGAGAAGGACAGCCATAGGCTCTATTGCCAGGGCAAAAAGACCTGGCGAGAGCGGGCACCCTTGTCTAGTTCCCCTACCCAAAAAAAAAGTAGGGGAGAGTACTGTACCCGTACGAACTCTGGCTGTGGGGGCCTTGTATACCATCCTGACCCAGGAGATAAAGACCGGTCCAAACCCGAACCTGCGGAGGACCTCCCATAGGTAGCCCCACTCCACAGAGTCGAAGGCCTTTTCTGCGTCTAGAGAGGCCACTATTTCGTCTCGGGCATCCTCCTCCCCAGAGGCCAGGACAGCATACAACCTACGAATGTTTATGTCCGTGCCCTTTCCAGGCATAAAACCTGTTTGATCTTCATGAATTAGATCCAATATTATTTCGTTTAACCGCTGGGCCAAAATTTTGGTTAAAATCTTCGCGTCCGAATTAAGTAAAGATATAGGTCGATATGAAGGGCATAGTTGGGGGTCTTTTCCCGGCTTTGGCAGGACAACTATAATGGCTTGTGACATGGAAAGCGGTATTTCCCCAGTACGTAGGGTCTCTGTAAGCATTGTGTGCATCCTAGGCGCCACCTCGCCCATATACAGTTTATAGAATTCAGGGGGTAGGCCGTCAATTCCCGGTGTTTTCCCTGTTTGTAGGGAGCCTAGAGCCCGTTGGACCTCTTCCAGGGTTATTGGAGCCTCGAGGCTCTCTCGTGCTGCAGCCGTGAGGGTCGGAAGCGTTATTTCGTCTAGGAAGTCCAAGAGTTCCTTCGCTGAGTATTGTGCCCTAGAGGAGTATAGGGACGAGTAATACTCAGCAAAGCAAGCGTTAATCTTCGCAGGATCTGATACTAGGGTCCCGTCGTTCTTTCGGATACGAGCTATTGTGGATATAGGGGATTGCTCTCTGGACAACCAGGCCAAAAGCCTACCCGTTTTTTCCCCTTGCTCAAATATTCTTTGAGTTTGGGCCAGTTGGCGTTTGTTCGCCTTGGCCACCCTTAGTAGCATTACCTCCCGATAGGCAACCTTCATGTCTTGTGCTATAATAGGGTTGGCCGTGAGGGTGTATCGGGTCTCCAAGTCCCGGGCTCTAGTCTCTGCCTCCTCCAGCAACATCTTATTGTTCCTACGCTCTCTAGCTATGGATGACATATAGCAGCCTCTAATGTAGGCTTTAAACGTGTCCCATACCATCCCCGGGGTAGAGGAACCCGCGTTAATCAACCAAAATTGTTTTATCTCTTTTACTATCTCAATTTCTATAGTAGGATGTTCAATCCAAAATCTGGAAAGTCGCCAGATTCTGTCCGCCTGTGGAGTGGAGGTTTGCAGTGTGCACAATAGCGGGGAGTGGTCAGAAATACCCCTCGGTAACGTTTCAATGTTTATAACTTTGGGAAGCATGGGTGAGCTTGCGTATAGAAGGTCAATACGTGACAAAGAGTTATAAGATGATGAGTGGCATGTGTACACTCGTTCTGTTGGATGTTTCCAGCGCCATACATCCTCCAATCCCAATACCTGCGCCCATCTAGTTAACGCAGAATCTGTAGCTGGGTCTGGGGACATTTTATCTAGTGAAGGGTTAGGCGTGATATTGAAATCTCCCGTAAGAATTACATAGTCTGTGGGGAATTGCGCAATTATAGTAGTGATCTTCTGCAGAAGGGAGATGTTAGCCGGCGGGGGCAGATATACCCCCACTATAACCATAGCCAGTGTTTCAATATTAGCGTGGATTATTACGTATCTACCCTCTGGGTCAATGAGAATGTCAAGGGGTTCAAAATTGAGCGATTTGTGGATCAGTACACTAACCCCCCTGGCGTAATTAGTGTAGGTGGCATGGTAATGGTGTCCCACCCATGGTTTCTTTATCCCCAACACTCTGCCCCCCACCAGGTGTGTCTCCTGAAAAATGCAAATACTGGGTGTATATTTCTTAAGATATTCAAAAACTAGTGTGCGTTTAATTTTGTGGTTAAGACCCCTCACATTCCATGATAATATTTTCAGCTGAGCCATATGTCAAAGTTGTATATATTTCTTCCGGAAAACCATGTACGATTAGAGTATATAGATAACTCCTTCTCGTCCCTCCCCCCTCCCGCCAAGGGACCCAACTTCCCCCAAAGGGCAATAACCATTCTGTTAGCCTGAAGCATGTAGCCTATGCCTTTGCTATTGTTAAGCCATCTATATGAGTCCTTCCTTGAGTAATGAAGCGATAAACAAAGAACAAAAATTAAAATTAAACAACCTAAACAAAACATCCCTCCCATCCCACCCCACACCCCATTAAGTAAACCTCGGGGTGTTTGAGTACCCATAACAACCAGAAAAACAAGAAAAAGCAAAAAAAACAGGAGAAACCTCCTAGGGGGTGGTGTGTAACAATTGGCACACCTAGGACCTAGTTATCTTAATGTGAGATCAGAGACCGCACTACTCACTGCATCCGCAGGCCTTTACTTATAATAAACCAAGGGAGGGGAAGGGAGAATAAATACTTATTCCCTATAAAAAAGGGAGAAAAGAAAAAATCTTAGTAATTAGGGGGGGAAAAGCCTCCCCCATAATCAGGGCCCCTCCCCTCTATGTGGACCTGGGCAACCTGTCTGCGCTAGAGCAGCCGTTAACACTTAGATATTTCTAAGGGTACATTCTTAGTTACAAACAACAGTAGTCTCTTAAAACCTGTAAAACGTGAAAGAAATTTGTTAGACAATAGAAGCATTCGTTGAAAGTCCTCCTGAAGAGTCAAACCAGTTAACAGAAATCCACCACTAACCCCTCCCTCCACCACCCATCTCTAATAACAGGAAGAGCATTGGTTAAGCCGGGCCCTGTGTCTCGCATTCTCCCCTTTTTTGTCTTCACCCCTGGGACCAGTAGATATAGCAACAGAGTTCCATAACTCCACACTGTTGGTCAGGACCGTCTGGATCCGGATAGTCCCTTCGTGGGTAGAAAAAGTCCCAGGAAGAAGAGGAAAATCAAAACCAAAAAAAAAAAAAAAAAAAAAAAAAAACAAAAACATAAAAAAACAAAAACACAGGACCGTTCAGGAGAGCATGTATCCGTCCCCCACTGTGGGACTAGCTGGTTCGGCCATATCCCCATCAGACAGCTAGGCTTCTCAGGATTCATGTATTCCATAGTTCCCAGATACTGTGCCAGTCACCAATAGGGGTAGGGGTTATTAGAGATACCAAGTTGTAGATCTTACCACCAGTCGTCACCGGGTAGATAGAGGGTCAGTCGCGGTGTATGCCATACTTCGGATCAATGATTGCGTGGCAGGGATTCAAGCCATCTGGCCGCTTCCTCTGGAGAGGTGAAAAATTTAGTAGTTTCGCCATCCACTACCCTAAGTCGTGCAGGGAACAGCATGCTGTACTTTAGTCCCTTAACACGCATTTGGGCCTTTACCTGGTCGAATGTCCTGCGTTGCCTCTGTGTTTCCACTGAGTAGTCAGGGAATAGCATTATCTTTGCGTTCTCAGTGCGCAGCTCTCCCACCTTACGTGCCTCCCTTAAGATCAGATCTCTATCTCTAAAGTTCAATAAACGAAATATGAAGGTGCGTGGGGGAGTTCCCGGTGGGCCCCGAGTTGACGGCATTCTGTGGGCTCGCTCCACCGCGAAGTGTGCAGAGAATGGTGCGTGTGGGAGAAGGTTTCGCAGTAACTGCTCCGTGTATGCCTCCGGATCTCTTCCCTCCACTCCTTCCGGGAGTCCCACCAGGCGCAAATTATTCCTGCGGTTTCTGTTTTCCTGATCTTCCGCACGCGATTCCAGTGTTTTCATTTTAACTTGCAGTATACGAATGGAGGCGCCGTGGTCTCGTATTTCATCTTCATTCTCCCCTACCCTCCTTTCAGCCTCCGTCAGCCTGTCTCTGTATTTGTCCATATCCCTTCTTATTAGGCCCATTTCTGACTGTATTTGCTCTATTTTGGTAGTTAGGGTAGTTTGACAACCCGTGATAGCCTGCATGAGTGCTTGAAACTGATCCTCTCCCATTTGGGAGGACTCAGCCTGAGTGTCTGTGTGATCTGTTTGTGAAGCCATGTTAGAACACACTGCTCCCCGTGGGCCCCGGGCTGGTGGTGGCGTTTTAGGGGCCGTTTGTGTCTGCTTCTGGGCACCACAGGTTCGTCTTCTCATGCCCAATTTGGTTCCCAGACTTTCAGCTATTATGTGACAGGCAGGGGTCCCCCAGCAGCCAGGTTATAATCTGTATCTTCTGCCCGCCGTATAATCCTGTCTCCCTCACCTCCCAGCGGGTCTTGTTTCTGGTCCCTCCGTCACTCACCCTCAGATAGCACCACTGTGGGGCATGCAGCGGCCCTGCGTCTGCCGATCACGTCACCTGAGGCCGGGGATTGCGGAGGCCTCATAGGCCTCAAGATGGTGGATCCCCTCCGGGTGGAGAGCCGGCCGCAGGCCACTGAGGCGGCGTTGATATCTCCTCTCGTCCGCTCCAGGTCCCCCAGCGGCGACAGCTATATCGGATGGCACGTTGCGGCCCCTCCACGGCCGATCGCGGCACCCGAGGCCGGGGATCGCGAGGCCGCACAGGCCGCAAAATGACGGATCGTCACCGCGAGACGGAGCCGGGGCCCCCGAGGCGGCGTGGATAGTTCCTCTCGTCCGCTTGGTTCCCCAGCAGCAACAGCTGCAGCGGATGGCACGTTTCGGCCCCCCCGCGGCCGATTACTGCACCCGAGGCCGGGGATCGCGAGGCCGCACAGGCCGCAAGATGGCGGATCTTCAATGGGACACGGAGCCGGCTGAGGACCTACATCAGCTACATCCAGCGGTCTTTGCCTTCAATACTCCTCCGTTCCTTTGTCTATGATGGAGTACAACACCCCCAGGTAAGTTGGAAGGGGATTTACACAGGATTGAGGCAGGATTCCTGTGGATGCAGCAGGGGGCCGGCGGAGCTCCCTCAGATCTCTTATCCTGCAGCAGGGCACTATTATCAAGCTCCAGCCTTCCTCCCCTCAGTGCCCGGTCACAGCCACCTCTCCTCAGTGCAGTGAAGTTGGTTATCAGCCCACAAAACAGCGGATTAGGAGGCCTGTTTTATGCGGAGCTCTGTCTCATCCGTCCTACCAGGTCGCCATCTTGACCACACCCCCCACTGTATTTTTATTGCTGGCATTTTTTCCTTTGTTTTTATGACCTTATTGTCCTTTTATGTGCGATTTATTTACTAATAAACCTAACAGTGGTTAAGAAAACACACTATTGGAGTTCTCTCCATTTTTTATCCTTCTATGTGGCCCGTCCCAGTGCCAGGTGAGTGCCCTGGCTTCCTCCACCAGTAGGTGGGTCCTCTCTGCACAGCGGAGCTTGGTATTGTAGATGAGGAGACTTCTGGAAGTACGGACACCCTGGACCGATGCAAGGACTCCGCAGAGGGCTATTTCTGCAGGCGCTGATGACCTTGCTATAAATAGGAGGTCCACCTCATCTGATAAGGGTCCCTATCATAGGCGTGCCCACGGGGTGTGCCGGGTGTGCCCAGGCACACCCTAATCATTCAGCCCTGTCAGTGTTTCAACAAGTTTTGTCAGTGCTAAATGCCGGCAACATCTGTCCTGTCCCTGTGTAACTTCAGTCACCACCACTGGGGCCAGTAAAAACAGCTGTGCTGCGAGTGGGAGGTGATTGAGCAGGGAACTAGGACCTCAGCCGCGGAGTAAGCCAGCCGCATTTTCCGATGCTGCTTCTATAGTTCCGGCTGCAGGTCCTCACAGTAGCCGGCGGAGTGATCTACATCTGCACTCCGCCCCCCCTCCAGCCTCTCTCTCCCTAGAAGCAGCTGACTAGCAGAGCCTGAGAGCGGCAGACGAGTGGCTGCAGTCTGCTGGATCCAGGTAGTGATTGCATTTAGAAGCTTCCAATCTTTTTCTATCTCCCCCAAGTCTTATGTATGTTCAATCTGTGCCCTCATTCACTTAGATCCTCCCCCCATCTCCAGTGCTGTCTGCCCAGAGAACGTGGTGGGGAGGGGGGGCACTGCTAGTGCCAGGTGCTGCTGACACTGTGCAGGGAAGGGGGTGAGCTGAGCTCATGTTCTAAGAAAAGTCAATTTGGAGAGGTAAGCTGCAGTTTCACATCAGAACTATTCAGGAGGATTTGTTTGCAGTGTGATGAGAAAGATTAAGCTAATAGGAGGATCGGAAGAGCAGACTGTATGGGGGAGTCGGCTGAGTCTTCAGCCTTGCTCACAGCTAACAGATATCTTGAACACTGGCACTTATCACTATATAAAACAACCCCCACACTCTGTGTATGTCCAGATAATCTGAAGAAACTTTATAACCATTCAATTTAACCCTGTGTTCTCCAAACTCTGTACAACATGTAAATTCCCCACATAAACTAAACACTCTCTATACAAGTTACCTGTCCTCACTAATAAGAGCAGAGCACAGTGTTCACAGTTATTTACATGGTAGTGCAATTGTATGAACACTGATTATTTAGAGAATAATATTTTTTTTATTGAGAATTGTTATTTTGCATCTATTTTTGCCCTTTCACACTGGGGCAGAGGCAGCGGAGGCAGTAAAGCGCCGCTATTGTAAGTGGCATTTTACCATCGGTATTCGGCCGCTAGCGGGGCGGTTTTAACCCCCGCTAGCGGCCGAGAAAGGGTTAATAACCACCGCAAAGCACCTCTGCAGAGGCGCTTTGCTGGTGGTATAGCCGCGCTGCCCCATTGATTTCAATAGGCAGGAGCAGTAAAGGAGCGGTATAACTCCGCTCCTTCACCGCTCTGAAGATGCTGCTAGCAGGACTTTTTTTCCCGTCCTGCTAGCGCATCGCTCCAGTGTGAAAGCCACAAGGTCTTTCACACTGAAGAAACAGCAGCGGCACTTTCGGGTCGGTTTGCAGGCGCTATTATTAGCGCAATAGCGCCTGCAAACCGCTCCAGTGTGAAAGGGCCCTTAGGCTTTTTTTACGCACGCACAGGCATGGTTTTCATGCATTACGGGTATGGCAGCCCATTAACTTCAATGGGCTGCCCTACGCACAAACATCATGGAAAAGAAGTCCTGAATCTTTTCCAAAAGTGTGCGGCACCCTGTAGTTTGGTCCACATGCTTGCAGATGCATGGAGATGCCAATAACAAACAATGGCACTGCTGCACATCTGGATAAGGGCAGCACATTTCTTTGCATGTTGGGAAGGCATGCAATTTTGCATGCGTTACCCACGCACATAGATGTGAACTTAGCCTTAGAGTGTTTCGTTTTTTTTACGGTGAATTTACACTTTGGATTTTACAGAGTTTGGATCAATACAGGGGTAAATTGAATGGTTATACATTAACTTCGCATGATCTGGAAACCACATACACAGAGTGCTTTCACTGTCATACCTCCCACACTCCTCTCCTGTACATAGTGCCCACTGTCATACCTCCCACACTCCTCTCCTGTACATAGTGCCCACTGTCATACCTCCCACACTCCTCTCCTGTACATAGTGCCCACTGTCATACCTCCCACACTCCTCTCCTGTAAATACTGCTCACTCTCATACCTCCCACACTCCTCTCCTGTACATACTGCTCACTCTCATACCTCCCACACTCCTCTCCTGTACATACTGCTCACTCTCATACCTCCCACACTCCTCTCCTGTACATACTGCTCACTCTCATACCTCCCACACTCCTCTCCTGTACATACTGCTCACTCTCATACCTCCCACACTCCTCTCCTGTACATACTGCTCACTCTCATACTCCCCACACTCCTTTCCTGTACATACTGCTCACTCTCATACCCCCCCACACTCCTCTCCTGAGCATAGTGCCCACTGTCATACCCCGCACACAACTCTCCTGTACATAGTGCCCATTGTCATACCTCCCACACTCCTCTCCTGTACATAGTGCTCACTCTCATACCTCCCACACTCCTCTCCTGTACATACCGCTCACTGTCATATCCTCCACACTCCTCTCCTGTACATACCACTCACTCTCATACCCCCCACACTCCTCTCCTGTACATACTGCTCACTCTCATACCCCCCCCCCCCCCCACACTCCTCTCCTGAGCATAGTGCCCACTGTCATACCCCGCACACAACTCTCCTGTACATAGTGCCCACTGTCATACCCCCCATGCTCCTCTCCTGTACATAGTGCCCATTGTCATACTTCCCACACTCCTCTCCTGTACATAGTGCCCATTGTCATACTTCCCACACTCCTCTCCTGTACATACTGCTCACTCTCATACCCTCCACACTCCTCTCTTGTACATAGTGCCCATTGTCATACCTCCCACACTCCTCTCCTGTACATAGTGCTCACTCTCATACCTCCCACACTCCTCTCCTGTACATAGTGCTCACTCTCATACCTCCCACACTCCTCTCCTGTACATAGTGCTCACTCTCATACCTCCCACACTCTTCTCCTGTACATACTGCTCACTCTCCTACCTCCCACCCATACCTCCCTTACTCCTTTCATGTACATAGTGCCCACTCTCTTACCCTCCACATTTTGCACTTTTCTTTCACTGTGCCGGCAGGGAGATGGGAAAGACCTTTCTTACATTATAAAACGTTTGCTCATATTTATTTTTAAGAATATATACAGTGTGTGTGTGTGTATATATATATACATACATACACACACACACTCGCATGTGCGTTTGAGATTCGGTGCACACCCTAATGCGATAGGCTGCGCACACCTATGGTCCCTATATACTTCTTTGTGGTGTGCACTTCAAAGATAGATCCACCCTTTACCCTCTTGGCGGTGGCGGAATCATCTTTCAACTTATTTTCTTCATTCATTTTTCCCTTATTGAGAAATTGGATTCAACATACCGTATATACTCGAGTATAAGTCGAGTTTTTCAGCACTTTTTTTGTGCTGAAATTACCCCCCTCGACTTATAATCGAGTCAAGCACTTTTCTGCAGCAAAAAATTTCATTTTCCGAACCGAATTTGGGGCCCCGTATCTCAGGGCCACTTAGTGCTAGGAACCCCAAATTTGGTGTGCTAACCCAGTGGAACTGGGTACACAACATATCCAAAGCTGGAGTTCCTAGCACCAAGTGGCCCCAAAAAACCGGGCCCCAAAATCGGTTCGGAAAATGTCATTCTCTGCTGCAGAAAAGTGCTTGACATTTTCTGAACCGATTTTTGGGGCCCTGTATCTCGGGGCCACTTGGTGCTAGAAACCCCAGCTTGGATATTTTATGGTGCTAGTTCCACTGGGTTTTCACACCAAATTTGGGGTTCCTAGCACTAAGTGGCCCCGAGATACGGGGCCCCAAATTCAGTCAACTGTGTCCATCTGCAGCAATGTCATTTCGGGACCCTTTGGGTTCAGACCCCAAATTTTGGCTGCAGCTAGGGGGCATCTAGGAACCCTTAACTACCGAGTTTGAAGTTCAGGGGACCTATGGCTGCAAATGGGCACAGTGAGGCTGCAAATGGGCATTGTTGACCCTCTTTTCCACTTACAGTAGCTGTGCATTTCTCACCCTCGTCTTATACTTGGGTCAATAAGTTTTTCCCATTTTTTTGTGGTAAAATAGTCGGATCGACTTATACTCAAGTATATACGGTACATTTATGTGGACTTTGCACTTTAATGTTTCTATTTAGTCTAAATTTTTTAGACATTCTATGTGGACTTTGCACTCAATGATTATTTTATTTGCACTATATGAATTTATATAGACACTTTTTCAACTATATGGTTGTCTTATATAGAGTGATACTTTTGTCTATTTAACATGCACTCAGGTTTTTATGCACAACTTTTTGCACATGTATTTATTTGTGATTTCGGTAGAAAACACGATATTTTTTCTATTTAGCACGACCATTCCATTTCTTACACTTATTTTTTACATGGGAGATATGAACCAGGCAGTTTAAATAGCCAGAAGGGGCTGGCTGATGAGCAGGAAATGATCACTAGGTGAGGCATTGTGGAACGATGATTGCTGGAAATTAACCGACAGCTGAGCATTGAGAAGGGAGGGCTGAGACCGGCCTTGACAGTACCCCCTCCTCAATGACCCCTCCCCCTCGGAGGGCAACCGGGTTTGAGAGGAAAATAACTATGGAAAGCATGGAGGAGGACAGGAACATGTACGTACAAGGATAAGACACAACAGAGTTCCTCTGGACGTACCCTTTCCAATGAACCAGGTACTGTATATATTCCTCATGGTTCTCAACCTGAACCGTGTGAGGACGTGGCACCAAGGTGGTGAAGTGGTTACCCACCATGGGCTTTAATAAGGAGACATGAAATATATTTGAAATACGCATGTTAGAAGGAAGGCCTAATGCGTAAGCCACTGGGTTGATCTTACGGAGAATACGGAAAGGCCCAATAAACCGTGGTGCCAGTTTCTGTGAGGGAACATGGCTTGGTTGGCTCGTTCTGCAGCCCCATTGGACCGTGGGTGATATGCAGTGGAGAAGGAAAGCTGAATTCCCAACTGTGCACAAAAGGCTTGCCAAAATCTGAAGACAAACTGGCTTCCCCTGTCCGAGATGATAGCCTTGGGTAGCTCATGTAATCGAAGATCTCCTGAGCAAAAATGAACCCCAGTTCTTTGGATGTGGACAACTTCTTAAAGGGGTTGTAAACCCTCATGTTTTTTCACTTGAATGCATCCTATGCATTCAGGTGAAAAAACACCTGCCAGTGACCGCCCCCCCAGCCCCCCGTTTTACTTACCTGAGCCCCATAATTCCCTTGGCGAGGACACGCTGTCCCTCTCTCCACGGGGTTTCAGCTCTTGATTGAATAGATTGATAGCAGCGCAGCCATTGGCTCATGCTGCTGTCAATCAAATCCAATGACACAGATGCCAGGGGGTGGGACCAAGTCAGGCATTCGTGTCTATGGAAGCAAATACTGAACTTGGGAGCGCGCCCGCAAGGTAACCCCCTCGGAGAAGCGGGGTGGAGCCGCGAGAGCCGCCAAGGGACCCCAGAAATGGACGATCGGGGCCACTCTGTGCAAAACGAGCTGCACAGCGGAGGTAAGTATGATATGTTCGTTATTTAAAAAAAATAAAAAACGTGCCTTTACAATCATTTTCAGTGGAATACAATGTGACATTTTCGAGAATGAGTCAACCACCATAAGAATAACTGTGTTGCCCTGGGAGTTGCACAATAAAATCCATAGACAGGTGGGTCCAAGGCCTCTCTCCATTGGGTATGGGTTGTAGGAGACCCACTGGAAGGTGTCGTGGTGTCTTACACTGAGAACACACAGAACAAGAGGCTATGAAGGCGGCTACATCTGCGCGGAGACTAGGCCACCAGAATTGTTGGGAAATGGCCCAAATGAGTTGAATCTTCCCTGGGTGGCCAGCTGCCTTAGGAGAATGGTAAGTTTGGAGCAAAGCAGTGCGGAGACTCCTTTAGGGACAAAGCAGCGGTCACAAGGTTTCTCGGGAGGAGAGTGGATCTGAGTGGCAAGAATTCTGTCACCCAAGGGTGAAGTGAGACTGGTACGAACAGTGGCCAGAATACGATCGGGAGGTATTACAGGAACACTAACCGACTCCATCTTGGAAGCGGAGGAAAACTGTTGTGACATTGCATCAGCCCTTACATTCTTGGTACCAGGTAAGAACGAGACTATGTAATTGAAGCTTGACAGAAAAAAAACCATTGCGCCCTTCTGGTAGATAAACATTTTGCCTCAGACAAGAATGTGAGATTCTTGTGATCAGTCAAAATGAGAACCAGCACAGTGGTACCTTCGAGGAGATGCCTATATTCTTTAAGAGCTAAAATAATCTCTAACAACTCTCTGTTACCAATCTCGTAATTGAATTCCACAGGAGACAATTTCTTGGAAAAGTGGCCACAAGGATGTATAGCGCTCTCAGTGGTAGGACGTTGAGACAGAAGGGCACCAACTCCAGTCTCGGTTGCATCAACCTCAAGAATGAAGGGTAACGGGGTATCAGGATGTCCCAACACAGGAGCTGAAACAAAGGCAGCCTTGAGAGACTCAAAGGCTTTAATGGAATCCGGAGACCAATTCTGTGAGTTACCGTCCTTTCTGGTCATATCCGTCATGGGTTTGACCAGAGAAGAGAAGTTACGAATAAACTTCCGATAATAATTAGCAAAGCCAAGAAAACATTGTAGCGGACCTTAAACCTACGGGTAGGACTGCAGATAGTTTCTCTGGGTCTATTGAAAAACCAGCAGTATAAATTACATAACCCAGAAATGTAACCTGTTCACGATGAAACTTGTACTTTTCCAACTGGCAATACAGGTTATTATCTCTCAGCCTCTGTAGCACACGGGAGACATCTGTGAGGTGGCTCTCTAGGGAATTAGAATATATGAGAATGTCGTTGAGAATGGGGTGCTTCTACATTATGAAAGCCAAGCTCACTATAAAAGAAAAAAAAATATTTCACAACAAAAATATGTGCTGCCAGAGCATGCTGTTGCTGAGGCTGTCAGTGAAAATCATACTTTCCGTAACACCACATACAACTTAAAGGCATGCCCCAAGTTTGTCATTTAAAGGTTTGGGTGGATTTTTAATAGATTTTTAAATTGTAAAGTTTGTGTTTTTTCAATGTCACCCTTGAAATCACATGAAAAGGACTTTCTCCTTGCTGTACAGTGTTTTTTTAGCACACATTCTGCATGGCAGTGCCCAGTTTCCCATGCCTTTCTTTGACAATAGCTTCCCTTTTAGACTTAAAATTGCCAGAATTTATTAACAGGATTCCCCCCATCAACTTCAATGGCATATATTTAGCCAGCGACTGCTGCAACTATATTATTAATTGGGATTCGCTGCTAGGCTTGGTTTCTCCAAATTTCCAACAATTCATTGGAACCAGGCAGATTCCATCATCCTTACTTCCATATATTCTTACTGGCCCATCACTATGATGGGCTGTCTCACTGGCCAGCAAAAATGCATAGGAAGCGGAAGAGGGCAGAAAAGATTTGATGCTATCAGGAAGTGCAGAAACTTTGAATGATCAGAATGACCAAGTATAACTTGGAGAAGAAACTTTAGCTTTTAAATTAAATAGGAAAATAACCCCCATGTGTATGAATTTTTGAATTTGTGTAAAAGTCACAAACCATGGCCAAAGTACTTCTGCAAGTCACCTGGGATAGCAGAGTGTAAAGACATATACAGAAATGGCAGCATTAAAATATAAACCCAGCAAAGGGTCACCTTAGCTCTCCAGAAATTTACTGCAACCCATAATGGAACTCATTTGAGGCATCTGGCAAGCTTTCACAGGGCCTCTTCACTCACAACAGCAAAGAGAGAGTGGCAACAGACTTACACAGAACTCGCAATAGGGAATAGACAATGTTGTACAAGTACTATTCCCAGCATACTTTCTGTCCAGTAAGTAAAAAGGGATTTAATTTAAAATCTGCTCTTAAAATATTTATAAAAGTATAGGTCTCATTGGCCATTGGCATGCTTTACACATATACTGTATGTGGAAGCTACACTCTACTACAAAAGTGATATTCTAAGCCTTATACTGCTATTAATAAACAAAGAACAAACATTCTCTTTGCAGTTTAAAATTGACAATATTTTTAACATTTATACATGAACTAAATAGAAACTTTTAAATGTGCCTGGAGAATAGCTTGAGAGGGACATTCCTTTTAAAAAAAAAATTAAAATCATTTCATTATTTTTAATAGATTGCAGTGGACTGGCAGTTCTTTTACAATATCTTTCTTCTATGTACATGTATTCTGAAGAGAAGGGACCTAGAACCACCTTGCCTATTAGTTGAATATCCTGTCACATAATCATGCTGTACTCCTTAAACTAACAAAAAGGGAATAAAAGATGTGATATTAAGTTCACCAGGGAGCAATTAAGTATAGGTATAAGTATATAAAGTCAAATATTGAATTCAATGTGCCCAATATATACTGTATAAATGTGTGTTTGTGCTTAACATTTCCAATACACATACAGTGCCTTGCAAAAGTATTCACCCCCTTGGCTTTTTACCTACTTTTCTACATTACAGCCTTTAGTTTAATGTTTTTTTAATCGGAATTATATGTGATGGATCAGAACACAATAGTCTAAGTTGGTGAAGTAAAATTAGAAAAATATATACATAAAACTATTTTTTAGAAATAAAAAACTGATAATTGGCATGTGTGTATGTATTCACCCCCTTTGTTATGAAGCCCATAGAAAGCTCTGGTGCAACCAATTACCTTCAGAAGCCACATAATTCGTGAAATGATGTCCTCCTGTGTGCAATCTAAGTGTCACATGATCTGCCATTGCATTTACACACCTTTTTGAAAGGCCCCAGAGACTGCAACACCTAAGCAAGAGACACCACTAACCAAACACTGCCATGAAGACCAAGGAACTCTCCAAACAAGTAAGGGACAATGTTGTTGAGAAGTACAAGTCAGGGTTAGGTTATAAAAAAAAATATCCAAATCTTTGATTATCCCTAGGAGCACCATCAAATCTATCATAACCAAATGGAAAGAACATGACACAACAGCAAACCTGCCAAGAGACGGCCGCAAACCAAAACTCACAGACCGGGCAACGAGGGGCATTAATCAGAGAGGCAGCACAGAGACCTAAGGTAACCCTGGAGGAGCTGCAGAGTTCCACAGCAGAGACTCTAGTATCTGTACACAGGACGACAAAAAGCCGTACGCTCCATAGAGTTGGGCTTTATGGCAGAGTGGCCAGAAGAAAGCCATTACTTTCAGCAAAAAATAAACTGGCACGTTTTGAGTTTGTGAAAAGGCATCTGGGAGACTCCCAAAATGTATGGAGGAAGGAGGAAGGTGCTCTGATCTGATAAGACAAAATTTTAACTTTTTGGCCATCAAAGAAAACACTATGTCTGGTGCAAACCCAACACATCACATCACCCAAAGAACACAATCACCATAGTGAAACATGGTGGTGGCAGCATCATGCTGTGGGGATGCTTGTCAGCAGTTGGGATTGCGAAACTGGTCACAGTTGAGGGAAAGATGAATGGTGCTAAATACAGGGATATTCTTGAGCAAAACCTGTACCACTCTGTGTGTGATTTGAGGCTAGGACGGAGGTTCACCTTCCAGCAGGACAATAACTCGAAACACATTGCTAAAGTAACACTTGAGTGGTTTAAGGGGAAACATGTAAATGTGTTGGAATGGCCTAGTCAAAGCCCAGACCTCAATACAATAGAAAATCTGTGGTCAGACTTAAAGTTTGCTGTTCACAAGCGCAAACCATCCAACTTGAAGGAGCTGGAGCAGTTTTGCTAGGAGGAATGGGCAAAAATCCCAGTGGTAAGATATGGCAAGTTTATGGAGACTTATCCAGAGGGACTTGGAGCTGTGATAGCCGCAAAAGGTGGCTCTACACAGTATTGACTTTAGGGGGTGAATAATTATGCACATTGACTTTTTCTGTTATTTTGTCCTATTTGTTGTTTGCTTTACAATAAAAAAACAAAAAAAAAATCTTCAAAGTTGTGTGCATGTTCTGTAAATTAAATGATGGAAATCCTCAAACAATCCATGTTAATTCCAGGTTGTGAGACAACAAAACACGAAAAATGCCAAGGGAGTGAATACTTTTGCAAGGCACTGTAAATGTAAGGGTCTTTTTAAAAAAACAGGCAATGTGATATTCACCAGACAGACACTCAATGCAGGTGGATTAACCACTGTAATTCAAAACACATGCATCAAAAAGATTCATGTGTATGAAATAATTAATGACTGTCATATTCACTGTTATATAAATCTGCCCCTAAGTTTTAAAGTATATCAAAAGTGTAGGGGCCCTGCCTTAAGGCGTAACTTTCCCACTTTCATGGGGAAAAAAAATAGCAAATAGAAAAAATATATACCTTGTGACAAAAACAAGTGAGTCCTCCAAGTTGAGATGAGAAATCTTAAAAATCCTCAAATATAGAAGGAAGGTGAATGGACCAAAACACACTGTGCTGTGACTTCCTCTTGTGATTATGACAGACAATATTGAATCCACAAAGAGTGCATACTTACCAGCTGCACAAGCTTTAAAGCTTGTGGCTAACACCCAGCCAGGGCCTTTTCCTCCAAAAACCACAAATGGCCAATCGAACCACAGACAGCCTCCATACCCCACTACTTGACTGATAATCTTGTAGATGGTCAGAGAACCCAGCATTCAAATTCACACTTGGAAATGATGATCAAACCTTTTGTAAATCACTTCCCCATACTTTGGGCGATGAGGTGACTCAGGGGGCCAGGTTGGACCCAGAATAGACTGATAGCAATGCCCGACTGTGACCTCTCCCAGGTGCTGTGTTCTCTATAAACAATTAGAATGCAGATGCTCCTGGTGGTCAGGGGGTGTATGAGTGGAAGGGAGGGGGTGCGCAATCTGAGATCAGACGCTCAGGCCATGCTAGGGAGGGAAGAGGTGGGTAGATGATGCTTTGGATTTCCTCCTACCTCCTTCGTAGCTTTCTTTAGGTGGTGTTTGATCACCTCTGCATTTTTTATTTTTTGTGCTAAAAAGATTTAAGCCAATGTGTATTCTGCTACATATTATTGGTAAAAAAAAGCCAAATAAGTATATATTTATTTTGGAGAGGACAGGTGTTCATGAGCCGGCCAGCTTTTTTATACAGTGCTTCGTTTTAAAGCTTTCTATGTAAGTGTAACTCTTTATTAAAACTACTAGTACTTTACCTAATTTACATTATGGAGAACCTTTTTTTATTTCCGGGTACATGTGTCTGATGTCTGCTTATGAGCATTGGAGAGATCGAGGTATACTGGGTCCTCGTGTATATCCTGTTTGCAACATTCCAAGGAGAGAGTACCCCCCAAAAAAACATGGGACCTTTAAGGCAACAAGAGATCAAGAAGATTATATATTTATAAAATTAAGAACATTTATTAGAATATTATTAAAAACTACTAGGTACATACATCATTGATTGAACATGGATTAGAAAAACAAAAAAATATAGTAAATGTAGTTTTAGAACTGTTGGTCTCCTTTGGTTCGTCCGACGCATTTCAGGATTTCAATGTTGATCCCTTCATCAGGGTATTTTTTCAGAAGAAAAAGAAGCAAATAACAGTCTAAAATATAACAAAAGCTTGAGTATGTGAAAACAACGGAACAGAGAATGAGCATCGTTGGAAATGAAAAAGGGAAAGAAACACTCACCAATCAGCCAGATACTGCACTTGTTGCACTGCCAGTGTCTAAAGTGTGTGTATACATATGCAAGTAGGTGTAGGTGTAGGTGCAAGTAGGCGTACACCAATAGATCGAATTTGTACAGATGGATCAGTACTGAAGGAGCCCCCAGTTTGAGTCGAAAAACCAAATCAAAACAGATCAAAAACCTTTAAAGGTATGAGACTTAGCTCTGCCGATATTCCACAGAGATATATCAAAGCTCAAGTAAATCGAGAAGTCATGACAGTTGGCTTGCTGCTGGCCCACTGTCGCTGAAGTCAAAACAAGTTGTAGAAAAACCCAAAAGTTCTGAAAAGATACAACACATATGCATATAAGTCAAAGCGTTTTGATTAGGTGCTTACATTATGTAAATTAGTATTGGAAAAAGATTGCTTAAATTGGTAAGTTTTTTATGTTAGGGGCCATATCAAATTGTTTGTATCATGTTGTTAGAACAGCATATCCATACAGAGTATACATATATATCATATATACATACATATACATATATATATATATATATACACACACATATATATATATATATATATATATATATATATATATATATATATATATATATATATATATATATATATATATATATATATACATATACACACATATACACACATATATCCCCCCATGCACATACACACATATACACATATATGTGCATATATGAAATATCATGAAATATTGGGTTTAATCAATTGATCACTGCCATAGTTCTGCCTAGAGTCTGTTTAAAGCAAAAATATTCCAAAATTGGATTAGCCTGATAGTGGAGGCAGTGATGCCTTATAATTATATATTGTACAGTAATGGGCGGCTGGATGCCGCTGCAGACCAGAGATCAATAGTAGCAGCAGCCCAAGTTGCCCAAGTACATTAAAAGAAGTGTGTCTACCTGTTAATAAGATCCGTCCAACATGCAGGGGTCCCTTCTGGCAATGGCTAGAGAACCATGTGAGCGGCTCACGTTTTATGTGATGTGAGACGCCTGCACCTACGCAATAAGGGATGGAGTACTGTGGAGCGTATGATGTAATGACGTCAGACGTATAGGTTCAGATGGCGTTCTGAGGTGAAGGCGCCTATGCAGTAAGACTAAAAACTGTGTCAGAAAGCACAGATGGAGAGGGGAGGGGACAGGGCGTAGTGGGTGTACTCATATTGCACATATGCGCTGGCGTCAGAGATCCCAACACACAGATCAAAAACAGATAAAAAACAGGAACTACACAAGAGGACCCCTCCACCTATAGACAAATAGAAATGTACTGCATGACCAGGAGCACGGTTACACACCTTAGTCACCCTCAAAATCAGTCCAAACCCAAATTGCACAGGGAAAAGTGCCCCAAAATTGAAATTGCATCATTTGCCAAAGTTTATGTAGACCCACCCGTAGCCAATCAAAAAGATTGAGCAAGAGAATATGCACAAAAATTACATGAATATGTGTGCATTGCGTGGTGGAGAGAAAGTCTCGAAGTGGACCCAAAATGCAAATGTCTCATATTGCACATATGCGCTGGCGTCAGAGATCCCAACACACAGATCAAAAACAGATAAAAAACAGGAACTACACAAGAGGACCCCTCCACCTATAGACAAATAGAAATGTACTGCATGACCAGGAGCACGGTCACACACCTTAGTCACCCTCAAAATCAGTCCAAACCCAAATTGCACAGGGAAAAGTGCCCCAAAATTGAAATTGCATCATTTGCCAAAGTTTATGTAGACCCACCCATAGCCAATCAAAAAGATTGAGCAAGAGAATATGCACAAAAATGACATGAATATGTGTGCATTGCGTGGTGGAGAGAAAGTCTCGAAGTGGACCCAAAATGCAAATGTCTATATGTATCGCATACCAGTGCAGTAAAGTAGCAGGGCAGTATGTGAATGTATGTCTGTAAAATCTGACTGACCGATCCGTGAGCAATTCCCAATTGCATCCCCAAGGGATTATACAGTAACCGCAAAAGGCAATTAAACACAGTGCATGAGAAGTTGTATTGCAAAATATATGGTCTATACATTGCTATATGCAGTGACCACAATGGGAAACAAAAAACAATATGTAAAATGATATAGAGTATATATTATATACATACAGTAGCTATAAACAATACATATGATAAAGATATATATATTCCAAAAATTCACAGATCTTTTTCACAAACACCTGAGGCAAAACCCTCCAAAAATGGTCTATAACTGAGTTGGCAGTTTAAGCCTGATGTATTAGTGGCCCCTAGCTCTATAATCCAGTGAGTTTCTCGCTGGAGAAGGAGTTTATTCCAATCCCCACCTCTTGTGTTGGGATGAATGTGATCCTAAATTAGAAAACAAAATTTGGGTTTCTTTCCTTTGTGGTAATCCCTAACATGTCTTCCAAGCGGGAGTTCCGGGTTAGCATTCAGCATACTTGTAACATGTTTACCTGCTCTTTTTCGAAATTCCAACTTTGTTTTTCCTACATAGAATTTGTGACATTGACACATTAACATATATACCACACCTGCAGTTTTACAGTTCGCAAAATGTTGTGGTTTAAAGACTTTTGTGTTTGGCCGTATAAAATTTTTAAATTTAGTATTCATGTATTGACAGACCATACATCTGCCACATGTGGCAGTACCTAAGCGTTTGCAGGGATCTTTTCTATAGAGTCCTGCGAATTCGCTTTGGACTAGTTTATCTTTAATGGATATAGCCTGGCGAAAAGAGATGCAGGTATGTGAGGACGGAGTGTTGGATCAATTTCTAAAATCCACCAATGTTTTTCTAAGATCATACTCATCTTTTTATGTTGATTATTGAACATGGTAATTAGTCTGATATGTTGGTGTCTTGCAGGTGTGTCAGTGTCAGTTGGAAAGAGCAGATCATGTCTTGACGTATTCAAGTTTCTTTTAAAAGCCCTTTTAAGACAGGAATGAGAGTATCCCCGGCTTCATAATCTCTGTCTCAGGAGATTAGCCTCCAGCTGGAAGCAATCATCCATGGAGCAGTTCTGTCTCAATCTGAGGTACTGACTGTACGGAATGGATTGTACTAAGGGTTGGGAATGGGCACTGGATGCATGCCAGATGGTGTTCCCCGCAGTGGGCTTACAATAAAGCCCACTGGAGAGGCCACCATCCGCATATTTTTTTTAATCTTGACATCCAAAAAAGTATTGCTGTATTACTATAAGTCATTGTGAACTGTAAATTAAAATTATTTTTGTTGATGGCTGATATAAATTAATTCAAACTGTCTACCGAGCCTTCCCAGATAGTGAAAATATCATCAATGTAGCGGTACCATGTGGTAATGTGGCTCATCAGTGGTGACAATTCTTCGTCATCCATCAGAGATCGCTCCCACTCCCCCAGGTACAGGTTTGCAATATTCAAGTAGTCTCCTGTGAACTGACATTCCCACATTTCCAGGATAAAGGCCCTGGCTGGGTTGATAGCCACAAGTGCATACAGCTTGCTTTCTGGTAAGCACACACTCTGTGTGGTGGAGGTGCACACGTTTGTTGTGGTGTCATTTGAGATTTTTATTTACTTATTTCAACTATCAAGTTATTTTTTATACTGTTCATTGAACTATGTTCAACTCTATGACTTTTTATGTTTAAGTGTTTTCATTATTTCACTTATGCAGTATTGTTAGCGCAGCCCCTTTTTTAATTTGTTATTTGAGGTGTGTATTCTAGAGCTTGCAGCTTTTTTTGTCACTGTTGAGTAGCGCTTTATTTTCTATTTATATATATTTATTGGTTTGCGCAAAAGTGGGGTGATCAAAGGGTTAACTGTGTGCCTAGCCAGTGTTTTACTATACTGTGTGAGGTGCTTTTACTAGGGGAAGAGATGGACTTTATTCCCTGCTTTGCAGCCAGGGACACAAATTCCATCCCTTCCCTCCTGTCAGAACGGCGATTTGCCTTGTTTACATAGGCGGATTGCAGTTCTGTAACTCTGCCTAATGATCGGCGGGTGCCAGAGGACATTGGGTACCGTACATCAGCTTCCGCTGTGTGCAATCAGGGCAAAAGTGACCCGCCGTCAGTGCCTGTATACCCCCTACTCACAAGTGTCAGATCTCGTATATATACACAGCTACCGCCCTGTAGCAGTAAAACTGCTATAGGGCAGACCTTAAGTGGTTAAGCTAGTACGTCCCTGTTCCAAATTTACTGTTGCAGCAAATCTGTAATCAACCTGAGCTTTGATTGTTATTATTTCTGTGTTTGTTGGTTTTCACATAATTTCAGACTATTCTTTACTCCTGCCTGTTGCTGGGGAGTGTTCTCCAGTAGATAGAGCAAGGAGAAACAATGCCATGAGTTATAAATATTTATTTTCTCTCTGGCCAAACACTATGAGGTTTATTCCTGGTGATGCAAGTCTTTGTCATTTTCACTGGTGATCAGAGGGTTAAAATGAGGCTCCAGAGGACTTGACGCAAGAGCTGATAGCAGGAAAGTCTGGTGAGAGGAGTTAACCAGCTACCACTTTCCCTTCATTCGGGTGTAAAGGTGTATGCACAAGGCATTACCAGCTGTCTTGTCATGTTAGCAGCTGCAACCATGTGGAAGCCTGGCCCTGTGTACTATTGGCAATTTTAAAGTTGTAGGGATCATTTGTGGAAGCTGTAAGAAAGTTTCACCTGGGATAGATTAATTTATTGTGGACATTTCCTGTTAGTATTATTGCCGAACCTAACACCAAGTGTGCTGTGGGTGGACAGAAAGATGAGTTGCATGTCTAAAGAGCCAATGTTTACCATCTCAGCTGTCACTACTTATTTTAAGAGCCATTGACCTGCATCTGCTACATGCAGACCAGGATATACTTCCTGTGGCCATGATTGAGGCCTGTAACACTGTACTTCAGAGTTAGAACTAGAGAGTCACTCTACCCAAAGAATGCTTTACAAGAGACTGGTGAGTAAACTGGGGTTGTTTCTGTTGCAACTTGTGTGGAGGGTCCTGCTAAACTAGTGCCCTGTGTGCCAGAGAATCCCTAAAAGTGATGTGGGTTGAAAGGAAAGACTGGGGAGATGGAGAGGCTCCTTCTGCTGCTGTCCAGGTCTGTGACCCTGAGCCTGGTGATTTGCAGCTTACTTCTGCCCTAGCTGTTTCTGAGTCATCCCAGCCCCTTGCCAAAGCTGATAAAGAGAAAATGCAAGCAACAATCCTGCAAAGCCTACTACTTGTGTGAAGGTGCAGAGGCAAGCTGTGGAGCTGTTTGTTAAAAAGTCACTTGACTCTTATGTGCAGCAAAGCTGTGGTAATCCCACAAAAAGTTGCCCAAACTTACCCAACTGCAGAGGATTGTAAACAAGAGTACTTGTTGCAGTACCCTCATGTATCTAAAGAGTTAATGGAGAAAGCTGATAGCAGTAGGGCCGAGTTGTGAGTCAATTGTGGCTACAATCTGAGTCTATTTAGGAGTGCCAAAGCCACATTGATCTAGGGAGTGGGACTTATCCTCTGCCTATGATGACAGGTATTGCACTGATTGAGTTGTTCTGAGTAGGTCTGGACCCCATGAGGTGGAATATAGCATCACTATCCTGGACAAGAAGAAACTGTCAGATCCCAGGTACTAATGGTAACGTGTGAGATGGACTGTTTCCTGCAAAGAAGGCGATGTCCCCATTGGGGTAAATACCTGTTGTTGGGACCATCATTGTTCTTGTGCTCTACTGGGTTTTGTTTTAGTTGCCAGGAGCAACAGCATGCTCCTGAGAGTAGAAGACTGCTGGCCTGTGTTTGTGGATTGCAAAATTGAGCCCTCGATCACTTTAAGATATATAGTTAGGAAAATCTGTGATTTTTGAGTAATAGGACTTTTGTGCTCCATAGTATGTATATAGTTAGTAGATAGGGTGTGGGTTGTAAACCCTCATGTTTTTTCACCTTAATGCATTCTATGCATCAAGGGGAAAAACCTTTTTTAGTGCTGCAGCCCCCCAGCCTCCCCCCCCCCCCCGTTTTATTTACCTGGACGCTGTCATCCTCTCTCCGTGAATGAGCACACCATCTGTAGCTGGTGTCTCGTGTCCCGATTGGATAGATTGATAGCAGCGCAGCCATTGGCTCCCGCTGCTGTCAATCAAATCCAATAACACGGCGCCGGGGGGCGGGGCCGAGTCCTGCATTCTGTGTGAATGGACACGGATGCGGGATTCGGGAGCGTGCCCGCACGGGTGTCCACCAAGGAGAGCGCTTCTCCAATGTGGACACTCGATGCAGGGAGGAGCCACAAGCGTTTACAACCCCTTTAAATTCTCATGACTGATCTCTGAGGTCAAGCCACTAACTACTGTCACACTAATGCCCCGTACACACGGTCGGATTTTCCGATGGAAAATGTCCGATCGGAGCGTGTTGTCGGAAATTCCGACCGTGTGTGGGCTCCATCGGACATTTTCCATCGGATTTTCCGACACACAAAGTTGGAGAGCAGGAGATAAAATTTTCCGACAACAAAATCCGTTGTCGGAAATTCCGATCGTGTGTACACAAATCCGACGTACAAAGTGCCAGGCATGCTCAGAATAGATAAAGAGATGAAAGCTATTGGCCACTGTCCCGTTTATAGTCCCGACGTACGTGTTTTACGTCACCGCGTTCAGAACGATCTGATTTTCCGACAACTTTGTGTGACCGTGTGTATGCACGACAAGTTTGAGCCAACATCCGTCAGAAAAAATCCTAGGATTTTGTTGTCGGAATGTCCGAACAAAGTCCGACCGTGTGTACGCCCTATAATTCTCCAAAATCTGCAACCACTGCATAGGACTTACAAGACTAGAAATTGAGTGTCATGTCAGGGTTAGACTTTACATTCTAGAAATCCCAAAGTTTTTAAATTAAGTGGCCTGGAGTGTCATTCTTTCGTGAACAGGGCTTCGGCATTTGTTTGCTGTCTTGTTGTTTTCATGTAAGCAGAGCACCTGACAACATGTCTGTTATTGGAGATTCAATGTTTTGTAATGCACCTACAATGTTTAAAGCAATGCGTGTTGATGCTATTTAGTTAGATCGGTATTTTTCAACTCCAGTCCTCAAGGCGCCCCAACAGGTCATGTTTTCAGGCCTACCATTATTTTGCACAGGTGATTTGATCAGTTTCACCGCCTTAGTAATTAACACAGCCGTTTCATCTGAGGGGAATCTAATTGTAAAAGTGTAAAACAGGATACCCAAATCACAGAAAAGAGACATTGCCTACTTTTTTTTAAATACACCTGTTAATAATATTTCTTTTTAATGGTTTGTAAAAAAGGATTGCTTCAAGAGAAATTACCACTGAGTTTATTTAACCACTTGACTTCCAGAAGGTTTTACCTCCTTCGTGACCAGAGATTTTTTGCTACTGAGTACTCTGCTGCTTTAACTGGCAATAGCACACATGCAACACCACACAGATAAAATTTATGTATTTTTTTTTAAACACATAAAGCTTTCTTTTGGTGATATGAGATCACCACTGGGTTTTTTATTATAAAAATGAAAAATAAAAAACAGTCGTGCCTAGGATAAACAGTGAACTAACAAAAAACTCTGTGCAGCATCTTTTATCTAGTGATAAAGGTGAAGTCGGTGTCTTAGGAAAATCCTACAAACAAAACAGCGCTAGAAAGGTGCCTAATAGTATATAAAAGTAAACAGTGAAACAATCCTCTACAAAAAAATTACATTTAACAATCTAAACACAATTGTATAAATAATGGGTGTAAAATATGTAACGAGTAAAAAAAGATTTTGGTAAAAAAAAACAAAAACAATATTTTCTACTTTCTGTTATAAAACATCAAATAGCATCAAATTTCTTCATAAGTTTAGACCAAAATGTGT
This sequence comes from Lithobates clamitans, assembly GCA_037952925.1. Classification (NCBI taxonomy): domain Eukaryota; kingdom Metazoa; phylum Chordata; class Amphibia; order Anura; family Ranidae; genus Lithobates; species Lithobates clamitans. Next base: position 3,161,912 of record JBBGZY010000539.1, read on the forward strand.
GCTGCTTCATGTCTTTGGTAAAAAACAAACTGCATTTTTGGGGACACTATATTGTTGGGGACACTTGTGTAGTTCTGATTGTGATCAATATACTGATCAGTACAGACAACTATACTAGTAATGGCAGTAATCGGTGACTTACAGTGTGACTGTGATACAAAAAAAAAGTATGAAAAAAGTATTCATATCCCTTGAAATAGTGGGAGCGCACATTTTGTGGCTCGTTTTTACTTTGACACGCATAGGGCAGCCTGTTGATTTCAATGGGCTGCACTACATGTGGTTTATGGGACATTTTGGAGTTTTATGGGTTGCTTGTTTTTTACTGTGCAGCATTTGCCACCCTTTTTTTCTCATGGCAAAATGTATATTTGCTTCTGTGTTTGGTGTGCCGTTAAGAAATAATGTCACTGAAAGCGCAACTAGTAATTTTAGGCATATAAAGGTGGCCATGCACTATACAATCTGATTGTATATTGTGTATTAAGCGAGAAGGATGATCGCTGATTGATTGCATTTAATTTAAGAAATATGCAGCTGGGAATGGGTGGGTAGGTAGGAGGGTAGATGATGCAGGGTGTGTGCTAATGAGGTCAGCTGGTCAACTCCTTCCTGTGTCATGACCTAAAGTCTGACCAGGAAGTAAGGCAGAAGCAATGGATATGTTTGGAAACATGGATGAGGACAAGTGAAGTAAGCGTCTGTAGATTTAATGGAAAGCTTTGATATTTTTGTACATGAATGCTTTATTGGTACATAGGGGAGCTGGAATTTAGAGAAAAAAAGGCGAACAAAGGTGAACTTATCCTTTAAACTGAAACATATAGCTGCACTTTCATTTTAGATGGGTTTGATGGGTTAACTTTCTTGAAGTAAGTCTTGTAATCCATAATATCACTTGCAATCTCCTGCCCTGTGAATACAAATTTTCCTCTACTGGAAGAGGTGATGCTTATTCAGTTTAAAAGAGAGCAGGCCTCCTGTCTCCAAACAGTATCCACTAGAATTGGCCAGGAATAGCTTTTTGAACAGCAAAATTGATGTCAGTACACACCCAGGACATGCTGCTGGAAACAAGATTTGTATTCAGTACAGGTAACTTATTGGCATTTTTCATAGACTGCAGGGACAAGCAAAATGTATAATTCACACTGAAAGTACAGCTATACTTGAAATCTCTGACACTTCCAAAATCTTTGCATGGCACCAGGGCCGTCTTTAATATTGATTGGACCCTGGGCAAACATTTTCTTTGGGCCCCCAGCTCCAATCAAGCCCCCCCGCTCTGAGACATAAATAAATGGCAGCTAGACTAAAAATCAGGTCAGGCGGCAATTGTGATTGGTTGACAGAGGTTACAGCATATCATTACTGCTCATTATCTAGATGCTAGAGATTACAGCACACATTACGACTCATCCATTCGTTGCTAGAGGTTACAGCACATAATTTCTGCTAACCGATTGGTTGCTAAAGGTTACTGCACATCCTTACCTCTCACTGGTTGCTAAAGGTTACATGCTTACCGCTCGCTGATTGGTTGCAAGAGATTACTACACATTATTACAGCTCAGTGATTGGTTGCTAGAGGTTACTGTGCATCATTACCACTTACTTATTGGTTGCTAGAGGTTACTGTGCATCATTACCACTTACTTATTGGCTGCTAGAGGTCACAGCACATCAATACGGCTCACTGATTGGTTTCTGAAGGTTACGGCACATTATCTTCTCATTGCATTCACACCATGGACTAGGGAGGTGAGCGGATCCGCCAATAGACAGAAAACTCCTAGAACTTGTTATTAGCAATGAGCAGAGCAAAGCACACACAGCTATGAAGGTTAACTGAGTGCAGCTAGGAATAAAGCCCAATAGGAGCAGTATCCCTGAGGACAGGCTGCCAGAAATAAATGACAAGTCATGCCACCTGCCGTATAGCAGTGTGGAGGGGTGAGCTACGTACAGAGTGCAGGCTTTAGGGGTGAGCTGTGTACAGAGTGCAGGGTTTAGGGGTGAGCTGTGTACAGATCGCAGGGCTTAGGAGTGAGCTGTGTACGGAGTGCAGGATTGAGGGTTGAGCTGTGTATGGAGTGCAGGAATGAGGGTTGAGCTGTGTACGGAGTGCAGGATTGAGCGGTGAGCTGTGTACAGAGTGCAGGATTGAGCGGTGAGCTGTGTACAGAGTGCAGGATTGAGGGGTGAGTTGTGTACGGAGTGCAGGATTGAGGGGTGAGCTGTGTACGGAGTGCAGGATTGAGGGGTGAGCTGTGTACGGAGTGCAGGACTGAGGGGTGAGCTGTGTACGGAGTGCAGGAATGAGGGGTGAGCTGTGTACGGAGTGCAGGATTATGGGCTGAGCTGTGTACGGAGTGAAGGATTAAGGGTTGAGCTGTGTACGGAGTGCAGGAATGAGGGTTGAGCTGTGTACGGAGTGCAGGATTGAGAGGTGAGCTGTGTACAGAGTGCAGGATTGAGGGGTGAGCTGTGTACAGAGTGCAGGTTTGAGGGGTGAGCTGTGTACGGAGTGCAGGATTGAGGGGTGATCTGTGTACGGAGTGCAGGATTGAGGGGTGATCTGTGTATGGATGCAGGGTGTAAGGGTGATCTGTGTATGGATGCAGGGTGTAAGGGTGATCTGTGTATGGAGTGCAGGGTTTAGTGGTGATCTTTGTATTGAGTGCAGGGTTTAGGGGTGATCTGTATATGGAGTGCAGGATTGATGGGTGATCTGTGTATGGAGTGTAGGGTTTAGGGGTGATCTGTGTATGGAGTGCAGGATTGAGGGGTGATCTGTGTATGGAGTGCAGGGTTTAGGGGTGATCTGTATATGGAGTGCAGGATTGAGGGGTGATCTGTGTATGGAGTGCAGGGTTTAGGGGTGATCAGTGTATGGAGTGCAGGGTTTAGGGATGATCTGTGTATGGAGTGCAGGATTGAGGGGTGATCTGTGTACATCCAAGCCCCCCCCATATACAGAGCTTTCCTCCCCCCAGATTCCAGTTTGGAGCTCACCCCCCATCAATACACAGCATTCCTCTGGCATCAATCCCCCCTCCTCCCCCTTCCAATACTGAGCATTCTGACCAACTAAATAACATCCGAGTGGGGCTGCAGAAGAGAAGTTGTAACTTGCTGCATGTCTATGGAGCAGCTTCTGCCTGTGTGCATCCCCGCCACCTCCCCCCTCTGCTCTCTCCTCTCTCTTTGCTCTCCAATAGAGATAGATAGACGAGTTGTTTTGCAGAGCAGAGAGAGTTCTAAATGGCCGCCGGGAGGAGAGCGATGTCACTTGTAAATACAGAAGCATTGCTTCTGTATTTACAAATGACAGTAGGGAGCAGCTCAGCAGCCAGCGTCGGATCATTGTGGTGGAGGAACTCAGCTGAAAAAAGCCAGCGGGCAGCACGGGCTCCAGGGGCAGCTGCTTTGGGCCCCCAACAATAACAGGGCTCTGGGCAGATGCCCCGTTTGCCCTGCATTAAAGACGCCTTACATGGCACATTAGTGTCATCTCTAAAATGCACAATTTTTTATATAGCACCAGCCAATATATTAGGGTCATGTGTTTCTGAAAGAGATCTTCAACGTATCTCAAATTAACACACTACTAATGGAAGTGTTTAAAATTCCATAGATATGGCAGAATTCTACGTTAGAAAATGTTGTGTGTTTCACTGCACTTAGGATTCCAAAAATCACCTAGTGTTAAATAATTAAATAACTTAAATAATAAATCCCAAAAGTTTTGTGACATTAATATTAGTGTACCAACCAATAATCAATTCCACAGCAGCGCAACCACTGCCACTATGCAGTGGACAATCATATATCTGCAAGTGATATCAAAACATGACAATAATACAAAATATTTAAAAATTTCAAAATCATACAAATAAGTCCATGGCTCCTTACAGGGACAGCCGTACAGGGACAGCAATAAGCTAATACCAAGTCTGATTCACATACCTACCTTGCTTGTATTTAAAAACAATGCATTAATTATGCATTAAAGCAGATTTCTAGTATAAACCTAACTAGTCTTAAAAATGCTCCCCCCTCCTACTAACACCTACGCTGACTAACTTGTGTAAGAAAGATGTGTAGCCAGACTCTGGTCTACAGCAACATGAGGGAGGAAACCATTCCCTCTGTTGCTCTACGTTTGACTGGACTGCCCAGGAAAATTTGTGCTCTTGACACCAGGGACTTGGAGAGTTCACATCTGTATCCAGGGTTGGCAGCTGCCAGGCAGGTTTGGGAGAGATTGGTCGGGAGGCCCAGAAGGACAGTTCCCAAAAGGCACCAAGGAGCAAGGGCAGGGTGAGACGGTTTTTACTGGAATGCCCAGGAAAATTCACGTTCTTGACGTCAGGGACTCTTCCGAGGCATCAGAGGGATAGAGATAGAGCGGGACACCCCACCTCTACTGCAAGCATCCTGAATCGCTGAGACAGGTGAGAGGGCTCATCGGCCCCCATATGCCCTGTTGGCAGGACCTGAGACTTTGGAGGCAGGACATTAGGCATACCATATCACATCTGTGCCTTACCTAGGCTACATTTATATCCCCATTTGAAAATAATTCTGTGCCTTACCTGTTATATCTTTACCTTACCTGTTGCATCTCCTCTCCCCTGCAGCCACTGCTGGCTGACACAAGAGATCACATGACCAGAGCTGGCTGCAAATAGGTAAGTATACACATATTTCTTACACAAGTTAGTAACTAAGCATAGGTGTTAGGAGGGAGGAGGGAGCATTTGTAAAACTAGTTAGGGTTATCCTGTAATTTTACTTTGGTGATTACAGAGCTATATTAAAAAACAGCTTCACCCTGGTCATTTTGTGTCCTCACCCTTAATTTTTCATGCCACAGTCTTTAGATATCCTGAGCAAACATGCTGTCGGGACTCCGCCAATTCCCATATTTGGAATAGTGGGGCATCATGTCTGTGCATGCGCAGAATCTTGCATCGCACAAGCACCCCTCATCAAAGCACTGCCCCCTAGAATGTGGGGTGCAGACATCCCAGGAGGCAGGGGTGCCTATATCATTATAGCCTAGGCGAGGAAAAAGGAATTGCTGGGCTGTAGCGCTAAAAGGGTAATGCAACTTTGCAGAAGTGAGAAATTGTTCTCCAATTGTGAAAGATCTGATTTCATTTTTGTCACATATCTGCCCTGAGTGCAGCTTTAACCACTTCCCGCCGGGAGGACGTCCTTGGACATCCTCCCGTGTGTTGCGTTTGATATAAAATATAATTTTTCCAGGTTTCTGTGGTTATACTGATGCCTGCACCTACATATGGATCATATGTATGTTTGCAGCCTGATGATTCCATAACATGCAGAAGTGATCCGAGTGGCTAATTAGCTACTCAATCACTTCAACGAGTGGCGGAAGGGGGTCCCATCCCTCTCCCACCACCCCCACCACCTCGCCTGTACTTTACTGTACGATCGTGGTGCACGGGAGCAATGCGGCCAGTGGCGATGGCTGCCCTGAACAGAGAGAGAGAAACTGACGTTGTTCCCCTCTCTGTCACCCCAGAAACCGGGAGTGATAGGTTATGTTGTCACTTTCAGTTCTGCCTTTTTGTTTACCTGGCCACCAGCAGCCAGGAAAGCAGCTGATCAGACCGGTATGTGTTTGATCAGCTGCATGGGAGGCAAGAGGAGAGATCTGGGGTCCTCCATAAAGAGGACCTGTCATGGCCCATGCTTTCACAAGGGATATTGTTCATCCCTTGTGATAGCAATAAATTTAACCCCCAAAAAAGTGTAAAAAAATAAATAAATTTGTATAAAATAAATAATAACATTTTTTTAAGCGACCCTGTCCCACCATGCTTACACGCAAATGTGAACGCATACGTTACTCCTGCACGCATATGTAATTGGTGATCACACCACACATGTGAGGTATTGTCGCGAACTTCAGAGTGAGAGCAATAATTCTAGCACCAGACCTCCTTTGCAACTCTAAACTGGTAACCTGCAAAGGCGTTTAAAGCGTCGCCTATGGAGAATTTTAAGCACCATAGTTTGCCGCCATTCTACAGGCAGATGCAATTTTAAAGCATGACATGTTAGGTATCTATTTACTCTGGCGCATGTACAAATGAATATAGGTCTTTAAAATGGTGAAACAGTCAAGAAATTGCCGGCCGAGATCCATACAGACCACAATCCAAGAGATTGGCGATTCCTGAGCTCCCATTCCACGTCATTTGTGACAAACTGCGCATGCGATTCCCTGTCGCTGACATGGGAATCCACAGGATCTGGTAAGAGGCTTTTTTGCACTTTCTCTGAATGACCCATTGGGACCCGGTTTCTCGGTTGGGAAGTCGCTGTATGATGCCAGGTGTTTTCTGACAACCATCAGACCATCACCACCCTTTGGAGTACTTATACCTCCTGTGCGGTTGGACATTTACATCCATCTATGGACGTTTGTGTTTCAAGGCACCTGTGGTCAATTAGTTATTTCTTGACTGTTTCACCATTTTAAAGACCTATATTCATTTGTACATGCGCTGCATTTTTCCATATGCCTATTTTGTTGTTTTTGTCAAACTGTATGCAGCAGCTTTCATTCATTTTACTGGTTAGCGCGGTGTTTTCTATTTACCTCTGACATTGTTTTTGACTTTTTCACACACCTGCAGCTTTCCCCCAATTTTCTATTGAGTTTTCACGCTCTCCTTCCTTATGGATGTGTTTGAATATAGGACTGCCAGGTCCCTCAATACTGAAGGTGTCTTTACCAACACTAATCCCAACTCTGAGATGAGTGGTATCTTTATCAGATTAAAAAATCTGATGATCAGCGAGCTACATCTCCAGTGGGACACATCGTTCCTGGAACAGTACATCAAGGAACAGATGGTTCCCCGTGGCCTTAGATGGGACATTCATCCTCAACAGGACGAATTGGACCTTGAATCATGGTACAAGTATTTCAACGAGGTCGGTATTAAGTTACTGGGCTACCTTGTTGAAAAGAAGAGGATCAGGTTGTCCCTTATAGATACAGAAATTAAAGATTTGAGGGACAAACTGATTCCTTTCAAAACTTCCGCTGAATACATTGCACTTTCCAATAATTTAAGAAATGTTTTAGAAAAAGAAGAGAAGGACCAACGAAATAAAAAACAAAAAAAATACAATAGGGATTATACAGACTATACCACACATTCAGTTTTCAATTGGCAGAAGAAGCTCAACCCTTCTTCTTCCTCTGGTAACGGGGAACCTACCAATATGGAAACTTCTACAGCCACTCTGACCCATACCGATAGAACGTTGGTATACCAACCAACATTCCAACCAACTACCAAAGAGGTCACGGTTAAGAAGCAAGGCCCTGAACAGGGTCCTTACCGACCACCTCGAGGTCCCCCTCCATTTCGGGGACCAAGGGGGAAAGACCCGGGGTGGAGAGGTCCACCCAGGGGACGCCCCACTGATCCACAACAGAGGAACAACACCAGGGGTCCTCCCCCACACTATGGTCCCCCTCAGGGCCACCATGGACCACAACATCCAAATCAGGAATATGGGTACCATACCCCTGTTCGGGTGACTAACCGTTTCACTCCCCTCAGAGAAAATACTCCTTATGAAACACATGGAGATACCTATGGCTATTCTGAGAGGGAGGAGGATTACTACCACAGATCTCCTTACAACTATAATCAAAATCAACCTGGCCCTAGTTACTCTTTGGATTTTCAGAGAACCATGGAGGGACATCTGGGATATACAGAAAGAAAAGAGGGTCCAGAGGGGGGAGGAGGGCACAATCCCAAAAGAAAAAGAACATAAAAGGAAAAGGTATCTTTAATTTGAGTTTGGCCACTCTGACGGAGGCAGAGAAATCTGTCCTTGACAGAGGACTCAAATTTGTTCCGCCCAAACCCCTTAACAAATTTTCCACCTTTATTGACGTCCTCAAGTTCACACGTAAATTGAGCATACAAAGACACTTTCTGACCAAACCCCCTATGGGATTTAACAATAAGGGAATTTCATCCACTACAATCCCCCCGGCTCCAGCCAATACACATACAGGTTCTGAACCCGTAGATTCTAGCTTGTCTGATGTACAAGTTACACAGTCAGGATTATCCAATCCATCTATATTTAACCCCCCAGGCTCTCTGGCTCCCTCCATACAGGTTTTTAAAAACCTTGTTCTGGGAGATCTGGACAAATTAAACAAACAGAAAAAACGTGTCTATATTCAATCAGACATAAAAAACGGCCTCAGATCTCTTTGTGAGAAAAAGAACCTGATAATCCGCTCAGCGGATAAGGGGGGCGGGATTGTAGTTCTTGATAAGGTCGATTACCTTAAAGAGATGTATAGAATCCTTAACGATTCAAACACTTACAGCCCTATTCCCACGGACCCCACTACACCTTTCAAAAAGGCTCTGGTCAAACTTATTGAGGAAGGTTATGCGCTAGGGATTTTAAACAAAAAGGAAAAAAGTTTTCTAGTCCCACAAGTCCCACGCATTCCAGCTATCTATTATCTTCCTAAAGTCCATAAGGACTCAGTCAATCCCCCTGGCAGACCTATTGTCAGCGGGATTGACTCAGTCACAGCCCGTATTGGTAAATACGTAGATTTTTATTTACAACCGTTGGTTCGTTCCACGCAGTCCTATCTTAAGGACACTAGAGACACCATTAGATTACTGGAACCTGTTTCAGTTTCAGAAGGGATGCTTTTAGTCACAGCAGATGTAGCGGCACTTTATACGTGCATCCCACATCACTTGGGCTTTGAGGCGGTGGAGAAACACCTATCTAGAGACAACAAGCTCCCTTCCCTTCAGCGTAATTTTATTATGCAATTACTCATATTTGCAACGGAACACAATTATTTTTGGTTCCAGAATCAATTTTTTCTACAGAAGAGGGGCGTGGCTATGGGGGCCAAGTTTGCCCCCAGCCTCGCCAACCTCTTCATGGCCCAGTGGGAGGAGGATGTCGTCTATGCGGCCCAGAGATCCGAGTTGATCCTCTGGGCCAGGTACATAGACGACATCCTCTTCCTATGGGATGGTGACCGTACATCACTTGACAGTTTCATGACTAGTCTCAATTCTAATGATAGAGGAATATCTTTGAGCTATGAGGCCAGCTCTACCAGTGTACATTTTTTGGACCTTGAAATATTTGTGGTGGACAAACATTTGGAGTTCCGCACGTATTTCAAGGCCACCGACCGGAACGGATTCATTCCCATTGACAGTTGCCATCAGGAGCAGTGGCTCAAGTCTGTTCCCCGTAGCCAATTTTTGAGACTACGACGCAACTGTACCAATGCTATTGATTTCCAGTCACAATCGCTAGTTCTGAGAGATCGATTTATTGAAAAAGGTTATGATCCCAGACATCTAGACGAGGAACTCAATAGGGCACTATCCACTGATAGAAAATCCACCTTGACAGAACGCCCCAAATCCACAGCTGAACCTATGCACAAATGGGCTTTCTTTACCACTCACTCCATTCAGTCCAAACAAGTAAAATCTATATTCAAAAAGCACTGGAAGGTACTTTTAAATGATAATCTACTGGGGTCAGTTCTTCCTGAACGGGCGGCTGTTGTATTCAGGGGAGCACGGTCCATTCAAGGACAGATTGCTCCGAATATAATAGACCCCCCCAAAAGAGTTTCATTTTTTCAGGAATGTCAGGGTTATTACCCCTGCCGTAGATGCAATGTCTGCCTCCACAACATTCGAGGCAGACAAAAAAGTACCACTTTCCAATCCACAGTCACCTCCCTCACTTACCAGATGAAACACTTCACAACTTGTACATCACAATACATTGTCTACCTCATTACTTGCCCCTGCCACAAACAGTATGTTGGGCGTACCATCAGAACTTTCTCTATACGAGTCAATGAACATGTGGCAGGTATCAAGAAAGGCAAGGACAAACATACAGTACCCCGGCATTATCTGGAACACCATAATAAAGACCCTACCGGGACTTTATTCCAGGTGATCGACAAATTTGTCCCACATTGGAGAGGTGAGTCCCGCCTCCGAGGAGTGTCACGCCTCGAGATTTTTTGGATATGGGAGTTGAGGTCCTATTTCCTGTTAGGTTTAAACGTGGAGTGGGACCTCAACTCCTTTATCAACCAATCCTAAATTCCTTCCACATCTCTATGCATGTCCCTCCCTCTCTTTATTAACATTTTTATATATTTTTTTATTTTCATTATTCCAACATTTTTTCCCCCTCTCCCTTTTTTTCACCTATATTCACAAGCTGGTACACAGTTTATATATGGTGCACCTTAGAGGGTTATCTATTCACCCAATTGAAATTGGTCCAATCCAAATTGACCCATTCGGTCCATGCTGATGATTCTTTACAGTCAAGGGATCATAGGGATAACTATCAGATATTTGGGTCACTTTACAAATCCACACATTCCCTCCACATATAGATTCATTTTAACACATTTTACAATGTGCGTTTTGGAGATTTTGTGTTCACATAATTTTTCAATTTTTTAATTTTTTATTTCAGTCCCACCTAACACACATGGACCTTAAGAGACATTCACACATGTCACTCCAGTATTTTTTTACACATTTATGAGATTCCACCTCAGTTAGTCATTTCCCAACACATTATATTTCACTATATGTGTCCCCACTTCCAATACACTTCGGGTTCACTGGAGTTCTATGCACACTTCCGGGTCATCGGGTCTCGGTCTGCTGCATAACACACTTTTTTACACAGACACCATAGAGATGGTGTTTTGTCTCATTCAGCGTCCGTTGCTTGCTGGATTGCATTGCCGGGACGCTACGTATATTTATTTAAGTCCCATCCCTCTGCGGTGTACGGATTGTACGTACAGCAGAGTTGAGTGGGATGTTTGCTCTCTGATTGGCCCAGTGAGTCATGTGAGAGGGAGATGTTAGACACGCCCACGGACGTGACATCATTTCCTACACAGACTGGTCATGTGGGCGTTCAGGGATAGAGGCCGGCTCATACATAGCGGCCTATTGGTCAGCTTTATTTAACACCTTTTGTCTTCTTATTGAGGATTGGCTCCTCTGGCTGACAGGGCGGTATATTCTGCCGGACTGTCAGCAGAGGAGTGCTGTTTTCATTTAATCTTTAAATGCTTTATTTTTGTTAGAGAGATCATAGAGTGTTATATTTTTCTGCTTGTAGACCTTTATACAGTCTCCTGAGCTTCACCTTAATGTCATTCATTTATTTATATAGAAATTGTCCCCACTTCCAATACACTTCTGGCTCACTGGAGTTCTATGCACACTTCCGGGTCATCGGGTCCCGGTCTGCTGCATAACACATTTTTTTACACAGACACCATAGAGATGCTGTTTTGTCTCATTCAGCGTCCGTTGCTTGCTGGATTGCATTGCCGGGACGCTAGGTGTATTTATTTAAGTCTCATCCCTCTGCGGTGTACGGATTGTACATGCAGCAGAGTTGAGTGGGATGTTTGCTCTCTGATTGGCCCAGTGAGTCATGTGAGAGGGAGACGTCAGACACGCCCACGGACGTGACATCATTTCCTACACAGACTGGTCATGTGGGCGTTCAGGGATAGAGGCCGGCTCATACATAGCGGCCTATTGGTCAGCTTTATTTAACACCTTTTGTCTTCTTATTGAGGATTGGCTCCTCTGGCTGACAGGGCGGTACATTCTGCCGGACTGTCAGCAGAGGAGTGCTGTTTTCATTTAATCTTTAAATGCTTTATTTTTGTTAGAGAGATCATAGAGTGATATATTTTTCTGCTTGTAGACCTTTATACAGTCTCCTGAGCTTCACCTTAATGTCATTCATTTATTTATATAGAAATTGTGTATGATCTTTATGTCTAGACATTCAAGCAAGTCATGTGATTGTATTCACCCAATCCAATCTCCTGGTTTTTCAGCCCTTGTGATTGGTCCTTCTCTAAATAATTTTATTATATATATTTGGCAACTTGGAGTGAGTGGTCTATGCCCCTGTTGAAGACCCCTAGGTCGAAACGCGTCGGGTACATACACCACTCTCTTTGTTGCCCATTTGTTTTTATCCACCGTGATCACGCTTTTATTTGTGTATGGTCGTTTTTGTCAATAAAAACACCCTTTTTTTATCTGCACCATGTGGAGGCACATTCTTTTTGTTTCCACATTTACCGCATGAGATCCAGTCCCTCCAACTGCTCCTTTCGGGGGACCGTTTGTGAAACTTCTGATGCATGCTGGGACGGTTCGGTGTGAGGACGGTTCGTTGTGAGGACCCATCCGGTTGCCGGCCGAGATCCATACAGACCACAATCCAAGAGATTGGCGATTCCTGAGCTCCCATTCCACGTCATTTGTGACAAACTGCGCATGCGATTCCCTGTCGCTGACATGGGAATCCACAGGATCTGGTAAGAGGCTTTTTTGCACTTTCTCTGAATGACCCATTGGGACCCGGTTTCTCGGTTGGGAAGTCGCTGTATGATGCCAGGTGTTTTCTGACAACCATCAGACCATCACCACCCTTTGGAGTACTTATACCTCCTGTGCGGTTGGACATTTACATCCATCTATGGACGTTTGTGTTTCAAGGCACCTGTGGTCAATTAGTTATTTCTTGACTGTTTCACCATTTTAAAGACCTATATTCATTTGTACATGCGCTGCATTTTTCCATATGCCTATTTTGTTGTTTTTGTCAAACTGTATGCAGCAGCTTTCATTCATTTTACTGGTTAGCGCGGTGTTTTCTATTTACCTCTGACATCTATTTACTCTGCATAACATCATCTTTCACATTACATTACAAAACAATTGGGCATACAGTATATAATGTTTTGGGGGTTCTAAGTAATTTTCTAGCAAAAAAGTAGATTTTTACATGTAGGAGTTAGTGTCAGAAATGGTCCGGATGGCAAGTCGTTAATACCAAACAATTTCTTTCCTTAGACTGTGCAAAGGTTTGTAACCTATGACTAGGGTTGCATCGATACCAGTTTTTACCTGCGAGTACGAGTATCGATAGTTTTGGTCAAGTACTCGCTGATACAGTGTACTGATATCTTTGCGCTGCGGTTTGAGCCCATGCTTAATGCATGGGCTTAAATCGCACTGCAAAGAATTGCATGTGATTGGAACAGGAATGCGGAGTGATTTCTGTCTAAATCACATGCAGTTTCCTGCACCACTCCTGTGTGAACCCAGGCTGAAGTCATTATGACAAGCCTCAGTTCACAGAGGAACGGTGCGGGAAACTGGACAGGAATCACACTGCATTCCTGTTTAAATCGCTTGTGATTCTTTGCAGTTCGATTTGAGACCATTCATTTTGTATGGGCTCAAACCACACCGCAATGGCATGGGTTTCGGGTATCGGAGCATTTGCACGAATATGAGTACTCATGCAAATACTTAGTATTGGTGCAACTTACCAATGACAGTTTTTTTTTGCCATCTTTTTCCCTGCTATGGAGATCTTGGTGACCATAGACCATTTACCATGACAGAGGATTTCACCTCCCCCAACTAAACAAGTAAAGCAAGGATTTTCCATACTTCTCTTTGTGTCCACATAAATAGTAAAGTAAAATCTCCCCAATGACTACAAAAAAAGAGACAGAGGTTCAAACTCTTCCCCACTCGGGATGTGCTCTATATAAGACAATGTATAAAGTACCAACTCAATGTGATCCACATACTAAAACCACTATCACTGTCAAGTAAAAAATGGGCTTGAGCGTGTTCGGGATCCCACCTACCCGATCCCGCCAGGAAGCTGACACTGCACACCGCTAATCACAGGCAGTGAGACATTTCCCGGTCCGCAGCTGCACAGATCAGGAAATGTCTCACTACCTGTGATTAGCGGTGTGCAGTGTTGGCTTCCTGGCGAGATCGGGCAGGTGGGTTGGGACTAGGAACCCGAACACGCCCGAGCCCATCTCTACTGTCAAGGCCCATATTTAACAAAGCTTGTGAAAAAAATGACCTGTGTAGTCCAGTGGCCAGCAATGAGTTTCACTGGCAAACGACAGATAGAAAATTGAAACATGAATCAGATTGGCTGCTGTGATGAGATTATGTTTTTTTATATATCTATACTATAAATTAATTTAACAATTTGTTCTCATTTTGAATCATTTATTACTAACAAGGTAAACTGAAACGAGTAAATATGACTCTTCAAAGAGATATATATTAATGTAATCCCTACAGTATACTGCTGAGCTATGTAACTACTATTGCAGCTGTTCCAGGCACACCCCTGTGCTTAGGACACAATATTAACTGAAAGCATTAGAACTCCCTTGACCTTCAATATGCTCTTCTCAATCCATCACTTAAGGTCTTGGTGTCCCACAGTTCCCGTTTATCTATGACAGTGTTGGATTGATCTTTAGGTTGGAATAATTATTTTCCTCCAAGTAAGACACCAGATACAGATCATCTGAATGACTGCTACAGTATTTCACTGCAGAAAGAAATGTGGTTTTATTACCCTATCAGTGCATTTATATTTTCTATATTACCAAACTTATTATCTCTGGATATGGTTAAATATAAATATGTTTTAACGATTAAAGATAATCAGGTTGTATATAGCAATGCTTAAAGTGATTACAAAGGAACATATTTTTTTTAAATTGCACAGAGGGGCCCTGATCCTCCACTTCTTGGGTTCACCTCTGGCTCTCCTGGTCCCTCCTCTCTGTCCAGTGCCCCCATGGGAAGCCGCTTCCCATGGGGGCACCTGTAAGTGCTCGCTCCCGAGCCCCGCTGCTGCATCCATTGACACAGAGATTGGGACCCTCGTCACTGGCTTTGATTGACAGCAGCTGGAGCTAATGGCTCCCGGTGCCCCAGCAAAGCCAGTGAGACACAGAAGTGAGGGGAGAGAAGAACTGCAGATGTGTACAGCGCTGGATTGAATGAGAGCTTAGCTAAGTAAAATGGAGATGAGGGGCCAATACTGATGCGTAAACATTTTTCACCTTAATACATTCCTTGCATTTAGGTAAAAAATGTTAAGGCTTTAGAACCATATGTTCTTTTACCGTAATGCATTATATGCAAACGTTATTTGCGGGAGGCGCCCCCCCCCCCCAAATACTTGTGACTTGAGTAGTGTATCGACCCAGCGCTGTGCCCATCTTGCAGGACTTCTTTCCTCTCTGTGCTTTCTCATAGGCTTGGTTGAGAGCACCAGGAGCCATTGACTCCTGCCACTGTCAGTCAAATCCAGTGAGCAAAGAGCGGAGGGTGGTGCCGAACAAGATTATGTGTGTCAATGAACGTACACAGCCCGGTTTGGGATTGAGCCCACAAACGTGCCACCATAGGAAGCGACTTCCTATGGTGCAACACCCAGAAGAGGATGGACCTGGAGCGCTGGGGGAACTCCAGAAGAGGAGGTTCAGGGCTTCTCTGTGCAATACCATTGCACAGAGCAGGTAGGTATAACATGTTTTTTGTTTTAGGAAAAAAAATATAAAATATAACTACGATCTTTATTTCAAATTTATTTCATTGGTTAGCATGAGGAGGACCTCTGCCAGTTTTTTTTATTTGCTGTTATGTTGGGGAGATTTCCCTTGACTCTATAGACCTGACAGGAAGTGAATGGAATTTTTTCCAAGTTGAGACAAAATCCCCTCCTAGATATCTGTCACCAAAATAGTTGAACTCCTTTTCTGCTGACAGCGGTAAAATGTTATACTTCTATCACTTTCCATTCTAGAGCCAGTGGTTACCTGGACAAATAGAGGGTGAATCTCCATTTGGAACACAGCCAACAATGACAACTTCAAAGAGGCTCTAAGCCTTTTCCAATCTATGTAAAACGAATTATGAAAAAAGTTTGGTTTTACAAAAAAACATTTTAAAATAATTCCTAATCTCTTAATGTAATCCTAAATCTTTAATGCGATCTTTGGTAATCTCCTTCTGAGGGGGAATTCACACTGACGTGCACTAAAATGCATGGAAAATGCATGTACGTTTCCTTGCATTTTAGTCACGTTTCAACACGTGTTGATATACTTTGGGCATTTTGATGTGCGTTGATGCGCGTTTAAGCACTCATTAAAGCACACTGCTTTTTTACAGGATTTCCTTTGACATCACATCCTGAGGATAGAGAAAGAGTGTGAGGAAGACATATTCATTTTTGGAGAATCATTGTATAGATTTTTCTCCTTTTTTGGAATCAGGATGTCCAAACAACAGCCCTAATCATTGTGATAGCGCTAGCTATACTGAGAAGGAGGAGGAGTATGAGCAGATTGGGGCAAACAAGACAACGCTATTAGCTACATCCATTGCTGCCACAACATGAAAGGAAAGGGCAGTTTTGGACCATATACTAGGATTTACAAAGTCGCCCTGAAAAATTCTTTGCCTATACATGGATGTTCACTACTAGAAAAGTATGAGTGTAAAATGTATGTAATCTGTTTGTTGCTAGGGTTAGAGGGTTAAGTTAGAGTTTAAGTTGGGTTTAGGGTTAAAATCGGGTTAGTGTTATGTTCAGGATTAATTTAGGGTTCAAGTTAAGTTAGGGTTAAATCAGGGTTAGTAAAGGCTAGGTTCCTTTTTCCTAAACGGATCAGACGAAAAAATTGACAAATGGTCAGTTTTTCATCTGTTTTTTGCATTGGTAGTGAATGTAAAAAAAAAAAACGGATGAAAAACTGATGAGCACTGATGAAAACCTGATGAAAAACTGATGAATACTTCATCCGTTTAGACGTAACTGAACTGATGAAATGAATGGTCCGTATGTGTGAAAGGGGCCTTACTTGTGTTGCGCTGCGTCGACCTGCATTTTACATGTGTTGACCTGCATTGCATTGCATTTTAACACAATGCAGCGTTGTGGTGTGAAAAGAGCATATTAAAAACAATTGTTTTTTAGATGTCCTTGCTTAAATGCACTAGTGTGAATTAGCCCTGAAAATGTCAGTTACCTGGCTGTCTCTGGCCTTAGTTCTTTCTGATCTGAATCTAAAAAAAAGAATTGTACTTAAAGAAATACATAAGCTGCCAGTGTTGATCTTCCAACATGAGCCCTTTCATAAGCTACAAAATGTTTTGCCCCTAAACACGTTTCAATTAATTCTTGCAAAGAGTCTAATGCCACGTACACACCATCCGTCATTCCGACAACGAAATCCTGGGATTTATTTCCGATGGATGTTGGCTCAAGCTTGTCTTGCATACACACGGTCGCACAAATGTTGTCGGAAATTCCGATCGTCAAGAACGTGCTGACGTACAACACGTACGACGACACTATAAAGAGGAAGTTCAATAGCCAGTGCGCCACCCTTTGGGCTCCTGCTAATCTCGTGTTAGTAGAAGTTTGGTGAGAGACGATTCGCGATTTTCAGCCTCCTGCTTTTCAGTTCGTTACTGCTCTTCAGTTTGTGCTTGTGGGTTTGTATCTGGTTTTCAGTGCGTGTAGTCAGTTCGCATCTGGTTTTCAGTGTGTATTTTTAGATTACGTATTTGATTTTCAGTGCATTCTTGTCCACTCGTTTCTGAATTTCAGCTCGCTCTTCTCAGGCCTTTCTGATTTTCAGTGCGTTCTGTTAGTTCCTTCTGACCAGCCGACCGTTTTTAAGCCATGTTGCGGGTACGTACTCATCGTAGAGTTTGTGCCATGCAGGGGCTTGGTGTTGGGGTTTTTACTTTGACCCAAGCCCAGTCCGTGAACAGGGCGAGGAGGAGTTCATGGATGAAGAATTGGTTGCTCCAGCGTGACCAATTCTCGCACATGCCTTTGTTGCAGGAGATCCGTAAGAATAATCCTGATGATTTCAGGAATTATCTCCGGATGGCGGACCCCGTTTTTCACCGTCTGTTGGCTTTACTGTCCCCTTATATTATGAAGCAGGACACCTGTATACGGCAAGCCATCACTCCCGAGCAGAGGCTAGTCGCCAACTTGCGGTACTTTGTGATGGGGAGAAATCTGCAGGACATCAAGTTCTCTACAGGCATCTCCCCCCCAGGCTCTGGGCATCATTATTCCAGAGACCTGTTCTGGCATTCAGGTCCTGCAGAAGGGCTATATTAGAGTAACTTTTATCCTTTAACATCACATTATATGTATTTAAATATATGTATTTTTTAAACTGAAAAATATTTCATTTGATTTACTGATACAAGAGAGGGCAACCTCGTCATTTCAGTCTTCGATCAGGTACACGACAGAGCCCAATTTACACAAGAGAGCTAGCAGCATAGGGATCTGGCCCTGGTTAAGATCACAAACATTAATCAGAGAGAACGGCATATTATTGATTTTACATAAGGAATAAGGAATCTACGCCCTGGGTCGCTTAGCTCTTGGACATCCGAGACGGGGAGCGAAGAATGGAAGCCTATAGCCACACCTCTAGACTTACTGGATTATTACAGAGATGCCACTTGGCATAGTGGCAGGTAGACATAGGTGGAAATGATGATGTTTTAAAATGTGTCTCCTATAAGAAAACCACATGGACTCACTATTTATGCATGTTATATAAGATTTGTGATTGTTTCTGTGGGGTATTAAGTCCTCTTACATTAAGGGACCCAAATTTTATTAAGGACATAATAGTTCATAAAATACTATCAGGAGTATCCTGTGGTCAGACCATATCCATCAGATGCCACAGAAAAGGGAAAAGAAAAGAAAGAAGAAAAAAATAAAGGAATCCAGTTCTAACTGGGCTCACAAAAAAATGTAATAACTCTGACACTCAATCCGCCTGGAAAATCCTAAGGGGAAGTCTGTAGAAGGGCAAGAGCCCACACCTCAGTACAAAAATTATAAAACATTACCCACACAAGAGAGTTGTATACCCCTCAACCCAGACCCTCTACCCCAAAAGAGCAGAATAGACGTGAGCGCAGGGGGACAGTCTCCCATTAGGCAGTAAGACCCCAATAAATGGAAGTGGGATTACATTCCTAGAGAAAAAAAACAGGAGCTAATAAAGAACCCAACTCCATTTTGAAATAATTGGGTTAGGGAAAGTAACGAAAGGAGGCAAGTTCAAACAATGACCTGAGCAGAGTACAAGAAGGTCTTCACAAACCACCAAGCATAGTTTCAGCCTTGAGATAGGTGCTTAAACATATGTGTCCACGAAGGTTTTGGGAAAAGCTAGGGTCTCAAAAAAAAGGCACAACATCAGGAAAGACATCTGCCCCTATTTGTGTCCACATAAAATAATACACGACCCCAAGAGCTCTCAAAAAGATCCCAACCTGTCTGTGAGATCACCAATTCATATAATAGAATAAATCGATATATCATACCTTCCAAGAGCGGATGGCAAGTCCCGCAACCCGGGCCAATTGAGCCCGAGCGCAGAGAATACATCCCCCCCCCCCAAAGGCATGGTACACCCCCAAGTGGAGCAAGACAAAAAATAAATAAATAAAGGGAACTCGCTCCATTTCATTTTAATTGGGTCATCTATGGTGCCATAACAGAGGCCTTCTCAGGAAGTAGTCTAAACAGAGTGCTGGGCAGTGTGCATAGCTGTTACCCCACACCAATAATTGAAAAAATATCAACCTAATATAGCTTCACCCATGTATCATAGCAAAACAAGCCTAGAGAAACTGATAACCTGATAACTAAATGTAAGCATCAAAAAGAGAGGCATTTGCAAGTATACCTTGGGAAAATGGTTAATATCAAATAAGAAAAAACCTCTGCACCCAAGGCTGGGCGCCCTGTATGGGCTAACCAGCAGTGGAGGAGGGGATTGCATCAAAAGCTAAAAAAAAATGTATCTATAGAGAGTGCAAACAAAAAAAAATTAAAAATGACACCCAGATGACATCAAGTCAAGTCAAGTCTCTTTAAAAGACTTCTTAGCTTACGGAAAAAAAAACCTAGTTCCTGCAAACAAAAAAGTTAAATTAATACATCAAGTAAACAATATTTTAGAAAATATATAGTCAGATATACACTCTGCCCATTAGTGCAAGCCAGTCAGTTAACGGTCACCCTGGAGTTAGATATGACTATATGTAACAATGTGTGATCTCCAGACCCCTGTCATCAAAAGCTACAGGGGGACTTTCCAGACATGGAGTGTGCAGTTTGCCAAGGTTCCCATGCAGGTGGTTCTTGAAATGTCAGCATCCGAGGGTCTAGCCATGGCTTCAATTCTACTACAGGCAGCCCCAGCTTCCTAGTAAAGGTCGGGAGAGCGGGAGGAGTACAGAAAATAAAGGAGCTGACATTTTTCTTTGCCTGCAGATGGAACGGAAAGCCCCATCTATATGTGAGCCCAGCTTCATGAAGTGCTCTGGTTAACAGACGAAGGACTCTTCACTTAGTCCGCTTCAATAGGTCTGGATTTAGGGTCATTTGGGCACCATCAAAGTCTATGCTGCCCTTCTGCCATGTTTTATTGAGTATGGCTTCCTTCTGTTTAACCACTTTAAGACCAGCTGCCGCAGTTGTACTGCGGCAGGTTGGCTCTCCTGGGCGAATCGCCGTCATTGCACGTTGGCTCACGGAGGTGCAGTTGCGGGGGGCACGCGCCGCCGCCGGTGCACTCTCACGGCCGCTGCACACTGGGGGAGCGTGCCTACGAGTCAGGCGGACTCGATGATCGCTTAGTACATAGACAAATTGGGGATCTGCCTTTGTAATGTCATGTCCCTGGCAGCCCATCCCCCCACAGTTAGAACACACCTAGGGAACACAGTTAACCCCTTGATTGCCCCCTAGTGTTAACCCCTTCCCTGCCAGTATCAGTTTTACATTGATCAGTGCATTTTTATAGCACTGATCATGTAATACTGTCACTGGTCCCCAAAAAGTGTAATCTGGGGTCAGCCTTGTCTGCTGCTATGTCGCAGTCCATCTAAAAATCACAAATCACCGCCATTACTAGTAAAAAAAATATAAAAAAATAAAAGTCCCTAAATCTATCCCATAGTTTGTAGACGCGATAACTTTTGCGCAAACCAATCAATAAACACCTATTGAGATTTTTTTTTACCAAAAATATGAATATATATCGGACTAAACTGATGACGAAATTTGTTGTTTTTTTTTAATTTTGGGGGGATATGTATTATAGCAAGAAGTAAAAAAATATTGGGTTTTTTCAAAATTGTCGCTTTTTTTATAGCGTAAAAAATAAAACCCGCAGAGATGATCAAATACCACCAAAAGAAAGCTCTATTTGTGGGGGAAAAAAAGGATGTCAATTTTGTTTGGGTACAGTGTCGCATGACCGCACAATTGTCAGTTACAGCGGCGCACTGCCGTATCGCAAAAAATGGCCTGGTAATTAAGGGGACAAGTCCTTCCAGACCTTAACTAGTTAAAAAAGTACACCCGACATAAAACATCACATAAAACATCACAGGGAGGCGTAGCAGCAGGATTGAGCGAGTCCGGGATCTGATCTACACGATCAACATCAACTGAATCAGTCGCCTAGTAGTGTGTTGAAAATACTAGTCACTGTATACAGTAGCTCTTCCAATAGTATTGACTCAGGCATGCCCCTGATATGAATGTTGTTTCGTCGATGTCGGTCCTCCAGGTCATCAACATGAGACCACAGGGCTTGAATCTGGGCATGGTGGTCGGAAATCACTATTTGGTGGTTTTCTTGCACAGACAGGATAGGTAAAACAACATTTTCCACCACCTCCAAACAATCATGCACCAATATTGGAGCTGTTGTCTTGTATGTGCTGCAATCTGGCTTCCCCTAGTTTTCTCCTTGCCTGAATTGATCATGGCAAATACCCGATGACAATTTGCAAGCAGACAGTTTGCAAATGAGCACACTGTGCACAGAGAGTAAAAATTTGCAGACAACCACTGTCAGAGATTTATTCTTAACTGTACACCCGCTGAGTCACTAGAAAGGAATACAGGCTTTACAAAGCAATAGGCAACAGGTAGCAAACACTCAAGCCTAAGCCGAACCACTAGGTTCAGAGCCTGATAGTGAGGTGCAAGCAAGATGAGCAGAGACAAGAGCGGGAGTCCATGGAGACACAGGCAGCAAATGATTGATGACAGATGGATATCACTGGTGAGACAGGGCTTGGCTGTGGCATGCTCAGGCAGGCAATAACGGGTAGCTAGCAGATGAATATCACCAGCAGATTGAGCTGATCTGCAGAATGTATGTTAGTGCAGACTGACAGGGGCAGGCAGGAGAGCTCTCAAGGGTAATGGGCAGGCAAGCGGGCGGGAAATGTCAAACGGCTGGTAGACAATATTAGCTGCTAGTTGCAGAGGTGTATGTGAAAGTCCACAAAATGAAGTAAAGTTGCTGGTATAGGCATGGTAGAAAGGCAGGTAAGGCTACTGGATTATGCTGCAGGATGCACACAAGCAGGAGCGAGAGCTGAAGCTCACAGGAAAAGCATTGTCACACAGCCATCAACAGGCCCCTACCCATGGACCTCTCCATATCCATACAATGTGAATTTATTTTTTCCTTCTCAGGGTTGTAGTTAATACCCAGTACTCAATAGCCAATAGTTTTGGATTTATAAAAATAAAAAAATAGGGTAAAATTGAATTAGAAAACCAATATACCCCCCAGACAAATGTGACAATCTAAATAATAAAACATACATTTCATCAATTGAGTGGTGGTTTTGGATTCCCAAAATGCATTGGCTACTCTTGAATTTTATTGGAATAGAGTCATATCTGGACCCTTTAGCAATGGTGTGGCTCTTCAATTTACATTTTTTGTCAAGGATTATATACCTTCTCAACTAAAACTTGAAACTAAAACATGTCTAAAACTTTAAAAAAGGTTGGTGTTGGAGTTTAAAATTATAAAAACAAAATGCTATGGATTCTGCACTGATATCTATATTCAGTTGAAATATAATTATTTTCAATATAGTCATTAAATAAACATTCCAGTCTAATTACAAAACCTTTCTATAGTTCTAAGTGTGTCTATGCAATTTGACAGGTCTCCAAAAGATTGTACCCAGATACATTCTTTGTCTGTGGTCACCATGATTTGAGATCCTAGAGTTGATGGGAAAAAAAAAATGTTTTTTTTTGGAGATTGGAGATGGGGAAATGGGAGATGGGGAAAATATCTTTTGGCACAAGAGACCTAAATAGTTCTGCCTGGCAGCTTATGAGAGATGGGTAAGAGGGTCTATGCAGCCTCTGTGTGCACCGCCTGTCATGTCCAGTCCCTCCTGAGCTGTCACTCAGAACTCCATCACCATTGATCTGTGTTGTTGGATAGTTAGGCAGGTGGGTGGGGCTAGCTAACCAACACCGCAGCTCAGCAATCTCTGCAAGAATTTAGATGGAGTCAAGTGCCATGTGTACAGGAGTTAGCAAGCTTGCAGGCAGGGATAGTCTGTTTTCTCCATCGCAGGTGGCACTTGTGCGCAGCGCTAATGCATGTGGAGGAGGAAAACAAGAGGAACCTTATTCCTCTATGATCCCCTCGGTCACTAAAAGGCAGCATCTGATTGGATGCTGGCATCCCATGTAACTTTGGTGGCCATCTTGGGTCAGGCAGAGTCTTTATAAGACCCTAGCTCTCGGGTTTGGTGTGCATTTTGCATGTCAGTAGTGTAGGAACAAGTCACCCGTCTGTCAAGGACAGTGTTTAGTAGCAGGGAGAGATGCTAAACAAGTAGTGAAAGGGCAGGGACACACCATCCTTACTGGAAGTCTCCCAACTTTGGTACGGACTGGCCAGGCCGAATTACACCCTTCGAGAGAAACGCTGTCAGGGCACCTCAGACCTACTGCTATACTCCTCACTGTAACATTCTGTGAGTACTCTTGGATGGGTTGTCTTCCTGCCATGTTACGTATCTCTGATTGACATTTGTCTTTTAGTGTCCATTTAATGTATTCCTCAACAATGAACTCCCTGAAGAAGACTGCTTTAGTTGAAACGCATAGGGTTATTGTTGTGTTATAGCACTGCTTTTTTTAGGAATGACATGTATAATTCTTGTTGTTGACATGTATGGCTTACTACTTGTATGCAACATGTTTCTATTTTATATGGATTTAAAATGTTTGTATCAATAAATTCTTTAATTCATCCTCATTGTTCCAATTCCAAGTGTCTCCAAAGTCCCGTCCTATCTTCTCCATTTGTTCTAGCAATTATTGGGATGTGGTACCTTCCTGACACCTGGATAGTTTAGGTCTTTCTGATAAATATCTTTTTCCCGCCATGTTGGTTGTGCTTTGCGGAACTTTAACTTCAATATAGTTCTGTCTCAGCAATTGAACTCTGAGTTGTCATTCTCCTCTGACTGTCCTATGAGGCTGCATGACCCCTGACTCTCTGTCTGGACAGTGTTGATTGTCCCTATGCTGATCACATGCACCCTCCAAAAAGAAAACTTTAACAATACACACCAAACTGAGCACATGCAGAGTGCTTCTTAGAGCTCTGCTTTATCAGCAGATGGATTCGGGACAGTAAAGTAAGGGGTAGATCAGAGTAGACAGAATCAAACAACCCTTTTACACAATGCAGAGGATTAACCACCTAGGTTCCTCAGTGAGTATAACAAGCATGCTTTACTGCATACACAGACTGATTTTACTGTTGTGGGTTTAGTAACACTTTAACTAATTATATTCCTTATGCTGCTCACCCTAGTAAATAGATAGGAAGATTTACACAGTATCATATTAGCTTGTTTTAAACTTTTTTACAGTTGCTTCCTGGTTTCTATTCTAGGCCAAAATGATGTCATCCTAGAAGTTTCCATTGGCATTTTGTCTTTCACCTGGAGGACAGGAGAACAGAAGGACAGGAGGAGGTTTTTTCTTAGCTAAGCACACACTCCTACCTGCATACCTGAGCTGAGATCAGATGGGTTCCAGAAAGTGAATGCTAAATGAATCATCTGCCCTTACTCAAGATGGCCACTGCTAGAAACGCTGGGGGGGTGGGTCAAAGTGATTTCTCAACAAAATAAAGCATTGAGACATGGATGGGTAAGTTTGAACAGAATAGTTTTTGGTTTTTGGTGCTTAGATACAGTTACGTTCTGCTTTATTTAGCTTCTACTCAAGCTGTTTCTACCAACACTGCAGCAGTGTAGGGACATTGGATCATAAGCTCCCACGGTAGTAGTTAGTGATGGGAAAGGTCTAGTGCTTTCTGCAAAGCACTCGAAGAAGTGGCAGCACATATCAAGCAATATAGTGAATAAAAGTAAATACATTGCAAACTATATCCTTTAATCAATACCATACATTTAGCATGGATAAAAAAAATAAAAATAAAATTAGTATGGATCTTTGTGGGACAAAGACATCAGAATACTTTATCCTAGATATATCCCAAACCCTGCATCTGCTCCTGACGAGTGGTATACTAACCACGAAATGCGTAGAGCTTTCCTATGATGCGACGTCACATTCCCCCATGTTCTACCATCTTACCTGACTACCATCAAATTATCATTATGCACCAATCTAATATTATTGAGTTATATGCTACCATTACAATCAGGCTTAAATTTCTAGGTCTATTAAGTTTTTATTGTAAGCTTAATATGTTCTATATATTGATTGCAATATTCGATTTATATGTTACCCACTATTTATTATGCAATTTTATTAATTTTACTATGTTACTATGTCATGTATGCCTTTTTGTATTTAATAAATAATATTTACACTGATTGGTTCATATTATGTTATGTAGCAGAGTGCCTCACACAAAGTCCCAACCTCTTTTTGCTTTTTCCAAATTACTAGGGATGGAGGTAAATCGCAGTTATTGCCTCATATAAAGTCCCAACCCCAAATCCTTTTTCAAGTTACTAGGGATGGAAGCACACTGCTGCGCCATTTTACCCTCTTTATGATTTGTGACCTAGCATAGCCATTCTTATTTACAGTGCTACACACTGTGGTCAGGGTTTGGCCACTTCCGTTGTCCCTGGGAACTGCGACCCGCACCGGGTGCTTCCCTTCCTCTCTCCTGCCCAAGGAGCGGGGGAGGTATCCGCTGTGGGTCGACGCCACGCCCACACGCCTTGCGTCATGACGCCAATCACGATGTCACGACGCCGGCGTGTTTGTCCATTCTGCGTGTATATGAGGGAGGTTTTGGCGACATAATGCCGAGCGTTGGGTTGAGCTCAGGCGATGGCGCCACCCTCCCTCCTCACGCAGCGTGTCGTTGGTGGTTGCCCTTAGTCCATTGGCCATTATTTCCATCCTATGTACCGCGCCTCTATTCTTGGTATGTACACCCTTCCTTACTATTGGTTTCTCATGTCTACCTTTCTATCACTGTTCCAGTCATTCCTCTCCCCTTCACTTCACCTAGTTGTTTGTCACTCTACTACTTACCTCACCATCCCTGTCTCACTCCGTCACCTTTATATACCAACCTTAATTGGTCGTATTTTACCTCTTAAACTTTTCCTCACAATAATTTTTTACTCTATGGGCTACTATGCTCAGCTATCACTAGCTCTATAGCAATTGATTTTTCACCCTTTTTGGTTCACTTACGGTCCCTATATTTTTTCTCCTTTTTTCTTTTCATCTCACCGAGTATTCTACCCACTTGGGTGTGTCTTCTTTCTCCAGCACTTAGTGGCTACCATTAGCTCACTGTTCCAATGTTTATCTCTACAGGAATTTTTTGGAATCAACTACAGTATACTACTATATTCTACCACACATTACAGCTTAAGCACTGGAGATCCCTATCTACATGTCTTTTCTCTGGCTGCTGGTGCCAATGCCTTGCCCCAGGGTTACACTGCCTCAGTTTCCGGGGATAACGCTATATCTAGCATTATTCCACTATGGTTACCACATACAAATTTATCTTTCTATACGACTAGGTAAGAGTGGTTGGGATCCTTGTCTGCTCCCCCTCTTTCCTTTTAATTTCATATTTTTTATATATTGTTTTTTACTCTACTAATTTTGGCAATTTATCCTAGATATATCCCAAACCCTGCATCTGCTCCTGACGAGTGGTATACTAACCACGAAATGCGTAGAGCTTTCCTATGATGCGACGTCACATTCCCCCATGTTCTACCATCTTACCTGACTACCATCAAATTATCATTATGCACCAATCTAATATTATTGAGTTATATGCTACCATTACAATCAGGCTTACATTTCTAGGTCTATTAAGTTTTTATTGTAAGCTTAATATGTACTATATATTGATTGCAATATACGATTTATATGTTACCCACTATTTATTATGCAATTTTATTAATTTTACTATGTTACTATGTCATGTATGCCTTTTTGTTTTTAATAAATAATATTTACACTGATTGGTTCATATTATGTTATGTAGCAGAGTGCCTCACACAAAGTCCCAACCTCTTTTTGCTTTTTCCATCAGAATACTTTATATGTTGTTTTTTTTTTTCACTTACTTATATTACTACAATTACTGACTCTGAGAGCAATTGATCAGGAAAGTGTTAAGGCAGATTGTCTTTTGCTAAAGACAATATCTAACAGAAGCTATCAATATCTCAGATGTACACAATAGTGTACATGGCCATAGCACTTCAAGCAGAACTAAGGGCATAAATACTTACCTATTCTCCAAAGGTCTGACGCCTGAGGCCTGATGTCTGAGGTCTTTGCTGGCATCTTCTCCGGGTGCCAGCCTTCAGCCATCTTGATGGCATCACTTGCCTGCATGTGCGGTAGTCGTTTGTCCTGGCACACTGGTACTGTTCCAGAAATGTAAATATAGCTGTGCATGCAAAGTTCCACGTACATTCCTCAGAGGATTGTGACCAGGCAGGTAAGTGCATTTTATTGAAGAAGAGACATTGCATACCTATTCTGCAATACCAGGCTTGCCTGTTCACAATTTTTTTATTTTGAACATCTAGTTCTACTTTAAAGCCATATTAAACCCAAAACCAAAAATGTAATATATTGCAGCTTATCAATAATTGGATGTGGTAGCTGCATTAGTTTCCTTTTTTTAGGCTTTTTGTCCTCTGTTTTCAATTGGTGATCTGGCCAGTAAATCCCCTCCAGTATGAAGGAGCACAGGCGGCACTTTTAGACAGCAGCATTGTTAGCCTGGGGGGAGGGGAGTGTTGGATGTACTAGCAGATTTAGATATACTAACAAATTGGAGCCAAGCTCCAGCTCACACTGCAGTTACATAAGCAGTTACAGCAACAGTGTTTTCCCTTTTGGATAAAGGTTTTACATAAATAAATAAAAGCTTATCATTGTAAGCACCACTATCAGTTTTTTTTATTATTGGAAATTACTTCACTTATTCATGGAACTCAGCAATGCAGTACAGAACATGATGTGTACATAACAGAACAGAGTGTCTTTATCCGAATTAACAATCAGACAACAAAAATATGCATAGTACAACTAACAGTGCAGAACATACAGGTATAAAAAGAGTATGTGTCTTGACACGGAAAGTTAGTAGTAACAGTAAGAGAAGATAAGAACTAGGAAAATGTGGGGGAGGGGGGTGGAGATATAAAGGGGTAGGGAGGGCAAGTTGGGAAGGGGTTCGGTTAAATACACTGCCTCCCTCTCCCATAGTTCTAACCACTAAGTCAAGGAGTTTGGTTAATTGTATAAAAGAAAAGGAGAAAAAATTACGACTTAGAGGCAAGAGGAGTCTGGTCTCTATGAAAGAAATAAGGGGTCCAAGTCTTCCAATATTTGTCCTCTTGTTCTTTCAGGATATGGTAAGGCTTTCCATCTCCTGGATTTCAGTAATCCTCGCCCACTAGTGAGCTATTGTTAGGGGGCTTGTACTTTTTCATAATGCCGGAACTTAATAGTTTTTTCTACTTTGTCCCAGAAGTCTTTCAATTTCAGGCATTCCCAAAAGATATGGCAAAGAGTCCCCTCAGATTCCCAACAGTGCCAGCAGATGTTAGGTATATGGGGGAACATATGGTGCAGTTTTGTTGGAGTTCTGTACCTCCACGCGAGGAGCTTATATCCTCCCTCCTGGTATCTGATTGCCAGGGAACCCTTGTGAGTGAAAAGGACGTGTTATGGTCAAGTTCCCAACACTGTTAAAAGGTGAGTTCTTGGGTAGCACCCAAACCAATTAATATGGCATAGAAGTGAGATAGGGAGTGAGAAAGCGCTTCCAATCTAAGCAAGTTTGTTTGAATGGGGTAGGCTTGATTAGTGTGTGGTACTCTACTGGTAGGAACCAAAGATATGCACTCAATTGAGCACGTCAAAAGAAAATCAAGCTCAGAATGGAATTTATATTCAATGTCACGAATCAGCATGACTCAGCGGTTAAGGGAGATATGGAGAAGTCTATAGGAGTTCCACCACAGGAACACCTAAAATTGAGGTGCTGCCTCCAAAGTCTCCAGATCTCAATCCAATCAAGCATCTATGGGTGTGCTGGAAAAACAAGTCTGATCCATGGAGGCCCACAGGGACTTAAATGATCTGCTTCTGATGGTTTGGTGCCAAATTTTACAGCATACTTTCAGAGGTCTAGTGGATTCCATGCTTCGACAGGTTATGGTGGGTGGTCATAATGTTATTGCTGATTGGTGTATATCCCACACTCGGACAAATCTTAATATCAGTTATGGATATAAACTCCATTTTGTACATGAAGTCATGTTATTACTAGGCATTGTTCCTTGAGCCATAAGAACCACAGATGGCTTTGATTAAATGCAAGAAATGTCTGTGACTTTCGTGCTGGTTTGTAAAGAGCAGTGGTCTTCTAACTGCGGCCCTGGGCCAGATGCAGCCCTTTGCTTGCCTTTATCCGGCCCTTGAGGCATTATTGCTGTCACTGATATCAACAATAGGGCAAAATTTCTGACACTGACACCAACAATGGGGCACTATTTCTTCCACAGACACCAATGATGGGGCACTATTCCTTCCACTGACACCAACCATGGGGCATAATTCCTTCTACTGACAACAAAAATAGGGCACTATTCTTTCCACTGACACCAACTATCTCTCCCCCTAATACCAAAGATCAGGCATTGTTTACCCCCACTGGGCACAGTCTAGCCCCCCTAAATTTTGACGGACTTTTTCTGGCCCTTAAGACATTATTCCTTCCACCGACATCAACAATGGGGCACTATTTCTGCCACTGACACCAATGATGGCTTTCTTTAGAGACCCCTGGTATAGAGAATGGCCACCAATATAATTTTCCTTATTAGACCATTTCAGATGATGTGTCCATAAAATGAATAGAGTTCAAACACAGTGTGAGACCATGTTGGCAAAATAGACACTGTAATCCCATAACCCATAAAAACAATTTGAAATTAAATAACTCCAGCTGTTAGTCCCAAGAGGGCCCTGGTTTCCATGTATTCAGATTCCTCCCATGGTGCGAGAGATAGGGGAACACTAACCAAATGTCTGTTTGTTAAGTAAAGAATCCCCAAGTCCTTTGGCCCTAATGAGAAAATGCAGGTGGTGCTGCCCTGGCCTATCGCATCGAAAAAAATTTGTATAAGAGATTTTCCGGAGTACATGGCAAGGCATAATAATTGTAATAAACGGTAATTGTGGATGAAGAACATAGCATAGCCAGGTTAAAATAAAAGAGCTCTGTAAAGGATCAACTAGACTTATATAAGAAGTGTTCTTGGCATCTCATAGCCAAAAGCAATATTTTAGTGTCCAGCAGGACAATCTAGAGAATATATCAGGGCAGGGAAGCCATAATCCTTTAGGAAACACAACTAACAACTGGCAGGAATTTTGGGCATAAAAAATTCTGGTCTACAATGCTCTGTTGGGGAACCCCGCTGACTGCACCATCTTGCTGCCATAGTTTGTGCAGATACAATTAGATTTTCAGTGTTCTGATGGCTTAGCTGAGAGATCTGACACAAAAGTATAATGGCACTTGCAATCAGTATAGTGAACAGCAGGTTCTTCCAGAAAGAAAAAAACTGGGAGCAATGAAATAAAAGAACATCTGCTTTAAAACTAGGAAGCATCACAAATTAGCAAAACTGCATAATTTTCCAAAAATACCATACTTCTAGATTACAAATCACATCACTACTGGTGTGGTTTTTTTTTTGTTACATTTACTGTTGTCTTCGTATAGCTTTCTGCTGACATACCAAATGGGACCGGTTAATTGGGTTAGAAGGAGGAGAACATCCACCAGCTGCTTTCGCCTATCACGAAACACCAGAATAGCATTTGGGGATTGAGCTTTCTATATAAGTAAAAAGTATGCAAACACACAATTATAAGAAAGTTTTTAGAAACTCATTATTTGTATTTATCAGGAATGGAAATGTTTAAGTAAAAAAAAAATGTATTTTTTCAGGGCTTTTGTGCATCTTAAATTAAATAAAATATAGGCAGCAGGTGCTGGTATAGATATGTAGGAGAAAAAAAATGCAGCATGCAACTCCCAGCTTAAAAACCTAATGAAAAACACACTGAGTTACCAGAAGCTTCTTTCTAGTCAGGCCCCCTGCTGAGATGAAAGGTCAGAAAAGAGAGACTGGGAATGGGAGGAGGTAGGGAGAAATAGGAGAGGAAAGGTATTTTGCAGGAAAGATAAATTTAATGCGAATCAGTACCCAAACCGATAGTGCAGAGTGATTATTTTCTTTGAATGCCAGATGTTAGCATCGTTCATAAAGAAAAAAAAAAAAAAGATATAATCCATTTAAAAACAAATATAGGCAGTCAAATTTCCCCTGCTGCAGTGACGTCTGCAGCAAGTAACTCTATTTTATAGCTAATCATTTTAAGACCAGTGGAAGGCTTTTTGGCAGTCCCCTACTGCCTCCTGCTGGTTAAGTTCTAAAATTGTTCTTGAAAAATGATAGGAAAACAAAATTGGTGTATGGCAATAGTTATATACTGTATGTTAGAATCCTTTGTATGTATTTAAGTAAACTGTATGTATCCAGGTCTTAGAGGCCTATTTATAAAGGTTGACTTTACAATGGGAGACTGGAGAAGGTACCTTTCTTTAAGGTGACATAATTGTACCTTATTTTGCCTTTTTTTTTCATATTTTTTCTACCATCTGCTTTCTATTGCTGTTTTTCATTCCACTTTGAAATTACAACTTCGCAAGTAAAACTTTTATGGATGGATTTTATGAGAACATTGGGAACATTATGACATGCAATTATTTTACCACACTTTAAAGCAAGCACCCTAAAGCCTAGTACACACGATCAGATTTTTGGACGACCGTTCATCAGTTTTTTGTTGCATGCTAGTCTCATGTCGAAAGTGAAGAGGTTACTCACCAAATTAAAATTTTTGTACGACAGAATACAGCTTCAGAAGTGACGTCACGTGTTGAATAGTTTTGTATGTATTTTTTCGTTTCTGTGAATGCGTAGTCTTGCTCTTACGATTTTTTTCCGTATGAAAACTGTACTAATTAAATGAAAATCGGACGTTGAGTTCACGTACAACAAAAATGTTATAGTCTGCACATCCAGCTTTTGTCTGACGAAAAACCGGAATCGACTGTCGAAAGCACCATACTAACGATCCGAAAATCGGCAGATCATTCGTTGGACGAAATTTATCTTCATATTTTCGTATCGTGTGTACGAGCCTTTAGACAGGCAGGATTACTTGGGTTAACCTCACACATTTCTATATATCCAATCGCTGGGATAAATAATATACAGGTTCAATTCAAAAAGTGAAACTCATATATTTTATATAGATGCGTTACACACAGAGTGATGTATTTCAAGCATTTCTTTCTTCTAATTTTGATGATTATGGCTTACAGCTAGTGAAAACCCAAAATGTGGTATCTCAGGAAATTAGAACATTACATAGGACCAATAAAAACAATGATTTTTAATACAGAAATGATGGCATACTGGAAAGTATGTCCATGTTCAGTATAGTATGCACTATACCAATACTTGGTCGGGGCTCCTTTTGCATGAATTACTACATCAATGCAGCGTGGCATGGAGGCGATCAGCCTGTGGCACTGCTGAGGTGTTATGGAAGCACAGGTTGCTTTGATAATGGCCTTCAGCTCGTCTGCATTGTTGGGTCTGGTGTCTCTCATCTTCCTCTTGACAATGCCCACCCCCCCCCCCCCCGGTGTCTCTATGGGGTTTAGGTCAGGCGAGTTTGCAGGCCAATCAAGCACAGTTTTACCATGATCATTAAACCAGGTATTGGTACTTTTGGCAGTGTGGGTATTAGCAGGCTATTGAATCATGCGCTTGGAAGCTTGTTGTATGCAGAGAATACTTTACTTTCATGGAGGATTAGCAATGCATGTCTTACAGCATTAGGAAACATGACAATACAAGTACATATATTGAGAAAAGACAAGCACTCCCTCTGGTTACCTTACTATAGAAGACACATTATCATACTGCAGTGCCACCTGCTGGATAGAAAGGTATAATGCATACAGTACATACTGTCAGTTAATATAAGCAACGTTACATTACATGTTGTTGTTCTTTCAACACCCCTTGTCAACAGCATGTGATTTTTCAAATTATATTCAGCTTCTTCTTGAAATAACTAGGATGTTCTTTCAATAAAGCCTTGGTGAGTGCATCAGAAGTCATCTCCTCTGACGGGCAGTATTGAATGTCAGTAACACCTTGCTCTTGATTGTCCCTCAGTAGGCGATACTTGACGTTGACGTGTTTGGTCCTAGGATCGACCCTTTCTGATTGTGTAAGTTTTATACAACCCTGGTTGTCTTAAAAAAATGGGAATTGGTTTTGACATGTCTATCCTAATGTCTACAAAAAGTTGACAAATCCATATTGCTTCTTGACAAGCGTGTGCTACTGCAATGTACCTTGCTTCAGTTGAAGATAGAGCAACAGTTGTTTGCTTTTGTGTAGTCCCTGGCCCAATCAGCATCCACATATCCGACCAGTGTTGGATTAGATGTTGCTGGTAACCGTAACTTAATCTGAATTGTTCCTTTGAGGTATTGCATCACTCTTTTTACTGCGTTCCAGTCACGCTGACAAGGGGCTGAAACCTTCCCACGTAGTATGCCCACTGCTGTGGCTATGTCTGGTCTTGTCACGGTGGCAACACATAGCAACTTACCGATTGCTCTGCGATATGTGTCATTGTTGGGTAGCATGTTTTCTGCTTCATTGCTCTTTTGATAGCCTGGTTCCATAGGAGTTTTCACTTCCTTTGCATCTTGCATATGGAATTGTTGCAAGATTTCGGAGATTTTCTGAGATTGGATGAGAAGATAACTTGCATCATCTTCTCTCTCTATGTGGATTCCCAGATAGTAGCTAATGTTCCCAAGCTCTTTGATTTCAAAATTTTCTTTCAGCTTGTGGACTATCTAAATGTAATCCCCCTCTTGTTCAAAACAGGTTATAATGTCATCAGCATAGATAAGGATGTATATCCATCTGTCTTCTTGATTCTTGGAGTAGAGACGGGGGTCTGATTTACTTCTTGAGAATCCCTCTTTAGCAAGTACTTTGTTTACTTTCTCATTCCAAATCCTTGCAGATTGTTTAAGACCGTAGATGCTCTTCTGAAGTTTACACACAAGGTTGTCTCCTTGCTCAAACCCTGGTGGTTGCTTCAAGTAGAGTTCTTCCTTAATGTCTCTATATAGGAAAGCAGTTTTACCGTCTAGGTGTTTCACTTGCATGCCCTTCCCGGCTGCAACGCTAAGAAGCGCTGATGGTGGAGTGTTTTACAATGGGAGAAAATGTTTCATTGTAATCTTCACCAAATTTCTGAGAGTAACCCTTGGCAACTAGTCTGGTTTTGTATTTGTGGATATTCCCTTTCTGCATCTGCCTTTACTTTGAAAGTCCACGTACTTCCTATAGTTTTGCAGTTAGGAGGGAGCTATGTTAGTGTCCAGGTTTTATTTTCTTGAAGTGACTTTAATTCTTCTTCTGCTGCTTTTCTCCATTTATTGGCTTCATGTTTTGGCAGTTTCTCTATGTCTTCCCAGGATGTTGATTAAGTATGCTGTGTGTTTTGACAGTGTATGACAGCTTGCGGGGTGATATCCCCTTTGTAGTCCAAGTGGATCTTCTGACTTCAGACAGTTCAGCAGGATCTGGTGAGGAACTTAATTTAGGCAATGTGAGTTCCACCTCTTGTTCTGACTCCTGCACAGGTTTGCTTTGATCGACCTTTTTTCTTCTGGTTTACTTGGCATATTCACTTCACAGCTTTCAGGGATCAGTGTTTCTGGTGATGGACTCTCATCAAAATAAACACTACGGCTTCTTGTCACTTTTTCAGTCTTTGGGTGTAAGATTCTGTAACCCTTAATTTGCACTCTTTCCTCCAGCTTGGATCGCTTTTCACTTGGAATACAGGCATATGCTTTACATCCAAACACTCTGATGTGCCCTATGCTAGGCTTTGATCCATGCCACATTTCGAATGGAGTAATTTTAATGGCTCTTGAGGGTAGTCTGTTCTGTAGGTAGATTGTAGTCATGACTGCTTCTCCCCAGTACTTCTGAGGTAGGTTGGCATCCAACAACATGCATCTGGCCATTTCTATAAGAGTGTGATCTTTCTTTTCTGCTACACCGTTTTGTTCAGGAGTGTATGGTGCGATTGTCTGGTAAACTATTCCTTGTCTCTTCAGGTATAAGGCCACTTCTTTGCTTATGTATTCTCCTCCATTGTTGGTGCGTGTTATTCCTAATTTGCGTTGGAATTTGTTGCTAGACATGGCATCAAACTCTTAACGTTTCTCTGATGTTTAATTCTTGTGTTTCATCAGATAAGTAGTCGTGTACCTGGAATGATCATCAATGAAAGTCAGTAGATATCTGTTCCCACCTGATGTGGGAGTTTTCATTGGACCGCATACATCACTGTGTATGAGCTGCAGGGGGTGGGTAGTTTTTCTTTGAGAAACCTGTGGAAGGTGAGCACATGTGGCTTTTGCTTCAATACATCACTTGCATTTCATGAGCACTTTGCAAGGTGCTATTATCAAATCTTCTGAAAAGCCTGTCTTTATTATGTCCTGTATAGCTTCTGGACTTCTGTGCCCCAGCCGCCTGTGCCATAAGTGAATACATTTGCTGTGTAGGTCATTAGAGACTATATTGGCTTGCTGGTCTGTGGTGATGAGCCTGTATAGGTGATCATCCAGTTTTCTTTTTGCAAGGAGTTGCTTATAATTGTGAATTGTGCATTCATCACCCTGGAACTTAACTGTGAGACTGTTTTTTTGCAAGACTTTTCACTGATAGAAGGCTGCCTTCTAGTTCTGGAACATACAGCACTTTCTTTACAAGGATACTGTGCTCACCTTGTTGTGTAATCCAGTGCAGGAAGGCCTGGCCTTTACCTTCGGAAGTGATGCTTTTCCTATTTGCTAGGAAAACTTCGTATTTTGCACTGTAATCAATGTTTGTGAAGGTCTCATCATCATGTGGCTTGTCGCACCTGAGTCTATGCATCAGCCGCGTGGCTTGCCTCTCTGTGTCACTTTAAAGGTGCTACTCCATGATGTTTCTTCAGTTTC
Organism: Lithobates clamitans; assembly: GCA_037952925.1. Taxonomy (NCBI): domain Eukaryota; kingdom Metazoa; phylum Chordata; class Amphibia; order Anura; family Ranidae; genus Lithobates; species Lithobates clamitans. The sequence continues at coordinate 3,198,465 of JBBGZY010000539.1, forward strand.
CTTCGTGGCTGCTTTGATTCTTTTGTGGATAGCTTTAGCTTTCACTGCTCGGCTTTCTAGATAGAACAGTCCTTTTTTAAGTGACCGTTTTTCTTACAGCGAAAACAGGTTCTGCTTTCTTTGTTGTGCTTTATGCCTTTGTACATCTTAAGAGCTTCGTCATCATGGTGAATGTTTTCTTTCCTTCTGTCATATTCATCAATTAATGAATTATTAATTAATTATTTTCCCTTTCATATATTCCAGTGTCAGTTCCTGCTCAGGTCTGGTTTCCTAAGAGCAGTATATGTCTCTGGAAGGCTGCATAGGAGTCGTGCAACAATATGGTTATCTTTGATGTCCTCTCCAATGTCATGTAGCTGCTCTATGATCGCTAGCATAGCTTTCACATGATCACACATATGTTGGCCTTCTTCTAGTCTCATCTTATAAAGCTTTCTTAGCAGAAATAACTTGCTGTTTAGACTTGAACGCTCATGCAGTTTCTGTAATGAAGTCCACATACCTATGTTTTCTCTGTTCTTGTGTGGATAAGCTGGTCATCTTCCACTAGTAAGGCTATAATTGCTTTTGCTTGTCTATCCTTCCTCTCCCATTTATCCGTCTCTCTGTTTGTGGGTCTGTTTGTATTCAGCACTTGCCACAAGCCCTGATAAGAAACATTTGTAGTTTCAACTTCCATAGCTGGTAATTGGCTATTGGCTATTGCAAACTTCACATATGAACCGCTTGCCATCTTTCAGTAGCTTGCATACAGTACTCACTGATTCACTGTAGAATTCTTTCCAGTGCCTGGATGCCTGCTGGGTGCTCTGCTGGGTACGCTGGGTGCGCTGGGGTATCCTTTCCAATGCCTGGGTGCCTGGGACCCATAACCTATTAGCAGGTTATTGAATCATGTGCTTGGAAGCTTGTTGTATGCAGAGATAACTTTACTTTCGTGGAGGATTAGCAATGCATGTCTCTCAACATTAGGAAACATGACAATACACGTAGATAGATTGAGGAAAGACAAGCATTTCCTCTGGTTACCTTACCATAGAATACACATTATCATACTGCAATGCCACCTGCTGGTTAGAAAGGTATAATGCATACAATACATAATGTCAGTTTATATAAGCAACTTTACATTACATGTTGTTATTCTTCCGACAGTGGGCAGTTGCCAAATCCTGCTGGGAAATGAAATCAGCAGCTCGATAAAGCTGATCAGCAGAGGGAAGCATGAAGTGCTCTAGAATTTCCTGGTAGAGGGCTGCGCTGACTTTGGAACACAGTGGACCAACATCAGCAGATGACATGGCTCCCCAAATCATCACTGACTGTGGAAACATCACACTGGACCTCATGCAACTTGGATTCTGTGCCTCTCTACTCTTCCTCCATACTCTGGGACTTTGATTTCCAAATGACATTCAAAATTTTCCACAGTTCATGATAATTTAGGGAAACATGTCATCTGCTGGTGTTGGTCCACTGCGTTTTATCAAGTTCAAAGTCAACGCAGCCCTCTACCAGGAAATTCTAGAGCACTTCATGCTTCCCTTTGCTGACCAGCTTTATGGAGATGCTGATTTCATTTTCCAGCAGGACTTGGCACCTTCCCACACTACCAAAAGTACCTTTACCTGGTTTAAAGATCATGGTGTCACTGTGCTTGATTGGCCAGCAAACTCGCCTGACCTAAACCCCAGGAAGGTGAGGGACACCAGACCCAACAATGCAGAAAAGCTGAAGGCCGCTATCAAAGCAACTTGGGCTTCCATAACACCTCAACAGTGCCACAGGCTGATCACCTCCATGCCACATCGCATTAATGCCGTAATTCATGCAAAAGCAGCCCCAACCAAGTATTGGTATAGTGCAAGGGTCTCCAAAGCAAGCCCACGGGCCACATCCAGCCCGCCGGGACATTTTTTTCGGACCGCATCTTGAGTCTTTAGAGTCACTCTATGGTCGGTTCCTGCTCAAGCTATGTCGGGTAGCAGGAACTGTGCTGCATACTCACCCCTGACAGTATGCAGCGCAGATCCCGTAGCCCTACAGAGCCTGCCCATCCCGGCGCCTCACTAGTACTAGGACCTACTGCACCTCTCAGGTCCTGCCCCTCTGTTAGCATCAGTGTCCTTTATGGCTGTGCTTTACAGCGTGTCTGTGTAACAGCCAAGTGGGAGGCAGGAGGCACTGAAGCTGGACACAGATGTAAGTGGGACACAAATGTGACTGCTGGTGCTGTTGGGGGGGTTCTCTGATGGGGACACAAATGAGCGGTGGGGGCTCTTTTGAGGGACACAAATGTGGAAGGGCGGCTCTAAGCAGAGGCAGCTCTCTAATTAGGCAAATTAGGCAGTGGCCTAAGGCCCCGCACTCACAGGGGCCTCGCAATCGCCTAACTTGCCTAATTGCAGAGCCACCTCTGCTGACAATGCCGCTGCAGTGGCGCTGCGCTCTGGCCACTCTGCCAGCACAGCTGCCTGTGAGCTCCGTGGAGAGAGAAGACGTAGCCGCGGCTGTGTCTTGGGGAGAAGGTGGGGCCAGCACTGTGTTGTCCGGGGGAGGAGAAGGGGAGGCGACTCATTACAGCAGCCGGACAATACAAATATTCCTACTGCTCCGGAGCCGCAGATCGCCCTTCGTCACCCCCCCACTGAAGTGCTCCACTGAGTGATCCCAAGATTCCCAACACACCCGGAGGAGTCATCCGGCGCCTGACTGGTAAGCAGAGTGGAAGAGGAGGGTCCCGCCGGGGAGGAAGCCTCGCCAGGGCTGTATTGGAGCTGATAGAAAGGGGATGGAGGAGAGACGAGGTGTCCATGCTGCCCCTCTCTGCGGCTGTCAATCAGTGCGGGGGGGGGCGGAATTCGGTGCTCCAGCTGCAGGGAGAGGCACATCGCACATCTACCATGCCACAACCCCTTCTGCAGCCAGCCACCACCACTATCATCAGAGAGAGCCAGCCCCTTACCCCTGCTCTTCTAGTATCCCTCAGCCACAGCTACTTGCCTTTATTTCCACCCCCTGTCCCATCCCCTCCACTCCCTTACTCCTGATAATCAGTGCCACAGTCAAGGCAGCTTAGTCCTGTGCCAGTGTGCCAACCTATGATTCACAGCCCCTGACCCCTCCCTGACATTACCCCCACCTATGCAGGGCTCCACTGTGGGGTCGGGACATCCCAGCCCAGTCCAGTGCTGATCCTCAGCCATGGTGGGTGGGGTGCTCTTCATCCTGTGCTGGCACTGCCTGCTGATTGGCTTCTCCACTGCTACCTCCTTCACTGACACCAGTACCGAGATAGAAAGCACTGACACCAGCACTGACATAGAGAACACTAACACCAGCACCGAGATAGAGAACACTGACACCAACACTGAGATAGAGAACACTGACAACAGCACAGATATAGAGAACATTAACACCAGCACAGATATAGAGAACACTGACACCAGCACTGATATAGAGAACACTGACACCAGCACCGAGATAGAGAACACTAACACCAGCACTGAGATAGAGAGCACTGACACCAGCACAGAGATAGAGAGCACTGACACCAGCACGGAGATAGAGAGCACTGACACCAGCACTTACATAGAGAACACTGACACCAGTACCGAGATAGAGAGCACTGACACCAGCACTGAGATAGAGAACACTGAAACCAGCACCGAGATAGAGAGCACTGACACCAGCACTGAGATAGAGAGCACTGACACCAGCACTGAGATAGAGAGCACTGACACCAGCACTGAGATAGAGAGCACTGACACAAGCACTGACATAGAGAACACTGACACCAGCACTGACATAGAGAACACTGATACCAGCACTGACATAGAGAGCACTGACACCAGCACTTACATAGAGAACACTGACACCAGCACCGAGATAGAGAGCACTGACACCAGCACTGACATAGAGAACACTAACACCAGCACTGAGATAGAGAGCACTGACACCAGCACTGACATAGAGAACACTGACATCAGCACTGAGATAGAGAACACTGACAACAGCACAGATATAGAGAACATTAACACCAGCACAGATATAGAGAACACTGACACCAGTACAGATATAGAGAACACTGACACCAGCACCGAGATAGAGAACACTAACACCAGCACTGAGATAGAGAGCACTGACACCAGCACCGAGATAGAGAGCACTGACACCAGCACCGAGATAGAGAGCACTGACACCGGCACTGACATAGAGAACACTGACACCAGCACTGACATAGAGAACACTGACACCAGCACCGAGATAGAGAGCACTGACATAGAGAGCACTGACACCAGCACTGAAATAGAGAACACTGACACCAGCACTAAGATAGAGAACACTGACACCAGCAGCGAGATAAAGAACGCTGACACCAGCAGCGAGATAGAGAACACTGACAACAGCACCGAGATAGAGAGCACTGACACCAGCACTTTAAAGTTCTTAAATAATGCAATTTATAGAGATGAAGTAAGAAAATTCCTGGATAGCCGCACACCGAAGAAAAAACATCTTTATTGAAGTATAAAATATCCAAAATGCAGTCACATAAAAGGAAGATACAGGGTCAAAAATAAGTTAACTAAGGTATCTTCCTTTCATGTGACTGCATTTTGGATATTTTATACTTCAATAAAGATGTTTTTTCTTCAGTGTGCGGCTATCCAGGAATTTCCTTACTTCATCTCAGTCTACGCAAAGCCAGCACCTGGAACAAGTTCACACTAGGGCGGTACAACCACAGGTCTGGAAGCGCTGTGAGCGGCATCTCCTTCCCTCTGCCTATCTACCTGGATTAATGCAATTTATAGTTAATTTTTTTATCGCTTGAATTATTTTTCCCATTATGGGCGTGTTTGGGCCTCATGTCTAGGTTTTGCCTAAGGCCTCACAAAGCCTAGAGCCGCCTCTGGCTCTAAGGGGGACACAATTGTGTAGGGGTCTCTGATGGGGACATAAATGTGCAAGGGGGGGCTCTAAGGGGGACATAAATACGCAGGGGTGCTCTGATTTGAACATAAATATGTGAGGGGGCTCTGATGAGGACACAAATGTGCAGGGGGGGTCTGATGGGGACACAAATATGCAGGGGGTTCTTATGGGGACACAAATATGCAAGGGACTGATGGGGACACAAATATGCAGGGGGCTCTGATAGGGACACAAATATGCAGGGGGGCTCTGATGGGGACACAAGTATGCAGGGGGCTCTGACGGGTACATAAATATGCAGGGGGGCTCTGATGGGGACACAAATATGGAAGGGGACTCTGATGGGGACACAAATGTGTCAGTTGGCTCTGATGGGGACACAAATATGCAGGGGGCTGATGGGGACACAAATATGCAGGGGGCTCTGATAGGGACACAAATATGCAGGGGGGCTCTGATGGGGACACAAATATGCAGGGGGCTCTGATGGGTACATAAATATGCAGGGGGGGCTCTGATGGGGACACAAATAAGGAAGGGGACTCTGATGTGGACACAAATGTGTCAGTTGGCTCTGATGGGGACACAAATATGCAGGGGGTTCTTATTGGGGCACAAATATGCAGGGGGGGGGCTCTGATGGGGACAGAAATATGGAAGGGGGCTCTAAGGGGGACACAAATATGCAGGGGGCTCTGATGAGGGCACAAATGTGCAGTGGGGGGTCTGATGGGGACCAAATGTATGGAGGTGTGTGTGTATGTGACGGTAACACAGATGTAAGGCCCTGTGCACACTGGAAGTTTAGCCCCCCTGTGCATGAGGTTATGGCTTTTAGGTGCGGGCGGAGGATACAGGTGCACCATCAAGCTCTACTGCCCTCAGCCTGTCAAATTCTATTTAATTCTGCTGCAGATTCATTTAAAAAATAACTGATTTTTTTTCAGCCCGTGAATATGTGAAAAATGCATTTTTATTATTATTTTTTTTTTACTAGTAATGGCGGTGATCTACGATTTTTAGCAGTACTGCGACATTGCGGCGGACAGATCGGACACTTTTGACACATTTTTGGGACCATTGACATTTATACAGCGATCAGAGCTATAAAAATGCACAGATTACTGTGTAAATGTCACTGGTAGGGAAGGGGTTAACACTAGGGGGCAATCAAGGGGTTAAATGTCTGTTCCCTGGATGTGTTCTAACTGTATGGGAATAGGACTGACTGGGGAAGGAGACATATCGTTGTTCCTACTTAGTAAATAGGGATTTGTGTGTTCACACACACAAATCCCCGTGCTGTCTCTCGTGCCCGCAATCGCGGGGGGCCAGCGAGGATCGTGCTCCCAGTGGCTCTTAAAGGGAACATTGTACCCATACGTTGTTTTGCCCAGCCGTGCCATTCTGTTGGCGTATATCGGTGTGAGACGGTTGGCAAGCGGTTAAGAATCCTTTTTTTTTTTTCTACTGGTCTTATGTAATATTCTAAGTCTCTGAGATACTGAAGTGTGGGTTTTCACTAGCTGTAAGCTATAATCATCAGATTTAAAAGAAAGAAATGCTTTAAATATATGTGGGTAACACATCTATATAAAATATGAATTGAATTACTGAAATAAATTAACTTTTTGATGATAATTTAATTTGATGCGATGCACCTGTATATATATAAACATATGTAACAAAACCACTGTTATTAACTTGAGATGTGACATAGTTACATATGGTTGAATAAAGACACCAGTCCATCCAGTTCAACCTGAGTGAGTGTGGTTGCGTGCCTACAATTATGCCTATTTATGTAAGGTACCCATATAGCGCCCACAATTTATGCAGTGATCCACACATACATTGCACCCTATCCTCAAGGAGCCCACAATCCAAGGTCCCAAACTCACATTCATATACCAGGGCCAATTTTGGACAGAAGCCAATTAACCTACCAGCATGTCTTTGGAGTGTGGGAGGAAACCGGAGTACCCGGAGGAAACCCACGCAGGCACAGGGAGAACATGCAAACTCCAGGCAGGTAGTGCTACCCACTACACCGCTGTGCCGCCCTAGTATGTTGATATACTTAATTTTGTTGGATAGTGGTCGATCACTTTTCAGAGGCCATTTGACAGGCGTTGAGGAAGAATTAGGTCTCCTCCTTACTGCCTAACTTAACCACAAAAAACCCACACCACAACCTTTTCCTTGTCCATAGGTGTATAGGTCATGTTCAGTAGGGGGGTTATTTTTTGTTATACTCCGTCTCAGTTCAAGCATATTTACACTGCTATCCATTTCCTTTTCAGCTTAAGGGGAGGGGGGGGTGCGGTAAGAACACTCGCTTTTACCACACTCCAACCGCAAGTGTAAACCTAAGGATGGTTTAATTGAGACACACCCCCTCCTTCCTCCAAATCCAGTGAGATAAATTCTTTTATTGATCAGTTTGATCTGCCACAGGATTTTCTTTCCCATTCACAAACAGAATAACCAATGAAAGATGTTTTCTCAATGGAGGAGGAGGGAAGGAGGAGGCATCTCCCCATCAGACCATCTGTACAGCTGTTCTACTTTAAGACACAAACCTGTTGATCATTGCAGTTCCGAATATTCAGAGACAAGAAGAGGACAGGGCAGCCCTGCAGTGAAGATTTCTCTAGGATCCAGCAGTCTGCACAACACGAGGAATACTTCATTACAGCTAAGTAATGTGACTATAGCCTTAGGTTATTTTTTTAAGTTAAACTTCAAGTGATTGTAAACCCTTAATTTTTTTTTTACAACAAACATATACTTACCTGCTCTGTGCAATGGTTTTGCACTGAGAAGACCCAATTCATTTCTTCTCGGGTCCCCCACCGGTCGAATGCCCAAGCTGTTTGGTATGGGAGCACTCATGTGGGTTCGCCTTGAAGCCGGCTCTGTGTGTCTATGTCGGCTCTGTCCCAGGCAGCCTGCTCTCACCTCCCTGGCTGTGATTGACAGCAGTAGGAGCCAATGAGGGGGGAGTAAGCTAAGAGAGTTTAAAATAAAGAGTTTGTATGTATAAAAGCATTCTCAATCACTAAACATATTGTGGTGATATTCTTTTAGTGCAAGGAGAGGAAAGACTCAAGGGTTCTTGAAGTAGTGTGTGTGGTGACCCCTAGTGGCCACGGGCTCAACAGTGGTTACTAGCTTGGGTGCCTGTTGCTATGGTACTGGCTGTAAGTGCAGTATATCATAAGCTCTTTTGAGAACAGTTAAAGTATTTGTGAACCTCTACCTAGTAAATCAACCCATTCAGCTTAAAATAAAAAATAAAGGCAAGATGTTTGTGTATAGATTTAAAAAAATATATATAAATACCTTTATTTTAATTTTTGATCACATAATATCTGTTCTCAGCTGCATAGGGTGTTTTAGGGTGCTTAAGAGAAACTGGGGATGGAGATTGCAGTTGGCATCTCAACAAGAGGCAGAGTAGGGGCAGTACACAACGGATCTTCCCAGTAAATGGCTGAATGGTGGGCGGGGGTTATGTCAGACAAGTCTGATCATTGAAGGACAGGCACAGCCAGAAAACTGGCCACACTGGGATCGATGAGTCTCCAGTCTAGTGTGGTCAGTTTGAAATAGGAAAGCAGGGGGGCTGGCAGGATCACCAGGAATTTCACACAAACGGAGCAATACAAAGAGTACAGGATACTTTTTAACATAAGCACATGGTACAACAGACATATATCAGGGATATGAAAGGTTGGGGTAACAAACACTTTAAATGCTAATTATGCAGTATCCTGAAAAAATATCCTTTGTCTTGATTTCCTCCTGAATAGTAGCATGCAATTTCTGTTTCAAATTCCCTTGTCCCTTGAAGTTTTAGTCCTGTGTTTTGTCCCGATATCTCAGTGTGAAGTTCTGTTACTAATGCTGCCCAGCTCTGCCTATTGCCCTGTACAGATGACTCAATTGCAGACCCTGTGTTTGCATGTAAATAACCTGCATTGATATGTAAATAGTGGGGGCATTAATATGTAAATAGCCGTGGACCTGCTGCATTAATATGTAAATAGCGGGGGCATTCATATGTATATCATGCCCCATGAGGTCATATCTACCATCACTTCTGCTGACTGCTGCCCACTGGGGAGGTAAAGGGGCATGCTTGTAAGTCCTGCCTACAACCGTGGACATTAAGCCTAACATCAGCCTGTTCTGCAAAGGTAAGCAAATTGGAGGTGGAACCTTTTTTCAAAATAACATGGTGCCACAGCACTGTGAATTGTGGTGCATGTGAATACGCACATCTCAGCAGATGCGTGAGGGTGTCATTAACAACTAATGGCACTGCTATGTATCTGCTAAAAGGCAGCATGTTTCCGTGGTGTCAGGAAAGCAATTTTGCATGTGTTCCCAACACACACAAATGTGAAATCAGGCTAAATGTTTCAGTTACATTGGTGGTCAGTGTAAATCTTCTCATTACATTGGGGCTTGGTGTACAATCCTTTCATTCACACTAGTGGTCAGTGTGAAAGTCCCCCTTACATTGGTGGTCAGTGTAAATCCCTCCTTACATTAGTGGTTCCTGTGAATGCTCCTATTACATTAGTGGTCAGTGTAAATCTCCATTGCATTAGTGGTCAGTGTGAATCCCCATTACATTAGTGGTCAATGTGAATCCCAATTACATTGGTGGCCAGTGTAGAAACTCCTCTTTATATTGGTAATCGGTAAAAAAAATCCAAACTTTCATTTGTGGTCAGTTTCAAATCCTACCTTACATTGCTAGTCCATGTAGAAGCACTGTTTAAATTGGTGGGCAGTGTAGAAATCCCCCTTTATTGGTTGTTGATGTAAAATCCCCCATTACAATGGTTGTTTATGCAAAATTCCCCGTTACATTGGTTGTCAGTGTAAATTCTTCATTACATTGTGTACATTTCCCTTTACATTGGTGGTAAGTGCAGTATTGCCCTTACCCTGGTGTTCAGTGTAAATCCCCCTTTACATTGGCGGTCAGTACAAATCCCCTTCAACCATGATTGTCAGTGTAAATTCCCCCTTACATGGAGGTCATTGTATACTCCCCCTTACACTGGTGGTTGGTGTAAATGCTCCTATTATATTGGTTTCAGTGTAGAAATCCCTCTGTATATTGGTGGGTGACGTAAAATCCCCCGTTACATGGTGGTCAGTGCAAATTCCCCCTCACATTGGTGGTCATTGTAAATTCCCCGATTACATTGGTGGTCAGTGTAGAATCCCCCACTATATACTTGCCAAAGATTTCCAGCTTTGCTCTACTGTACATGATTCAGAATTTGTCACAGTGTACTGACAACTAACTAATCCTATCCCCCCACCACTGCCACTGATCCCATCAACCCCCCAGCATTGTTACTGATCACACTCCCCCCCCCTCCACAGCATTGCTACTGATCCCAGAAGTCCTAGAATTGCTAGGAGTTTTCTGTCCATTGATGGGTCCCCTCACCTCCCCAGTCCATGGTGTGCAGGCAGTGAGGAGATGATGTGCTGTAACCTTTAGCAACCAATCAGTGAGCAGTAATGATGTGCACTAATCTCTTGCAACCAATCATTGAGCAGTAAAGATATGCAGTAACCTCTAGCAACCAATCAGTAAGCATTAATAATATCCAGTAACCTCTAGCAACCAATCAGTGAGCAATATTGATGTACAGTAATCTCTAGAAACCAATCAACAAGCAGAAGCCATGTGCTGTAACCTCTAGCACATAATACGTGAGGCATAATGTGTGTTGTAACCTCTAGCAGCCAGTCAATGAGTGGTAATGATGCACTGTAACCTCTGGCAACCAATCGCAATCGCTGTCTGATCTGATTCAGTAAACTGATTTTGAGTCTAGCTGCTATTTTATGTAGACTCAGAGAGCAGGTGGAGAGTTAAATTGCATGGGGGTGCCAAGAAAAAATGTTTGCCCAGGGTCCAATCAATATTAAAGACGGCCCTGATGTGAGTTGAGTGTGCCTATGCACACCTGTGCCAAAACATGAATAGCTGTATTTTTGCAGTTTGAGGTCTAAGGCCGACGGCTATACATGATTAATTTTTCTTCATTCAGCCAGTGGGTCGAACGGAAAAAAATGAGCCAATTTCCCCATTCACGCATTCAAAGTGGATGGGGGAATCCTTCCAGCTGTGGTATTGTATTCGGACAATGAGGAGACTTCCCTGCTGTCAGAAAATAATGTTTAGTGTTGCTGGCTATAGCCGGTTGCACTGATCATTTAGGAAAACCCCGACAGGCTGGCTGTACACCAATTGTTTGATAGTCAACTAGTGTACAACCAGCATGCCCATACATCAAAATTCAGCAGGTCCCTGCTGAACCGGCCAAATTTCAATCCATGTATGGCCGGCTTAAGGCACATACTGCTAGTCTTTAGGAATTTGGAGTGAGATTTAGTGATGTCACTATTGGACAGCTGGAGGCTCTGACATGAAAATGCAAAACCATGCCTCTACCAAAATGTCTGCTTCCACATAGACACAGAGTGAAAAAAGACATAGTGAGTCATCAATGAGGAAATGATCAACTGCAGGTAGACCACAGGCAATATTAATGACTATTTATTTGCCCTGTGCTTGCCTTTTTTAGGCACAGGTTCCAGAGTTTAGCTCATCATTAAATGATTCCGTGTAGTCTATAAAGAGACATGGATCAAGCTGGGAGTTTAAAGCGGTGTTCCGCCCAAAAAAAAAAAAAAAAAAATGAAAGCCAGCAGCTACACATACTGCAGCTGCTGGCTTTTAACAATAGGACACTTACCTGTCCTGGAGTCCTGCGATGTCAGCACTGCAGCTGATGTTTCCATCAGCTTCGGGTACTGCTGCCTCCATTGCAGGTAAGGGAACCCGGCAGTGTAGCCTTATGGCTTCACGCCGGGAACCCTACTGTGCATGCGCTAGGCCTTGATCCTCCCTCTTACTGGCCCAGCGACAGGGAGAGGAGGAGGATGCCCCGGGGTCATGTCACGGGCCGTGGCCCGGATGTGGGAACAGGATACCTGTCAAAGACAGGTATCCTGTCCCCTCTCCCCCCCGAAAGGTGCCAATTGTGACACCGGAGGGGGAGAGGAGACAAATGAGCAGAAGTTCCACTTTTGGGTGGAACTCCGCTTTAAATAAATAAATAGGAATACATTTGTTCTTTCCTGGTCATATCAAGTTAGCTTGACATGACAGAACAGATATCTTAATCCCAAGCGAAAGCACAGAACCAAAACAGTAGGGAATGAATGGTCGCATAATCTTATGTACATAAAGAACCAATAAAAAAAAAGAAATCTCAATGTATGCCTGTACTGTGATGGGCAGAAAGACATGCTGCTATTCCCTATCATATGATAAGTGTATAATGTAGTAAGCTGCGCTCTCCCACCCTGCTGTTTTCCTATCGATCATATGGTATTATTTGTAGAACATTCCAATTACAGAGCTGCTAATCTGTAGAGTGCAAAAATAAGCCCAGCATGCAGGGAAACCTGAAGAGGCGGGAGTAAGACTAAGCTATCAACATGAACAAAAGCGCAGGACCAGACAAACAGCAGGAGGAGAAACCTCATGAATGATGTGAGAAAACAGGCAATATAGATTACACTGCCTACTGCTAATTTGAGCCGTAACACTATAATAGAGTTGTTGTAACAAAAAGAAAAGAGAGAGAAAGAAAATAGAATAATAAGGCGTTAGGATGGGCATCAAATGTATCAACATTTTGATTTTATTTGCAAAAAAACTTAATTGGACAAATCCTAGGTCATAAAGAATTGCAATACAATTGACTCACATACCTGAATCTAGTTTTAGCTCTTCTAATAAGCATCCAAAAAATGTCCAAAAAAAATGAATTGTTATAAACATTATGGCAGAATCTCTGTCTCAGTCAGTAGGGTGGATTGCACAAATTACCAAGAACAATAATAAGCAAGGGTGGCCTGTGGATAATGACACTGTATCCCAAAAGGCAGAGCAAAATCAAAAAAGTATGGGACTTTAGAGGTGAAATCCAAGTTCACTTTTCTGGAAAATTTTATAGATAGGCAACTCCTATCCGCATATTGATTTATGGTTCCAAATTAAAGTGTAAATTCACCTTTACAGAAAAATCTGTAAGGTGAACTTACACAGGACCCCCTCACCGGATCGGGGATTAGAAATCCCCTCTGCATTCTCTCTACTTCTTCCCCGCTGACACAACAGGCTACGCAGGATCTGATTGGTTGGCGCCGCCCATGTGACGGGGCTGACAAATTAGAATGCTCTGAAACATTCCTTCTGACAGGGGACATTTTGGAGATTAAGCCGAGGGGATTTCTAAGCCCCAGTCCTGTGAGGCAGGGATCATAACAGGAGATCGCCGCGCTGCAGGTAAGCAGGACAGGTGAGGAGGGGGTCCTGTGTAAGTTTACCTTACAGATTTTTCTGTAAAGGTGAACTTACCCTTTAATAATACCTACAGCAGTAGGGATCAGACACAGAAAAAAACATTCATCATCTTTCCAAATAACTCTTCTGTTTTCATGTAAAGTAGAAAAAACAGGCACTTTTATTGCCACGTCCGTAAATATTGAGGAAAAAGGGGAGTACTATTGGGAATACTACCAAAGGTTGGACTTTATAGGCCAGGAAACAATGGAGAAGAAAACAATATAAATATAAACAAACATATTTATTGTGAAAATACAAAATACAGACAAAATCTTCAAAAAGAGTAAAAACCATCATATATGTGCATCTGTGTTATTGGTACAATGAGCCCTTGTGCGTCTACACGTTTCGCCGTTAGGCTTCTTCAGGACACGACCAAGGTTCAAAAGATGTAACAGATGAGAGAGCAAAACTCTCTATCTGAAATTAAATATAGTGCCATTAAAATCATTACAATAACAAAGAGCAAAAAAACAAAATGGTATTTAAAAGAGCATATGTTGAATCACATCTAGATTTTCTGAACAGGGGCAGGTAACATCTTATATTCTACACACGTATGGGGCCAGTGAAACAACATTGGTATCCAATATAAAGGAAAAAGTCCCCTAATAAGAATTCAACTATGCTCACGGCTAGTAAAGTCTGAGTTATCACGCTGTACCTATGGAAAAAGGATATATAGGGAGATGTAAGTCCAAAACTATGTGCATGTGCAGACTTAACATTGCACGTAGAAGAAGAGAACAGCCTCGAATCCAGTGGGCGGCGCGGCGAGCGAGACCACGCTCCCTATGCGCATGCGCCAGAGACAAGGGAACGAAAGAAGTGAATTATGGGGTATGTAGGCAAGATACTAAATAAACAAATGTATTAAGTCTGCATTAGAGTGCATCCTCACATACCAAAGGAGCCCAAACAGTAGCGGACTGGGGGTAGACTACAAGACAGAATGTTATCATACCTGCCTAACTAGAAAAACAAAAAAATGAAAAAATAAATAATACTAAATAAACCTATGTAGCATAGAAAGGTACCAGAATGTATCATCCCTGGGTCCCCTGGGTAAACAGCATAAGCTAATTAAAACAAAACAAGTATACATAAAGGTATATACAGATATAGAACGACTGTACAGGTGACAACCATTGTTTGCAAAAGATCAAATATAGATAACCTAAAATATAGAAAGGGTAAAACAAATCCTAAATGATCATACAGACTGTATACTCTGTGGTATCCCATTGACCCATTTGTGGGGCCCATACTTCATTGAATAGATAGACACTGTGGATGACATAGATTTGAATACAATCATGTGGCGTCATAAATTATAGCAAATAACAGCTGATATCACAGAGCAAGACATAGGGAAAACAAAAGGAAAAACAAAAAGAAAAACAAAAAGGGAAAGGAGAGGTAAGACATGTGCAAATCCAGGATATTAAATTACTTTATGTAGTCACGTTATAAAAAGGATCTAAAACTTAACATGTCGTTCAAGCCTGGATACACAGTGGCCTGTAATTTATATATCCATTGAGTTTCACGTTGAAGTACTTTTTGATCAGAATTACCTCCACGGGGATCTACGTGAACGACATCAGGGACAGCGAATTTGAACACCATGGGATTGTATTTGTGTCTAAAGGCTATGTGGTAGCCCATAGTGGTGTTAAGAAGACCACTAGTGGCATAGTACACATGATCTTTAATTCTTCTCCAAAACGGTCTGATGGTTTTGCTAATGTAGAATGCTCCACATTGGCAAAAAATAATATAGACGACTCCTTGGGTTTGACAGGTGATATGATGCCGTAAAACGTGAGTACGGCCGTTTGGGAGGGGAAAAGAGGGACCCACCAATAATAGATCACAAAAGTCACACATACCACATTGAAATAAGCCTGGTTGATCTTGTGTTGTATTATTGACTTTACAGTAGTGGCTCTGCACTAAAAAATCTCTGACAGATCTAGCTCGCCGATAGGTGATTTTAGGCCTAGGCCCAATATATTTGGTTAGAGTGGGGTCTGTCAGCAAAATATGCCAATGTTTTTTGAATTATTGAACGTATTGCCTGATGTTGATCAGAATAGGTGGTGTGATATTGGGGTGTTTAGCTCAGTGGTAGATGCATCTTCACGTAGTGAGTCCACAGCAGTCAGTTATCAGATTTGAGGGCATAGCAGCCCATTTTTATTAACAGGAACAAAATAAAAGTTTATACACAGGATTTCCCACACAGGGGTTCTTCTCAAGTAAATTCATATAACAGAAAATGCCAAGCCTCCTGGCTCCTAGGCTTACTTTGCCTTGCAGTTCCCTGCTGAACCGGCCTACTCCTGGCCTTAACAGGATTCTCCAGACCCCTGGGTTTGCTTACTGTCCCCCAGACTTCAGGACTTCCTTCAGCCCCCTTAGACTTGCTAGTCGCCTCGGCTCTCCCAGCCTCCCAGACCCTTCTCTGGTCTCACAGGCCCTTGTAGCCGTCCCAACCTTCCCAGTCCTTCAGACACCAAGTCCCCCCTTACCAGGGATGTAGTCTCACACAGGGCAGACAGATTTTCAGACACAGGTCTGTCTTGATACAGCAGCAGCAAGCTGCATACACTCCACCTTCCTTCACTCTCTGCTCTCACCAGCCCCTCGTTATATGGGCTGTGTGCACCTGGGCACACAACCAGCTGGCTATCCATAAGACCTGGATACAAGGTTGGAGATTCCGTCCCACCCAAGAGGAATCTCCAAACTACAGAGCCCCATCTAAAGATAGTAAAATCCAGAGAAAGCTGCCAGAGTAGATTTCTCCTCTCAAAATAATTGCTCTGTAGCCTTGCAGTCACCTGACATGCAAACTCTGTGTCCATTTTCCATCCCTTTTCACAGTGACAGGGACTCTCACTATAATGCCCTGTACACACGGTCGGACATTGATCGGACATTCCGACAACAAAATCCATGGATTTTTTCCGACAGATGTTGGCTCAAACTTGTCTTGCATACACACGGTCACACAAAGTTGTCGGAAAATCTGATCGTTCTGAACGCGGTGACCTAAAACACGTAAGTCAGGACTATAAACGGGGCAGTAGCCAATAGCTTTCGTTTCTTAATTTATTCTGAGCATGCGTGGCACTTTGTGCGTCGGATTTGTGTACACACGATCGGAATTTCCGACAACGGATTTTGTTGTCAGAAAATTTTATAGCAAGCTCTTAAACTTTGTGTGTCAGAAATTCATATAGAAAATGTGTGATGGAGCCTACACACGGTCGGAATTTCCGACAACAAGGTCCTATCACACATTTTCCACCGGAAAATCCTATCGTGTGTACAGGGCATTGCAGTGGTTATGAATCTCACTACGTCAGAATTAGTTTGTTTGGGTCCTGGGAAAAGGATAGTGTTCCTTGGTCTGGCCACGGCTTTTTTAAAAGCTTTTTTAAGGCTAGTTTTACTGTATCCCCTAGCCAAAAGGCGTTCATATAGAAGGCCTGCCTCCTGTTTGAAGTCAATGTCGCTAGTGATATCCAAGTATGCAATAGTGGTGAGACTCGACTGCATAGTGAACTTAGGCGTTATGACTTAAAACGGCCATAAATTCATTAAGCGCTGCTGGTAGTCCCGCCCATGGCACCAAAATGTCGTCTATGTAGCGGAACCACCACAGCACATAGGAAAAAAGGTCCGAATGACCCTCATTGGCAAACAGATCCCGCTTCCACCCCCCCAGGTACAGGTTCGCATACGAGGGTGCGCAACATGTACCCATAGCGACTCCCTGATCCTGGAGGAAGTGGGAACCGTCAAAGGAATAAACATTCTTTGTAAGGATATGAGAAAGCAGCTGAAGTACAAAGCCGTTAAGGCTTGTAAAGTTAGGTCCTCTCTCATTAAGGAACCTTGCAATAACCTGCAGGCCTAATTCGTGTGGGATCGATTAATATAAAATCTCCACATCTATGGCTACCAAGGAGCAGCCTGGAGGCACAATGAGGCCTTCCAGATTTCTCAGGAGATCAAGGGTATCCTTGATATATGAGGGCAAAGTAGTGACATGAGGATGTAAATAATCGTCCACAAATTTACTTGCTCTTTCTGTTTTTGAACCCACACCGGAGACTATAGGGCATCCTGGTGGTTTCGTGGGATGTTTATATATTTTGGGAGCGAATAAAAGGTAGGGATTCTTGGGTGGGGAACTTGTATGCCTTCAAAAATCTCTCTGGTGATCAAGCCGTCAGCAAAGGCATACTGTAGCATGTCCTTATATTGCTGGTTAAATTTTGTTATGAAATTAATAGAAATTGGTTTATACCATAGTATCAGACTCCTACTTACCAGACCGGTGAGTCCGCTTGGGCAGAGAGTAGGCTCCCTTACGCGTCCGACTCGCGGCCCCTGGTAAGATAACAGGAAGCACAGGAGTGCGGAGTGGTATGAGAGCCTGTGAACTAGAGTCCAGATGCTGGTGGAATAGCAGTCTATGAACAGCAGGTGCAGGCTGGAACACAGGCGATGAGACTGAGCAGGATGGTCAGGAGACAGGCTGGGTTCGGCAACAGACTGGCAGCAAGGTACAATAGGAGCAGGCAGAAGCGGAGTCAAACAGGCCAAGGTCAGGTACAGGCAGCAAACAGGGGAATCCAAGGGGAATCCAAGGGCAATCCGGGTCGTCAGGAGATCAGGTAAACAGGAAGACAAGACAGGAAACAGGAACTACGGCACAGGAAGCTGATGATCAGGCAGCACTGAACAGAGTGCCTGACAAACCTAAATAGGCCGGCTTGCTCACAGGCACGCCCTCTGGTGGCCAATCCCATGGCCAGCAAGGTGAGCTCTCTGACAGTGCCCCCTCCCTAAGGGCAGCCTCCGGATGCCCAGCCGGGCCAACTTGGAGGCATGAACATTTCTGAAAGTCTGTAAAAGTTCCGGGGCATGTAAATTGTTTTCTGGTTCCCAGGAATTGTCCTCCGGACCATACCCCTTCCATTTAATAAGATACTGTATTTGATTGCGCCTTTTCCTACAGTCCAGGATAGCCTCGATTTCAAACTCCTCCTCGTTATTGATCATAACAGGCTCAGGAGGACTGGTACTACGGTTGGGGAAAGGATCAGGAGCGACCCATGGACACATGGAAAACCGGGTGTATTTTGAAGGAGTCCGGCAGACTGAGCTCGTACGCTACGTTGTTTATTTTTCTTCTCACCGAGAAGGGTCCCATGAATTTAGGCCCTAGTTTCCTAGAAGGGCAAGCCATTTTTAAGTTAGTTGTGGACAGCCATACTTGATTGCCAGGTTCCAGGATAAGCTCCCCGCGCCTCTTCTTGTCGAACGTTTTTTTATAAGAAGCCTGGGATTGGGCCATTGTTTCCTGCAGAAGTTTGTTGTTGGTAGAGAAGAATTCCAATGTCTCGGTCACTGCCGGGAGGGAGCATTCAGGTATTGAGCTGGGTAGAAAGGAGGGATGAAATCCATAATTGGCAAAAAATGGCGTCTGGTTGATGGCTGAGTGCAGGGAGTTATTGTATGAAAACTCCGCAACTGGTAGCAGAGAAACCCAGTCATCCTGGGAAAAGGCTGAGAAACAACGGAGGTATTGCTCCAAGGTTTGGTTGGTTCTCTCCGTCTGGCCGTTTATCTGAGGGTGATAGGCTGAAGAGAACGCTAACTCAATTTCGAGGGAACCACACAATGCCTTCCAGAACCTGGAGGTGAATTGGACACCCCGGTCCGAGATGATATTAGAGGGAACCCCATGTAATCTCACAATTTCTTTAATGAAGATCTTCGCCGTTTCCACGGCTGAGGGTGTGCCTTTCATAGGCAAGAAGTGAGCCATTTTTGACAATCTATCAATTATGACAAAGATGGTGGAGAAGCCTTCGGATGGGGGCAGTTCCACAATGAAATCCATTGCGATCATTTTCCAAGGTCTGTCAGGGATGGGCAAGGGTTTCAGTAAGCCCCAGGCCTTCGTCCAAATATTCTTGCTTCGGGCACATGTGTGGCAGGAACTGACGTAATTCCTACAGTCCTCGGCCAACTGTGGCCACCAAAAGGTGCGCTGCACCAGTTCGGTTGTCTTCTGAGCCCCGAAGTGCCCAGCCAACTTGTGGTCATGGGAAAGCTCTAGTACTGGTACCCTAAGGCTCTCAGGAACCATGATCTTCTCCTTATGCCAGAGTAAACCATCTCTTAGGCTGGTCTCAGTGGGTTGGGGTATAGTTGTGGAAGCTTGCCTTATTCTGGAGATTAAATCCCCCTGAAGTAATAAAAAATTTCCTGCAGGCAGGATAGTGTCCGGAGGGACGGTTTCTTTGGAGTCATGGAACATTCGTGAGAGAGCGTCTGGTTTGATGTTTTTGGAGCCGGGTCTGTAGGTTATATGAAATTGAAAGCGAGAGAAGAAGAGCGCCCATCTGGCTTGTCTCGGTTTTAGTCTCTTGGCAGATCTCAAATACTTCAAGTTCTTGTGGTCCGTGTAGATTAGAATAGGATGTACAGCACCCTCCAAAAGATAGCGCCACTCCTCCAGAGCCGTCTTGATGGCCAGAAGCTCCCGGTCTCCTACATCGTAGTTTCTTTCAGACACCGATAATTTGCGAGAAAAAAAAGCTATTGGAAACAGAAGGGCCTTGGGGCCCTGACGTTGGGAGAGTACAGCTCCTACTGCGACCTCTGAGGCGTCAACCTCCAACACGAATGGCAAGGCAGAGTTAGGGTGTTTGAGGATGGAGGCCGACGTGAATAATCCTTTTAATTTTTCAAAGGCCAATTGAGCCCTGGGGGTCCAGCAGAATCGGGTTCCCTGTCTTGTTAATTCAGTAATGGGGGCGATGATCTTGGAAAAGTCTCTGATGAATTTCCTATAGAAATTGGAAAATCCAACGAAGCGTTGGACCCCTTTCTTGTCCGTAGGTGCGGGCCAGTCCAGGATGGCGGACACCTTTTGAGGGTCCATTTTAATACCTTCCACTGAAATGATGAGCCCCAGGAATTGGATGCATTGGAGTTCAAATTCACATTTATCGAGTTTAGCATACAGCCCGTGTTGTCTGAGCCGGGCGAGGACATTCCGGACGTGTCTGCGATGATCAGTCAGTGATGATGAGAAAATGAGAATGTCATCGAGGTAGACGATGACGTAGAGATCCAAAAATTCCCGGAAGATGTCGTTCACAAAATGTTGGAATGTGGCTGGGGCATTGCATAGACCGAAGGGCATAACACAATACTCGAAATGTCCAAAACGAGTGCAAAAAGCGGTTTTCCACTCGTCCCCCTCCCGGATACGGATTAAATTATAGGCTCCGCGAAGATCCAGTTTTGTGAAGACAGTTGCCGTTCCTAGCCTCTGGAATAATTCAGGCACCAGGGGTAAGGGGTAGCGATTCTTGATCGTTATCCGATTTAATTCCCGGTAGTTGATACATGGCTGAAGGAAATGATCTTTTTTTTCCACAAAGAATATGCCTGCGCCGGCCGGAGATGTGGACAGGCGGATGAACTTTTTCTTTAAATTCTCATCAAGGTATTGTTTTAGTGTATCCAATTCCTGCTCAGTCAATGGAAAGATCCTACCGAAGGGTACTTCAGTTCCAGGTAGCAGCTCTATAGGGCAATCATAGGGCCTGTGTGGCGGTAGAGTCTCAGCACCTTTCTTGCTGAATACATCAGAGAAATCTCGGTAGGGTTCTGGGATGGCTTGGTGTGAGTTGGTTTCAGGGTGTAGGCCGAGGAGTTGAGGTATCTCATGGGCCATTCTTGGCAGGCAATGTTGTTGGCAATAATCAGAGAGAAACTCCACTTTCCCAGAAACCCAGTTGATATGGGGGTTATGGCCCAGCAAACACGGCATGCCCAGGATGACAGGGAACAGGGGAGAGGAAATGACATCTAAACGGAGGAATTCCTGGTGTTGAAAGTTTATAGTAGCTATTATAGGGATAGTCTCTTGAATGACAGGACCGGAACAGAGGGCAGAACCGTCTGCAAGGTGGACAGCCAGGCTCTGGGTCTTGAGTCGGAGTGGGATATCATGCTGAGCTGCAAAGGCCTGGTCCATGAAGCAGCTGCATGCTCCGGAATCAACGATGACTGGAACTTGGATAGCCTTTCCAGGAAGCTGCAAAGTGACAGAGATGGTAAGGTGAGTACTAGGTTTTGGCATGATAGTAGCACATATACGAGCATAAGAACGACACTTACGCGTCTTGTTGGGGCAGACACTGGCGTAGTGCCCAGGTTCCCCACAGTAGAGGCATAGGTTAAGGTTACGTCTTCGTAACTTCTCTTCAGGAGTCAAGGAAGGACGGAGCAGACCAAGCTGCATAGGCTCTGACGTGTCGAAAACTGGAGATATTGGAGGAGCCAAAGGCCTACTAGGAGGACTGGGAACCTGTGGAAGCATCCAAGTGGGTCGATAGACACTGGTAGATCTTTCGGTGCGTCGTTCTCTCAGACGACGGTCAATTTGGATTGAGAGGTTAATTAATTCTTCCAGGGTCTGAGGTATCCCAACCCGTGCTCACTCATCCTTGAGTGGATCGGGCAAACCCATTCTAAACTGATGACGCAGAGCCGCGTCATTCCATGCCGTATCGGAACTCCAGCGCCTAAATTCGACAGCATAGTCCTCCGCTGCCCTGCGGCCTTGCCGAAGGGAGTGCAGGGAAGCTTCAGCAGAAGCGGTTAGTTGAGGATCCTCATAAAGTTGAGACATCGCCAAGAAGAAGGCATCCAGACTTTCCAGGGCATCTGACTTTTGTTCCAGAAGGTGATGGGCCCAGGTTTGAGGCTCACCGGACAACAGGGAAATAACAAAGCCCACTTTGGTGGCTTCTAGGGAGAAGGTCCGAGGCTGCAGAGCAAAATAGAGACTACATGCATTCCGGAATGCACGGTATTTACTACGGTCTCCAAAAAATCTCTCCGGTATAGGTACTTTGGGCTTTGGAGGGAGCATGACTACGGAGGGTGCCCCGGTTGCAGACAAAGTCCCCTGAGGATTGGTAGGTGCAGACAGGGCCTGAACACATTCCTCTAGTCGGGTATAGCCATCCTGTAAACTTTTGACTGCTTGGGTTAATCCTGCCAAGTGTCTGCAAAGTTCGTCCATAGGGGAGGCCCCCTGCCCGGACTCGGTCAAGGCTGCCTGATACTATCAGACTCCTACTTACCAGACCGGTGAGTCCGCTTGGGCAGAGAGTAGGCTCTCTTACGCGTCCGACTCGCGGCCCCTGGTAAGGTAACAGGAAGCACAGGAGTGCGGAGTGGTATGAGAGCCTGTGAACTAGAGTCCAGATGCTGGTGGAATAGCAGTCTATGAACAGCAGGTGCAGGCTGGAACACAGACGATGAGACTGAGCAGGATGGTCAGGAGACAGGCTGGGTTCGGCAACAGACTGGCAGCAAGGTACAATAGGAGCAGGCAGAAGCGGAGTCAAACGGGCCAAGGTCAGGTACAGGCAGCAAACAGGGGAATCCAAGGGCAATCTGGGTCGTCAGGAGATCAGGTAAACAGGAAGACAAGACAGGAAACAGGAACTATGGCACAGGAAGCTGATGATCAGGCAGCACTGAACAGAGTGCCTGACAAACTTAAATAGGCCGGCTTGCTCACAGGCACGCCCTCTGGTGGCCAATCCCATGACCAGCAAGGTGAGCTCTCTGACACATAGTCTGTTTTTTAGAATATTCCAGCACATGTTCCTATATTGGAGTGCGTCCATTAATACCACATTGCCCCCCTTGTCTGAGGGTTTGATCACCAGATTGGGGTTATTACTTAAATTAATAAGAGCGGCCTTGTGAGCTTCACTGAGGTTAGGATTGGACGATTTATGAAATGAAGCAGATTTGATGTCTTTAATGACCTGAGTGAGGAACGTCCATACATTAGAGTTGCCCCGTACACACGGTCGGAAATTCCGACCGTGTGTGGGCTCCATCGGACATTTTCCATCGGATTTTCCGACACACAAAGTTTGAGAGCAGGATATAAAATTTTCCGACAACAAAATCCGTTGTCGGAAATTCCGATCGTGTGTACACAAATCCGACGGACAAAGTGCCACGCATGCTCAGAATAAATAAAGAGATGAAAGCTATTGGCCACTGCCCCGTTTATAGTCCCGACGTACGTGTTTTACGTCACCGCGTTTAGAACGATCGGATTTTCCGACAACTTTGTGTGACCGTGTGTATGCAAGACAAGTTTGAGCCAACATCCGTCTAAAAAAATCCTAGGATTTTGATGTCGGAATGTCCAAACAAAGTCCGACCGTGTGTACGGGGCATAAATGTGCAAGGATGGAAATTGGGTTGATTTTTTCTTGACCGCCTCCCCTAGTGATTTTATATCTTTTTGATATAAAGATGTTTGAATGCGGCGGCCTAAAGCCTCTTCCGATTCAGGGGTGTCCTGTGTTGTTTCACTGGGATCATTTTCTTCCAATAACAAAACAAAATTTTTTAGAGCTCTAAACTCAGCCACTGAGAAGTCTTTCCAAATCTCCTGGTGAGAGATTTCAGCTTGTTTGTTGCGTCTGTCATACATGAATTTGAGGGTGATTTGTTGCACACCTATGTCGTGGATGCATATAATAGTGCACTCCATTTTAAGGTACCTTTGTATTGTTCGTCCTAGATGTGTTTCCCCTGAGTGATTCAACATATGCTCTTTTAAATACCACTTTGTTTTTTTGCTCTTTGTTATTGTAATAATTTTAATGACAATATATTTCCTTTCAGATAGAGAGTTTTGCGCTCTCATCTGTTATGTCTTTTGAACCTTGGTCGTGTCCTGAAGAAGCCTAATGGCGAAACGCATAGACGCACAAGGGCTCATTGTACTAATAACACAGATGCACATATATGATGGTTTTTACTCTTTTTTGAAGATTTTGTCTGTATTTTGTATTTTTGCAATAATTATGTTTGTTTATATTTATATTGTTTTCTTCTCCATTGTTTCCTGGCCTATAAAGTCCGACCTTTGGTAGTATTCCCAATAGTACTCCCCTTTTTCCTCAATATTTACGAACGTGGCAATTAAAGTGCCTGTTTTTTCTACGTATTAATTTTGGGTGGCAAAAACCATTTTTTTGTGCACTCCTTTAACCTATTTCCTTTGTGATATTATTATCGACTGTATGGTGTGAAATTATTATTTCAGGTACTTATATAGCGCCGTCAATTTACGCAGCGCTTTACATATATATATTATACATTCACATCAGTCCCTATACCCTCAAGGAGCTTACAATCTAAGGTCCCTAACTCACATTCATACATACTAGGGCCAATTTAGACAGGATCCAATTAACCTACCAGCATGTCTTTGGAGTGTGGGAGGAAACCGGAGTACCCGGAGGAAACCCACGCAGACACAGGGAGAACATGCAAACTCCAGGCAGGTAGTGTCGTGGTCGGGATTCGAACCAGCGACCCTTCTTACTGCTAGGCGAAAGTGCTAACCACTGCGCCACTGTGCCGCCCGAAATCTACTTTCAAAACCCCCCTTCCCTCCTCTTTTCCCCATTTCCCCTCCCCCCTTTTTTTCCCCCTCTTAGTTTCTTGCCTAATTCCTATCAGCTGCAATTTGTTATCCATCATGGCGGACTTTGCAGGAAGCAATTGGGAGGGTTTTATGCTAGGCATCAAACAAACTTGTTACTCTATGAAAAGTAGCAATGTTGAAATGGAAATTGTTTTTCAAAAATTGTAACAGACATTTGAACGCAAAGCCAGTCTTTTTTAGCACATTAAGTACTTTGAACAGTACATCGCGGAGGATTTGAACCAGAAAGGTCTTAGGGTACAAGTCTTTCCCAATATTTGGGCTTCTGACTTGGACTTTTAGACCCGATGGGAACGCAATCTCCACGATTTCTCTAAAAAAATTATGGAATTGATGATAGAATACTATATGCAGGAACTAAAATTGGTAGATTGTGAGATAAAACTAATATATGATGAGAACACTTCAGTGTTAAATAGTTCTGGCTTTGCAGCCTATGATACACGTTTAAAGGAACATATCCAAAGTTTCACGAAAGATCTGCTACTTAAAAAAGAGGATAAACTTTCACGAGACAGACTAGCGTTTGCAGGAAAGTATGCATATAATTGGCCACAGACCAATGGCCAACGAGGTAATCGTAAACATGCAAATGCACAGAGAAACTTTAAAAAACCTAAAGATAGAGCAAGCGATTCAGATTCTTCTGCTAATTCTTATGTTTTACAAAATTCTAGGACATCTGATCGAGGACGACAGAGAGGTCTAGGCTCAAGAAAAAGAACACAAACTGGTGGTGGGTATCAAACAGGTACAGACAAAAAAAGAGCACTGGGTGAGCAAAATCTTTTAACAGACAATAGGAATGTATCACATACTGACTCCACCCCTATGGAGAATAGAGGGGTTTCTATGTTTCCTAATCACACACTGGGTATCTCTTCTGACACTTGCTCTATCACTACGGCGGTGACCTCTAAAGCAGAACTTGATACTCGACTGCAAATTATAGACTGTGCAAAAACTTTTGCCCTCTCGAGACCTGCTAGTACAGCGGAAGCTGGAGCAATCCAAAAGGATTAAAAAAAATGACGCTTAGATCAATTTTTCCCTACTATGAAAACACAATCATCATCACGAATTCTAACATCATGTTACCTGTGAATTCTAATGTTGACACATTAATAATAGAAAACCCTGATAGGACAGAATATATGAGAGAGAACTGTAAACTAGAAGTCATAAACCTGTCGCCCTACCCTTTAAATGCTATCGAACATGAGCTACTTCAGCTAGGTTTGAGTTTCTGTCCCAACTCCCTACCAAACAGATTTGAGATCGTCAAGGATCTCTATCTGTTTGCTAGGAAACTCACCCTCAAATTCATGTATGACAATGACAGACGCAACAAACAAGCTGAAATCTCTCACCAGGAGATTTGGAAAGACTTCTCAGTGGCTGAGTTTAGAGCGCTAAAAATTTTAGTTTTGTTATTGGAAGAAATTATGCCAGTGAAACAACACAGGACATCCCTGAATTGGAGGAGGCTTTAGGCCGCCGCATTCAAACATCTTTATATCAAAAAGATATAAAATCACTAGGGGAGGCGGTCAAGAAAAAATCAACCCAATTTCCATCCTTGCACATTAACTCTAATGTATGGACGTTCCTCACTCAGGTCATTAAAGACATTAAATGTGCTTCATTTCATAAATCGTCCAATCCTAACCTCAGTGAAGCTCACAAGGCCGCTCTTATTAATTTAAGTAATAACCCCAATCTGGTGATCAAGCCCTCAGACAAGGGGGGCAATGTGGTATTAATGGACGCCCTCCAATATAGGAACATGTGCTGGGATATTCTAAACAACAGACTATGGTATAAACCAATTTCTATTAATATCATTACAAAATTTAACCAGCAATATGATGACATGCTGCAGTCTGCCTTTGCTGACGGCTTGATCACCAGAGAGAATTTTGAAGGCATACAAGTTCCCCACCCAAGAATCCCTACCTTTTATTCGCTCCCCAAAATACATAAACATCCCACGAAACCACCAGGACGCCCTATAGTCTCTGGTGTGGGTTCAAAAACAGAACGAGCAAGTAAATTTGTGGACGAATATTTACATCCTCATGCCACTACTTTGCCCTCATATATCAAGGATACCCCTGATCTCCTGAGAAATCTGGAAGGCCTCATTGTGCCTCCAGGCTGCTCCTTGGTAGCCATAGATGTGGAGACTTTATATTCATCGATCCCACACGAATTAGGACTGGAGGTTATTGCAAGGTTCCTTAATGAGAGAGGACCTGACTTTACAAGCCTTAACAGCTTTGTACTTCAGCTGCTTTCTCATATCCTTACAAAGAATGTTTATTCCTTTAACGGTTCCCACTTCCTCCAGGTGCAGGGAGTCACTATGGGTACGTGTTGCGCACCCTCATATGCAAACCTGTACCTGGGGGGGTGGGAGCGGGATCTGTTTGCCAGCAAGGGTCATTTGGACTTTTTTTCCTATGTGCTGCAGTGGTTCCGCTACATAGACGACATTTTGGTGCTATGGGCGGGACCACCAGCAGCGCTTAATGAATTTATGGCCATTTTAAGTCATAACGACTACAATCTAAAGTTCACTATGCAGTCGAGTCTCACCACTATTGCATACTTGGATATCACTATTCACATCACCATGGAGGGTGTGATTAGTACATCACTCTATCGGAAACCCACTGAGGGTAATACAATTCTGCATGCGCGAAGTGCACATCCCAAGCCCCTCATTCAGAGTATCCCCTTTGGCCAATACCTGTGCCTTAAACGCAATTGTTCTAGCGACATTGACTTCAAACAGGAGGCAGGCCTTCTATATGAACGCCTTTCGGCTAGGGGATACAGTAAAACTAGCCTTAAAAAAGCTTTTAAAAAAGCCGTGGCCAGACCAAGGAACACTATCCTTTTCCCGGGACCCAAACAAACTAATTCTGACGTAGTGAGATTTATAACCACCTATTCTGATCAACATCAGGCAATACGTTCAATCATTCAAAAAACATTGGCATATTTTGCTGACAGACCCCACTCTAACCAAATATATTGGGCCTAGGCCTGAAATCACCTATCGGCGAGCTAGATCTGTCTGAGATTTTTTATGCGGAGCCACTACTGTAAAGTCAATAATACAACACAAGATCAACCAGGCTTATTTCAATGTGGTATGCGTGACTTTTGTGATCTATTATTGGTGGGTCTCTCTGTTCCCCTCCCAAACGACCGTACTCACGTTTTACGGCATCATATCACCTGTCAAACCCAAGGAGTCGTCTATATTATTTTTTGCCAAGGTGGAGCATTCTACGTTGGCAAAACCATCAGACCGATTTGGAGAAGAATTAAAGATCATGTGTACTATGCCACTAGTGGTCTTCTTAACACCACTATAGGCTACCACATAGCCTTTAGACACAAATACAATCCTATGGTGTTTAAATTCGCTGCCCTTGATGTCGTTCACGTAGATCCCCGTGGAGGTAATTTTGATCAAAAAGTACTTCAACGTGAAACTCAATGGATACATAAATTACAGGCCACTGTGTATCCAGACTTGAATGACATGTTAAGTTTTAGATCCTTTTTATAACGTGACTACATAAAGTTATTTAATATCCTGGATTTGCATATGTCTTACCTCTCCCTTCCCTTTTTGTTTTTCCTTTTGTTTTCCCTATGTCTTGCTCCGTGATATCAGCTGTTATTTGCTATAATTTATGGCGCCACATGATTGTATTCAAATCTATGTCATCCACAGTGTCTATTTATTCAATGAAGTATGGGCCCCACAAACGGGTCAATGGGATACCACAGGGTATACAGTCTGTATGATCATTTAGGATTTGTTTTACTACTTCTATATTTCAAGTCATCTATATTTGATCTTTTGCAAACAATGGTTGTCACCTGTACAGTCATTCTATATCTGTATATACCTTTATATATACTTGTTTTGTTTTAATTAGCTTATGCTGTTTACCCAGGGGACCCAGGGACGATACATTCTGGTACCTTTCTATGCTACATAGGTTTATTTAGTATTATTTATTTTTTCATTTTTTTGTTTTTCTAGTTAGGCAGGTATGATAACATTCTGTCTTGTAGTCTACCCCCGGTCCGCTACTGTTTGGGCTCCTTTGGTATGTGAGGATGCTCTCTAATGCGGACTTAATACATTTGTTTATTTAGTATCCTGCCTACATACCCCATAATTCACTTCTTTCGTTCCCTTGTCTCTGGCGCATGCGCATAGGGAGCGTGGTCTCGCTCGCCGCGCCATCCACTGGATTCAAGGCTGTTCTCTTTTTCTACGTGCAATGTTAAGTCTGCACATGCGCACAACGAGCGGGAAGTCGCTCGATCCACAGCCTACAATGCCCACACTTCCTTTTGTTGAGATCAGCTGACGCGATTGCGTCACATAATGCCCTCTCAGCGATCAGCTGGGACATTGTTTTATTAGTATAAATAACCCTCAGTTACAAGTGGGCTCTGTGTGCAGCACCCAGCTGTCTCCCAGGGGCACGTGCCTATATCTCATTCTCCATGTAAGTACTGTTTATCACTTTTCCCCTAGATAAACATATTTTGTGTGTGTTATCACAGTTTTGGACTTACATCTCCCTATAAATCCTTTGTCCATAGGTACAGCGTGCTAACTCAGGATTTACTAGCCGTGAGCATAGTTGAATTCTTATTAGGGGACTTTTTCCTTTATATTGGATACCAATGTTGTTATGTGTGTAGAATGTAAGATGTTACCTGCCCCTGTTCAGAAAATCTGAAGCTCGCTTATTAGTAAGTTCTCTGCTTTTCATACATAGTTTTGCTGTGCCATATTTCCTTTTATTGGCATATTTACTGCAATGTTTGGCATCTGTTCTTTTTAGTTCAGAAGTTTGAAAATTTGTCGCTCACCTATGTCGTGAATGCATATAATAGTGCACTCTATTTTAAGGTACCTTTGTATTGTTCGTCCTAGATGTGTTTCCCCTGAGTGATTCAACATATGCTCTTTTAAATACCACTTTGTTTTTTTACTCTTTGTTATTGTAATGATTTTAATGGCAATATATTTCTTTTCAGATAGTTTTGCTCTCTCATCTGTTACGTCTTTTGAACCTTGGTCGTGTCCTGAAGAAGCCTAACGGCAAAACGCATAGATGCACAAAGGCTCATTGTACTAATTAGTTATTTTGGGAGAAGGGTATGGCGCTGTTCCTTTAAAAGAACTTTTTTGTATCCTATGTATGTGCTATATACAGTTCATGAAAACAGTGTAAAAATCAAAAACCATACATGGTGCTCCTATTTAGGTCATATGTGTCAAGTATCCTATTATGTATGGAATATTATTGCCAGTGCAAGAAGCATGAATGTGCTATGTACAATTCAAAAAAACAGTGTAAACATCAAAAACCATACATGGAGCTCCTATTTAGATCATACGTGTCAAATATCCTATTATGTATGGAATATTATTCCCAGTGCAGGAAAAAACATGCGCAAACATGAAGGCAAAAAAGGAGAGGGGGGGGTTGGGGGAGGGGAGGGGGAAAGGAGTGAGGTGATGGGAATACAAAATATGTAGTAAACTATATATGCAAATTCAATCTAATAAAGTGCACATGTGCAATCATATAAATATATATATAAAAGTCCTTTTGTTTCGGAACAACTTAGTTCACGTGATGTTTGGGCTTTTGGTAATAAAGTCCCGTGCTCTAAATGTGCAGCAACTCACCAGCTCACTTCACCCCATGCTGGGGTATCAGGCAATAACAGTCTATGCCACTGTGCAGCAATCTCTGGCAGTATCAGGATCGCAGTGTGTCATATAAAAAAATAGAAGGGGTGCCCATAGTGTAAGATCGTTTAAAAAAGTTTATTCAAAACAAGCAGAGAGGTACTCACAATTTAAAAGCATGTAGTAAGCGAAAAGAGACAAAATACTCGGTTAACCATCAGCTGTTCAGTGTTGTTTGGGAAGCACAGATTAGGCCACGCCCTACGCGTTTCGTCATTGGACATCTATGGGAGCGTTATTATTTTTTCCATTATTTTTTCTCATTGTACTAATAACACAGATGCACATATATGATGGTTTTTACTCTTTTTGAATATTTTGTCTGTATTTTGTATTTTCGCAATAAATATGTTTGTTTATATTTATATTGTTTTCTTCTCCATTGTTTCCTGGCCTATAAAGTCTGACCTTTGGTAGTATTCCTAATAGTACTCCCCTTTTTCCTGTATAAATGTGCCACTTGGCATGTGCACCTCCCCCAACAAAGGTGGCAGACCTCTTGCATGCTCAGTGCAACAGGGCAAAGGATCCTTCCCCCAGACATAGCCACCCAAAGCCACAGCCACACCCCTGACACAAGATTGCATCCTGGAAAGCAGAAGTGACAGGGCAGGAAAATTAATCCAATGTAACTCTTGCTTTTTTAGAATGGATTCTCGGTTACCACCCCTCCTATTCTTATTAATTCCCTCCAGTACCATAAATTTTAATTGGGAAATCGAATGTCCTTTCTCCAAAAAATGTCTTGTTAAAGACAACTGTACCAATTTGTCTCTGATTGAATATTTGTGCCTTGCTATCCTATCTTTAACTTTCTGAATGGTCTCTCCTATGTAAAGTAACCCACATGGACATTTTATTGCATACATTACATATGACGATTGGCAAGTGTAATACCCTTCGATTTTAATATGATACGCCTTATGTGGATGGGATATACTCTTGCCTTTTATTATGGGGTTACATTGTATACACGATAGACATGGGTATGATCCTGTATTACAGGATCCTAAAAAAGTTATTAATGGGCTAGGAGGGTTATATTGGTCAGATCTGACCAATCGATCCCTAATGCCCTGTACACACGACCATTTTTGCCTTGGAATAAACTCTAAAGGTTTTTCAACGGAGTTATTATTATACGAGATTTATATAGCGCCAACAGTTTACTCAGCGCTTTACAATGTATAAGGGGGACAACACAATTACAGTACAATACAAAAGGTACAGGAGGGCCCTGCTCGTAGAGCTTACATTCTAAAAGGGAGGGGGTGGTGGTACAAAAGGTAATAGCTGCAAAGAATGATTTGATGGAGGTGGCTCAGGGACAGTTATGTGGGTGTGGGATAGGCTTCCCTGAATAAATGAGTTTTCAAGGATCTCCTAAAGGTGGACAGGGTAGGGGCTGATCGGACATACTGGGGCAGGGAATTCCAGAGGATGGGAGAGGCTCTGGAGAAGTCCTGAAGGCGAGCATGGGAGGAGGTAACAAGGGAGCTAGAGAGCAGGAGGTCCTGGGAGGAGCGGAGGGGGCGATTTGGGCGATATCTGCAGATGAGGTTGGTGATGTAGATGGGGGCGATGTTGTGAATGGCCTTGTATGTTATGGTTAGCATTTTGAATTTTACACGGTGGGGTAGGGGAAGCCAGTGAAGGGATTGGCAGAGAGGAGCAGCAGTCACGGATCGATTAGTGAGGTGTATTAGTCTAGCAGCAGCATTCATAGAGTTCTGATGGAATTCCACTCAAGCTGTCTTGCATACAAACGGTCACACCAAATTCCGACCGTCCAGAACACGGTGACATACAACACGTACGATGGGACTAGAAAACGGAAGTTTAATAGCCAGTAGCCAATAGCTTCCGTCTCGTACTTGCTTCAGAGCATGCGTCGTTTTTGTTGGGTGGGAACAGCATACAGACCAGCATTTTTTCCGATAGTAATTTCTTCCATCGGAAAAATATAGAACATGTTCTCTATCTAAGTCCGTCTGAATTTTTGACAGAAAAAGTCTGATGGGGCATACACACGGTCAGAATATATGATGAAGAGCTCCCATCGGACTCTTTCTGTCGGAAATTCCGCTCGTGTGTACACGGCATAAGTGTACTACCTTTTCTATATGAGGATAAGGGGGGAGCTTGGAATTCACTAATGTTCGGATAATTCTCTCTTAATAAACCCCAATGTTTCTTAAGGATATTATGGATACGAAGTGAATATGGATGATACTGTGACACAAATGGAATTCTCCTATCAGTTCTATAGTGATGCCTATTCTCTGCTAAATGTATATGTTCCTTTTTAACTAATGAACCTGCATAACCTCGCTTGACAAGCCTGGTTTCCATTTCATTTAATCTTACTTCACATTGTTGTGGATCACTAACTATTCTTTTAACCCTATGCAGCTGGCTCCTAGCTATCGAATGAAACACCCCATGGGGTGAAAACTCTTATAGTGTAATAATTGATTACGATCAGTACTTTTTATAAACAGATCACTATCTATGTTTGTACCATTTATTTTCAGCAATGTGTTCAAAAATTAAATCTCCCTATTGCTACACAAGACATTACATTTCAGACCTGGGACTAAATATTTGATGTACTGATCAAACAATAAAAGGGTTCCAATGTCGCCATCCAACACTGCAAAAATATCATCAATAAATCTGAACCACCCCTTACAGTGTTCAGTAAACATTTTGGTATTATAAATAAATGAGGTCTCAATCATATCCATAAATATATTTGCGTACGGGGAGCGATATTGGAACCCATCGCTGCGCCTTTAAGCTGCAAATAATGGGTCTCCTTAAACAAAAAATAGTTCTCTTCAAGAACAATTTTAAGCAATGCAAGCAGAAAATCAATTTGTTTATCATTATAGCACTGTGACAGTACCAGCTTCCATACCCAGATCATGTGGAATAACAGTGTAAAGTCTAGAGAAGTGACTAGAAAAGAGTCAGGTCCCACTTGTATATTCTATAAAATCACCAGTATCACGTAAATATGATCTGGTATTGATTACCAGTGGAGTGAAACATCTATCCCAATATTGCACTTATGGAGTGGTAACTGACTCTGTTCCAGACACTATAGGACGGCCCGGGGGATTCAAAAGGTCTATATGAATCTTTGGTAATATATACATTACCACTGTGACAGGATAATCACATATTAAAAATTTCTGGGTGTCATTATCAATAATACCATCTTTAAGAGCTCTCAATACCAGAAGAGTCAAACTGTTTATATGAATGCATATCTGATAACTGTCTTAATACCTCAGCTTCATACTGTTTTCCAAAAACACAGACAAAAAAAGAAAAAATAATTTTGACAATTACAGAAATAATATACATACAAAACCAGAGACACGAAAGAAAGAAAAAAAAACCCACATACATACATACATTGGTCATACATGGTATTCATGCCAGCTTAATTTGAAAATAGTGCAGTCCTATGATACATATGCCCACCTAAAATTTTTGAATGGTCATGAGTATTTGCCCGATAACTAATGAAGAATTGGACAGGAATCGTATTCCTCTAGGAGGCTACTGAGGCTGTGGAAGGATCCGTGAGCCATTTGGACCAAACCTTTTCATATTTGAGGAGACAACCCCTATTTATATATCTTTCCTTATATAATGGTAGGCTGTTGTTAATGAGTTGTTTCCACATAGCCAGCAATGGGGGGGGTATTTTTTTCCCAACTAAGAGCTATGGCTTTACGAGCATAGAACAGAAGCAGCCCCACCAAAGTACGCCATGCTGCTGTGGGAATAAATTGCTCTATCAGACCCAGAATGCATATTGCCATTGATTGTTGCAGTGGGATACATGTTGTTTGGAATATAGAAGTTAGTATCTCTTCCCAATACCTCACTATAGCTGGACAGGTCCAGAATATATGAGTAAAGTCTCCAGGGATCTCCCCACATCGTCAACAGCCTGGGGCAAAGTCTGGATTGATTTTATATAATATATGAGGGGTATAATATGCCCTGTGAACTATCTTGAACTGAATTAATCGGTCTCTCAGGGAGACAAGAGAATTAAAAGGGAAGTCCCATCTGTCATCCCAGTCGTCATTGTCAAGTTCGGGGATATCCTTAGACCATTTAAGTCTTAATTTCTCTAAATTAGGTAGAGAAACAGTTGTTAAATAAAAATACAATGTAGAGGCAGCATTTTTTGTACAGTCCAACCTGAGAAGCTTCTCTAAGGCAGATTGAACTAGTTGTGGAGGAGAGCCAGAGAATTGAAAACTGAAGGCATGGGAAAGTTGAAAAAACGAAAAAAGTACAGCTGAGGGATGTTAAAGTCGGAGATTAGTTTGGAAAATGAAATCAAGGATTCATCCAAGATGATCTGTGTCACTGTTTTTACCTTAAATTTAGTCCAAGCATAAGGGGCGGGCAATGAATAGAAATGCTCCAGAGTGGGATTTAACCAGAGGGGAGCATTGGGCGAAATTGCCTGTAGGGGATATCGTTCAATTCTAAGACTCCCTCTCCATGCGCGTAGCATAGTACACATAGACAGTGTCAATGAATAGGGAGCACGAGGGCCCCAAAAAATCAAAAATTTCAATGCCTCTAAGGATCCCAACGCTGCTGCTTCTACCTGAGTAGGTATCTGGGTTGAGCCACCAGGCCGCAGTTACTAACGGAGAGGCCAAATAGTATTTATGGAAATCTGGACATGCCAGGCCACCGTGGGAGGCCGGGCGTACCAATGTCGCCCAGCTATACCTAGGGGGCTTTGATCTCCATATAAATGCTGAAAGAATATGACGCAGCCATGCAAAAAATGATTTAGGGATCCACTGTGAAGAGTGTCTAAATAGATATGGATATTTAGGTAGTATATTCATTTTTATTAGATTTATGCGTCCTAACAATGAAAGGGGTAGTGACTCCCATGCCTTCAGCCGTTGTTGAGTTTCCTGGATCTCAGGTGTTAAATTTAGGGATATATAGTCTGAAGGACAACAAAGTGTGGCGCTAATAGAATATTTAGTGAAAAAAAAAACAAATCACAGTGGGTGGTGATAATGTATAAAATGAAAAAGGGTTGTTGCCCTAAATGAATGATAGTAAAACCTGTAATATACCAAAGGAGTGTGAAAAAGAGGTATCTCCCCAAAACACTGAAAAATAAATAAATGACTAATATCAATAAATGTGAGGAGTATTGGAGAATAAACTACATGTAACTCTGGATAATAAATCAGTGAATCTATTGTGGTATGTGTGACCCAAATAATTGAATATCTGAAGAACACCCAATATAGATAAACACAATATAATATACACAATATAAAAACTAACATAGATGTAATTTAGATAAACTCAGCAGTATACGTGTCTATCAGACTTATTATAGAATCTAAAATGCATGAGTGTATCAAACAAATGAATGTGTGGAATATTAATGTCCGTAACTGAAGAATAAGTTGGTCGCAGTGTCGGTCTGACACTGTAGGTGCTCCCGGTCTTCATATATGTTATAATGGGGCTGTTAGGGACATCTCTGCATATGGGGTAATATCTTCTCTCAGCATGACATTATCATCTCAGGCAGATAAACATAAAATGCCCTTACCAGAAAGGGTGGACTCACAGGCCGTTGACGGTGAGTCAGAAAGGCTTGTACCGTCAGACGGGGGAGTAGATTAAACAGTAAAGTTGATCAGATTTGGATCCGGGTCTGTTTGTTTACCCTAACAATCACCTACTGCGCTGCCCAGCTCATTTGAGCCTAATTTTTACCACCCATTTTTATTATTTGTTGGATATAATTCCGTGTAATTTTTATACCAATAAATTCCTTGTCGTTTTAAACGGATTTACATTATGTGGAAGTCTTTCCTTTGTTCCTTGCCCTTCCAGGAGGATGGTCGTTGAGTAGGTGGTATCTGGCTGACGATCAAAGTTGGTCCAACAGGACACCTGGGTCCAATCTAACCTCTTCAGGGATACTCCATCCGGTGATATTTTCTGCTTTTCCAAAGCCAAGCCCACTGGCAGGATCCAAATCTGATCAACGTTACCATTTAATCTACTCCACCGTCTGACGGTACAAGCCTTTCTGACTTACCTCCAACGGCCTGTGAGTCCACCCTTTCTGGTAAGGGCATTTTATGTTTATCTGCCTGAGATGATATTGTCATGCTGAGAGAAGATATTACCCCATATGCAGAGATGTCCCTAACAGCCCCATTATAACATATATGAAGACCGGGAGCACTTACAGTGTCATACCAACACTGTGACCAACTTATTTTTTAGTGACGGACATTAATATTCCACACATTCATTTGTTTGATACATTCATGCATTTTAGATTTTATAATAAGTCTGATAGACACGTATACTGCTGAGTTTATCTAAATCCCATCTATGTTAGTTTTTATATTGTGTTTATCTTTATTGGGTGTTCTTCAGATATTCAATTATTTGGGTCACACTCACCACAATAGATTCACTGATTTATTATCCGGAGTTACACGTAGTTTATTCTCCAATACTCCTCACATTTATTGATATTAGTCATTTATTTATTTTTCACTGTTTTGGGGAGATACCCCTTTTTCACACTCCTTTGGTATATTACAGGTTTTACTATCATTCATTTAGGGCAACAACCCTTTTTCATTTTATACATTATCACCACCCACTGTGATTCGTTTTTTTTTTCACTAAATATTCTATTAGCGCCACACTTCGTTGTCCTTCATATATTCACAATAGTCAGATTGTTGTGTTGGCTGCTTCATTCTTTCTTTTTTTCCTTTGTTTTAATAAGAGTTGGCGCAGCATTTTCTACACATATTTCTATATATAGTCTGAAGCTTGTCTGGGAACCACCACCCCCAGATATTTAAAGTGCTCCACCCATCTCAGGGGAGTATCAGTATAGGCAGTGGCACAGGCCGCAGAGTCTATAGGAAATAAAAGTGACTTTTTCCAAATTACTTTAAGACCTGTGACTGAGGATGGGCCTGCATCATTGAGAAAGAGGAGTAGATCATCCGCGTACAGGGCAACCCTTTCCTCCGGTTAGCCAACACGCAATCCCTTAATATGGAGGGAAGTACAGAGAGCCTCCGCCAGCGGTTCCATCGCTATGGCGAACGAGGCTGGAGAGAGAGGGCAGCCCCGTCGAGTACTTCTAGACAGAGAAAAAAACTGTGATAGGCTACCTCCCAACTTAATAGCCGAGGTGGGATTTTGATAAAGTATCTGTATCCATTTAATAAAAATCAAAGGGAACCCATCCTTCTAAGGACCTCCCAAAGAAAAGGCCATTCGATAGTATCGAAGGCCATTTCAATATCTAAGGAGGCCACCACCCTAGTACCTTCATTCAAATGTTGTTTTTCATGTATATTGGTAAACAAACGCCTCGAATTTACATCGGTTGACCTGTTGGCCATAAAGCCAGTTTGGTCAATATCTAAAACAGATGGTAATAATGGCTGTAGTCTGGTGGTAAGTAGTTTAGTCAGAATTTTAAAATCTGTATTGAGTAGGGCAATTGGCCTATAGGAAGCACATAAGGTAGAATCTTTTGAAGCTTTATGAATTAATATAACATGGGCATGGCTCATAGAGGTGTAAAGGCTCCATTGGTCAAGCATTGAGAATGGAGTTGTGCTAGCCTGGGGGCTAATATATTCCCATGGGTCCTATAAAACTCTATGGGAAGGCCATCTGGACCCGGAGACTTCCCCAGCGGAAGGGATCCAATTGCCTTCAGTACCTCCTCCGGGGTTATTGGTCCCACCAGAGACTCTCTTTCTTCATCTGAAAGACAGCCAAGTGCCAATGGGTCTAGCCAGGATGCCAAATCCTTGGGCTGAAAATCAGAAGGCAACACAGAGGTATAAAGGGAACTATAATATTGACGGAAAGCCTCTAGTATATCTGGTAATAGAGAAACCGATACACCTGAGGCAGACACCACACTGGAGATCATTGTTGGAGGATAATCAGACTGTGTCAACATCGCCAGAAGATGTAGATCTAGTCTAGTGATCTCTGTGAGATGGAGATGTAGCTCATGTTTTGCGGCATTCAGGAAGTCAAAATGAATGTCAGTAGGGTCAGTAATGTAAATATCAGGCTGACGTTGTACAGCTAGCTGTAGCGCTGTCGCAACGGCGGCCTGTTTCCTACGAATCCCAGCAATAGAGGAGATATATTGTCCCCTGGAGAAGGCCTTGAAGGCATCCCATATCATTGCGATAGAAGAGGACCCCTCATTAAACTCCCAATATTCCGCCAATCGTGGTGAAATAATGGTCGTCAAGTCGATATGAGAAAGCCAGTGGGCCCCCAAATGCCATAGAGCTGCGGTTCTGAAGGATGGGGAACGAATATTGAGAAGTAATGGCGAATGGTCCGAGAGCCCACTGGGTAAATATGATGCATCCAGTACATCAGACAACATAGTCGGGTTAGCAAAAGCGAGGTCAATACGAGAAGAGGTTTTGTATGTGGCAGAAAAACAGGAATAGGCTCTAGTCTCAGGATGTTTCCACCTCCAAACCTCTGTTACGCCCATTACCTGAGCCCAAGTGAGTAAATCTGTAGAGAATTGTTTGGGGGGAACAGGTCTATCTAGGTCGGGGGCCATAATGGCATTGAAATCACCCATCAGTAACAGCTTTGCCGGATAATAAGGAATTACTTTCTCCAAGATTGAATATAGGGTGGACAAAGAAAAAGGAGGGGGAATATACACCCCTGCTCCTATATATTGAGTGCCCCACACCGTGAATACTATTATTACATATTTTCCCTGAGGATCAGTATGGACTTGTTCCATTATACATTGAAAAGATTTACTGATTAATATCGTTACTCCTCTTGCATATGTGGAATAAGAAGTGTCAAAGGCTTGCTGAATCCATGGCTTTTTTAATGCCAAGCACTTGCTGCCCCTGAAATGCGTCTCCTGGAGAAGCACCATATGTGTAGAATGTAGTTAAAGGTATCTAAAAAGTATCACCCTCTTAAATTTTGAATTGAGTCCTCGAACATTCCAGGACAATATCCTGAAAGCGGGGATATCACGTGCCATCATTATACAGCAAATTATAAATGAGAAAAGGAAAAGTAAAGAATGGATTTAGCCTAGGTGTACATCCTAATGTACATCTCAGGAGTGGCACCGATCCAAGGAGCCTATACCTAGTAGAAGAATAACTAATGTATGACCAATCATTCCAAAAAAACATAAAAAACATATACACAAGCAACACCAATAAACAACACCCAAGATGACAGAAGGGTATTGACCTTACCCTCATCTGGTGGCATATTCCAAAAATTGGAGAGTAGCCAGATCAGGCCTTTAGCCACATATAACAAAAAAAAGAAAAAAAACCTTAAAAATGTAGTTAGCAACAATTCGTTAATAACCCCTTGGTGCTGTAATCCAACACCTAGGTAGGGAAAGTCTGGTTCAAAAAAAAAAACCCAGCCCCAAGCATCAATTGATGCAGCTTTCCAAATACCTATGGGGTACAAAGGGTGGTTGCTTGTCGGCCGTGGCCAACACTAAAAGGGTATAGGGGAGGGAGAAGGCGGAAGAGGGAGAGAGGGAGAGAGGAGGGGGGGGAATGATTACTTATTGCCATTAATTTCAACTAACCCTGGAAAAAAAAAGAAAAAAAAGGGGGGGGGGGATTTATTAGGCAGATTCAACAGTCTAACAGTCTAGCAATTCTAGCAGTTTTGGCAATTTTAGACAAAACTAGTCCCAAAAAGAATAAAAAAAAGAAAAAAAAAATTTAATATCTAAATATCAAACATAAAATATATGTAAAGCATGTATACCCTCACATACATATATATATATATATATATATATATATATATATATATATATATATATATATATATATATATATATATATATATATATACATATACATATACATATATATATATATATATATATATATATATATATATATATATATATATATATATATATATATATATATATATATATATATGTGTGTGTATATATATATATATATATATGTACACATACCCACCCACACACAACCATGTGCACATAAGTACACTGCCTATCCAAACAAAAAAAAAGAAGGGGGTGATATAAGCAAACATTTAACATACATACATGTCAAAATAATGAAACAATAGTGAAACAATAATAAAACAGTAATGAAATTATAATGAAAAAAACAACTAATTGATATATGACAAAACAGCTTTTATACTGTGGGGTGTCCATAACTACAATTGCTCCCCCCTTGTCGCCCGGTTTGATAACAATAACCGACAAGGAGGACAGAGCTTCACTTTCTTTGCGACTAAAGTTGTTCGGTATATGGTCCAATTTAGACCTATCACCCAAAAAAGGAATCAATTTCTACATTTACTTTATCAATGAACAGCTAAACGGCAGAGCACAATTCCAAATGTGTAAAATGATGCCCAAAATGTAATGAACTTACACATCATGTAATGTTTGTTTGAACTTTGGTTCAATAAAGACATTTTAAATGCAGCGATCCTCCGGACATTTTCTTATATATACAGTATCTCACAAAAGTTAGTACACCCCTCACATTTTTTGTAAATATTTTATTATAACTTTTCATATGAGAACACTGAACAAATGACACTTTGCTACAATGTAAAGTAGTGAGTGTACAACTTGTATAACAGTGTAAATTTGCTGTCCCCTCAAAATAGCTTAACACATTAATGTCAAAACCGCTGGCAACAAAAGTGAGTACACCCCTGTGTAAAATGTCCAAATTGGGCCCAAAGTGTCAATATTTTGTGTGGCCACCATTATTTTCCAGCACTGCCTTAACCCTCTTGGGCATGGAGTTCACCAGAGCTTCAACGGTTGCCACTGGAGTCCTCTTCCACTCCTCCATGATTACATCACGGAGCTGGTGGATGTTATAGACCTTGCACTCCTCCACCTTCCATTTCAGGATGCCCACAGATGCTCAATAGGGTTTAAGTCTGGAGACATGCTTGGTCAGTCCATCACTTTACCCTCAGCTTCTTTAGCAAGGCAGTGGTCATCTTGCAGCTGTGTTTAGGGTTGTTACCATGTTGGAATATTGCCCTGCAGCCCAGTCTCCGAAGGGAGGGGATCATGCTCTGCTTCATTATGTCACAGTACATGTTGGCATTCATGGTTCCCTCAATGAACTGTAGCTTCTCAGTGCCGGCAGCACTCGTACAGCCCCAGACCATGACACTCTCACCACCATGCTTGACTGTAGGCAAGACACACTTGTCTTTGTACTCCTCACCTCACACACGCTTGACACCATCTGAACCAAATAAGTTTATCTTTGTGACAGACTCACCCGGGACAGTGGCTATTGGAGGGGACTAAACGCTAGCCTCTTGCCAACAGATTATGGGCCCTGGCATTTGGGAGAATGGTGCTCTCTGTGAGCTGTATGCCTGGGGACCCTGGGGTTGGTATTACTTTGGATTCAGCTCCATGTCCCCCCAAAACACACAGACTCTGGGGACCCTGTATTTGCCATAGTAGCAATAGTGACTGAGTCATACTGTTGGGACTCATACTGTGAGAAGATGCTAATGTCATCAACTCCACTCACCTGTCTGATGTCAGTTATAATGTGTTTAATGTAAATGAGTTTAGTCTGGCTTACCACAGGTTCTAAGGGTATTCAACTCATTGTTGTTTGTTCTAATTAACCCTGTGTTGATGTTTATGGTAATGTGTGTTGAATAGTCAATGAGCTAGGAGACGTAGTCACTTAGCCTGGGTAAAAGGATTAGTTAATTAGCTCATGTTAATTAGGTTAGGTTTTAGTCATTCTGCTGTGTATATATTTGTGTGAGATGTCAAATAAAGAGTCAGTCCATGTTAGCAACAAGCAAGTGTCACCTTGTTTTGTGCTCAGAGAGGTTGGAATATCTGATATCTGTATACAGACTGGGAGGAAGTGGTATACTGACGGAAGCACTCAAGCGGAGTGTGGGACGTTCTGTGACAGTCTTGATATCATCAGACCACAGGACATGGTACCAGTAATGCCGTGTACACACGAGCGGACTTTACGGCGGACTTTGCCCGGCGGACTTTTCGTCGGACTTTGTTTGCTCCTTGCGCCGGACTTAAAAACGAACGGACTTGGCCACACACGGTCACTGCAAAAGTCCGCTGGTTTTGAACGCGGTGACGTATAGCACGTACGACGGGACTAGAAAAAGGAAGTCCAAGTCCCACTCCGGCACCCTTTGGGCTCCTTCTGCTAATCTCATGTTAGTAGAAGTTTGGTTAGAGACGATTCGCGCTTTTCACACTTCAGCTTATTTCGTTCGTTTTCTGCGGTTCAGTTTGTGCTTGTGAGGTTTGTATCTGCTTTTCAGTGCGTGTTGGTCAGTTCGTAACCTGCCTTGCAGGCCGTTCTGCTCCGCTCGTTCCTGATTTTCAGGTCGTTCTTCATAGGCCTTGCTGTTCTTCAGTGCGTTTGTTATAAGTTTGTTTGTTTGAGCAGCCGACCGTTTTGAAGCCATGTCGAGTGGACGTTCTCGTTCTCGAGTTCATGCTTTGTGGGGACTTGGTGTTGGGGTTAATACTTTGACCCGAGTCCAGTCCATGAACAGGGCGAGGAGGAGTTCATGGACCAAGAATTGGTTGCGCCAGCGTGACCAGTTCTGTCATATGCCTTTGCTCCGTGAGCTCCGTGAGAACAATCCTGATGATTTCAGGAATTTTCTCAGGATGACGGACCCCATCTTTGAGCGTCTGCTGGCTATGCTGACCCCCTATATCAGCAGGCAGGATACCTGCATGAGGCAAGCCATCAGTGCGGAGCAGAGGCTAGTTGCCACGTTACGTTATTTGGCGACAGGGAGAAGTCTTCAGGACTTAAAGTTCTCGACAGGCATCTCCCCCCAGGCTCTGGGGATCATAATCCCTGAGACCTGTTCTGCTATTATTCAGGTCCTGCAGAAGGAATATATGAAGGTAAGTTTTATCCTTTAACATTACATGATATGTATTAAATGTTTTTTGATGTATTGTAGAACTGTCCTCTTTACCTAATTGCCATGCTTTCAATCTGCTGTGAATGTCCCCTTTATCTTTGTGAATGCCTATTTTAATAATTTATTGCCCTATACATGCCTAATTTATTTCATTACCTCCCCACCATGCAATGCTGGGTGCATTTTTATCTCTAGACTATAGTCCATTGAACAATGTATATTGTCTGCTCCATTGTCTTGTTTGTCCCTCCCCCACCCCACTAATGTTTCAGCCAGTCAGGTGTGTTTGTTAAGCTAATTAGAACCCCTCCCCCACCCCACTAATGTTTCAGCCAGTCAGGTGTGTTTGTTAAGCTAATTAGAACCCCTCCCCCACCCCACTAATGTTTCAGCCAGTCAGGTGTGTTTGTTAACCTAATTAGAACCCCTCCCCCACCCCACTAATGTTTCAGCCAGTCAGGTGTGTTTGTTAACCTAATTAGAACCCCTCCCCCACCCCACTAATG
Organism: Lithobates clamitans; assembly: GCA_037952925.1. Lineage (NCBI taxonomy): Eukaryota > Metazoa > Chordata > Amphibia > Anura > Ranidae > Lithobates > Lithobates clamitans. Next base: position 3,242,807 of record JBBGZY010000539.1, read on the forward strand.
TTTCAGCCAGTCAGGTGTGTTTGTTAACCTAATTAGAACCCCTCCCCCACCCCACTAATGTTTCAGCCAGTCAGGTGTGTTTGTTAACCTAATTAGAACCCCTCCCCCACCCCACTAATGTTTCAGCCAGTCAGGTGTGTTTGTTAACCTAATTAGAACCCCTCCCCCACCCCACTAATGTTTCAGCCAGTCAGGTGTGTTTGTTAACCTAATTAGAACCCTTCCCCCACATTCAAATGTATCAATGGGCCATCATAGGGGGTGATTAATCTTATAAGTGTGCCTTATGTTTTTCAACATTTCAATTACAAACACACATATTCATAATATTTGACTGCTGTTGTTTACTAATGTTTTGGTGTAATCTGAAATAAAATTTTTGTTATTAAAGTCCTTATCTTTTTTTTTTGCACTCCACAGTTTCCTACAAGTCCACAGGAATGGCAGACTGTGGCCTCCCAGTTCGCTGACCGTTGGGACTTTCCCAACTGTGTCGGGGCGATTGACGGGAAACATGTCCGGATTGTGCCACCACCGCATTCAGGGTCTTATTTCTTTAACTACAAGGGGTTCCATAGTGTAGTTTTGATGGCGGTGGTCTCGGCACATTTGGAGTTTATGTTTGTGGATGTGGGGAAGAACGGCCGGATGTCTGATGGAGGAGTCTTTGCACAGACCGAGCTGTGCCATCGTCTCCAGACCGGTGGCCTGGAATTGCCACCTGATGACGATAATGTGGATGGACTCCCCTCAGTTTTTATTGCTGATGAAGCATTTGCTCTCTGTGAGAACTTGATGAGGCCGTTCCCCCAAAGGACACTCACCCCTGAGAGGAGGGTATTTAATTATCGGCTGGCCAGAGCAAGAAGGGTTGTGGAGAATGCCTTTGGTATTCTGGCCAGCCGGTTCCGTATCTTCCTTACGGCTATTAATTTGGCGGACTATAAAATCAACCACGTCATCCTTGCTTGCTGCATCTTGCATAACTTTTTAAGGAGACATTCAGCTACATATCTATCCTCTGTTGGGCCTGAGCCCAGACTGGAAGAGTCTAGTAGCACTTTCACAGGCCTAGAAATTGGGCGTATTGGCTTGGCCCCCCGAACCGCACGTCAAGTGCGTGACCGTTATGTCAATTATTTTAATGGTCGGGGGGCCATTGCTATTCAGAAACAGCTGTAAGTTTAGATCAAAAATAAAAAAGAAAATTGGTTTATCTAAATATCTTGTTTTTATTGTTGTTTACCTTTAAGTTATGTCTGTCTCCTAGTGCACTTGTAGTAGTGTCAAGTGCGTTTCGCTTTAGTTAATCAGGCCCACAAAAACAACCCCTAAATTTTGACTTCAAGAAACAGCCACACACATTGTATAGGGTAAAAAATTTTACTTGGTGCACATTGAAAGGTGCATTTTTTACCATATGTTTTTTTTTTTTTTTTTGTTTATTTTTTTTCAAAAATAGTTTACGTTGTGTAAAAAAATACTATTTTAGTAAATTATTCAAGCCATTTTTTCTCAAAAATATAGACCTTTATCTAACAAGATTTACATACACAACAGTGTTTTTAGAAACAAAAATTAGAATATAAATGAACTTACAAAGTTCAACAATATTTCGAGAACGGTGCATGTAATGTCACCCTTGGAAATTGTTCATTTATAAGATGCTCAAAATTGAGCTTTAAGAAAGGGTCAAGTCAACATGTGCTATCTCCTATCATGGGAGAGCAATGTACGTGTTTTGTGTGTGCAATCCCATTTTTGGTTCCTCTCACCACCAAAGAATTTTCAGGATGAAGGGTTTGCAAACACAAAACAAGTACATTGCTAACCCATGATGGAAGATAGCACATGATGACACACCGTGTGCATCACACATTTTAAATTTGGGTATACCCCCAAAATATTAAAAAAATTTTTGATAACAAAATAACTTCACAAGGAAATGAAGAACATGATTGATGTTTTTAGGCCAAACGTGATTATATTCGGCCCAAAACATCAATCATGTTCTTCATTTCCTGTTGCATGGAGTCCAGGCGAAGTTTCATGCTGTGAATTTGTTCACGCATTTGATCTATGTGGCCATTCCACAGCATAATCTGACCAATTAATCTTTGTGCACTGTCTGTGGTGAAGTGCTCTGCCGCTTGGCCTTCCACAACCAGAAACTCACCTAAAACGAGTGAATAAAAACAAGGTTTACAATATGCACGCCAAAATACAGTAAAACTGAAGCTGGAGTCACTCACTTGGTGGGCTTGAAACCTCGCACACTTCCTCCACCTCTCCTTCCTCAAGGTCGTCGGGTGGGCGTGGTCTTGGGCTGGGGCTTGGGGTAGGTTCGGCCTCAGGCTGGTGACTTGGGGGGGTCCTGAGATCCTTGGACTGTTGTCTGAGTCTTTTCTCCCCTATGAGATTAGAAAAAAAGGTATAGTTAAAAAACACTGATCTTTTATGTTTTAATAAATAAAGTAGAACATTGGTTAATATTTTTTGGAAATTTTCACAGATGCTGACACCTCAATGATCTCCTATGTGTATTACCCCTCAAAAATTTCGTTATGGTCACATAGTACACTAGAAAATGCATTTCCTTAGCAAAATGCGTGGGAATGCTGAATAGCTACATGGCTAAAATGACCGCCATCAAAACTGCCCCATCATATTCCTATATTATAAATCAGTACATGGTGTGTCTGTCCCCTCCCCCTGGGCTCTGTAATCAGAGCTGAGATGCTCCAGCCACCTCCCCCCTGTGTATAACAGAAGCTTGGGTAACCATGGCAACAAAACAAACACAGTACACTCTGATTAATGTCTAAAATGTCACGAAATGACCTCTAAACAAAAAGGTTTTTCTCCAAAATTAAAAAAAATATCAAACAGAAAGGATATAGCCAGATAGATGAATATTTAGTGAACATTGTAAAGTTTGTTTGGTGTCTCTAGGTGAAAGTATGAAGGACCGGAAACTTTTGGGAGCGGAAGAAGAATTTGAGGATTTCAAGCATGCTCCCATTGAATTCAATGTTGAAAAAAGTGAATAAAAAATTATTATTTAAGAAAGTATAAATGTTATTAACAAATTTGAAAATGACCACACATCAGCTAAAAGAGACGAACATTTTAATAGTTGAATGGTTTTAATAGCTGAAAGTATGCAGAAGTTACGCAGAGCCAAAAAACGTACGGAAGAAAAGTCTAAGTAAATTTATACACAAATAAAATCGAAGAACAATAGTGGGACTGCTAAATCATTCCCACTAACTATAGTGCTCGTGAGTCCAGATGTGGAAACAGCTGCTGTGTCCTGTCCCTACATTACACTGAATCATTTTGGATGAAGCATTATATTTTCAAACACATCTACACCACATCAACTCATTGTGGGAATTCGCAAAATTATCAAGCCATAAATGTATATCCAACCCTGTACCATCGTATTTGGCGAAAAAATAACGTCACTTTCTAAAGTATCCGATCTATTCCAAAGAACGGTATTTACGAACGATGCTGAAAAACCGCCAAAAATAAGGATCAGCATGCAAGTTCTGTATCTCAATAGTAAAACACAAGTACTTACTTTTTTTCAGCAGCTTCTTTATTCGCCAATATTGCTCTGGCTCACGACTTTTTATGTCAGACCACCGCTTCCGCAATTGTTCTTTCGAACGTTTTGTCCCAAACTTCTCTTCCAGAGCGGTGACAACTGAGGACATTATTTTGTCCTTTCTCAGATTGGGTCGTGTGTACGGTCCTTTTTTGCCATCGTAGTCCTCCCTTCTTAATATGGACACCATCTCCACCATCTCTCCAAAAGCCATGTTGGTGGCCTTATATCTCCTCCGGGATGTGGATGTTTGGGGCTTCGGGCTTTCCTCCGCGCTACTTGCACTTAATCGCTCCGCCATCTTTTGCTATCTACTCCCACTGCGCAACGAAGAGTGAAGGGGCGGGGCCAAATCGTACTTACGAACGTCAGGGGCGGGCGACGCAGGCGGAGCATGACACATGCGCAGTGTATATAAAGCTAGTACGATGGCCTATGTATGTCCGTGCGGAAGTAGCGAGCGGAACAAACGAAGGTAAGATTAAAGTGTGTGTGTGTGTGTTTGTGTGTGTCCCCGTGTGTGTCCCCTAGATTACAACACAAACTAATCCTGAGATTTGGGACTGACATTTAAGTTTTGATCTTGTGTCTTGTCTTGCAGAAATAATGAATCCCTTTAAAGAGGAAGAGTTTTTGACACATTTCATTGATCTCTATGAGCAGAAGAAAAACCTCTGGGAGGTCAAACACCCCCAATATTATAATCGTGATGTTAGGAAGGCAACACTGGGCACACTTTTAGAGTTTGTGAAGACTCGACTCCCCCAGGCAGACCTCAAGTTTGTGGACAGGAAAATAGGTATCTTGCGTAATATGTATAAGCGGGAACACAGAAAAATCCAGGAGTCGCTGAGATCCGGGGCAGCAGCTGACCAAGTTTATGTACCCAAGTTGTGGTATTACCACAAACTGCAATTCCTGGATGAGCAGACCGAAGCCAGGCAATCCCTTTCCACCCTTCCCTCCAGCCTTCCCTCCACCCTTCCCTCCAGCCTTCCCTCCAGCCTTCCCTCCAGCCTTCCATCCACCTCCACCCCAGCTGAGGAGTCCCAGGATGAACTGGGCCTTTTCACCATAGATGAAGTGGATGCGCCCAGCTTCAGCCAGGTATACTTTTTTGGAACATTTTGGGATTGTGTAAATGTTATTAAATGATGTTAAGGTGTTAATTTTGAAAGTGCTTAATCAAAAATCACTTCTGCACAAAGAGTAATATGTAGACATATCACTAGACAGTAGTGGCCAAATATATACGTAACTTCTGATCTTGTTGATCATCTGAAATAATGGTGTGGTCAAATAGATAGCCTTTACTATTTTGTGTAATTATCTTTGAAAGTTAGGAGCTGAAAATTGTGTGTGATTGCATAACAGAAAATTACAACTATGTCCCTTTTTTTTACGCAGGATGACCTCAGCCAGGAGGAGGCCTTGCCCAGTGGGAGAGAGGAGGAGGCCTTGCCCAGTGGGAGAGAGGAGGAGGCCTTGCCCAGTGGGAGAGAGGAGGAGGCTGTGGCTGGGCCAAGTAGAAGCCGCACAGAGTGTCAGGTGCCTCCCCTCCGCATTCTCCACCAAAGGCCCAGGAGGATGACTGCAACAGAGCAGGAATCCCTAGAGCTCATACGGGAAGCAAGCCGGATCCTGAGTAAACCTCCCAATGTAGAGGAGGCGTATGGCACCTATCTAGCCGGCAGATTACAGGAGTTGGAAAAGGGCCAACGCCTCCTCTGTGAGGGTCTATTTTTCCAGGCTTACCAGAAGGGCTTGAGAGGGGAGCTTACTGCTAACACATATATAGCAGATGAAGCCACTCCTACTCCTCCTCCTCCTCCTCCTCCTCCTGCCCCAAGTACACCACCAGAGGCACAACCTCCGAGGAAGGCTGCAGAGAAGCGTGGAGGGAAGGCTGCAGAGAAGCGTGGAGGGAAGGCTACACGGAAGAGTCGAAAGTGATTGCCTGGTTTCTGTCTGTTCTGACTGTGCTCCCTGTGCTCCCTATAGTCGCAAGATACCTATTTTCTTGTCCTGAAACTTGATGTGTGTCCTGGGGGACGAAAGGCTTCCCAGATTCTAAAAGTGTGTCCAGTGTTGCCTTCCTAATTTTTGTGTTTATTAAAAAAATACTTTTGGGTTTACCTTACATTCTTGCCTATGTCTTTGGATTAAAAGACGCCATTTTGTTTGGGAGTAGGCAGGTACAGGTCGAAAAGACTATGGGGTTGATTTTAGAAAAGCAAATAGTCTGTGCACTTTGCAGAGGGCAGTTGCCCTCTGCAAGTGCAATTGCTCCAGAGCATCAGAAATTAGTTAAAAGCTTGACTTTGCAAAGAGTACACAATCCTGTGCAAGTAAAACCAAAAAAATAACCTTTTTGCTTGCACATGATTGGATGATGGAAGTCAGCAGAGCTGCTTCACATTTAATAAAGCTTGGGAGCAACTGCTCTTGCAGAGGGCAAATGCAATTTCAAAAATGCACAGCCTTTTTACCTTTAGGAAAGCAACCCCTATGTGTGTTTTTGTCAAATAAAAAGAATGTATTTTGATTTTACATGATTTTAGGAATCAATCAGCAGAGCTTCCCCGAATTTAAGCTCTTGCCCTCAGTTTTTATGCGACTGCACTTCCAACAAGTGCACTTGGTGTGCAATTTCTCAAGTGAACGTTTCACTTGATATTCTTAAATGATTTAAGCCTTTTGTCAAAAACAAGCTCGGGGGAAGCTCTGCTGATTTTTTCCGAAAAACATGTAAAAAAAAAATTAATTGTTTTGGTTTGGGCTTCCTTGCATGTGCCCCTCGGATCCACAGCGAACACACTTCAAAATGCTCTTTATGTGGAATTATATGTATAATTAGCAATTGGAGTGAAAAATGATTTTGCATTTGTTAAATACACCCCCCTATGTCTAATGAACAAGGGACAACAACCTCATTAAGGTTCTTTAAAACAACACAAAATATGAATGTTAATTGTGGTAACTTGAAAATACACACCAAAAATGTGGTTAGCATTTAACACACATTGTAAAATAGCTAAAGTGTTGAAATAAAAAAAATCAAAAAAAAAAATAAAATATTTTACAATTAAAAATTTATGGAGATCTGGCTGTTACAAAATATTATATTAGTCATGGCAGGAGGATAAATCACAAAGAAAGAAGTTTGTGAGAACTCTGTGTGAATATAAAGCAGAAAAACAACTTCATTCCTCTCGCATTATCAATCCTAAAAAAAGGCTGTATTAAAAGACGACAGAAGAGGAATGTGCTAGCTTCAAGACGAAGGCTAGTTTTACCAGACCGAGCGCTTCCGTCTTGTAATTGCTTCAGAGCATGCGTCAGTTTGAGTTCGTCGGACTAGCACACAGACGATCGGTTTGTCCGCTAGAAAGAAGAGTCCGTCGGATAAATTTTAAACAAGTTTCAAATCTAATTCCGTCCAACTTTTTAGAAAACAAAGTCCGCTGGAGCCCACACACATCGAATTGTCCGACGAAATCCAGTCCGCCGGGCAAAGTCCGCCGTAAAGTCCGCTCGTGTGTACGCGGCATAATCCATATCCTTAGTCTGCTTGTCTTCAGCAAACTGTTTGTGGGCTTTCTTGTGCATCATCTGTAGAAGAGGCTTCCTTCTGGGATAACAGTCATGCAAACCAATTTGATGCAGTGTGCGGCGCATGGACTGAGCACTGACAGGCTGACTTCCCATCCCTTCAACCTCTGCAGCAATGCTGGCAGCACTCATACGTCTAATTCCCAAAGACACCCTCTGGATATGACGCTGAGCACGTGCACTCAACTTCTTTGGTCGATCATGGCGGGGGAAGCCTGTTCTGAGTGGGACCTATTGCGTTAAACCGCTGTATGGTCTTGGCCACTGTGCTGCAGCTCAGTTTCAGGGTCTTGGCAATCTTCTTATAGCCTAGACCATCTTTATGTAGAGCAACAGGTCTTTTTTTCAGATCCTCAGAGAGTTCTTTGCCATGAGGTGCCATGTTGAACTTCCAGTGACCAGTATGAGAGAGTGAGAGCTATAACACCAAATTTACCATACCTGCTCCCCATTCACACCTGAGACCTTGTAACACTAACGAGTCACATGACACCGGGGGAGGGAAAATGGCTAATTGGGCCGAATTTGCACATTTTCACTTAGGGGTGTACTCACTTTTGTTGCCAGCGGTGTAGACATTAATGGCTGTGTGTTGAGTTATTTTGAGGGGACAGCAAATTTACACTGTTGGAACGTTAACTTCAAAATCTACTTCTCCAATTGTGTAAATTGTTAAATATAAAATATATATAATAATAGACTGTGATTATGTGAATTTTCAGTTGGATGGAGGTGTGCATGCAACAGTGGAGTTACTTAAGAGATCTGGTTTTATTTGAAGTTCACAATAAGTAAAGACTTACGTCAAGGCGTAAGCGAAAAAAGAAAATACCCTCAAGAGTGGGCAACACAAGCTAATGCAGTAAGTGAACACTGTAGATATTGTAGTATAAAATTACAAAACTTTATTTTGACAAAAAACAAAGAACATGATCATAGGAAGTACAGGCTGTTCAAACGAATTTCCCACTTAGACAACATGATGGTTGTATTGGTGTTACCACAGTTGTAGTGGAACACCAGTAATGTGGTCCCCAAAATACGTCAAGGTGTAAAATAAAACATACAGCAAATTTGTTTTTATATTTATTTTATTTTTAGGCCTCATGCACACTGTATGTTTTGCTAACTCTCATAGACTCCTCCTGGCAGCAGCATTTTGGCAGAAAAACATTTGATACTTGTAAATGTGTGTAACTTGGGCGTTAATTTATTTTATTGGTCAGAATAATAAGAGTTAATTACCATTACATGGCTGAAAATAAGACCCTTATCCTTGGGTAAAGCTTCATGATTTGAGTCTTATAAATTATGTCACAATCCCTTTTTAAACACAGTGCAGAAGAATTGTGTTGAACTGTACTACAAATGAATCTTGAGGACTGCAAACTTAGGAGCCGATTGGGTAAGTCTGCAGATGATACAATATTTTGTAGAGTTATTTAGGCCTCAGCATTTTTAGGCATAAGGGCATTTATTGATCTAAATGATGCCTATTGTTTCTGTGCCTGTACACACGGATACATAAACACATATAAATGAGTAAAAAAAAAAAAAAATACAGAAATCTGAGTTGCCAGTCAGTATATTACGTGTGTCCGTTGTTGTTAAAATTCCATTCTGAGATCTAGAATTTATTTTACACGTATACGCACATACTCACAAATACATTCAAAATAAACGCAAAAAATTTTGGCCAGGAATACTGATTTTCAAACATTAGTACAATGTGCAGGCACCCTTAAACTGTTGCCAAAATGGCAGCATAGATAGACGGAAGCTCCAGGCTCCTTCAGAAAAAAATAAATCAAATACTGTAGCTCTTGACTTTTAATATAAGGACACTAACCTGTCCAGGGATCCAGCGATGTCCTCATCCGAACCAATTCTTCAATCGTCTTCAGGTGCAGGCGCCAGCTTCATAGCCTGTTTCCTACTGCACGAGTCGCGCTGCCCTTTGTGAATGATCCCGTAGTCTTCTGCAACCTGTGATGTGTCCCAGAAGACTGGGGGGGGGGGGGAGGGGGGAAGAATTTCTGGCTCAGATCACCACAGGCATCTGAGATGGAAGTGGGAGCAGATATCTGTCCAAAACAGGTACCCGCTGTGTGGCAGTGGAGGGGGTGGCAGCTTTACCTTTTGGGTGGAGCTCCGCTGTAAAGTATAAATAAAGACACAAAATTTTTTTCATTTCCACTAACAGACTTTTTTTTTAACATGTGTCCCTTTGTGGAAATTTACTGTGATGAATACACAACAGAAAGTGAAAGGAAATCTCTCCAAACTGAGATAATTGCCCTCTTAGGCAGTTGTGTAATGCCCTGTACACACGGTCAGACATTGATCGGACATTCCGACAACAAAATCCATAGATTTTTTCCGACGGATGTTGGCTCAAACTTGTCTTGCATACACACGGTCGCACAAAGTTGTCGGAAAATCTGATCGTTCTGAACGTGGTGACGTAAAACACGTACGTCGGGACTATAAACGGGTCAGTAGCCAATAGCTTTTGTCTCTTAATTTATTCTGAGCATGCGTGGCACTTTGTGTGTCGGATTTGTGTACACACGATCGGAATTTCTGACAACGGATTTTGTTGTCGGAAAATTTTATAGCCTGCTCTCAAACTTTGTGTGTCGGAAATTCCTATGGAAAATGTGTGATGGAGCCTACACATGGTCGGAATTTCCGACAACAAGGTCCTATCACACATTTTCTGTCGGAAAATCCTATCGTGTGTACAGGGCATTAGAGTTTCTGCTCTATTCCTGTTCGGATGACAACTAAAAAAAAAATGTGCATTTTCTTGATGACATTGGTCACTAGAACCTATTTAGAGAACAAATCTCCAAAATCAGAACACGGGCAGTACAATCCAGAGTGAGGTTCTAATCCCTCAACACATTATCTAAGTCAATTAAAGTTTAGTAAAAAAAACTATTTAAAGTTTAGTTTTGTAAGGTTAAACGCCTAATGCCCCGTACACACGATCGGAAATTCCGCCAGCAAAAATCTGATGAGAGCTTTTGGTTGGAAATTGCGACCGTGTGTATGCTCCATCGGACTTTTATTGGCGGAATTCCAGCCAGCAAAAGATTGAGAGCATGTTCCCTATTTTTCGATCGGGAAAAGATCCTGTCTGAAAATGCGTTCGTCTGTATGCAAAAAATCACGCATGCTCAGATTTAAGTACGAGACGGAAGCGCTCGGTCTGGTAAAACTAGCATTCGTAATGGAGATAGCACATTCGTCACGCTGTAAATTGCAGCGCATTCTTTTGTTCTTTATAATGCTAGAAGAATGAAGTTGTTTTGCTGCTCATATTCACACAGAGTTCTGAAAAACTAATTTCTTTATTATTTCTCGTTATCTTCTGAATAATCTTTTTTTGTTTTTAAAGCCAGATCTCCATAATAATGTTTAGAATTATTTTTTATAGTCATGTTTTTTTCTTTTTTTTTTTTAAATCAAGATCTCCTGTTTTTTGGATTATTTTTTAATTATTTTCTAGTGCTCTCCATAGTTTTTTTTTTGTGTCAAGTTTCCACAACAACATTATTATCTTGTATTTTTAAAGCTCAAGGAGGTTGGTTGGTGTCCCTTGTTATTTAGACATTGTATTTTTGAAATGTACCTGCCTACTCACAAACACTGTCCTATTTGAAGAAAAACACATAGGCAAGTATTTTCATATTAAAAAATCTCCATTTGTTCTGGCTCATAACAAAATAAAGAGGAAGGCAACGCCAAACGCTACCAAAAATTGGTAGCCTGAGAAGTCCATATAATAGGGAGCACAATCTGGTCCAGGACTCCCAGAGATCATGAACAGCAGCAGACAACATATATGTCCCCAGGCTGTGGTACTACAACAGTCTGCATCTTCTGTCAGACCAGACTGAACCCAGGCCATCACTTTCTTGACTTCCCTGCAGCCTTCCCTCCAGCCTTCCTTAGAGGCTGTGGCTCTGGAGGTGCATTGTGGAAGGAGGAGGAGGAGGAGGAGGATGGGCGAGCGCACATAAGTGCATGTTATCACTAGTTTGGCACCTCAACCCCTTCTGAAGGGCCTGAAAAATAATATTCTCACACATGAGGCGTTGGCCCTCCTCCATTTGCTGCAATTTTGCAGCTACTTAGCAGCCATAGGCCTCTTCAGCGGCAGTGGTGTTTCAGGGCCACATTGGCGTCCTTAATGAGGCCCAGTGCTGCCTCCTCCACGTTACTCCCCTTCCTGGCCCTTTTTGTTGTAAGGCGGAGGGGAGGCACCTGGGATTGGGTGAGGCTACTGGGCCTGGACACCTTCTGGCTGACACTTACCCCCGCCTCCTCCTGGCTGACACTTGCCCCTGCCTCCTCCTGTCTGCCACATTCCAGAGCCTTGTCCTGGCTGAGGTCTTCCTGTGTATGAAAAAGGAACATAGTTTTAGTTTTTGGTTCATCAATCACACATAATTTTCAGCTCATGACTGTTGCAAATTGAATGTTAATTTGCAATTATTTGTAAGACTGACATATAATCACAAACATAGGTTGGATTTGATGGACTTGTGTCTTTTTTCAACCTCACCTACTATGTAACTATGTTAATAAATAGAAAAGACTATCATTCTGAGCCCAGCATTTTTCATTCTTTTCACAATCATTTTTGGCCACTGCTGTCTATTGATATGTAAAACACTTTTTGTTAAATCATTTATTTGTTATCAATAATAACATCTAGTTAACAAAAATAATTTTCAGACAATAAATATGTTAAAAAATACTATACCTGGCTCCAGCTGGGCTCCTCAACTTCTTCCAGGATAGAAGGCCCAGGTTGGTCCTCGGAAGCCTCTGCTGGGAATGAGGGAAGGGTGGATGGAAGTGAAGTAAGTAATTCCCTGGCTTCAATATGATCTTCCAGAAACCGCATCCTGTTGTAGTACCACAGACTGGGTACATACACATCCTTTGCTGCTGCTCCTGATTTCATGGAAGCCAGGACCTTATTAAGCTCCTTCCTATACGTGCTTCTCAAGCTACCAATTTTCTTCTCCACAAACTCGATGTCTGTGTCGGGGACCTGCGTCTTCACAAATTGCAGCAGTTTCTCCAGCGATGCTTTCCTAGCTGGTTTATTTCGATATAAGGGGTTTTTAACCTCCCACAAATTTCTCATATCCCTGTATCTAAATGTAAATAAATAGCATATAAGACATACATATGGTAATATAAATAGTCATATACTAAAACAGCGCTATGTTGAGCATAAGACGGAAGTGTGGCCAGCTACACACATATAAAGTCCATTAGACTAGTGCAATATCAGTAGTGATTCAGAGGGTGTTCAAGTAGATCATATAGCATGTGACAGCGTGCACCTTCCACCAATCACTCCAACTCCACCATATGTGAACACACACCCCTTCGGGGGTCAAACTCACCGGAGCTTTAAAAGGTCAAAGCATCCAATTAAGGGATATTCTGGACCACCTTAATACAGCACTTCTCTAGGCAATAGGGAGATGAAGGGGCTCCAAACCATTTAAAAACGAGAAAAGAGCGCAAATAGCGTAATTCCATTTTATTCATAAAAAGCACCCATTACATTAAAACTCCCCCATTAATAGCAACATACCGGATTAAAGAAAAAACATAGCAGATCAAATTAATATCACCGTGCACTGCACCGTGGCCGTCTGGAACCGGTCTCCGCAATCAGGTAACGGTAATGACTTCCTTGTTTCGGGTCCGACCTCGATGGAGCGCAAACGTCACTTCCTGCGTCGAGTAAGCCACGCCCTGACGCGTTTCTTCATATCCTGACTTCAACAGAGGGCGTGGCTACACGACTAATACACCGGGCTTAAATTCTCCCAGAGGTATGGGGGGGAGGTGCTGCGCTAACCAGAAGAAAGCTGTAAATCTCTGCCTGTGGTCAATTAATAAAATGACATAAAATCGCATAATAAATCGCATAAATCGCATAAATAGGTGTTGACACTAAAAACATTCAAGTCTTAATAATCAGCATCATGTGTATGTGAAAAAAAGTGCATAAAAAATCCTTTTCAGTTGGTATATACTAAATGACAAAAAAAATCGCATGTAAAATGGCATAAATAAGTGTTGACACTAAAAACATATAAATCTAGATAATCATGTGTAGGTGCACAAAGGGACATAAACACTACTTCATGTGAATAATTCTAAATAAAAATACATAGAATCAATCAGAAATAACCATCAAAAACATATCCTTATAAATGGTGCAAAACGTACAAAGTGCCAGTGCTTAAAGGTGATCTAGATATTGCAAATAAAACACATCAATCCAACGCAATATGGATAATAAATAATATAAATAAATGTCCCAATAATAGTGATATAAAAATATTGTGCTGGCCTGCGAAACAAATGACCAATGACATGCCAGTAAGTGCAGCAAACTTAAAGTGCCAGTGTAAAAGTCATTGAAGGTGCAAAAGCAAGTTCTGGTGTATTCAACAAAACAACAGCGGGGTGTCTGGGATGCAATTCACTCAGTGTCCTCTTCGTGCATAAAACACTAATGTAAGCAGTGGCCCCTTACCTAGCAGTGCTAGGTCAACCGCATGAATTGTACCTAAAACGCCAGGTCCTGAGTATCCATCGCGTCCCTATATCCACGCTTGCCGGTGTTGGGTTATCCTAATGGCAGCTGATTACAAGTGGCTATGGTCCTATCAGGGGTCCTGGACCAGCGCGGATCCTAGCTCAGCCTCCACATCTCAGGTATGTATGTACAGGAATATGCAGGACAAAGGTACTTGATAGTGAAGTATGTCTTAACCAGGTAATGCTTTATTAAAAATCTTTAAGTAGATGTACTCACATAAAAACAATGCAGAGCAAACCTCTCTCCTACGAGCAGCGAACTCGTTCTGTGTCTAGCAATGTGAAACAGCCTATTCCGTCCCTACGTGTGTCATCACCGATTACGTGACTTCTTCAGGGGATCATAAGTAGGACATGCCAATGCGTGGCAAAGATATTCTCTACCTCTCTATATTATTATTATTATTATTATTATTATTATTATATATTATTATTATTTCAGGCTTCCACTCTCAATATAGAGAGGTAGAGAATATCTTTGCCACCCATTGGCATGTCCTACTTATGGACAAAACATTACATTCAGTGTTGCCTGCTTTTCTATCATTAAAACCTGGTTTAGAAGGCAACACTGAATGTAATGTTTTGTCCATAAGTAGGACATGCCAATGGGTGGCAAAGATATTCTCTACCTCTCTATATTATTATTATTATTATTATTATATATTATTATTATTTCAGGCTTCCACTCTCAATATAGAGAGGTAGAGAATATCTTTGCCACCCATTGGCATGTCCTACTTATGGACAAAACATTACATTCAGTGTTGCCTTCTAAACCAGGTTTTATTTATAGAAAAGCATTAAGCTTTTCTGATAAAATAGTAAAAAAAGTACTGGATCCCCCTGCGAGGCCCCCCACGTTCTGGGAGAGAGATGGTTTCTTCTGTTGTAGGCAATGTAGAGCCTGTAAAGAAGTGAATAGGCCATTGAAACCTAGATAGGTTTATATCAACCTCTAATAATAGAGAATTTGCCATCAATGAATTTATTACATGTAACACCTCCCATGTAGTCTATGCTCTGCAATGTCCATGTGGTCTTATGTACATAGGACGAACGAAGAGATTGCTAAAAATTTGAATTGCAGAGCATATAGCGAATATAAAATTAGGTTTTTTTAAAATTAGGTTTTAAAGACCATAATGTTTCGCTCCATTTTAAATTGATGCATAATCGGGACCCCTCAGGTCTAAAATTTTGGGGCATAGACCACCTTAAACCCAGATGGAGGGGTTCCAATCTGGTTAGAGATCTGTCTAAGAGAGAGACCCAGTGGATATTTCTGGCAGACACTTTAGCGCCAAAGGGGTTAAATGTCGATTTAGACATCAATTGCTTCTTAAGTGACTATTGATTAGATTAGGATTGGGTCTGTTTTTCGGGCTGTGTCTTGTTTTTGTATATATATATTTTTTAGGTATATTTTTTATGTGTATTTTTAGATAACGGAAAATTTCTATCATAATACTTACCGTAATTTTCCTTTCCTGATGGACTCCATGGCAGCAACGTGTGGGTTAAGTCCCGCCTCTACTACCCTATAGGACACTACTCCCATAAATCTTTGCTCCCTGCCCCCGGCCGTGTTCGGTAACTAGCCTACTTCAGCCATTCGGGGAGGGAACTCCTGCTGCCAAGGAGTCCATCAGGAAAGGAAAATTACGGTAAGTATTATGATAGAAATTTTCCGTTTTCCTGACAGACTCCATGGCAGCAACGTGTGGGAAATAACTCACCAAACACACCCGGGTGGGCTAAATGCTGAACAAAAGATTTATTTAACACTGTCAGCCGACAGCACTTTTAAACCAAATTTAACAGAAGATAAGGTTGCTGGCTCAACACAATAATGGGTCATGAAGGTATGAATCGAAGACCACGAAGCTGCTCTACAGATCACATCAGGAGCAACGTGACGTGAGGCCGCCCAGGACGTCGACAGACTTCTTGTAGAGTGAGCTGTAACCGCCTCAGGAGGAGCCAAGCCTTTCTCTCTGTAAGCCCATTGAATGGCTTGAACCACCCAAGCCGCGATGGATCTGACAGAAGCTCTAGAGCCCCTGTTTTTCCCATGGAATAGAACAAAAAGGAATTCAGATTGACGGAAAGATGTCGTAACTTCCAGGTATTGATTGAGAGTAGCTCCCACATCGAGCGGGTGTGGATCTGGACCTCCAGTGGATTTGAAGGTAGGGAGTGTGATATCCTGGTTCTCGTGAAAGACCGAGGTGACTTTGGGATTTGTCCCAAGCATTGGTATTAGGACCACTCTGTCCGGAAAAAAGGTGATGAATGGTTCCTTGGACCCCAGGGATTGAATTTCCGAGACCCTCTTCGCCGAGGTTATAGCTATCAGGAACGAAGTCTTGAGGGTTAATTCCCTGACTGAGAGAGATCTGTCAAGTTGAGCAAAGAAATCCAGGACTAACGGAAGATCCCATTTGGGGAATCTAGGTTTCCTCTGTGGCCTAAGTCTGACTGCTCCTTTGAAAAATTGCTGGACCAGAGGGTGCTTGGCCCATGCGACTCCGGAGAAAGCTGATATTGCGGAAACCTGGACACGCAGAGAACTGACGGATAGTGAGATGTCCAGACCCGTCTGCAGAAAACTTAGAACGTCCTGAATCGCCAGATTATCACAGGAATTGGACCTGGAAGACATATGGCTGCTAAATTTCGCCCAGATCCTCTCATACACTCGGTTAGTACTATTCCTTCTTGAACTAAGGAGAGTGGGAATTACTTCATCCGGGCAGCCTAGCGCCTCCAACCTTCCCCTTTCAAAAGCCAAGCCCTTAGGCGTAGGTGATCCGGGCAAGGGTGTAGCCTCGACCCCTGAGACAGGAGGTCTGGTCTGGATGGAAGAGGGATCGGATCTCGGACACTGAGGAGTGTCAGGAGAGGGAACCAGGGCCTGTTGGGCCAATAAGGAATTATTGCTAACACCTCTGCTGTCTCTGCCCTGAGCCTCTTCAGGAACTGGAGGATGATTGGAGTTGGCGGAAAGGCATAGGCTCTGTTGAACCACCATTTCTCCGTCAGGGCGTCCACCCCATACGCTTGAGGGTCCCTGTACCTTGAATAGTATCTTGCCATCTTTTTGTTGCAGGGGGAGGCGAACAGGTCGACTTCCGGAAGGAACCCCAACGAAAGAATCCACTTGAATACTTCTTCGTGGAGAGACCACTCGTTGTTGTCTAGGAGCCTCCGAGAAAGAAAGTCTGCCTGAACATTCTGAACCCCCGGAACATATGTCGCTGTCAGATCCTTCAGGTTTTTCTGGGCCCAGGACATAATTGGCTCTACCTCTTGTAGTAAGGAGAGACTTCGAGTCCCTCCTTGCCTTCTTATGTATGCCACTGCTGTGGTATTGTCCAGTCTGAGTAGGACCGAGGAGCCTTGAATGAGATGCCGAAATGCCAGAAGTGCCTGGAAGGATGCTCTCAGCTCCAGGAAGTTTGACACTATCCTTCTGGAGGGGAATTCCCAAGTGCCCTGAGCCACTTCCGCCAGACAGTGGGCACCCCAGCCCCTGTTGCTGGCGTCTGTTGTTATAGTCACCCAAGCAATGGGAAGGATAGAATGGCAGTTGGAGAGGTTCTCCCGTTGGAGCCACCATAGGAGAGAGTGCCTCATGGATGCAGTAATCCGAATCAGCTGGGTCTTGCTGCCTTTCCACTGGTGAAGGAAGCCCTTCTGAAAAGGCCTCATTCTCCATTGGGCCCACCTCACCATCGGAATCGCCGCCACCATAGTGCCAATGATCCTCAGGCATTGGAGAGCGTGAAGATGAGGAGTAGAAAGAGCTGGGTGGATCCTGTCTCTGAATGTCGAGATCTTCTCTTCCGGTAACGAAATGGTGCCTCTGACCGTGTCGAAGAGGGCACCCAAAAACACCAGAGACTGCGATGGGTCTAACTGGCTCTTCTCCTGGTTCAGAATCCATCCGAATTCCTGTAGTGTGGAAATCACTTGCCCTCTGTGTGCTATGAGTTGCACCTTGTCTTGTGCCAAGAGAAGCAGGTCGTCTAGATAGTGATGTAGACGAATCCCCCTGGTTCTCAGGAGAGCTACTATTGCCAACAGCACCTTTGAGAAAACCCGAGGAGAAGTTGACAACCCGAAGGGAAGGCATGTAAATTGTAAGTGAAGGTTGCCCACGGAGAAGCGGAGAAATTGTTGAAAGTTTTCTGCGATGGGAACGTGAAAGTAGGCGTCCTTGAGGTCTATGGACACCATCCAGTCCCCTGGTTGAACTGACTGTTGAATTGTGGAGAGTGTCTCCATCTTGAACCTCTCCTTTTTGATGAAGCGATTTAGATGGGTTAGGTCTATGACCGGTCTCCAGGCCCCACTCTTCTTCTGAACCAGAAAGAGGGGAGAATACATTCCCATGCCTTGCTGGCTGACTGGGACTGGGACGACAGCGCTTTGGGCCAACAAAGATTCTATGTAGGCTAAAAGTATTGTCCTTTTTTCTTCTGATGCCGGAAGAGTAGTGGGTACCCACCTGAGTCTGGGAGGGTCGGTAAAGGTCCAGGCATGACCAGAGGAGACTGTCTTGATTGTCCAGAAGTCGTGAATCGAGGCCGCCCAGACATGCCGAAAGTGGAAGAGACGGGCCCCCACACGGTCTGCCTGAGCGGGCCCACTTTCAAAAGGATTTGGAGGGTTGCCTCTCCCCTTTCGACTCACTACCTGCAGCCTTCTTAAAGGACGATTGCCTTGATTTCCAGGATCTGGAGAATTCCCGGCCTGGTTTGTAAGTACGAGCTTCTCTGCAACGATCTTGATATTGTCTCTTCGGGAAGGATCTTCTTTGGCCTTGCAGGCGTCTATCCTGAGGTAGGAACCCCGACTTCCCGCCAGTAGCCCGTGTAATGGCCTCATCCAGCTTGTTGCCAAAAAGAGAAGAGCCCCCGTAGGGAATTCGGCACCATACCTGCTTAGAGGCTGGGTCAGCCAGCCAAGGGCGGAGCCAAAGAGCCCGCTTGGCGGTGACCGACGAGAGCATTACTCGGGCCGCCAGGCGAATGATGTCAATCGAGGCCTCACCCAGAAAAGCCGATGCTAGCCTTAATTCTTGAATAGGCGAGTTCTTCGCTGTGTCATCTGAAATATTCCTTAGCGTATCTTGAACACTATCCGTCCACACCTCCATAGCTTTGGACAGGGCTGCCAGGGCTAAGGCTGGTTTGCAAGCCATGCCTGCTGTAAGGTACACTTTCCTCAAATCAGCATCAATCCGTCTGTCCAGAACGTCTTTGAAGGACACTGTGTCCTCCAAGGGGAGTGTCACGTGTTTCACTAGCCTCATCACCGCTGCGTCCACCAAAGGAGCTGATTCCAGATGCTTCACTTCTTCCTCCCTAAAGGGATAAAGCTTTGAGATTTTGGTAAGCATGGAGTTTTTCTTCTCCACCTTGCTCCATTCGTCTGTGATGATCTCGCCCAACTCAGAAAAGAAAGGAAAGTTAACTCGCTCCTTCTTTAGCTGTTTAAAGAATTTTCTCTGTTTGGGAGGGACAGCCGTCGGATCCTCCCAATTTAAAGTTTCCCTAATCGCCTTGACCAAGGGAGGTAGCAGAGTGAAGTCAAAACCCACACAGGTATTATCTTCATCCGAGTCACTGTCAGAGTTGACCACTGAAGGGTGACTAGGAACAGAGGACTCCCAGGTGTCCTGCAACTGAGTTTCCCTCACTGGGGAACCTGGTGGCTCTGCCTGAGGGGTAACAGGCCGGACTGCCTCAATACCCTTAAGTGATTCCTTCACAACCCTCTCAACTAGGGCTTTAAGTTGCTGGTCCAAATCACCTCTTTTCCTGGAAGCTTTGGCGAAGCAGGAATCGCACAGCGATTTACCGACAGGTACTTGTGATCTGCATCCCCAGCAGACACTTGAAGAGTGGCTGGAGTGGGCCACTGAGGAGTGCGAGCGCTCCTCACTACGGTGTCCTGATTTTGAGGAGGAGCCGTAATGTTTAGATTTGGAAGAGGTTTGCCGGTGATGCGACTTTGATGAATCACTTCCTTTGTGCGAGCTGCGACGCTGTTGTGACCTGGAAGGGCTAAAGCAGAAGACAGAGAACCACAGAAACAAAACAGAACAGTTAGAAAGAACGATCATCTGCGGAAATACACCCCCCCCCCCACCCACCTAAGGACCCTCGGCAATGGGACCTGCCCTTGTACCTTGTGAGAGGAGGCTGGCCAGAGGCAGGCGGTGGAGAGCTCATGTCTTGAGAGATATCCATCTGACTGCAAAGTTAACGTAAGGCATATAAATTAACTCGGCTGTGAGCCAGGGAGCAATAGCCCTCCTGTATGTAAAGCTACTTACCAGTAGCTAATTCCCTGGAGCGTGGGGAAGAGCCAAAAAACAGCCTGCAGACATTCCCAGGGTCTGCAGGCTATTTTCCCAGTTTAAATAGGGCGCCCCAGTGACGTCACCGCCCGTGACGAGCGAACGCCATTGCGCATGCGCGATTAGCCGCTATTGCGCATGCGCGAAAACCAAGCCTCGATTTCGTGCCGTCCGCGCATGCGCAGTACGGCCGGACACAAAGTGAAAGTAAAAACGGCGGCTGGAACGCAGGAAGAACCAGCCGCCATGCCTACAACCACAAGAACGGTAAGACAAGGGGGAAAGACACACAAGGGAGAGGAACAACAGGAATTCCAACAGAAACTGCTGCCATGATAGCAAGGAAACATCTCACCAATCCCACCACGATCGTCAGGCCGAAGGTAAACACCGGACTTTCCAGGGGCAACAAGGGGTCACCTGCTAATAGCTAGCTATCCAACCCATGCGCGGCCTCGCCTGCCAGTGGCCAGGGAAAACGGCCTCTTCCTGCGCCTCTTCCAACGCCCCACTCCATACCCTGCTAATAGCTAGGGCCTAGCGGAGTTAATGCGACTTTTCCCGATCCAAGTCGCAGCTCGGCCAATCCTTGATCGTGGGGATAAACATCTTCAGGTAGGAAGACCAACACTAGGTCTTGCGAGGAGGACAAAAAAAGAACACGGCCGGGGGCAGGGAGTAAAGATTTATGGGAGTAGTGTCCTATAGGGTAGTAGAGGCGGGACTTAACCCACACGTTGCTGCCATGGAGTCTGTCAGGAAATACAATTTTATATACACATATATAGACCTTATATGTGACTTTCTTTGAGTAAAATCTTCTCCTAGTAAGTTAATCTTATTTTATTTATCATAAAGTTTTTTTATATATTTTTAATCTTTAATAAGCTGTATTTATGTCCGCTATAATGTATAGTCCATCCACTGCATGTACATTATCATCTGAAAGGTTCTTAATGAATGTCAAATGTACACGGCTGTATAATATGGGGGGTTTGATTCCATTAGATTGGTGATCGATATATGATAAGTAGAGCACACTGTATGTCTGATTGACTATGATCATTCTTGCATTTTATCACCTGTAATGGATTGAGATAAAACCTGCATATGTAAGAATGTAAAAGACAGGGTGGTTTGAATGCTGGTCTGCAGCTGCTCTGATACCCTCTATTGTTTATGTCTATTGTTATGGTAACCGTATGGTTAAGTTAAGTGCAATGTGGGGCTTTTTGTCCCTCTCCCCCTCCTGTTGAAAGCCGTCGCTGTTTCCTTGGTTAGGTTGACGTGCACCTGTCAACCTACTGAGGCTGTGATTGGCTGCGGAGGTGAGAGGTGGGAGAATTTAAGCCCGGTGTATTAGTCGTGTAGCCACGCCCTCTGTTGAAGTCAGGATATGACGAAACGCGTCAGGGCGTGGCTTACTCAACGCAGGAAGTGACGTTTGCGCTCCATCGAGGTCGGACCCGGAATGAGGAAGTCATTACCACTACCTGATTTCGGAGACCGGTTCCAGACGGCCACGGTGCAGTGCACGGTGATATTAATTTGATCTGCTATGTTTTTTCTTTAATCCGGTACGTTGCTATTAATGGGGGAGTTTTAATGTAATGGGTGCTTTTTATGAATAAAATGGAATTACGCTATTTGCGCTCTTTTCTCGTTTTTAAATGGTTTGGAGCCCCTTCATCTCCCTATTGCCTAGAGAAGTGCTGTATTAAGGTGGTCCAGAATATCCCTTAATTGGATGCTTTGATCTTTTAAAGCTCCGGTGAGTTTGACCCCCGAAGGGGTGTGTATTCACATATGGTGGAGTTGGAGTGATCGGTGGAAGGTGCACGCTGTCACATGCTATATGATCTACTTGAACACCCTCTGAATCACTACTGATATTGCACTAGTCTAATGGACTTTATATGTGTGTAGCTGGCCACACTTCTGTCTTATGCTCAACGTAGCGCTGTTTTAGTATATGACTATTTATATTACCATATGTATGTCTTATATGCTATGTATTTACATTTATATTGTCCTTTTAAACAGCTGCTTTTTTTCTCCATACCCTTGGTTTTTATATTTTATAGGGTCTGGTAGATATTTTATGAATGTCATTTTGTCTACTGAAGGTGCTTGATCAATGTTGTTAGAGGATCTGTGGCGCTGAGTGGTGTACTATAGGCTGAGTTATACACTGTTCTGCTATATCCCTGTATCTGTCTATGAACTGGCCCATGAATTCAGGGTCTTTGAATTGTTTCATATTTGCTGCAAGACAAAACACAAGACAAAAACACTAATATCAGGCTAAACTCTCCTAACCTTATCCCAATATAGGCCTTAATCTCAAATCAGTATAGGCCAATGATGTCCCAAGTTAAAATGTATCAGGAACCATGAATCAGACCGAGACAGACGTATAGTTAAATCACACTTGTTTAATAATAATAATAATAATAATAATAATAATAAGGTAAACAGAGTAAGCGTAGTCAAAACAAGCCAGAGTTCAGTAACCGGATCAGGTAGTCAGCCAAGCAAATGTAAGAGAGCCAGAGATAAACGTAGTAGTACAGCAAGCAGGATCAGGAGCCAGAAGGAACGTCAGCTGAGCAAGTATTCAACAGGAACGCAGGAGAAAGTCTCTGTGATGTTGAGAAAGGCGAAGGCAGAGATAAAGTGAGCTGGATGACTTTAAGTAGGCAGGACTGATGAGCAGAAATAACAGCTGGGTAACTGTGAAGAGAAATGGGAGCTGGCAATTAGCCGACAGCTGAGCGGCCAGCTCAGAGAAGGAAGGGCTGAGCCAGCCCTGACAGTACCCCCCCCCTCAACGACCCCTCCCCCTACGGGAGTCAACAATGGATTGTACTTCATACTCCTCATGGTTCTCAACCTGTATAGGGTGAGGACGTGGCACCGAGGTGGTAAAAGGAAATTGCAGACCACAGGTTTCAATAAGGAGACTTGAAACACATTTGAGATGCGCATACTAGGAGGAAGGTCCAAGGCGTAAGCCACTGGGTAATCCTGAGAAGGATATGGAAAGGCCCATTAAAACGAGGTGCAAACTTCACAGAAGGAACACAAAGTCTTGCGAGACGGTTGCGAGACGACAGACAAACTCTGTCCCCAACCTGGTAGGAGGGTGCAGGAAGGAGTCTGCGGTCAGCATGGAGTCTGTACCTATCGTTAGCATGTTGCCAAGCCTCCTGAACTTGTGCCCAAGTGGAACAAAGACCACGGAGATGCTCCTCTAACGCAGGAATACTCTGCGGAACAAAAGAGTCAGGCAAGATGGAAGGTTGGAAGCCATAATTCGCCATAAATGTGAAGACTAGAAATGTAGGAACTGAAACAGAGAAGCATAATGTCGGAAAGGAACGAGGACAGTGAATTGCATTATTGAAGGAATAAATCCACATCCCATCTGTAATTCATTCCAGCGGGGATCCATGTGCCCAGGGAAAGGAGCCATGTCACTTCCTGTCTCTTTTGTTCAAAGGTCTTTCCTTTGCTCCAACAGCACATTTTGATGTTCTTTCCACACTTTTAGATGTAAACAAATTTGTCCATAACATCTTGCTGAAAAAACATTTCTTAACACTTACTAGTGCAGACATGCACCCCCTCCCCAGTGGAACAAGGCAACATGGACTCTTGATACATTTATTTTTCCAGACCTTATTGCCAAGTCCACTTTAGAACATCTACAGTCTGAATTCACTGGGGGGGGGATGTATGGAGTGGAGAGGGATTTAACACATACTAGTAGCAGATTATTTTACCCTGTCCAATCCAGAAGCAGCATAGTGGACACCTTCCAAAATCTGATAAAGAGCTCTTATATTTAAGGTCCCGTTCACACCTATGCGAATTAGATGCGGCTTACACCACATCCAATTCGCAGGACATTTTAAAATGCATTCATTTGAATGCATCTGGTTCACATATGTGCGTTGCATTCGCACTGCGCATTGCCCAAAAAACATGTGTGTTTTCTGGGCATTGCAGTGCGAATTACAAGCACATTATCTTCTATGGGAACGGATCTGATTCGCAGATGCATTCCATTCTGAACACAAATTCTCTCCTTCTTCTCACTACACCTCTCCCTGCTCACTGATCCGGCAGCTACAATGGAGAGGAACCGCTGAACAGCTGCTTTTTCTCTTCACAGAGAAGACGGCGCGGACTGGTGTTAACCAAGCCAAAAAAGAAAATATTGGTACCACTCCAGCTTCCACTTACAGCAACCTTAGCAAAGCAGAGAATCAAGCTCTGATCAAACTTAAAGCCCGGAAAGATATTATAATATGGTATAATAGTAATAGTCCTCAATTAAAGGGATTACAAATCTGAAGCTCTGAGGCAGCTCAGGGACCCTCTTATTTACCGCACACTTGGTTCCGACCCTACTCCAGTTTTTAAGAACAAGCTAAAAAATCTGTTGGATACGGGACGAGAACTGGGAGTCTTAAACAAAGTAGCTGAACATCTTTTGGCGTCAACTGTTTTGCTTGTCACTTATTGTAACCAACCATTAAAATCGCTACATGGACTACAGAGTTGCCCGCTCAATCCTTTAACTTGTTTGAAAAATTTGTTTTTCAACTTTTTTTTTTTAAATCAGATTCTTTTTATTGATTTTTAAAACATAAGAAGAGAAAAAACTCTTCCTTAAAACAAAAACAAAAACATACATCAAATTACGTTGCCAAGGACATATTATTATCCAAATATACAGTCAATCAGCTTATGTTTCCTGCAATATTATGGTATATATAGGCTTACAATCAATCTATGAAAACAAATCTTTACATATCTATACCAATTTCAGCTTTACCTCCTATTTTCTATAATTAGTAAGTGTGTCCTTTTAGTACTTTGTACCCCTACTCCGCTCCCGGTCCTTCAACGGACAATCGGTCGGTGTAGAGGTACCTCTCCCCCCTAAACAATGGGGGGGGATAGTGTCTGCTTTCTTCTTTTAACTAATATATAATTAAAACCTTATAACTCGTCACCACAGAGTAAGACAACTTCTCATCAAAATTATTGACATTTTGATCTATATTCTGAGTCCCTATGACATCATAGCATCCTGTATCCATTCAATGTAGACAGCCTCCCTCCTCAAACAAGGGGGGTAGGCGTCTGCGTTCTGCCACCTAGTATTTTATTTTGGACCAATTGGAAGGGGGCTAAACCAGGTACCTCCAACCAAGGGTCCCATATACGTTCAAATTTTGTTGGGCTACCCCTGTGTTGGTATGTCAGCTTTTCCCTCAACAGAGTTTCATTTATGGTATTCACCCATTCTGCGTGTGTCGGCGGTGCCACCGAAAGCCATTTCTTAGCTATAAGTTTTCTAGCCATAAACAACATTCTGGTGATTGCTATATACGTATGTGGTGTATATAGTTCTTCGTCCAACCAACCCAACAGACACAGCTTGGGGTCAACCACAAATGTAAGATTCCATATTTTATTTATAGAGCAGATTATTTCAGACCAGTATCTTTGTAATTTTGGGCACTTCCAGAGCATGTGTATAAGGGTGCCATTATCTACCTTACAACGGGGGCAAAATGGTTCATCTCTTCTGTTCCATTTATATAATTTATAGGGGGTACGGTAGGTTCGGTGTATAATGAATAGTTGCGTAAGTTTTTGGGAAGAGGAAAGAGACACTTTAGGCACAGCCTCCATTATAGCAGACCATTCCTCATCTGTAATGTGACCTATATCCTCCCCCCAACTTGTCCTGCATTTTAGTGACATAGTCTTGGATATCTGCATTATTAGTGATTCATATATAGATGATATCTGCCCTTTCCTAGACATTGAGTTTACCAGCTGTGTGAGCACTGTTGGTCTAGTTAATTCCCACTTAGAAAGTGTAGTTTGTGCTGAGATGGCGTGCCTAAGTTGTAAGTATTGAAAGAACACAACATTTGGTATGCCATATTCTTCTCTTAGGGATTGAAAGTCCCGTAAAAGTCCTCTTTGGTATAACTGCTTAATATACACCACCCCACTCCTAGACCATACAGAGAAGCCCTTTAATTTACACAGTTCGGGAAAATTGCTATTGTTCCATATACGAGACCATTCAGAGTACCCTTCATAATGAAAATGTTGCTTGGCCTTGTTCCATATCTTATCTATAAGCACCAAAGTTTTGTATTCAGGTACCCTACGGAATTCTCCTGCTTCCAAGCACTCCACAAGGCTCCCATTCGAGAGTAATGTACATATAATATTACTCGCAGGGTCAGATAACTCAGAGTCCTGCCAACCCGTCAGGTGTTGCAATTGGGCCGCTATAAAATAATAATATGGGTTTGGGACTGCCAGCCCGCCCGAGTCCTTTGCCTCCTGTAGTGTTTCCAATTTAATACGCGGCACCTGTTTCCTCCAGATCAAGGAACGAAATATGGTGTTACATTTTTTGAAAACGTGTATAGGGATCCATATAGGGGCGTTGTGGAGCGCATATAAAAGTTGTGGACCCCAGACCATTTTTATTAGGTTACATCGGCCAACTACCGAAAGGGGCAGTTTTATCCAACTGGCTGTTTTTTCCTGGAATTTTTTAATCAAGGGATTTATATTAAGTTTAACATATAGTTCTAAATTGGGGTGGATGACTATGCCTAAGTATCGGAAAGTATCTACTACCTTTATCTGGTCTGCTGCTGAGGGAAGTGGCGACACAAGGGGGTCCAATGGTAACAATGTGGATTTGTCCCAGTTTATCTTGAACCCTGAATAGGATCCAAATTTACCAATTAACTCCATGAGACTTGTTAAGGAGGCAGACGTGTCGCCCAAAAAGATGAGCGCATCGTCAGCATACAAGGCTATTTTATCTTCCAAATTTCCCCTTTTAAAACCACATATAGCCAGGTTCTCTCTGATAGCAGCAGCCAAAGGCTCTATGGCCAAAGCAAAGAGCAATGGGGATAATGGGCAGCCTTGTCTTGTTCCCCTGTGCAAATCAAAGAAGGAGGACAGTGTGTTGTTAATTCTAATACATGCTTTTGGTTTTCTGTATAGTAGTTTGATCCAGGATATGAATGTCTCTCCCAAGTTGAACTTCTCTAGCACCCTCCAAAGATAATTCCATTCTACGCTATCGAATGCCTTAGCGGCGTCTAGGGACAGGATAGCTCTTTGACCTGTATTATCTGTTGGGATTTGCATGTTTAAATATAGTCTGCGAAGATTGTGTGCTGTGGATCTGTTCGGTATAAATCCCGATTGATCCGGGTGCACTATTTTTGTCACCACCTTAGACAACCGCATAGCGAGGACTTTAGTGAGCAATTTCAAATCATTATTCAAAAGTGATATGGGCCTGTAAGACTCAGGCTGGATCGGATCCTTCCCGGGTTTCAACAGGACCACTACCACTGCCTCGTACATGGAGTCTGGTAATGAATCATTGGTGTGTGCATCCTTAATTGTGCGTAGCAATTCCGCTAAGAGTATGCCACCAAATTTTTTATACATCTCTACTGGGAAACCATCATTCCCCGGGGCCTTAGAATTGGGGAATGTTGCTAATGCAAGTTGCAATTCTTCAAGAGATATAGGTGCATTTAGTAGTTTTTTGTCTTCCCCCTGTATTGTCGGAAGTGAGATTCCATCTAAAAACTCAGTTAGGTCTTCTTCAGGGTAACTCACCTTCGAGGAATACACATCCTGGAAAAAAGTACAGAATCCCTGCATAATTGAAGGGGTGTCCATAGCTACTTGTGTTGGTGATACCGCCAAGCGGTGAATAATTGGTGATGGCTGCTGTGATTTGGCTATTACCGCTAACATGTGCCCTGTTTTTTCTCCCTCTTCAAAGTATGTTTGTGCGGTAAAGAAACGTTTGTTTTCTGCTTGTTGGGTATGTATGGTGCGATAAATTTTTTGTGCGTCTTTCCATTTTCTTTCACTATCAGGTGTGGGTGTCTGTAGGAATTCCTCCTCAGCTTTGTCTACCGCAATGCTGGCGTCAGCTGCCCATTGTCTGCTCCTTGTTTTAATTGCGGCTATTTCCTTAATACACATTCCCCTGATAAAAGCCTTCAGAGTGTCCCAAACTATACCTGGTGGGGCAGAATGTTTATTGTCTAGTAAGAAGTGTTGAATTTGTATTCGCATTTGTTTAGTATCTCTAAACAGAGGAATCCAAAAAGGATTCATCTTCCAGTGTATTGGTAACTTTACAGTGGGGAAGCTTAAACTGAGCTGTACCGGGGAATGGTCGGATAGGCCTCTAGCAAGATAAATAACCTCTGGATCATAACAGTGCGTTAATGTATTACCCAAAACTAAATCAATGCGCGACAAAGTGGAGTGCGTTAGGGAATGACATGAAAATTGTGCCTTAAAAGGAAACTTACACCGCCATAAATCAAAAAGCCCAATCTCCGTCAAAAATTTAGCAAGAGCTGTATATGTCCTGGGGCCCTGAGGGCAGTACTTCCTGTGCACATCTAAAGACATGTCCAGAGTACTGTTAAAATCTCCCATGACATATACCGGTACCCGAGGATATTTTGCCAGAAATCTAGAAAGACATTGCATTATTGTTAAATTAAATGGTGGAGGTATATATACATTTATGATCACACAGGTGTGTGATTCCCAAGTTCCCATAAGAAAAATAAACCTGCCCTCTACATCAATTTGTGCATCAATTTTTGTGAATGAGGTAGTCCTGGAAAACAGTATACTCACACCCCTTGAATACCGGGTATGTGTGGAATGGTATTGAGTAGGATATTTCGATAAGTGTAACAGGTTGGTGGTGTCTCTAGTGAGATGTGTCTCTTGCAGACATATTACAGTGGGGTTCCGATGTGAGATATAGGTGAAAATGGCAGTTCTCTTTTTAGGGTCATGTAAGCCTCTCACGTTCCATGAGAGAATTGACTCTGTTCGCTTAGTCATTTGGTGCCGTTGCTAGTTGTGATCCAACCCCCGGTTTTGGAGGTCTGTGGTATATGAACTCAGATGATGCAGTATAAGTTCTGAAGTGTAGAAAATGTATTGCGTGACTTGTACCATGTGTCTCACTCTGCAGATTTGCAACCAGCGACAAAGCAAACTTGCTTTGCGACCAAAATATATAGCGCCCATTCAACCAGGGCTTAAAAACGGAAAAAAGAAAAACAAACTGAAATAAAGTAACTTCCATTGGAAAGCCTTCCATTGGTGCCCCGCAGGGCGTTTGGTGGGGTGATAAAGAGGGCTGGGACCTTGTGCCCATAAAGTCCTAAACGATAGGGGTCACTGGTAAAATAAACCAAAAAAAAAAAAAGTCAGTTGTGACTCTCTGCGGGCTCCATTTTATCTAAGGTGAGCACAAAGAATCAATGTACGGGGTTCATGCGTTGTTTCATCCTGGTTCATTTTCACGCACGGCTGCCTGCAAATGCCTCTCGTGTCTGTCCAGCCAATTGGTAGCCATCATAGGATTTTCAAAAAAGTGTACCGTGCCTTCAGCAACCACTCTCAACTTGGCAGGGTATAGCATAGAATATATCACCGAGAGAGCACGCAGTCTCTTTTTGACCTCAGTATATTTTGCTCTTTGTTTCTGCACAGCCGCTGAGAAATCAGGGTATATTGACACTCTGGCACCCTGAATTTCCATATTGGGTTTCTGTCTGGCCAAGCGAAGTATACTATCCCTGTCCTTGTAATGTAGTAATTTCAACAAAAATGGTCTGTCGTTGCCCCCTGGTGGCGGTGGACGGAGTGGCACTCTATGGGCTCTTTCAACAGAAAAGAATGGTGTAAGGTTATTTCTCCCAAATGTGTCAGCTAGCCAGGTTTCAATAAAATCAGTGGGGTTTTTTCCTTCAGCTTTTTCAGGTATACCGACAATGCGAATATTTGACCTTCTCAATCTGTTCTCCATATCCTCCACTCTATTCGCTGTTTCTGTGGCTTTAGCTGAAGTTATGTGAATCTCCTGAGCAAGAGGGGGTATATCATCCTCTAGTGTGCTCACTCTTCCCTCCAGAGCAGTGGCTCTCTCTCTTATTTTCTGCATATCTTGCCTTATGTGTAATATGCCTTCTTTCATGCTTTTGACTTCAATAGAGAGTTCAGTTAGTGAGGAGCCATAAGTGTGAACTGCAGTCAGTATATCCTGCAGGGAAGGCTCAGAGTGCTCAGTGTCTGGAGCTTTGGCTGCTTCAGAGGAAGGAGGGGGGGATGGGGGATTCCTCACTGTGTGTTCTGCTGCTCCAGGGGCCATCTTCTCTATGCCATGCTGTGCTGTTTGCTGTGGGACACTTCTGGCTGCTGCCTTTGCATATGAGGTATGTGGCTGTGTTGTTTTGTGAGTGCCAGTGTCGTGAGCATACCTCTCCAGGCGTGTAGCTGCTGATAGCTGTGATTCCTTTCCTGCACGCTGTGGGAGCGGGGATCCGCCATCTTGGCCATGCCGGCCGGCTGAACGGCTCTCCTCCATCCTCCCAGACACCCCCGTTTTGGATGTAAAGCGACCGGGTGTCGCTGTAGGTGTTGCCCCACACCGGGAGCGAAGTGCCCGGTCTATGGTAGCGGTGGATCGGGCTCACTTCAGGATGTTTTCTGTTCAGGATGCTGGAGCCTCTGTGAGACACGTCCTCTCACATGGAAGTCCAAGCCACGCCCCGTTTTTCAACTTTAAAGGTTAACCGGTTCCCGACTGGCCGCCGCAGTTAAACTGTGGCAGAATGTCTCCCCTGGGCGAGGCACCATAGCTGTAAGTCGGCCCTTTAAGACGCTGTGGGAGGTGCCCGCAGCATGTGTCCGGCGGGCGCGATGGCCGCCGGGCACCCAAGATCGCTCGTGACAGAGCGAGAAGCGGTATCTGTGTGTGTAAACACAAATCCTGGTTCCTTCAGGAGAGAGGAGAGAGATCGGGGGTTCATACTATGTATGAACCCCCGATCTCTCTCCTCCTCTAGTCAGTCCATCCCCCCTACAGTTAGTACACACCTAGGAAACACAGTTAACCCCTTGATCGCCGCCTAGTGTTAACCCCTTCCCTGTCAGTAACATTTATACAGTAATCAGTGCATTTTTATAGCACTGATTGCTGTATAGTTGTCAATGTTCTCAAAAATGTGTCAAAAGTGTCCAATTTGGCCACCGCAATATCGCAGTCCCGATAAAAATAAAAGAAAATAAAAGAAAAAAAAAAAAAAAAAAATCGCAGATCCCGGCCATTACTAGTTAAAAAATCAAATAATAGTAAAATGCTATAAATCTATCCCCTATTTTGTAGATGCTATAACTTTTGCGCAAACCAATCAATATACACTTATTTCGATTTTTTTTTTACCAAAAATATGTAGAATACATATCGGCCTAAACTGAGGTAAAAATTTGTTTTTGTGTTTTTAAATTTGGGATATTTATTAGAGCAAAAAGTAAAAGATGTTGTGTTTTTTTTTTCACAAATGTTGCTCTTCTTTAGTTTATAGCGCAAAAAATAAAAACCGCAGAGATGATCAAATACCACCAAAAGAAAGCTCTATTTGTGGGGAAAAAAGGACATCAATTTTGTTTGGGTGCAGGGTCACACGACCGTGCAATTGTCAAAGCGACGCAGTGCCGTATCGCAAAAAATGGCCTGGTCATTGAGCAGCCAAATCTTCCGGGGCTGAAGTGGTTAACTCCCCATTTGTGGGAAAAAAATGATCAAATAATAAGAAAAAAGAAAATACAATACGACTTGTGTCACAAGTGTAACTGAAGGTTATTAAAAATTACCTTTCCTTTTTAATCTGCAGCTCCTAATTTTCTTTAAAATGCACTGAAATATGGCTACCTGAAGGTGTTCTGTACACAGAATGTGTACAGAACGCTCCCCATATATGCAATTTCCTGCTTGTGTGATTGGCTCACTGATTTTCCCAGAGGTCTGCACTAAGATACAAATCAGATTTCAGGCGCCTGCAACTAAAATGTAATTTTTGGTGAGATACTCTTAATAGGAAATCATGTCTAAAGGGATGCAGACCCAGCATTTTTCATTAGAGCCCTATAAATGCAGCAGCTGATTGATACTTGTGAATTCACTCCCATTAAGCCCCATACACATGATCCGATTATCGGACGAATGATCGTCCGTTTTTTTTTGCATGCTAATTTCACGTCGAATCTGATGAGTTTACTAAGTCCCGAAAATTCCCGTATGACAGAATAAAAATTCGGAAGTGATGTCATTGTGTTGTAATGCATTTGTATTGCATTTTCGAACGATAGCAGTACCGATTAAACAAAAATCGTACGATCTGGCATTGTACGAAAAAAACTTCCGTGCACGTCCGATAGAATAATATCGGATGAACCGTCCTGATCGGCTCTCGAAAGCTCTGTACTAACGATCCGATTATCGTACGATCGATTCGAATGCGGCATTTTTCATACAATTTTCAGATCGTGTGTACGGGGCATTACACTCATGGGCACAGGCAAAAGGTGGGAATCTGCAACATAGTTTGTTAAAATCCTTGTAATGTAAATACAGTGCCTTGCAAAAGTATTCACCCCCCCCCCCCTCCCTTGCCATTTTTCATGTTTTGTTGCTGCCTCACAACCTGGAATTAACATGGATTGTTTTTTGGTTTTTTTGTGAAGCATTGTCCTGCTGGAAGGTGAACCTCTGTCCTAGCCTCAAATCACACACAGAGTGGTACAGGTTTTGCTCAAGAATATCCCTGTATTTAGCACCATCCATCTTTCCCTCAACCCTGACCAGTTTCCCAGTCCCGACTGCTGAAAAACATCCCTACAGCATGATGCTGCCACCACCGTGTTTCATTGTGGCGATGGTGTTCTTTTGGTGATGTGATGTGTTGGGTTTGCGCCAGACATAGTGTTTTCTTTGATGGCCAAAAAGTTCAATTTTAGTCTCATCAGACCAGAGCACCTTTCTCCATACATTTTGGGAGTCTCCCACATGCCTTTTCGCAAACTCAAAACGTACCATTTTGTTTTTTGCTGAAAATAATGGCTTTCTTCTGGCCACTCTGCCATAAAGCCCAACTCTATGGAATGTACGGCTTATTGTCATCCTATGTACAGATAATCCAGTCTCTGCTGTGGAACTCTGCAGCTCCTCCAGGGTTACCTTAGGTCTCTGTGCTGCCCCTCTAATTAATGCCCTCCTTGCTGGTCCGTGAGTTTTGGTGTGTAGCTGTCTTTTGCCAGGTTTGCTGTTGTGCCATGTTCTTTCCATTTGGTTATGATAGATTTGAGGGTGCTCCTAGGGATCATCAAAGATTTGGATATTTTTTTTTTACCGAACCCTGACTTGTACTTCTCAACAACATTGCCCCTTACTTATTTGGAGAGTTCCTTGGTCTTCATGGTAGTGTTTGGTCTGGGGCCTTTCAAAAAAGTGGGTATATGTAATGACAGATCATGTAACACTTAGATTGCACACAGGTGGACATCATTTCACTAATTATGTGACTTCTGAAGGTAATTGGTTGCACCATAGCTTTTTAAGGGTTTCATAACAAAGGGGGTGAATAAAAAATTATCAGTTTTTTGTATATATTTTTCTAATTTTACTTCACCAACTTAGACTAAGACTATTGTGTCCTGATCCATCACATATAATTCAGATTCAAAAAACATTGAACTAAAGGCTGTAATGTAACAAAATACATAAAAAGCCAAGGGGGTGAATACTTTTGCCAGGGCACTGTTGATCACCGAAGGGAATTTTTTTTTACTCAACAAAAGTGGAGTTACTGTTTGAGCATTTGGTCTCAGACTACTAACAGATAATTGTTTAAAGTGGACAAAAAACTTGTGCCATCAGGTTTTGGGCTTGTGTCAATGATATCAGTTTGGGACAATTGTGAGAGCATTCAGGATTCAGACAGACAGATGCATTTGTCCTCCTGAACTGCATTTGACCTGCCACAGACTTTTATGGGAATGCAAAGACCCTCTGAAGTGAGCCAAAGCCAGTAGACACAGGCCCTAGGAGTTAGGTGGTGTGTTAGCATCCAGTGATCATCTGACACTATTCCAGAGTAAAACAGCTTTTCTTTAAGCCAATAAAAGATAAATCATATTTTTTGCTTTTAATAGTCTTGTTATATCAAAAATGAACACGCACACATAAACAGCACTAAAAAGTACCACAGATAAAAACAGAATCCCTTTTGAACAAGGGTTAAAAGCAAAACCTCATTTGAAAAACTATTTTACAAACATCAAATATGAGTTTTAATTGACGAGTTTTGGAAATAAACTTAAAAAAAATTCATCCAGAAAAGTCAAGGCCTAATCTTCATCTTCCTCATCAAAAGACAGTAAGCTGCTATTCCGAACTTGTTTCTGACTGGATTTGCTGGACGATTCCTGGCTTTCTTCCGGCTTCTTCTTCTTGCTAGAAGTTGAATTTATACCCGAAAATTTGCTATTAGTAGTGCGTTTAACTGGCTTTCTGAACAGGATCTTTCCATCAGCAGGGCCTGGATCATCATCATCTACATGAATAAAAAGATGAATTAAACATTTGGTATTATTTTAATTACATCCGCTTGACACAGTCCTTAGAGTCTTAAGTAGCAGAACAAGTGCACTAACATACAGTGGCTTGCGAAAGTTTTCGGCCCCCTTGAACTTTTCAACCTTTTGCCACATTTCAGGCTTCAAACATAAAGATATAAAATTTTTATTTTTTGTGAAGAATCACCAACAAGTGGGACACAATTGTGAAGTGGAACTTTTTGAAACTTTTTTAACTAATAAAAAAATGAAAATTTGAAAGTGTTTAGGTTTGACCTCATATTATATGGTCTTGGTAATTCTAAAGGAAAATTGTACAAGAAATTTGTACAATGTATGGCGTATGGCCAGCCTTATTCTTTTTTTTTTTTTTTGGGGGGGGGGGGGATTCATATTTTGATCTGCACTGCTGGCCATGTTTTTTATGCACTGTATGGACTTAGTGCTTTCCGTAGATTTTATGAAACTTCCAGCTTATTAAAAAGGAGTTTTAAATTCATAGCATACACTTTCATATCATCACTGTAATAGCAATAAAATAAATAAATATATATTATTTTTTATTTTTATCTTGAAGAACCAATATACGCTACTTGAAAAATCTGCTTTCATGAACTTCTCTGCATGCCTTTCAGCTTCTCCGCTACTCATGATTTTGGTTTACTTTCAAATTGTAAGGACTGTATATAGCTGCTCTTCTGCTGTTTATGTCACATTCTAAGAAGCTTGGTCCAAACTATTTCAAGTTAACTGAAACCTGGAGATCACTTAACTCAATGATGATGATACATGTAAGGATTTGATCACTCTACATTTCCGCTACAGCATGTGTGGCAACTTTAGCATTACTCCCTTTGAGAGTAATCATGCAGCAATGGCTTGTTCATAGCCTAGCAAACAGCTTTGCTCCATTAAAAAGCATAGAATGCTTATGAACAAGTAAAAGGATAGAATAAAAAGGTTTTCAAAATAATTTAGTGTATCACAGTAAAATGCAGCACAACTTGAGTAACCGTAACAAAAATGTTTACTAACCTTTTGCACTTCCCTTAATTTGCTGTTTAATTTTCATAACCTCCTCTTCTGAAAGGTCACCTTTCTTAAGCATCACCACTTGTGGCTGTTCATCCTCCTTGTCACTGCCATCACTGTCACCTGCTACAGAAGGAAGTTCCTGCCGCTGATGGGAGAACATTTTAGAACAAAAGGAACATGTTACACCAGCCATTCTGTAGAAGCATTGCTTAAAAAAAAAGAGAATACATATTAAAAGTAGTAGTAAAGTCCTGATTTTTAAAATTCGCTGACAGACAAGGTTTTTTTTTTTTTTTTATAACAGAAGAGACCCTAATGGCCTTTTCTGTCAGAAATAATCCCCCTGCCTGTCAGCGATAATGTGATTTGAGCTGCGCATGCACAGCTCAGATCACATTTACAGCCCATCACTGCAGCCTGGCCATTCAAAAGGCTGAAGACAGAGAACCTAGAAGGAAAAGGAGCAGTGACAGCAAAGCACTGGAGAGCTCCGCTTGCAGGCAAGTCTGTCATATTGTGCTAGTATGCAGTCCATACTAGTACATTATGACTTAAACCTTCAGGGGGGGGACCAGCTTTTTTATTTTTAAAACATGACTTTACTACCGCTTTAAAAGAATTGCATCTGTATTCCTGAAGATCCACATATTAACATTTTCAGTTATGACATGATTCACACCCAAGTCATTACTCTTTCTTCCACTACAGGAATATATTTGGATTCAGTTTTCCTTATTTCCACGAGATGGCTGACAATCCTAATTGCAACCTTTGCTGAGTAGAGACCATTCAGCTCTGAACCTTTTGATTGCATCAGTGCAAGGTATTCTGTGGATCCGAAGGCAATGTGCAACACTGTGTTCATATTTTTCTTTACCATGAACTTGACTTATTTCTCATTCTCACAGGACAGCCAGTCCAACAAAGTGGCTTCTCTTTGCCAGTCAAATCAATAGCTGCCGGTCATGAATTGTATGCAAGGCTGTTGAAACCTGCCCACAATCCAGGGCTGAATTTGAACCAAGTACTAGCTACAGTGGAAGTAAGGAATAGGGCAAGTATTCCTCTCAGTTTATTCCCCTAGTCTAAATGAGCATTAGAGGTGAATGTTAGCCATACATGGCTTGATTTCTCTTGTTTGTGGGCTGAACAAGAGAAAATCAATTAATTCCCCCCATCCATGCTAAACAGCATTGATTGAGGAATCTCACCTACCAGGTATTGTATTCAGTCATCTACAACACTTACAGCTGCCCGGATACGCGACCAGTTATTGCAGCCGATAGGATGCAGTCACTGTTCGGCCGACATATTTCCAACAGGTAGGTGAGGAGTGATATAGCATGCATCCACATCTAAGGCTGGTTCACATTGCCATCATCCCAGTAATGTATGTAAATAAAAGAGATAAAAGGACTTTGTATATGCCCATGAAAACCACTCACAATCCTGAATATACAAAGATTTAATATATCACGTGATAAAAACAATCATTTTAAAACATTTAAAAAAAAAAAGATAAAAAAAAAAAAAAAAAAAGGAACCGTCTAACAAGGCTGCGCCTACCGGCCCATGGGATGCACCCGAGTGGTGACTTAAAACCATTATTCAGTACACATCAGGTATGCCGCTATTACATATGTACAGTTCACTTCAATTATGGAAAAAAAGGTGTCTCACAATGTGGATCCAATAAGACCAATTAGTACTTCAAGCATTCACTTGTGCATAGAAAAAAAAAAATAAGGGAAAATTCCCCCAGCTTGACCATGTGTTCCCTAGTGCATAGTCCATGTGGTTCTCATGGCCATATCTCCCCAAATTTTATTAACAATTCTCCACCAGGCTCACTTGAATATTTTTTTTTCAATT
This sequence comes from Lithobates clamitans, assembly GCA_037952925.1. Taxonomy (NCBI): domain Eukaryota; kingdom Metazoa; phylum Chordata; class Amphibia; order Anura; family Ranidae; genus Lithobates; species Lithobates clamitans. Next base: position 3,280,480 of record JBBGZY010000539.1, read on the forward strand.
ACATTTTTATAGTGGTTTAATAATTATACAATAAAAAGTACAGACACAATTATGATTGCAATAGCATAGAAACAAAAAGATAACAATTTCATATACATGTTAAAGTGCTGTACAAAAAAAATAAATAAATAACTTATGTAAAAGACCCAGTTGTAAGTTTATGTTATATGTTTATATGGGAGAAATTTCATATTTACCTTATTATGGCTCACTGATACACACAAGACTGCATCCACAGCCTGGTTAAGGGGCCATATAAGGACACATATGGATGGTTTTATACTAGATGATTTCATACTATAGGAATGTCATTACGGCCTGACCAAATCCATTCAGAAATGTACGCTAGCTTCCCTAAACGGTAATACTACTTCTCCAAGGGTTGCAATTGGCCATTACTACCCATTAGTCCTTTATATACCACAGCCAAAAATGAAATAAGGTAGTCTCTTACCAGGGCTGCTTAATGCACACGTCTGGTTTGATCATCATCTGCCAAGCCGTCATTAGCTTTACTGTGAGAAGGGGGGCTACTAAAAAGGGATTTATATAAGATGAGCAGAGTTCAGCCTCTGCTGCCATTGCCAATTTTAACTGCTTAAGGACCAGCCGCTGCAGTTATACTGCGGCAATGTGGCTCGATCCCGCAAATCGCCGTAGGCGTACATCGGCTTATACACGGCAGCTTGTGGGGGCGCATGAGCCACCAGAGGTGCGCACTTGCTCCCACTGGCCAGCGGGGGAGCCAATCAGTGGGTAAGGCAGACTAGATATCCGCTGGCAACCCGCGATCGTTCCCCGCAGTGACAGAACGGGGATCTGCCTGTGTAAACTAGGCAAATCTCCGTTCTGACAGGGGAGATCACACAGATCCTGTCTTTCTGCTATGCAGGGAGACAGATCTGTGCATTTCCCCAGTGACACAGTCCCCCATACAGTTAGAACACATTTAACCCCTTGATGGCCCCTGATGTTAACCTCTTCCCTAACAGTGTCATTAGTACAAAACATTGCATATTTTTAGCAATGATTATTGTAATGTCACTGGTTCCCAAAAAAGTGTAAAAAATGTCAGTTTGGTGTCAGATCTGTCCGCCGCAATGTCGCAGCCCTGCTTAAAAAAAAAAAAAAAAAATCACTGATCGCCGCCATTACTAGTAAAATAAATAAATAAAATGCCATAAATCTATCCCCTATTTTGTAGACACTAACTTTTGTGCAAATGCTTATTGCGATTTTTTACCAAAAATATCTAGAAGAATACATATTGGCCTAAACTTTTTTTGGATATATATTATAGCAAAAAGTAAAAAAATTTAGTTTTTTTTTTCAAAATTGTCACTCTTTTTTTGTTTATCGTGCAAAAAATAAAAGGTGATCAAATACCACCAAAAGAAAGCTCTGTTTGTGGGGGGGGACGTCAGTTTTGTTTGGGTACAGCGTTGCACAACCGCGCAATTGTCAGCTAAAGTAACGCAGAGCCGTATCGCAAAAAATGGCCTGGACATCAAGGGGGAAAATATTCCCAGGCTGAAGTGGATAAAGATGCTAGATGTCTGGTTAGTACAATGACTAACTGGATTAAAGGGAGTTTGAGTCACTGACCTCGAACAATTATACATATCTGTTAAGTATAACTTCGCTATCTGCATTCTTGTTCCAGGCTACGCCGGGTACACACAGGCCAAAAATTTACCAAAAATGGTCAGTTCGGCAGGAACCGGTTTACTTTCGGATGGTGTGTACAGCACCCTCTCCGACAGAAGCTGGTCTTACGACTGGCTTCTGTCAAATGGGCATGCTGGAAAACCATCATCCGACTGGCATCCAATCAACATTGGCAGTCAATGGCTGCCAGCGCTGATCAGTGTGTCCTGGCTGGGGGGGGGGGGGGCAGGGTTTGGATCAGTCCCCCTGTCAAAACACAATAGCACAGCAGGGACATCGCTGTAATAACATCTGCCAGGTTTTTATTTTGTTCAGCCCACTGGGTTGAACTAAGGAAAAAAAAAAAAAAAAAAAAAACTTAGTGTGTACCAGGCTTAAAAGATTTAAAGTATTGAAGCAAGGGGGTAAACAGAACACTCAGGAAATTAACATTTGCAAAATGACAAAGCGCAATGGAAACCTCCACGTCTCATCCAGGACAGGTTTCCTTTAAATAAAATGTCAGACTATGTAATAATTTACAGGGCAGCTAACTATAGATCTATTGTTCTGTTAATAATGCTAACACACAGCCCAATAACAGCAAGTAATACAACTGTCACTTTTAACAAGTTGGACATGTACGTTTGTGGTAATAGGGGCTTTCTTTTATCTGAAGCAATTCTTACTTTTCTCAGCACGGCATAGGTAAGGTGGCGAAATCAGGAAGTTAAGAGTCTGGAGTGGCTCACAATAGTGAAGTCTTACTAGGACAAGAAGATGCTTCATCGGCGGTTACTGTCAATGACATATCTGTCCATCTTTGACTACAGTGTTATCTCATATCTTCACAATTTCCCGAAACTTTTACAGATCTATCTGTGAATGCCAACAGTGACTTAATCTAATCAAATTTTCTGAAAATTTTTAGAAGTGATACTGTCCACTTTGCCCTCAATAGGTAGATTATACAGGTCACTTTATGACCCAACTACTCTGCTACTAATACTTAACTTACTTTCTAATACTTACGGATCAGAGTGATTCTGAATGGTCAGTGCCAGCACAGTGAATTGCTCTGATCCGCCCCGGAAGCCCTGCAGAAAGAAGAGGGAGAAGAGCCGCTATGCTGGCTGCGTGGGCACAGAGCTTATCACCCAATGAGGCAAATACAGTGGAGACTGGGGGCAGGAGGGTGTTGAAGCACATTTTTATTGTTTCCGAAAGAATGGACTAACCTTTTATATATGGACAATATACAAAACAAGGTACACACCTTAGTATCCACTGTTGGACCCTCTCTGTAGCCAACATCTTTCTTAAACTTTGTCAGGAAGGAGGGCTCGGCAGGCTTCACATAGGACACCCGATTCTTCTTACTCATGGCTGCAACTGTACAGAAAACAAAAGTAGTAACAAGCACCAATAAAGATATTAGCTGAACAGTGAGTGCATTGTTATTGGCAAGTTGGCTGACAGACTTGCATTGTAAAAAGGAGCACTAAAAACTACAAACAATATGGATTAGCGCTGCAAAACAGAAGGCAGAGCCTAATAAACGGCTCCAATGGAAATATGTTATTACAACCAATAACTTGCCAGGTCTGTTTTTTAGATTGTGGAGAGGGCAGGGGGTTAGAATGCTGCAAACTTATTTTTGAGTGAAGGTTCAATTTAAAGCTGATGTCCATGTTTCATGTCACTTGAAATACAGTGGTTATAAAAAGTCTACACACCCCTGTTAAAATGGCAGGTTTCTGTGATGTAAAAAAACAGACAGACAAAGATGAATAATTTCAGAACTTTTTGCACCTTCAGGCCTCATGCACACTGGACGTTTTTACAGCAGCTGTTTTTGGCTTCATCCATTTTTTTCTACAGTCAAACTCCCAATCATGTTATTCTATGTGTCCATGCACACACAGGCTGTTATCAGCAGTTTTTGGCTGGGGCGTTTTTTGGCTAAAAAAAAAAAACCCAAAACGAGTGAGTTCTGAGTAGAGTTTTTCAGCAGTTTTCAGCTGTAAAAGTGCTCTAACGTCAAAAAACGCTGATAAACGTTTAAAAACATTTTTCAATGGATCAAAAACATCAAACAAAGGCTAAAAACCGCTAACGCGGAAAAACGCTGATAAATGCTATTACAAAAACGTTAAAAAAAACTCACTGCAAAGCTACTGGTGTTTTTATAACGTTTTTTTCATGTCCAGTGTGCATGAGGCCTTAATGTGACCTATAATACCGTACAATTAAATTAAAAAGCAAACTGAAATCTTTTTTTGGGGGGGGGGGGGGCGGGGGAGAGTAAAAATAAAAAAAATAAAAAAATATGGTTGCATAAGTGTGCACACCCTTAAACTAATACTTTGTGGAAGTAGCTTTTGGTTTTATTACAGCGGTCTTTTTGGGTATGAGTATCAGCATGGCACATCTTGACTTGGAAAGACCTACTAGAACAGCTTAACTTTATTTGGTTTTAATCAGAGCAGAGGCACTTTAAAATGATGGCAGATGTGTACTGACTCCTATTTAACATGAGTTTGAATGTGATTGCTTAATTCTGAACACAGCTACACGCCCAGTTCTAAGAGTGTGTGCAGACTTATGCAACCACATTATTTTATTTTTTTATTTTTACTCCCCCCCCCCCCCCCATAAAATAATCCAGCTTGTTTTTCAATAGAGTTATACAGTTTATAGGTCACATTAAAAAGGTGGAAAAAAAGTTCTGAAATTATTTATTTTCGTCTCATTTTTTTAACATCACAGAAACCTGACATTTTAACAGGGGTGTGTAGACTATATGAACTGTAGTTAGTTTGGACCAAGCTGATCCAAACAAACTATTTGCTTTACCAAGTGCTGCAGTGTCCCTAAGCACTCTATGTAATGCATGAAACGTCAGCTACATACAGTACACAGTCCTGGGTTCCCGCTGCGAGACCCCGGAGCAAAACAGAGTGTGGCTGAGCAGCGCTCAGCCATCCATAGGCAGCATTGTATTCTGTGAATAAATACAAAACTTCCTCTGATTGGCAGAGTCAGAGTGTGACATCAACCCCCCCTCCCAATCAGAGGAAGCTTTGTATTCATAGAATACAAAGCTGTCTATGAATCGCTGAATAGCGCTCAGCCAGACTCTGTTTTGTTCCAGGTGTGAGACGGGAAGTGTCCATCTCACAGCTAGAATGCAGCACTGTGTACTGTATGTAGCTGAAGTTACAAGCAGCACATAGAGTACTTAGAGACACTGTAGCACTTAGTGAAGCAAATTGTTTGGATCAGCTTGGTCCAAACAAACTATTTCAAGTGACATGAAACATGGACATCAGCTATAAAAAGTAAATCCACATTTGTTCAGAAAAAAACAAAACACAGTCCACAATTTCATGTTCAAGCATGTTCATGTTACAGCCATATTTAGGGTGTAACTTGAAACATAGTTACACTCCCCACCCATCAAACTGCCCCCACTTACAGTGAGGAAAAAAAAATTTGAGCCCCTCCAGATTTTTGCCCACTGACAAAGAAATGATTAGTCTATAGCCCCATACACACGATAGAACTTTGTACAAACTTTCCCTTGTATTTTTGTACAAAGGGCGTTGGCCAGAAGTTTGTCTTGCATACAGACGACAGGACTTTTCCAGCCAACTTCCATCAAATCACGTGCTTTTTTCAGCTCTTTACCACCACCCTTTGGTCAACTTCTGTATTGTTGTCTGATATTGTGTCAATCTCGCCACTTTTAGTGGCGAGATTGACACCTTGCGAGCCGGGTTCACACTGGTGCGGGGATCCGACTTGGATCCCCTCCAATGCCTGGCACTGAGTTTAGTATGAATCTTGAGGGGGAACTCCACGCCAAATTTTAAATACAAAAACAGCATGGGTTCCCCTCCAGGGGCATACCAGGCCCTTAGATCTGGTATGGATCTTAAGGGGAACCCCCTACGCCAAAAAAAAAAACCAGCGTGGGGGTCCCCCCAAAATCCATACCAGACCCTTATCCGAGCAGCCCGGACGGTCAGGAAAGGGGGTGGGCACGAGCGAGCACCTCCCCCTCCTGAGCCGTACCAGGCCGCATGCCCTCAACATGGGGGGTGGGTGCTTTGGGGGTTTGACCCCGCCCCCTATGACATCAGTCCCGGGGCATGCTGGGACTGAGGTCATGTCATCCTATGATCACGTCCCCTTATGACCTCACAGTCCCAGCATGCCCCGGGACTGATGTCATAGGGGGGCGGGGTTACCGCCTATATAAGTCATAGCAGAGCGCACAGACAGCATTACAACCGGAGAGAGCGTTGTGTCAACATCTCTGGAAGAGAAGAGGGAAGAAGACGTTTCAAAAGACCGGGCTCCTCCGCTAGCAAAAGAGCGGCAAAAGAGCATAAGATAGCGGAGGAGTCCGGCAGAAGGAAGAAGGCACCGGACAAGAACCAGAGAGCGCGGAGATGACACCGGAGACACCCCCGAAGTCGGAAGAAGACCCCCGGAGCTGCCTAATAAATTACTTTTAAAACCTGTGTAGTGTGTTTTTTTTATTGACACTTTTTCCCTAGGTGAATGGGTAGGGGTACTATGTACCCCATAATCACATTGGGTGGGGGGCCGGGATCTGGGGGACCCCTTATTAAAGTGGGCTCCCGGATTCCGATAAGCCCCTCACCCGCAGACCCCCTGACAACCAACGGCCAGGGTTGTCGGGAAGAGGCCCTTGTCCTCATCAACATGGGGACAAGGTGCTTTGGGGTGGGGGGGCCGCAGGGCCCTCCCCGAAAGCACCCACCCCCATGTTGGGGGCATGCGGCCTGGTATGGCTCAGGAGGGGGGGCGCTCGCATATCCCCACCCCCCTTTCCTGACCGGCCGGGCTGCGTGCTCGGATAAGGGTCTGGTATGGATTTTGGGGCGACCCCCACGCCGTTTTCTCGGCGTAGGAGGTTCCCCTTAAAATCCATACTGGACCTAAGGGCCTGGTATGCCCCAGAGGGGAATTCCCTCTCGCGCTCGCCGCAATAGAAAAATGTGTTTTTCCTATTGCAGCCAGCGCGAGATGTACAGTACCCTGTCGCCGAGAACCAGCGCGATGGGTTCGCGCTGGAAACATTCTAGCGGCCGCGTACTGTAGTTTGTACAAAAGTCCGATGCTTTTGTGTACACACGATCGGACTTTGCTCCATCTGACTTTTGTTGCCGGAAAGTTTGTCCGTTCACACAGCCAACAAAAGTCCAATGGAAACAGAAAAAGTTTGTCCGATGGAGCGTACACACGGTTGGATGTTGCTCCAAAACAGGTAATTTGCATGTTTGTTGTCAAAAACTCAGATCGTGTGTACGGGCCTTATAACTTTAATGGTAGGTTTATTTTAACAGTGAGAGACAGAATAACAAAAAAAATCCAGAAAAAAAGCAATTCAAAAAAGTTATACATTGATTTGCATTTTAATGAGTGAAAAAAGTATTTGACCCCTTCGCAAAACACGACTTAGTACTTGGTGTCAAAACCCTTGTTGGCAATCACAGAGGTCAGGCATTTCTTGTAGTTTGTCACCAGGTTTGCACACATCTCAGGAGGGATTTTGTCCCACTCCTCTTTGCAGATCCTCTCCAAGTCATTATGGTTTTGAGGCTGACATTTGGTAACTTGAACCTTCAGCTCCCTCCACCTATTTTCTATGGGATTACGGTCTGGAGACTGGCTAGGCCAATCCAGGACCTTATTGTGCTTCTTCTTGAGCGACTCCTTTGTTGCCTTGGCCGTGTGTTTTGGGTCATTGTCATGCTGGAATACCCATCCACGACCCATTTTCAATGCCTTGGATGAGGGAAGGAGGTTCTCACCCAAGATTTAATGGTACATGGCCCCGTCCATCGTCCCTTTTAGATGGTGAAGTTGTCTTGTCCCCTTAGCAGAAAAACACCCCCAAAGCATAATGTTTCCACCTCCGTGTTTGACATTGGGGATGGTGTTCTTGGGATCATAGGCATTATTCCTCCTCCTCAAAACACGGTGAGTTGAGTTGATGCAAAGAGCTGGATTTTGGTCTCATCTGACCACAACACCCAGTTCTCCTCTGAATGATTCAGATATTCATTAGCAAACTTCAGACGTGCCTATAAATGTGCTTTGTTGAGCAGGGAAACCTTGCGGGTGCTGCAGGATTTCAGTCCTTCACAGCGTATTGTGTTACCATTGGTAATCATTGACAAGATTCTCCCATGTAGTTCTGGGCTCCTCACCGTGCTCATCATCATTGAAACTCCACGAGGTGAGATTTTGCATGTAGCCCCAGATCGGGGGAGAATGACCGGTATTTTGTGTTTCTTCCATTTGTGGAATAAACCGCACCAACTGTTGTCACCCTCTCACCAAGCTGCTTGGCGATGGTCTTGTAGCCCATTCCAGCCTTGTGTAGGTCTACAATCTTGTCCCTGACATCCTTGGACAGCTCTTTGGTCTTAGCCATGGTGGAGAGATTGGAATCTGATTGATTGCTTCTGTGGACAGGTGTCTTTTATACAGGTAAGAAGCTAAGATTAGAAGCACTGCCTTTAAGGCCCCTTTCACACGATCGGACCGTTCAGGTCCGCCTGTCAGTTTTGATGCTCCATGTTAGCCTATGGAGCGACGGATGTCAGCGGAGACATATCCGCTGACATCCGACCCCATCCGATCCGCTAAAAGCAGACAGATGGCCCTACGTCCAGATGCCTCGCTGGTGGATCGGATGAGATCTGACGAAAATTAACTAATCCTTTATACAGCCTAGTTGACTGAGACATGACCTTTTGCCCAGACTTGTGGTCACCGGTCACACAGTAACAGAGTTAATTATCATAAGTACAACCACAGGACATTTTCTCACAATAGCAGCAGCTCCAATAGGAGTCGACCCGTCTCCTACATTGTATAGAGGATAATGTGATCAGCTCATTCAATTAACATGTTGAGTTCAGAATCAATCAAACCAAGAATAGTCTCTACATACATCCTGGGAGATATTGTGGACAAATATTACTGTCCTATTTTAAGTAGTCCAAGATATATTTTCTCACTCACCCTGTGCCAGGATAGCACAGGGTGACTTAGACATAAGAGGTGTATGGAGAGCTGAAACAAGGCCATCACCTACTTTCCAAGGGATTCTGAGTTCCACAGGCCCTCCCGTCACACTGTCCGTTTTCATCCGACCCTTCATAGGCAGCAGCCTCGCCTGACAAGCCCCTCCCCGCTCAGTGAGCAGAGAGGGACCTGTCATCCGCTGGGTCAGCGGAGATCAACGGAGAGATCTCCCGCTGAGCCGGCGGGCTGAGGCGGGCTCCATGGAAATGGAGTCCCCCTTCTTGTGAATGAAGCCTAAGAGAGTGCTCCTAATCGGAGCTTGTTACCTGTATAGAAGACACCTGGGAGACAAAAATCTTGCTGATTGATAGGTGACCAAATACTTATTTTGCTCATTGAAATACAAATCAATTTATAACTTTTGTACCTAAATTGCAAGGTGCTTCTCCCTAAAACAGCATGTTTTCACTTAAAATTAGCAAGGCTGTGTGTAGGTCTGCCCATACATCATTACATACCAACCTTTTTTTTCTTCTTTTTTTAAATGCTGTTCCTCCTTCCCCCTAACCCCCCCCCCCCGGTGTTTTTTCTTTTTGGGAAGCAGGTACCCATTTCTGCCAAGGCGAGCCGAGTGAAAGTTCTGCCCCCTTACTCCCCGCACGTAACCTCCTAGGACAAGTCCCATGAGACTGCGGGTCTATTCAGAAAGCAAAAATTTATAAAAAAAATTCACCCAAATTATAAATAATAAAAAAAAAAAAAAAAAAAAAGCGCATTTATTAACATGTTTGTCTTAAAGTCTGCAGAGCATTGCACCCATGATCAGTGTAGCATGGATCCACTGAACAGGCTCCTGTATGTTTTACATGGCAGACCTAAGTCTGATCAGAGGTATGGACCTACCGTTACGTGGATTAGGGTTGCCACCTCATCCCTTTAAAGCTGAACACATATTAATTATACAGGTTCTGTGGCTGATTAAGGTGGTCATCAATCTCACTTGGTGCCTTATCTGCATTAAATTGGCCGCAGAACCTGTGTAATTCATATGTATTCGCGTTTAAAGGGATGAGGTGGCAACTCTAACATGGCTGAAGGAACAGAAATGACTAAATGATGGACCACATAAAGGGGGACCAACATCACCAGCACCCTTTGTTTGCATGTGCAGCACTGCGGTGAATGACCCAGTTTGCAGCTGATTGGACTAAAAGATGACAACTTTGAAGTTGGGATTGAGGTAAGTACAGAGGGTGCCCCCAATCATCTCTACTGATGACACACAAGAGACCAGCTGTAAGACCCAGGAAGAGGCAGCCAGCTCCTGAGGACATGCCATGGCACAGACACATATTCTCTACATGGTCCTGAAGCCTCCTGAGATGTGTGACAAGGAGGAAGGGGCTACCTCAGTCACGCCTGAGTGAGGAATGTACAAGGATAACTATGTGGAGAGTAATATAAGTTCTTACTAACAAACCTATACAATTCTATTACAGAGAGGGCACCATGCAATCCTGGGAGATATGAAGACTACTCATACATTACAAAGCTCTGCTGTCCAGGTCCTGCAGAGGTCCCAGCATGCACAGGTCACCCCAGGCTGTGTACCCCCCCGGCCTTCCCCCTCACTCACCTCCGTACAGTCACTACACTCCCCAGCGCCGCTCACCCTCCATTGGTGACAGCAGGCAGGCCTCTGTCTCCGCCCACCTCCAAGCCGGTCACATGACCCGGACAGCTTGAAAGCTCGTGTGACGTCAGGACGGGATCTGTGTGAAAGCGCCAAATTTGAAGGAGCCGCCATTTTTGTTGTGAAAGTGACAGAAAGATACCGCGACACCACGGGAGAGAGTGACCGAGGAGGATGGCGCCGGGGACAAAGAGTACGTGTGTGCGGAGAGTGTGTGTGTTCATTCCTCTCCTATGTCCCGCCCATAGTCTATATATCTGCTAGTAGTTAGTCCCATCCATATGGACGTGTTTTGTATACAGCTCAGTATTATAGAACGAGTCCAGAGGAATGGGACTGACTACTACTAGACATATGTACTATGAGCGGGGTATAGGAGATCACAGGATTACATGGCTGTATCCGGCCTCAGGGACAATCCCCCCCTCACCTGGCTGGGAGGAGGACATAGTGCAGGTCTATGTTCGACGGGTCCCTCCTTGTGGAGCTGTCGGAGGGGGCGACGGGTCCCCCCTTGTGGAGCTGTCGGAGGGGGCGACGGGTCCCCCCTTGTGGAGCTGTCGGAGGGGGCGACGGGTCCCCCCTTGTGGAGCTGTCGGAGGGGGCGACGGGTCCCCCCTTGTGGAGCTGTCGGAGGGGGCGACGGGTCCCCCCTTGTGGAGCTGTCGGAGGGGGCGACGGGTCCCCCCTTGTGGAGCTGTCGGAGGGGGCGACGGGTCCCCCCTTGTGGAGCTGTCGGAGGGGGCGACGGGTCCCCCCTTGTGGAGCTGTCGGAGGGGGCGACGGGTCCCCCCTTGTGGAGCTGTCGGAGGGGGCGACGGGTCCCCCCTTGTGGCGCTGTCGGAGGGGGCGACGGGTCCCCCCTTGTGGCGCTGTCGGAGGGGGCGACGGGTCCCCCCTTGTGGCGCTGTCGGAGGGGGCGACGGGTCCCCCCTTGTGGCGCTGTCGGAGGGGGCGACGGGTCCCCCCTTGTGGAGCTGTCGGAGGGGGCGACGGGTCCCCCCTTGTGGCGCTGTCGGAGGGGGCGACGGGTCCCCCCTTGTGGCGCTGTCGGAGGGGGCGACGGGTCCCCCCTTGTGGCGCTGTCGGAGGGGGCGACGGGTCCCCCCTTGTGGCGCTGTCGGAGGGGGCGACGGGTCCCCCCTTGTGGCGCTGTCGGAGGGGGCGACGGGTCCCCCCTTGTGGCGCTGTCGGAGGGGGCGACGGGTCCCCCCTTGTGGCGCTGTCGGAGGGGGCGACGGGTCCCCCCTTGTGGAGCTGTCGGAGGGGGCGACGGGTCCCCCCTTGTGGAGCTGTCGGAGGGGGCGACGGGTCCCCCCTTGTGGAGCTGTCGGAGGGGGCGACGGGTCCCCCCTTGTGGAGCTGTCGGAGGGGGCGACGGGTCCCCCCTTGTGGAGCTGTCGGAGGGGGCGACGGGTCCCCCCTTGTGGAGCTGTCGGAGGGGGCGACGGGTCCCCCCTTGTGGCGCTGTCGGAGGGGGCGACGGGTCCCCCATTGTGGCGCTGTCGGAGGGGGCGACGGGTCCCCCCTTGTGGCGCTGTCGGAGGGGGCGACGGGTCCCCCCTTGTGGAGCTGTCGGAGGGGGCGACGGGTCCCCCCTTGTGGCGCTGTCGGAGGGGGCGACGGGTCCCCCCTTGTGGCGCTGTCGGAGGGGGCGACGGGTCCCCCCTTGTGGCGCTGTCGGAGGGGGCGACGGGTCCCCCCTTGTGGCGCTGTCGGAGGGGGCGACGGGTCCCCCCTTGTGGCGCTGTCGGAGGGGGCGACGGGTCCCCCCTTGTGGCGCTGTCGGAGGGGGCGACGGGTCCCCCCTTGTGGCGCTGTCGGAGGGGGCGACGGGTCCCCCCTTGTGGCGCTGTCGGAGGGGGCGACGGGTCCCCCCTTGTGGCGCTGTCGGAGGGGGCGACGGGTCCCCCCTTGTGGCGCTGTCGGAGGGGGCGACGGGTCCCCCCTTGTGGCGCTGTGGGAGGGGGCGACGGGTCCCCCCTTGTGGCGCTGTCGGAGGGGGCGACGGGTCCCCCCTTGGTGGCGCTGTCGGAGGGGGCGACGGGTCCCCCCTTGGTGGCGCTGTCGGAGGGGGCGACGGGTCCCCCCTTGGTGGCGCTGTCGGAGGGGGCGACGGGTCCCCCCTTGGTGGCGCTGTCGGAGGGGGCGACGGGTCCCCCCTTGTGGCGCTGTCGGAGGGGGCGACGGGTCCCCCCTTGTGGCGCTGTCGGAGGGGGCGACGGGTCCCCCCTTGTGGCGCTGTCGGAGGGGGCGACGGGTCCCCCCTTGTGGCGCTGTCGGAGGGGGCGACGGGTCCCCCCTTGTGGCGCTGTCGGAGGGGGCGACGGGTCCCCCCTTGTGGCGCTGTCGGAGGGGGCGACGGGTCCCCCCTTGTGGCGCTGTCGGAGGGGGCGACGGGTCTCCCCTTGTGGCGCTGTCGGAGGGGGCGACGGGTCCCCCCTTGTGGCGCTGTCGGAGGGGGCGACGGGTCCCCCCTTGTGGCGCTGTCGGAGGGGGCGACGGGTCCCCCCTTGTGGAGCTGTCGGAGGGGGCGACGGGTCCCCCCTTGTGGCGCTGTCGGAGGGGGCGACGGGTCCCCCCTTGGTGGCGCTGTCGGAGGGGGCGACGGGTCCCCCCTTGTGGCGCTGTCGGAGGGGGCGACGGGTCCCCCCTTGTGGAGCTGTCGGAGGGGGCGACGGGCCCCCCCTTGTGGAGCTGTCGGAGGGGGCGACGGGCCCCCCCTTGTGGAGCTGTCGGAGGGGGCGAGGGGCCCCCCCTTGTGGAGCTGTCGGAGGGGGCGAGGGGCCCCCCCTTGTGGAGCTGTCGGAGGGGGCGAGGGGCCCCCCCTTGTGGAGCTGTCGGAGGGGGCGAGGGGCCCCCCCTTGTGGAGCTGTCGGAGGGGGCGAGGGGCCCCCCCTTGTGGAGCTGTCGGAGGGGGCGAGGGGCCCCCCCTTGTGGAGCTGTCGGAGGGGGCGAGGGGCCCCCCCTTGGTGGAGCTGTCGGAGGGGGCGAGGGGCCCCCCCTTGGTGGAGCTGTCGGAGGGGGCGAGGGGCCCCCCCTTGGTGGCGCTGTCGGAGGGGGCGACGGGTCCCCCCTTGGTGGCGCTGTCGGAGGGGGCGACGGGTCCCCCCTTGTGGCGCGAGAGTTTGCCCCAGCTAGCTGACTATGCTGTTTGCGGACCACATCCCAGATACATGTAGTAAAAATGTGTTTCCTCAAATTGGGATTTTAAAACGGACCACAAGCAGTAATTGTAAAAAAATACAGTTATTTATATAAGACAAAACATAAATGACAAAAATTCAAAAAGGTAAAAGCAAACACATAATGTTGTGGGCAGATGTGAAGCCAGCTGAAAGGGAAGCCTGAGAGCTGTCAACTAACAGAGCGTCAAACGCGTTTCAAAAACCACAGTGTAGATCTTTAGGGACTAAAAGGGCTTGAAACTTCCAACGCTATAGCTTAAGTCTCAAATGTAAGCGTTCCACTGAACATGACTCAAAAAGTGAAGAGTAAGTGATCCGTCAGAGCCGTGCATGGATACCGGCCAGAGTGTCATGGACCAAGGTAGTTCATATTTGGCCCAGTAAGCACTTAGGAGGAGTGCATTTGGCCAATGAGTTTCACTGCAACATATCTCAGATTTGCAGGGACTTGAAAAAGTAGAGGATTTTTGTCATCCAAAGGCGTATTGTGTCAGTGATATACAAAGACTGAGACTGTCTATGAGTGTCCAAAAATCGCCAGCCAAATGTATAGGGGTCTATCCTATGGCTTAGGTCCTCATATGGTCTTGTACAAGGATTTTGATCGTGTGGCTCCTTCTGTCTGCCAGGGGACAATCTCACGGGTTGAAGAGGGCTTAGCTGTTGGCTTTTGTTGAGGTGTATCAGTAAAAGTACTGCTCGGTAGACATGGGCACTGACAAAAAGTTCTTTTGTTTTCGTTTCATTAATTTTTTTGCTTTTTTCGGAACTTCCGGAATTCCAGAATTTTTCAAAATTCGTTGAACAAATTCGGAACTAAACGAATTGCACATGTCTACTGCTCAGTCTTCCAAGGCATCGCATTTTGGGAGAGAAGGACTGTTTTTGAAATGGCTATTAGAGCTTATTATGAAGGTAATGCTATGCTCACATGTTTGAGGAATGTAAAGGGTTCAGAAAGGTTTTATAATCCCTTCATGGACCTTATTTATTGGTCTTTAATTGTGAGAATTGTTTGTTTTACAGGTGATCTGGTTGATATTCCCACCTGCCTAACAACAAGGTAAATAAAATTCTTTGTGATGCTATTCAGGCTTTGATAATCTATTTTGTACTTTTGAATGATGTGAGGTTTTTTTCCCCCTTCATTTTTACAGTCCTGATGGTGATTCCATAAAAGTGTTTGTAAGAATCCGGCCACCTGTCGCAGGAAACCTGGGCAGTGATGGAGACCAGGGGCTATGCCTCTCTGTACTGTCTCCTAAGATGATTCGCTTGCACTCCAAACCTGAGCCAAAGGTCTTTACATTTGATCACGTGGCAAATATGGATGCAACTCAGGTTTGTGTGCTTATCTTAAAGTGATTGTAAAGTCTGGATTTTTTTATTTTTTTTATTTTTTTTGGTCATTAAAATGGTAAACAATGGTTTTGCACGGAGCAGCCCTGAACCTCCTCTTCTGGGGTCCCCCTGCCGACACTCCTGGTTACTCCTCTTCTTAGCGTGCCCCTACAGCAAGCCACTTACGATGGGGGCACAAATGTATGCTAGCTCCCGATCTGCATCTATAAAGCTGTGCTCTGTAGACAAACCCATTGCGGCTTGGCCCCGCTCACAGCATTTGATTGACAGGAGCCAATGGCTCCTTCTGCTGCCAGAGTCCCTGTGAGGAGAGGGGAGAGAAGACTGCAGCTGGGCACCGTGCTGGATCCCTAACAGTAGAGCTGCATGATTCTGGCTAAAAATTAGAATCGCAATTTTTTTTTTTTTTTTTTGCTTAGAATAAAGATCACAATTCTCGCGTAACTTCATGTTTCAGTCTCCCAAAAAATTGGGATAACTTTACAGTTTTTATAAAGTGTGTGGTTTTTTTTTTTTAAATTAATTAGCCACTTAAGGGCCGAAAGATTTTCCCCCTTAATGACCAGGCTATTTTTTTGAGATACGGCGCTGCGTCGCTTTAACCACTTCACACAAATCGCCGTACCTGTACGTCGGTACTTTGACGTTAAATACCGCTGTTATGGCAGCAGCTAGCTGCCATAACCCCGGTATTTTCAGGAATGGTGTGCGTTCCTTTTTAAGATAAAAGTGCTCTACGCGGTGGATTCGCCGCAAGATCACTTTTATCGGTTGCGGGAGAGGGGGCTTTTGCCACGCTCCGGTCGCTTACCAGAGGGCCGGAAGCAGCGGAGACTATCACGTCTGCTCCCAGTTTTTCCCCGCAAATAGAGCTTTCTTTTGGTGGCATTTGATCACCTCTGCGGTTTTTATTTTTTGCTCTATAAACAAACAAAAAAACCATTTTTGTAGCCATTTGGAAAAAAATATATATATTTTACTTTTTGCTATAATATCCAAAAAAAACAAGTTTCTCCATCAGTTTAGGCTAATATATATTCTTCTACATATTTTTGTTAAAAATCGCTATAAGCGTATATTGATTGGTCTGCGCAAAATTTTTATAGTGTGTACAAAATAGGGAATAGATTTGACACTTTTGACACTTTTGGGGACCAGTGACCTTTATACAGTGATCAGTGCTATAAAAATGCACTGGTTACTGTATAAATGACACTGGCAAGGAAGGGGTTAACACTAGTGGTAATCAAGGGGTTAAGTGTGTTCCCTAGGGAGGTGTTTCTAACTGTGGTCAGAGGCGACTGACTGGAGAAGGAGAGAGATCACTGTTCCTGATCACTAGGCACAGCAGATCTTTCTCTGATCCCCGCTCTGGCTCTCTGTGGAGCGATCATGGGTGGCTAGCAGACATCAAGGCCGCCGACCACACGCATTGGCTCCCCCGCCGTGCAGTGGGCATGCGCCTGCTATAGCTCTTAAAGGAGCCGACGTACACCTACGACGATTTGTGGGAACGAGCCGATCTGCCACAGTATAATGATGGCTGCTAGTCGGCAAGTGGTTAAAGTGTATATTTTCCAAAAAATATTGCTGTGCAAATACAGTGTGGCATAAAATAACCGTCATTTTATTCTCTAGGGTCTCTGCTAAATATATATTGTTTTTTTTTTTTTTTTTTTCTCACCTCGTCTTTCAGGACAGCCCCTGCAGAGAGTGCAGCTACACCCACTTTCCCAGGAAACACTGCAGTCAGTTTTCTTTATAGACCAGACACTTCCACCGTGGCCTCAGTTGTAGTGTTTCCTCCGACCATGGTGGAAGCGCTGCAGGGAACCAAGGGTGTGCTACGCTCTCTCCAGGTGGAGACAGTATGGGGCATACCTGTGGATTTTGTCTTTTCTTCAGGCCAGCCCAGCATCTCCCCTTACGTGAGGGGGATTCCTGGTGTCGGCTTCCCTTCATACTCGGCGAGGGTTCAGGCTGCAGGAGGTCCCCCCCCCCCCCCCCCCCCTCATCAGATCGGCGGCTGTAGGCTGCAGGGAGGAGGAGCGCTTCAGAAGTCAGAGCGGCGTCTCCTCTGTTTGTTTTAGCCTCCATGCTTCTTCCGGGTCCTGGGTGGTGAGCGCGTCACAACGGCCGGGGGGGCGGCGCGACGCGGCTTCTGGTTTGGCCGCTGGAACGTAGGGGGAGGAGGTGGCGGCCTCAAGCTGGAGTCATTTCCGGTCCACGCAGCAGTGTAAGGTGTAAGGACCAGGAAAATTTAAAATAAAAGCAGCCGAACGCCGCTACAGCAAAGATGGAAGAGGAGCAGACGGCAGTGGCAGGAGCCACTAACACCAGCCAGGCTCAGGTAAGCAGGGGCAGAGAGTCCCTGTACTTTATCTAAGGGCTTGTGTTTTTCCCTCACTTGCTTCCCTGAGGGGGGGTGCAAGGGAGCCTGTGCCACTCTCCTTATTTAATAGTATTAAGGAAGGTGTTTTGTTGTATCTATATATAGTAACTCAGTGGGGGAGAGTCGCTGTGGAAAGCTGCGGTAAAAAGTATAGGAGCTAAAGGGTTAGCTCCTCTCTTGGGCAGCTGGTGATTGTTCTTGTCTAAAGGGTTAAAGCTGTTAATCATTTATCATGTTTATGTATATATGGATATGCTTTAATATAAGGGTCTGTGTTGGTGTATTTCAGGCTAAAGAGAAGGTCAAACATTCCTCCCCTCCTCCTAAGAGGAAATGCCCGTCTTGCAAGACTACGCTTAGGGAATCGTGGCCTAAAGCATTATGCAAGACCTGTATAGCAGATCTAGTTAGGGAGGAAACTTCCCCAGCTACACCTGCTACCCAGCCAGGAAAACTATTAAACTCCTTTCGGAAAGAACTAGCGGACGCGTTTGAGTCGTTCTGTTCTTTTTTTGGATAAACATCCGGCGGCACAGCCAAACATTAGTGGCAATTCGCCATCCTGTTCTCGTCCACGTATTCCTGTACCCAGAGGGGACAGTGATTCAGAGGACGAAGAGAGAAGTGTTTCCCCAGGTTCTGAGGAAGATGAAGAAAAAGAAGTTTCTTCTCGCTATAGATTGTCTTCAGATGAAGTGGATGATCTGTTAAAAACTATACATACAACTCTAAACATCAAAGAAGACAAGGCTCAGCTGTCCCTGCACGATAAGATGTTCCAGGGTATGGGGGAAGTAAAGCATTGGGTATTCCCAGTACATAAGTTTATATCCGAAATGGTGAAAAGAGAATGGAAGGACCCAGAGAGGGCCCCTTTTCTCTCTAAATCTCTCAAATAAAGATTCCCTTTCGAGGACGATAGTGATCAGGTCTGGAATAAAAAGCCAAAGCTTGATGCGGCCTTTTCACAGGTGTCAAGGAACACAGACTTGGCCTTCGAGGACATGGGTGTCATGAAAGACCCCATGGACAAGAGAGCAGACTCCCTATTAAAAAAGCATGGGATTCGACTCTAGCCTATTTAAAACCAGCTATGGCATCAATTGTGGTGGCCAGGAACCTGGAACGTTGGCTCAAGCAATTAAAAACGCACATTGAAGCAGGAACTTCTCGCAAGGACCTGTTAGACATCGCAGAAGTACCTAAGATTAGCGGTCAAGATGGGAGAGTCAATCTCACATTTACAGTTCAGAGCCCTCCCTTTTGGCCTGTCATCCTCACCAAGGATATTTACAAAAATTATAGCAGAGGCCCGAGCACCCCTCAGACTAAAGGGGATATCAATAGTTCCATGCCTGGGCAATCTCTTGCTATTTGCCAGAACAAAGGATCTATTAGAGAAAGATCTAGAAGAGACGAGAACACACTTGGAGAGTCTCGGGTGGATCATCAATAAAGAAAAATCAAATATGATCCCGTCCCAGACAAAGTTTCTGGGTTAATACTATCGGTTCCATTTAGGGAAGAATTTTTCTCCCAGAGGACAAGATAGAAAAAGTCCAGAAGGCAGTAAAAGGGACTCAAACAAATCTGCCAATTTCAATCAGGGCAGCCATGTCTGTCCTAGGCCTCCTAACGTCCTCAATACCAGCAGTGCAATGGGCACGTCTCCATGCAAGAGATCTCCAGCAGACCATCCCCCCCCCCCAGGTTCAGAGAAAACTATGGTGGTGGAGGAGTCAGTCAAATTTGGACAGGGGTCTACTTTGGACTTTTGCCATAGAGAAAAGACTAACAGACGCAAGCTTCTGGGGTTGGGGTGCCCATCTGGACGGACAGATGGCCCAAGGAGCATGGACAACCAGAGAGGCCAGGAGATCCTCCAATTGGAGGGAGTTGAGGGCCATTCTTCTGGGACAATGGGCTTTCAGGGACCAAGTTCTGGGTCACCACATTCAGCTGTTGTCGGACAATGCCACAGCAGTGGCCTATATAACAAGACAGGGAGGCACGAGGAGCAGAGTGTTGCTTTCCTCAGCCCTCCAAATTATGTCCTGGGCGGAATTCAATCTGGCATCCCTGACGGCGGTACAACTAAAGGGAGATCTGAATCAGATCGCAGATTTCCTAAGCAGGGAAAGGATACTGGAATCGGAGTGGAGTCTGAATACAGACTTATTCCAGAGAATAACAGGAAGATGGGGAACTCCCCAAATAGACCTGTTTGCATCCCGCTCCAATACAAAAGTAGAGACCTACTTCTCCCTGAACAGACAAGATCAAGCAGAAGGACTGGATGCGCTAGCGCAACCATGGACCTTCCACTTGTGCTACGCCTTTCCCCCTTTCCAAATGATTCCATTAGTACTAAAAAAGCTACAGAGGGAATACAGCCATGATCTCAGTAGCCCCATTCTGGCCCAAAAGGGCATGGTTTTCAACCATACAGAAAATGGCGGTGGAACCCCACTGGTTTCTTCCCTTACAGAGAGACCTTCTGACCCAGGGGCCCCTTCAACACCCCAATATTAAGCACTTCACACTAGCTGCTTTGTTACTGAGGAGCAGATCCTAAAAAGTAAGGGCTTGTCTAATAAACTAGTTTCAACACTACTAGACAGCTGAAAGAGGGTCACTAGAAAGATTTACTTTAAGACATGGAAATGTTTTAATTCCTGGTGCGCAAGTAAAGTGTTTTCACCAAGGGAAGTTGTTTCAGTGTTAGAATTCCTACACAAGGGAATGGAAAAAGGATTGGCGACTAGCACCCTAAAGGTGGCCGCTCTTTCGGTGTTCCTGGAGAGACCATTATCCTAGGATCTGCTTATTAGTTTTTGTTTTTTTAAGGCACTGACCAGAGCTAGGCCAGTACCTTTTTTAAGTTTTTTCCAAAATGGGACTTATCTCTGGTATTACAGGGTCTGACTAAAAGACCCTTCGAACCTCTAGAGGAAGGGACAATCAAAATTTGGTTGCTTAAATTAGCACTTTTAGTTGCAGTCACTTCAGCCAGGAGGGTGAGTGAATTGCAAGCCCTGTCCATTATTGAACCTTTCTGTTCTATATTTCCAGACCGGGTAGTGCTGAGAACTGACACGGGATTTTTACCTAAGGTTTCAACGGTATTCCACAGGTCACAGGAGATAGTTCTCCCGACCTTCTGTCCTTCACCATCCGGCACGAGGGAAAGAGATTTTCACAGCCTAGATGTAAGGAGATGTATACTACATTATCTGAAGATCACAAGGTAATTCAGAAAATCCAGTTCACTGTTTATACTATTCTCTGGCCCACATAAGGGATACGGTGCTTCCAAAAGCACCATAGGTAGGTGGCTACGAATGGCCATCAATGAAGCCTATAAAGCTTCACTGGTAAATCCTCCCGCAGGAGTGGGGGCCCATTCAACCAGGGCAGAAGCAGCATCCTAGGCGGAACGGGCAGGGGCTTCTCCAGGAGGGATCTGCAAGGTGGCTACGTGGACAAGCTTCTCCACTTTTACGCGCCATTACAGGTTGGATTTGCTCTCTGCATCAGAGCAGTCCTTTGGCAGAAAAGTCCTACAGGCGGTGGTCCCACCCTAGAGTAAGTACTCTTTTATCATCTCCAGGTGCTGTTCTGAAAGACGAGGTAAGAAAACCTTAGTTAGACTTACCGGTAACGGTATTTCTACGAGTCTTTCAGGACAGCACCGATGACCCGCCCTAAAGTTATTATAAAATGTGGTGTTATTGCTATGTTCTGCTTATCTAATTTCAGCATGGCTGGAGGTACTCTTAAACATCTGAGACCATGGTTGAAGTGTCCGGTCTATAAAGAAAACTGACTGCAGTGTTTCCTGAGAAAGTGGGTGGAGCTGCGCTCTCTCCAGGTGCTGTCCTGAAAGACTCGTAGAAATACCGTTACTGGTAAGTTTAACAAAGGTTTTTTTTCTTCCTGCCTCTCAGTGTCTGCCTCTAAACGCTGCGCATAGACACATGGTATATCTGCGTGACACGGTTGGCAAGTGGTAAACGTTAGCGCTTGAGCATGTGTTCTCTCCCACTGTCCTCTTGCTCTCTCATGTGCCACTGATTCCAGGATCTCTTCACTCCTCCCGGATGCGCCTGAGTCCAGGGTCACCCCAGACCCCCCCCCCCCCCCAGACTGGGGACCTCCCCCCCCCAGACTGGGGACCTCCCCCTGGGCCTGACAGCCTCCACGCTCTCTCACTCCAGCTCTTCCACCCAACAACTCCTCTCCAGCTGAGCTGACCACAGGTATTCAAGGAGGCCTGCCCCCCTGCTATTCCAAGTTGGGGATTTGTCAAGGCTCCCCAGATACCTCAAGCAGCTCCACCTCTTCTCCCCTCCTCCCAGGACCTTCTAGAAGGAAGGGGGAGGTGATGGTGACTATCAATCACCCAACTTTCCCTGAGCCACTCCCAGCCCAGAATGAAAACAAGCCTGCCCAAACTTTCCTACCCTCACTTCTAGCACTCATTAACTGGAGCGTGCTACACTTGTCTAAACTAATTGTCATTGCCTCAGCACTTGCCCTGTCTCGGAAGGCTTGCTTGGTGAGTTAGCTGGTCAGGCTGAGCATCAGGGACTAGTTAATTTTGCATAGGTTGCGGAGGGCACCCTTATGCTCCGTTCTTGTAGGTTTTTGCCAAGTACGGAATTACCACTGTGGGACTAAGCACTGATGTTGGCCACTGGTTGGAGTGTCACACAAACTTAATGCTCTCTTCCTGCCATACAAGAAAGCATCTTCCCACTGCTGCTGATATTATTACACCATGTGGAACTTTGCCGTTTTTCCTTTTTGTCCCCCAATGGAGTCAAAAGCATTTTATGGTGATAATAAAATTCCTATTTTTGGTTGGAGTAGTTAGAAAATGGCAAACTAATACTCTCAATTAGAGATTTTTGGAGCACATGACCTCTTCTGTACTTTTCTTTTTGTTTAAACCCTTCTCTTCCCCCCCCCCTTTTTATAATTGCAGGAGTCAGTTTTTTCATGTGTGGCAAAAAATATTATCGAATCCTGTATGACTGGTTACAATGGCACTATCTTTGCTTAGTAAGTATACAGCTGGTTCTGTCTAACCCCTTTTACTTTTTTTTTTTTCTTTTGAATAGTTAGGAAAGGTAAGTTTCCCTACTAACAGTGAAGTGCTACTTAATATAACCAAACGTTGACTCAAATGTGCAAATAAACAGCAAAGCTCATAGATTTACAATATCATCATAAATCATGTTCAGAAAAATGTAAAGTGTGAAAACAATCCCATACATCATCCAACCAGGTTGTAAGTAAAAAATTAATGAGATCCATCCCAAATATTGTCCAATTAAGTTAGATCATCCAATTAGATTGCAAGTGCCCAGAAAAAACACCACCACAGTTCATGTAGTGAAGTAAAGGTAAGTCTTCCAAAGTATCAGAAATCTTCCACCAAAGAGTATCGCCCATGTGCACTGTGAGGTGTCTCCTCACCTGACGCAATGGACCCATTTAAAAAATGAAGGTGGTCGAAAGCGCTGTAATCACAAAGGCAGAAGGTCAGCAGTCACATCCAGGTTTATTGATTAGTGTGGCGATTGTACTATGGAGTGATAGCTGCTCTTTCATGGTTTTCATTCTTTTTTTTTTTTTTTTTTTTTTTTTTTTTTTTTTATGGTAGTGTATTTTTTTATCAATAATAGCGCA
The DNA here is from genome assembly GCA_037952925.1 of Lithobates clamitans. Taxonomy (NCBI): domain Eukaryota; kingdom Metazoa; phylum Chordata; class Amphibia; order Anura; family Ranidae; genus Lithobates; species Lithobates clamitans. The sequence continues at coordinate 3,303,524 of JBBGZY010000539.1, forward strand.
GGTTTTTTAAACCTAAATTTTTGCCTTGTAGGGTTTAATTATGGTGTCTCCATTAGGGAGATTCCCCACTCCATGCCACCTTTTCTTGAAGACAGAACAGAGATTAGAGATCTTCTAAACAGAAAAAACTGTGATCAAACCCTAAAGTTTTAATATTTCCCAATTCTATTCATTAATGATTAAAAAGTATTTTCTATTATATCCGCTAAACTCTTCTACTGCCAAAAAAAAAAATTGTCTTTTTTTTTTTCTAAGAAAAATATGGACATGGAATATGTTAACGACTTTTAACCATATGTGGGTTGGTTCAAAATAAATCATCTTGGATGCAGATGATCATACTTTAGTCTCTCACAGGATGTTTACTGCTTTTACTATACAGTCATATATACTGCATCACCTTCCATCTAGTGCAGTGATGGCGAACCTTTTTGAGCCGAGTGCCCAAACTGCAACATAAAACCAAATTATTTATTTCAAAGTGCCAACATCCATCGCCATGCAGCACATCTCCATCACACTAAACTTCTAGCACATATTATGTATTTGCTTTCAGCTTACACCTCTCTGTTGTCCGGCCACATCACATCAGTAAGCTACAGCACATTATACATCGCCATGTAACTCGTAGCACACCTCCTCACCATGCAAGCAGTTTATGGCACACTTTCCTCTCCATCACACATCTGGTCCCCCCCTCTGTAACTCGCCACCCCCTCCCCCCTCTGCTGTGGTACGCCAGTGGTGCAGCGACAGTCATGTTGCCTGTCTTGCGCCCTCTACCCATATACACCTCTCCTGCTATCACCATAGCACAGAACATGGTCACATGGCGTGGCTCATCACCGGCCGCTCTGGGCTTTCTCACCAATGGAACGAAGCGGCTGCACACAGGTGACCCCCAGGCAAACGTCCACTTCTCCTTCCCCGCCAGTCAATTGACTGTTCATTCCCTGGCCGAGGGAGGTGATTGGCCAGTCTGTGAGTCGATCCTGCAGTACTTTCTCCAAAGAGTTGCCTGCTGAGTCAAAGTGCTGTGTGATCTGGAGGAGGTAGGCAGTGCCGGGACACTGGGTGCTTTGTCCTCCTAGTGAAGTGTGAGGAGCCTTTGTGTGCCCAGAGCTCCTGCGTGCCCACAGAGGGCTCTGTGTGCCAGCTGTGGCACGTGTGCCATAGGTTTGCCATCAGTGATCTAGTAGATTCTCAATAGGACCAGGCCATTGACGACACTTGCAGCTAAAAGGCAGCAGTTCTAGGGTTGGAAGGAGTTGCATTTTCTTAGTCTTTACTGCTGGATAGAGCTGTGGCTAAAAATATATCCTTACTGAAATATAATTTTTTGCATTGACATTGAAATACAGATGTCAAATGCAGAAATCTGTCATGGTTGCAATGAATTGGCATCTATTTTTTGTATTAGCAAAATAATATGAAAGCAGAACTCTATGGTCAGGGTTCTTTGGAGCTTTGTATTAAGTTCGCTAATACTGAGAAAACCCTAAGGGTCCTTTCGCACGGCATTCCGTATGTCCATTTTTTTTTCCCCCATCATCCGTTGGTGGAACCGCTTCAGCCCTGGAAAATTTTACCCCCTTCCTGACCAGAGCACTTTTTGCGTTTGGGCACTGCGTCGCTTTAACTGACAATTGCGCGGTCGTGCGATGTTGCACCCAAACAAAATTGACATCCTTTTTTCCCACAAATAGAGGTTTCTTTTGGTGGCATTTGGTCACCTCTGCGGTAAAAGAGGTAATTTTGAAAAAAACGCAATATTTTTTACTTTTTGCTAGAATATCCCCCAAAAATATATTTAAAAAAAAAAAAAGTTTTTTTCCCCTCAGTTTAGGCCCATATGTATTCTTATACATATTTTTGGTTAAAAAAATATCGCAATAATCGTATATTGATTGGTTTGCGCAAAAGTTATAGCGTCTACAAAATAGGGCATAGTTTTTATATATATATATATATATATATATATATATATATATATTTTAAAAAAAATTTATTGGGACTGCGACATGGTGGACACGGACAATTTTGACACATTTTTGGGACCATTGGCATTTTTACAGCGATCAGTGCTATGAAAATGCATTGATTACTGTAAAAATGTCACTGGCAGTGAAGGGGTTAACCACTAGGGGGTAATCAAGGGGTTAATGTGTTCCCTATTGTGTGTTCTAACTGAAGGGGGGGAGGGGACTGTGCAGGGGAGATGACAGATCGCTGTTCATACTCTGTATGAATAGACGATCTGTCTGTTCTCCCCTCAGAGAACTGGAAACTGTGTGTTCACACACACAGATCCCGGTTTTCCGTGTGCCCCGAGCAATTGCAGTGATCGCGACCGCCGGGCACACATCGGCAGCCGGCCGCCGCGTCCTTAACAACTGATGAGTCATCGGCTGTCAGCAGGATTCCCCGCTGACAGCTGAATGTAAAAAAAATATATATAAAATTGCTGTAAAAAAAAAATTGCGAAAGAGAAAACGGTGTCTCTCCCCCTTTTTTTGATCTCTCATCTCTGAACCAGGAAAACAAATCATTGACTCTCTGGATGCAATGCAGTGCTTTCCACTGTTTCAGATGAGCTGGTAGTTTAGCATTATGTAGTGAACTTAGTATTCTGAGATGGTATCAAGTACCACAAGACATCCCTTTCCCCTAAATATACAAAAAAAATACACACACACACACACACACACACACACACACACATATTTTTCAAGGTCATCCTTTTAGGCCTGTTTCACACTGGAATGCTGAGAGTCTACACCAAACAGCATGGTGGCCGCAAGCGTGAGAGCTGTGTTTGGGGTGCCATTAACAATTAATTGGTACCCGAGTCTCGGTGCAGGATACGCACATAAAATGTGCCTTTCCTGCACTGCATTTTGGTGTGAACAGGCCCTTGGTTGTACATTTTGTGTATTTTTATATTTAATACTAATGTGCTTTTTGTATTTTTTTTTTTTTTTTTTTTTTTTTAATTGCAGTGGGCAGACAGGTTCAGGAAAGACCTTTACAATGCTTGGTAAGCAATACACAAGTCTATGGTCAAAGAAGTAGGCCTGGGCAATTCAAACAGTTACCCTATGTTAGTTTATTTGGTGCCTGCATTTCACCACCACTGTTTTTAGTGTGTAACATGTAACATCTTCACAATGCTGCAGCCGCTAGGCCCATCCAAACCCCCCCCCACCCCCCCGGTTGTCGGCTTGTAGTTCTCAATGAAGTTCATTAATTTCTTCCTGTCAGTGTACCTGCCTGCCCGTACGGGTACACAGATATACTGACAGATCTGAAGGAGACCTGCATGGCTGCTGATCACTGGTGCAATGCTTTACAGGCTCCAAAAGAAAAAAAATTAACAAATGCTAAATTTTTTTTTTCCTATAAAAATATGCATTTATTTTTTTTTCTAAAAGGTGACCTTATCCTTTAAAATGTCAGATCAGGTGACTTATTGAACATTCTAAATTAACAGAGACTCATTAAGGGCCGGTTCACACTGGTCCAACATGCGCTCTGACTTCGAAAAGCACTAGTCACATGACATGCCAAAAACCGTGGTTCCCTATGAGAGCCATCTTAACTGGTCTGATTTGTGTCGGTCCGACTTTGAGAAAGGCTCCTGCACTACTTTCTTCTGACTTGGGCACAATTTCAGCCCACTGACTTGAATGGAAGTCGCATCCAAGTCGGATCATCATCTTAACTGCTCCGACTTGTGCTCTGAGATCAAGTGTATGCAATGTAAAATTCCCTTAAAAAAAGTGTGGGGTCCCCCCCAAATCCATACCAGGCCCTTTGAGTCTCGTATGGATCTTGAGAGGAACCATACCAGGCCATGTACCCTCAACATTGGAGGGGAGGGGCTCTGCTCGTCAACCCTGGCAGGTGGTTGTGGGGAGGGTCTGTGGGCAGGGGCTTATTGGAATCTGGAAGCAGTCTTTAAGAAAGGGGATCCCATTTCCCCTGTGTGAATGAGTATGGGGTAAATTGTACCCATTCACTAAAAAAAAAAAAAAAAAAAAAAAGTGTAGTGTTTCAAAAAAACTAGACGGCTTTTGACAAGTCCTTTTTTAAAATGAAGAATGTCCCCTGTCGTAGCTCCACTGCCAATTGCAATGTCGACTTCCTCTGCTGACCCGCTGGGAGAAAAAAAAAAAGATCCTCCTACCGCCAGTCTTGTGACAGCACGGATCCATCATGCCCGTACAACAATAATTCAATCACCCCCTCCAGTAAGAGCAGCTGTCACAACAGGTGCCTAGTCACCACTGCTGATTTTTTTTTTTTGCTTCATTTTATGGCCTTATTAGCTCTGGGGAGGGGCTTTCCCAAAATCGATTGACCCTTGCCCTTCAAAAAGATGATGCCCAGGATGAGACAAATCGTTTACTATCCGTTTAGCTCTACTACATTTGCACAGGGAACCCCCGATCTTCCTCTTCTCTGGTCCCCTGCCTGGGCTCTTCCCCCCCCCCCCCCTTTTGAGTGCCCCCATAGCATGCTGCTTGCTATGGGGGCACGCATGCAGACTCGTTGCAGAGCCGTGCACTGTGTGTCCATTAATGCACAGGATGTGGCTCAGCCCCCAGCTCTCTCCTCACTGCCTATGATTGACAGCCGCAGGAGCCAATGGCTGCTCTCAGGCACAACGATGGCTCAAGATCAGTCAAAGATATATTTAGGGGGGGCCTTCACACAGAAGGGTTTTTTTACCTTGATGCAGGGAAATTGTTAAAGTAAATCTTCTACCTGTAAAGGTTGTAAATAAAAAAAAAAAAAAAAAACGAAACTTAACAGACATGTTGCACTTTATGCAATAGTTTTGCACAGAGCAGCCAAGATCCTCTACTTTTTGGGTCCCCTGCTGGCAGTCCTGGCTCCCCTCCTGCCGAGTGCCCCTATAGCAAGCCTCTTGTTATGGGGGCACTCGAGCAGGCTCACTCCTGAGTCACACTCCTGTGAATGAACATTGTCCATTTTCACACACAGCGCAACTCTGCCCTGTTCTCTGCTCTTTTTTTTCTTTTTGTCTCACTGGCTGTGATTGACAGCAGCAGGAGCCATTGGATCCCACTGCTGTACGAGCCAATGACCCGGGAGAGCTGCTGCTCTCATGCACATCACTGGATCGAGGTGGGGCTCAGGTAGGTATAAGGGGGGCTGCACCCTGAAGTTTTTTTTAGAATGAACCACTTTAATGAATGGGCCCTTTCACAAGCCAAGAATCAGCATTTTCTGCAGTAAGTATGCACACAGGTGTTTGCATTCAGACATTGCTTTTTGCATGTAACCATGAATCCGAAATGGCCCGTGTAAATGAGCCCTAACACTATCCTTTTCTCTCCTAGGGCCATCTGATTCTGATAACTTTACTCATAACCTGAGAGGGGTTATTCCAAGGAGTTTTGAGTATTTGTTCTTCTTAATAAATCGCGAGAGGGAAAAGGTATGTGTTTTTGCATTCTGTCTCATGTGAAAAGAAAAAAAATGCAGATGTGGTTCCATGAATCCCAGGCTGCACCTACCTGTAATGCATAAGCAAAGCTAACCCAATTCTCACAAAGTGACCTTGTCTTATTTTCTTGCACAAAGCTTCCCTTTTCTGGGGCTATATACTCGCTCTACAGGGGTTTACATTCCTGGAATGGTTAGAAAACTATTTGGTGCCAATATACCAAAGCCTCAGAGAAATCCATGTTGTAAGCCTTAAAGGTAACCTGTGCCAAGGGGAAATATGGAGGCTGTTTTTTCTGAATTCCACCGTGCCAGCATTAAAGATGAACTGCAGTCTACTCATAAAATTTGCAATAAAAACATCTTTGCCATTCTGAAGCTTCTCTCCAACCACGTTGTATATTATTTTATATATACTGTGATTCTGTACTTGCCAAATATGCTGCAGAAATCTCCCTCCACTGTTTGGCTGCATCCATTTTAACTGTGGGCAGCTTTTTTTTTTTTTTTTTTTTTTCCCTATCCAAAGTTAAAACAACAAGGGCAGAAGATTTAATAGATGAAAGAATGACTGACTGAAGTATAAGTATATGGTTAGAAGCAAGCCAAGAGTAGCTAAAGTACAAGCACTAATAGTAAGGCTGTTATGCTGAGCTGATAAGCAAAAAAAAAGGGGGTGGGGGGGCATTAGAGGTAGAGATTTAGCCAAAGAATTCGCAAGCAGGCAATGGATGACCTACAGAGCTGGGGTGGACAATAAGTTGGCAAACTCAGTCAATCAGGTCAGAACAGCTGTAGTTCCAATGGGGGTAATCTCATTCACTCTCATGAGGTTACCCAAGTTTAACTTGTCAGTCCTAACATCACAGGAATATTACCCCAGCCTTAAGGCCCCTTTGACACATGCTGCTAAACTGAAATTCAGTATACGTCCATTAAAAAAAGGCTCAACCAATCGCCATGTAAACATTCATATGGCGCAGTCCACGTGACTAAAATACAGACCTGTGCAGAAGGGAGGAAATGGATCCTACCAAGAAGGTCACCACTGCAGAACACTACAGTTGAATAAAAATATGTTTAACCACTTCAATACCAGGCACTTATACACCTTCCTGCCCAGACCAATTTTCAACTTTCAGCGCTGTCGCAGTTTGAATGACAATTGCGCGGTCATGCTGCACTGTACCCAAACTAAATTCTTATTTTTTTTTTCCCACAAATAGAGCTTTCTTTTGGTGGTATTTGATCACCTCTGCGTTTTTTTATTTTTTGGTAAACAAATAAAAGACCGAAAACTTTGAAAAAAATAAGTTTTGCTTTTGTTTCTGTTAAAAAATTTTGTAAATTATGTAAGTTTTCTCTTTCACTGATGGACACTGATAAGGTGGCACCAATGAGCGGGCACTGATATGCGGCACTGATGGGCATTGATAGGTGGCACTGATGGGCACTCATGGGTGGCACTGAGATGCGACACTGGGCACTGAAAGGCTGCAAAGATGGGTTCTTATGGGTGGCACTGATAGGCGGCACTGATACTGGGCACTGATATTTGGCACTGATAGGCATCCCTGGTGGCACTGGCAGTGGTAGGCATTGGAGTGGGCACTGATTGGCAGCTGCCTGGGCATTGATTGGCAGCTGCCTGGGCACAGATTGGTATTTCCCTGGGGGTCTAGGGGGCATACCTGGTGGTCCAGTGTGGATGGCTTCACTGGTGGTCCTGGGCGGCTTCCCTGGTGGTCCTGGGTGGGATCTGAGGGGGGCTGTGCTGATAAACAATCAGCGCAGACCCCCCCCCCCCCCCTGTCAGGAGAGCAGCCGATAGGCTCTCCTCTACTCACGTCTGTCAGACGCGAGTGACGAAAAGCCGATCACCGGCTCTTCCTATTTACATCGTGATCAGCCGTGATTGGACACGGCTGATCTCCGTCAGAGACTCTTTACCTAGATCGGAGTTGCGGTGTGTCAGACTGACACACCGCAACAACGATCGCCGCGATGCGCTCCTCCGGGGGCACGCAGCGACTTAATATCCTGATCGCGTCATATGACGTCCGGTCAGGATATTGAAACCACTTTGCCGCCGTCATTTTGCTATATGGCAGGCGGCAAGTGGTTAATATAGAAAAATGCACTATAATTAATAATGAAAAAACAAATAAATTCAAATGAGGGCGTCGTGGTTAGCACTCTCGACTAGCAGTAAAAAGGGTCGCTGGTTCGAATCCCAACCACGACACTACCTGCCTGGAGTTTGCATGTTCTCCCTGTGCCTGCGTGGGTTTCCTCCGGGTACTCCGGTTTCCTCCCACACTCCAAAGACATGCTGGTAGGTTAATTGGCTTCTGTCTATAATAATTGACCCTAGTGTGTGGGTTTAGGACCTTGGATTGTGGGCTCCTTGGGGGTGGGGACCGGTGTGTGTGTGTGTGTGTGTGTGTGTGTGTGGAGCACTGCGTAAAAAAAAAAAAAAAAATTGACGGCACTAATATGGGTACCTTTAAATAAAAATAATAGATGGGCATCTTGATGGGTCACAATGTATAGGGATGGGCACAATTGTGGACGTGCATCAACAATCACTCAGGTTGAACTTGATGGACTGGTGTCTTTATTCAGCCTTACTTACTATGTAACTATGTAAGTGAAAAATCTTCCACAACCAAGTTAGAGACAACGTTGTCTTGGGACAGGTTGCAGCTGCACTCACATCTATACATCCCAGCAATCACACTAATCAGATCTAGGTACTAAATAGATAATTGAAAAATAGATTGATACACTAAGGGATTTAATTATGATTCCTAGAAACCACTGAAATGTATATTCACTGGCGTGGATGCTGCAAAGTGGCTTTGATTAATAAGTATAGTCCAGAATTAATCATGTATAAGGAACTCATTTCACAGAGTACTTCCTTGATCCCAATGCTTGCTTTTAATGGCGTTGCATAGTGACTACAGATGATTCCTATCGTTCTGGCTGGTAGTGACTCGCACAAAGGGGAAATCACCCTGGTATTGGTTCCTGGGATTTAGTTCATTAAGCAGGGGGAGAGGGTGGAAATGTTGGAGACCAATGTACAGTTGAGGTGAGAAATAGGCCGTTCTGATTCACAGCATGTAAGCCTCAAGTGACCTCCTATATTCGCATACAGGGAAACACTAGTATCTCACCACCTCGGCCATCTTTGCTACCTCACCCACCTAGAGCTCCCAGTTCCTTTGTGCAGACTGCAGATACTGTCCTGTTACAGTTGGGCCCAAAGCTCCGTCTGAATGGGGCATGGTGTCTCCACATCCAGGGGAAGGGGTCCCGGGGTCACTACACCACTGCCAAACGAAGTCGCATTAGTTGCAGGCTACGGCCGTCCTCTCATCATAGACGTGCTGACGTGACCCTGCGTTTCGTTAGCTTGGCTTGCTAACTTCTTCAGAGCAAGGCGGGGTCTGTAAGATTGACTTAAAGCGGAGTTCCACCCAACAATGGAACATCCACTTTAAGTGCAGGTGACCCCCTGACATGCCACATTTGAAGTGTCATTTTTTTGGGGGGAGGAGCGGGTGCCCTGTTTTCTTCTGGGACACGTCACAGGTCCCAGAATATTGCCCAGCCATTCACAGCGTGGCTCGGGCATGTGCAGTGCTCGCCCGGCTGTGAAGCTACAGCGTGGCGCTCACAGTTAGAAAGCCGGCGCGTCGGAGAGGGAGGCTTCCTGCACTCGCATTTCTGGACCGTGGGACACCGGAGCGGCTTCCAAAATCGATTGCTTTTTATGCTATGTAAGTTACTACAGCGCTTTTATTAAAATTAATTTTAACTTACTACACTATGGAGCCCATTCTTTTCCTTTCACTATTTATCTGAGAACACTGGCTGAGTGTGGGAGAGTGCCATTTCTTCCTTTACCAACCTATACTTCTCTGGGAGCTGGGACCACGATTGGAAGTCTATTCTGGAAGCCGCTCCGGTGTTTACATCCCTACCCACCTGTGGATTTAAGCCTGATTGGGCCCACTGGGGCCGCCACTACAGGTGAGAGGCTGGGGGAAATGGTCACCGCACATCGGAACAAGATTGGATGAATTATAGACATCCGTTACTACTGCACTTGCACTTTTCTCACTTTTAGAAGATTTCCTGCTGTTCACATTGGAAGTCGAATTGAAAATCGCATTGCATGGTTTTGGACTGCACTTTATATTTTCACCTTTATTGCGTTTGATGCTATTTTTTGTTACCAGTTCAGTTGATTGGACACAAACTATATCACATGGCAATACTGACATTATTTGTTCCACTTGTTTATCTGCATAATATTTTTTCATATATTATAATTTTTTTATTTTATGCACATTGCACTTTGTAAGAATTCCTTCTTTTGGGAGTCGCATTGAAAATTGCATTGCATGTTGGTGAATTGCACTTTATTACTTTCACATATTATTATTCCATTTGATGTCAGGTTATGTTAGATGTTCACATTTGATTGAACACTCATCATATCATGTGACATTGTTCACACTGATTGTTTCCATATATTTGTTGCATAAAATTGGGTGTATTTGTTTCATTGTGTGCACTTTGTTGGTATATTTACACATTATTTTTGTACCTATTTTCATTTTAATATTTTGGCATTTTATTTAGGTTTTAGACCATTCCTTTTATTTTGTTTTGTCACATCGAGATTGAGGTAGCGCTACATATCTTATTACACTTGATTACTAGGGTTATGTGAGTACACTATCATATGTTGGCGGCTCCTTGTCTATTTTATCTATTAGTGTGGTTTTTGCGCATTAGTTATTACCTTTTACTTACGGGCCAAGTAATACCTCTCATTGGCCACTAGATGTCATCAACACCTACTCCTAAGGACAACATTCAACACATTTAAAACAAAACACTACTAAGTGCATTTAGGCAGCCATTGAGAGATGAAAAATAGGGTATTAATCTTTAGTGTCTCTTGATAGGGATATATATATATTTATTAACCTCTTCAGCCACGGACCATTTGGCTGGCCAAAGACCAGAGCACTTTTTGCGATTCAGCACTGTCGCTTTAACTGACAATTGTGCGACTTGGCTCCTAAACAAAATTGAAGTCCTTTTTTTTTTCTCACAAATAGAGCTTTCTTTTGGTGGTATTTGATCACCTCCTGCGGTTTTTATATTTTGCGCTAAACGCAAAAAAAGAGTGACAATTAAAAAAAAAAAAAACGCATTATTTTTTACTTTTTGCTATAATAAATATCCCCAAAAAATATATAAAAAAATAAACAAAAAAAACACATTTTTTTTTCCCTAAGTTTAGGCCGATATGTATTCTTCTACATATTTTTGGTAAAAAAAAATCGCAATAAGCGATGGTTTGCCCAAAAGTTATAGCGTCTACAAAATAGGGGATAGTTTTATGGCATTTTTATTAATTTTTTTATCGTGACTGAGACATTATGGCGGACACATCGGACAATTTTGACACATTTTTGGGACCATTGGCATTAATACAGCGATCAGTGCGATTAAAAATGCATTGATTACTGTAAAAATGTCACTGGTGTGAAGGAGTTAACACTAGGGGGCAGTGAAGGAGTTAATGTGTGTCCTAGTATGTGTTCTAACTGAAGGGGGAAGGGGACTGTGCAGGGAAGCTAACAGATCGCTGTTCATACTCTGTATGAACAGACGATCTGTCAGTTCTCCCCTCAGAGAACCGGAAACTGTGTGTTTATACACACACACACAGTTCCAGGTTCTCCGTGTGCCCCGAACGATCGTGGGAGCCCGGCGGTGATCGAAACCGCTGGGCACTCACATCGGCTCAGGGGGCCAGAGGGCAAAGCAATGTTGCATAACGTCGTTTCACCCAGCCGTGCCATTCTGCCGCAGTACAACTGCTGCAGCTGGTTGGCATGTGGTTAAGTAACACACAGCTCAATCAATTATCAAATTACAGCTAAAAACCAAACCCAGGGACTAGAGTATAAATCTAAATAAACCGCACAAAAACTCCTATAGGATGTAAAGAGTAAAGCTATTATATTCATGCTTCCAGGAATGGTTGTAGATTGCATTCATTATTCAGGCCCTTCGAAGTCATAGAACATAAATTATAAATCCCACTTTTTTTTTTTCTTTTTCTTCTGTAGTAAAATAGAATCAAAATCACCTCTTCTCATTGGGAGGTTAACAAAGATACCTTTCACCAAGTCCCTTTGGGTTACTATGTTGGAATTGTTTAAAGTGCAGTGTCAGGGGGTGCTCATCATTACATTTTACTAAAATTTATTTATTTTTATTTTTTTTATACTACCGATGTGTTCACCAATTCTTATTCCGAAGCTGTCTCTTGGTTTTTCCTATGTAGATTTTTTTACATGGACAGCTAAACATATATAAATTACTCTCGTAATTTATATAGTAGTAGCAATAAATTTTTTTATTTCATACGTTTTAATTCCTTCAGAATTGGTGAACACATCGGTTCAGTGGACATATTTGCAAATACTGCAATGTCCACAGGCAAAAATGCCTTTCAGTGGTGCAAGATTTGTTAACCAGTTTGGAGTTTGGGTTCTCTGATATTCAGAGTAAACTAGGGAATCATTCAGGTTCCGTGCTCTTCTGGCTGTCAAGAGAGGTCTCGGGCCAACTATATCTGAAATAAGGGGAGTGGAACTTGGAACATGCCAATGTTTTTTTAAGGACATTTCTAATTTTGGTTCCGTTGGGAACCATATTTTGTTATTTTTCTTGGATAGTCCTTTTTATTGTATGGTGCATCTTTTTTTTGGCTTACCTGGAGATCTTCGCGCTTGTATTTAGTCGCTTTGCTTCTAGCTCTCTTCAGTGATTTTTTTTTTTTTTTTTTTTTTTTTTTTTTGAATATCCTCTCTTCCTAAACCTTTTATACCATGCATTGGCTTCCTCTTTAAAAATTAATATTCTCAGAGCAGTTTCTCCTAATCCTTAAAAACTGTCCCCTCCATTATCCCATCAATCTAGGATGGCGACTCTGTGCCAGTAACAATGTATTAGCAGTGGTTTCTTTACAGTAGGTTTGGGTAGTGATTTTATTACCCTCTATAGTAAGCTGCAGATCAAGGAAGGGCAGTGTAACCTCATGGCTGGAGTACGTGAGTGTAATATTCCTCTCATTCTTGTTAAATTGTGACAAATTCCATCAGTTGGTCCACCGTCCCACTCCAGACCATGAGGACATCATTTATGTACCTCAGCCACAGTAAACTGTAGCCGAGGTACATCGAAGATTCATACATCACCTCCTCCCAGAGGACCAGGTGGAGGCACGCATATGTCTGGGCCCATGATGCTCCCATACAGGTACCCCTTTGCTGATAATTGACTCCCAAAAACTGCAAGCATTTATTGCTTTGCATAAAGTCTAGAACTTCAACTATAAATTCATTGTGTGCTCCCAAAGTTTGATATTCTCGTTCAAGACAATAATCCACTGCTTTAATTCCCCACTCATGTGGAATTGACGTGTGCAAAGTCTCAACGTCCATTCCCATCAAGTGTATTCCTTCTGGGAGTAATAGGCCTGTTAATTTAAGGAGCACATTCGTGGTGTCTCTGACAAAGAAGGGCAAGGTTGCTTACTAGACCTTTTAATAAGGGAGTCCACATATTTGCCTAATTTTCTAAGGGGCCCTTAATGGCAGAGACTATTGGTCTTCCTGGGGGTTAGGTCATTGATTTATGTAATTTGGGGATTATATAAAATGTGAGAATATTATTATATTCCTCAACCATTAAATTGCATTCTTTGTTTGTTTGTTTTTAGAGCACATACTTGCTTCAAAACCCAATTTCAATTTTTTTCATTACGTGTATTAAGTTTTGGAAAGGGGTTAATAGTCAGTCTTTATATGTCGAGGTATCCTTCTTTTTTTTTTTTTTTTTTACTGTCTCAAAGCTTCTGTTTCATAAAGTGACTCGCTTAGCAGAACCACATTTCCCCCTTTTTTATCACTTTTTTTTTTTTTTTAATAACCAAGTCCGGAGCCCCCTCCAGATCTTTTAAGTGCCTTTTTCTCATTGCTTGTTAGATCCTTGCCACTCCCAATTGATCTTACTCAAATCCTTTTGGACCAAGTCAAGAAATAATTTTAGCTACTTATGTTTGGTTAAGGTGGGCATTTTTGTTGACCTAATCCTAAGGTTGGCCATCCTTCTAATAGGTTGATTATATTCTTTTTCTGTGTCCACTCTTCATGTTTTCATCCAATAATGAGGTAAGATTCTCTATAGCTTCCTTCTCTTCCTGACTTAGTTTTTTTTTTTTTCAGCCTGGGGGCCTGAGTTTTCTGCTCTTTTCGTGCCATAATTTATAGAGAACCTTCTTCAATAATAGATTCAGGTTTTTAAAGACCTCAAACTCATTCATTGAGGAAGTGGGGGGAAAATGAAAGTCCTTTTTAGAATAGACTTGTATGATGTTCATCTAGATGAAAGTTGGAGAGGTTCACAACCTTTCAATCATTTTTAATGACCTGTGGGTCAATTCCCTAGTACTTCTTTGACTCCTGAGTCTCCCATTCATCATCTGTAGTCACTATGCAACGCCGTCAAAAGCAAGCATTAGGATCAAGGAAGTACTCTGTGAAATGAGTTCCTTATACATGATTAATCCTGAACTATACTTATTATCGAAGCCGCTTTGCAGCATCCACACCAGTGTATATGCACATATCAGTGGCTTCTAGGAATCCTATTTAAACCCCTTAGTGTATCAATCTATTTTGCAAATACGGTATATATATCTAGTACATCTGATTAGTGTGATTGCTGGGATGTATGCATGTGAGTGCCGGTGCGACCTGTCCCAAGACAACGTTGTCTTTTTAGCTTGATTGTGGAAGATTATTTTTCACTTTAATTCATTTGGTTTTTTTTTTGTTAATTATGATGCACTTTGCTATATTAAACATATTTTTATTCAACTGTGGTGTTCTGCAGCGGTGACCTTCTTGGCTCCTTTTCCTCCCTTCTGCATTGTCCGATCAGGTCCACCTGTCTGTTTTTCAGGAGGACCTGATCGGACGCTCCATTCAACTCTATGGAGTGATGGATGTCAGTGGTCTGGTGGATCGGATAAAAACGGACAGGCGGTCCGTTTTTTTTTGTTTTTTTTGTTTTTTTGTTTTTTTTCCGATCTCCCCATAGAGGAGAGTGGGACTCTGACAGGTCCGTCTCAGCACAGTGACTGGAGATGGACCTGTCCTCTGCCAGCTCAGCAGGGATCAATGGATCGATCCCCGCTGAGCAAGCAGAGTCTGTCAAAACGGACGTGCCCTATGTGAAAGGGGCCTAAATGATAAGTTACTTTGAGCTTTTAGGCTATATCTACAGAAGATGGAAACACCAATACTTGGAGTCACGGAGGTTATATACAGTGGGGAAAATAATAATTTGATTTACACACCCCCCCCCTGCAGACTTTTTAAGTTTACCAACTTACAAAGAGATTAAGGGTCTATCCTTTTTATCATAGGTGTATTTTAAATAATAGAGACATAATATCAACCAAAAATCCAGAAAAACACATGATACAAATGTTAAAAATTTGAGTTGCAGTTCAGTGAGTAAGAAGTATTTGATCCCCTACTGACCAACAATAATTCTGGCTCCCATAGACTGGCTACAGTATGTGCTTATGTGGTATACAGATAGGAGCGCCTTCTTAAAATTGACAACCAAATGACAACTCCATTATGTGTTTAAAAGACACCTGTCTTCCATTCGAACTCCCCATCAGGGATAAGACCAAAGGGATGTCAGGGACAAGATTGTAGACCTGCACAAGCTTGAATTGGCCAAAAGACCATGTCAACTGTCAGAGTGATTATTTGCAAATGGTAGAAATACAAAATAACCATCAATCGCCCTCGGCTTGGAGCTTCATGCAAGATTTTAGCTCCTGGTGTAAGGATGATCATGTGAAAAGTGAGGGATCAGCCCAGAGCTACATGGGAGGAGATGGGGAATGATCTCAAGGCAGTTGGGACCACAGTCTCCAAAGAAACCATTGGCAACACTACATGCCGCCATGTATTGAAATCCTGCAGCACTCACAAGGTCCCCTCCTCAAGAAGGCACATGTACAAGCCCATCTGAAGTTTGCCGATAAAAATCTAATTGTTTCAGACAAGGATTGGGAGAAAGTGCTGTGCTCAGATGAGACCAAAATTGAGCTCTTTAGCATTAAAGCGGTTGTAAACCGTAGCTGTTTTACAAAAAAAACCACGCCTGCAAGGCAATTGCATAATGTGAAAGTATGCATTGCCTCCAGCACACTAGTGTCAGGCCTACAAATCAGTGCTAGCTGGTCCGGGAAGTGCAAGCAAGTGATGTGCTGGAGGTGTTGAGAGATAATCTGCTAGCAAGTTCTATCTATCTATCTATCTATCAATTTTTTTTTTTTTCTGCAATCAGTTTGGGCATCTTATGAATATCCCATCCCCATCTAAGTTTATTTCCCTCAATAAAAATACAAAACAAAGTTCAATCACTGGTTTTCTGCCTGGGGGGTGAATGAGAACTGTGGGCCTGGCTGGGGCAGGATGACAGACGGACCACAACACTCAGCAGCCCCTACGAGGGTACCGCTACATTCAGGGGGCTCGTTCCGGGACCATCTGTTCACAGGTAACCAGCCATTGCCCCTAGCAACCAAAGTTGACCGAGCCGGGGGGGACTGTACTTTGTTCCACCAATTGAGGGATTGAACTCGAGGGAAGGATTTCTGTGCTCTGCCTGCTATTCAGTGCTACAGTAACAAGTACCATTGTCCATAGCAACCAGCGGGGAGCTGTCTGCCAAGTTATTGCTGCCCTGCTTACCCAGTCGCCCAACCACAGCTGGGATAGACACTTTGCTTTAAATCTGAAATTCAGTAACTTGGTAAGACGGGGTGAAGTCTGAGCCTGATGACTCCCCTGCGAAAATCCGGTGACATGAGGGAAGGGGAGTCTGTCGTGGCCTGCAGCCTGGTCAGGGACCTGGTAACTAAGTACTGCTAAGTGGAGAGTGATGGATGAAGGGCGCATGATCAAGCTCACATCAAAACATATAAAATTTATTTCAGAGGAAATAAAGAGCAAATAAAAACAGTTGAATAATACCAATACTACGTATCATGCAAACATTTAGAGTTGGCTAGCCAACTCTAAATACCTGCCTTAACATGGGCTCTTGATATTTCTAACCCATTTTTAATTTTTGATGTCTTTTACATTTTGTCACCTGTTTGCATGATACGTAGTATTGGTATTATTCAACTGTTTTTATTTGCTCTTTATTTCCTCTGAAATAAATTTTATATGTTTTGATGTGAGCTTGATCACGCGCCCTTCATCCATCACTCTCCACTTTGCCTTACCTGGCCACCCCGGGGTCATTCTCTGGGCAGCGGGACAAGCAATACCATCTCTTCTAGCTTCACTACAGTTTACAATACTACTCTTCTCAAAACCAAATCAGACCCTCACAAGCGCAGGAGTAATTTTTCCTTGTCCACAATCTAACTAAGTACTGCCCAGCAGGAACCTGAAATAGTCCCTGAAATGCTGACTGCCCCTGTGTTCCTTGCTAACTCCATCTGGAGGGAACCAGTGTTGGAGGGGGATGAGCCCTCAGTTGAGCCAGAAGATGAATGTGATGACAGAGCCATAGATTTGAGTTCCCCCAGATTGCAAGCTGAATTTGGGTCCTTGGAGAAGTTAGAGTGGTCGTCTCGCAGTGGCAGCTCGGAGGAGGAATGGGAGACAGGAGGTTCGCAGGTCCTGGAGGTCCAGTCCGAGGGAGGAGCTGTGCCTGATCCAGCTATGGGAACCCCCATCAACAGCAGACCACTTTTCTTGAAAAGGCCTTCCATCACCCAGACCAGAAAAGCTTAATACAGGCAGTGGTTCAAGAGGTCCGATAATGCTAGTGTCCTGCTAGGAAAAGGGAGGCCCAGAGAACTGCGCAGGCTCCAGCGGGAAGTTCAACGTAAAGTTGCTCTGGAGTGGGGTCTGGACTACCCTTCAGTCCCTCCCGAGACCATGGACATAATTGAGAACTCCCGGGAGAGTGGGAGGATGACCTGGTTTGGGAGTATCTGCATATTCCGAAGCCTCTGCAGGTGCCAAAATGTGAGGAGACCTGGGCTCATTTTGAGGACATTCAGAAGGAATGGAGGCTGGAGAGAGCAATTTGCAAGGAGTGATGGTCATGAAGGCAGAATGACCTGCGAGGAGTCACTGTCTCCATCAGGGAGAAAGGGCAGCAGGAAGAGGCTGCCCGACCCGCATTTCTATGCGTCAGGACTGTTGGGATATACAGCCCACCATTGAAAGGGCCACAAACTGCTAGAAGGTTGCAGAATGTGTTCTTTCTCCCTGACTTTTGCAGGATCAGACCGGCCTGCAACCCTATCCTGTGCCCGATGGATGGACTTTCCTATTGATAGAAGCTGGGTGAGGTCTGGTTCCTACTTTTAACCTTTTTTTTTTTTATTTTATTTTTTTTATTATATTATAAGGAGCCTGTCAGTCTGGGGAGGGGCCCCTCCCACCGGGAACTCCAAAGAGAACTGTCTACTTATACTGTTTTTTTGTTTTTTTTTTCTCCCGTTATTATTTCTGTCAGCAGGCCAATGCCCCCTCCTGACAGAACAAAGAAGAAAAACGTGTTTGAGGTGACTTATGTGGTCTGGACATCTACAGGGGTTTTTTTTGTCAGGAGGGGGTTAGCATCCTGCTGACAGAAACATTAAAGTGTGTAGGTAGTTGTCAGGATAGGATGTTGTGTTTTTTTTTGTCAACGGCTGTCCATACCATCTCTTACTGGAGCCAAGAACCCACGGGCAGAATATTTTCCTTGCGTGGGGGTGCTCTGGCTCAAAATGTGATGATATGTTGCTGTTGGCTACAGGGACCTTTAGTTGGGTCTATAGTGTAATGTATATGCTGTAAAAATATATATCACTTTATATTTATATTTGTGCATGTCCCTGTCCCCATCTGTTCCCTTTTTCCCCATCCAAAACTGTATTTTTTTTTTTTTTTTTTTTTTTATGAGATGCCATTTTTTTAAATTCCCAGCTAAGGGACTAGCTGAATGTTAGGGGGGGTGTGAGTTTGGCACCCTCTAGTGTGCTAGGATAGTGCATGCTTTTGTGAGAGTAGGTAAATTTCCAGGCCTGGCTGGTAGCCGAGCCTGGGTGTGTTTTTGATCTGGGTTGGGAGTAACTCAGAGTAGAGCTGGGTGACTCACAGGCAGAGTGTCCCCAAGACCTCCCACTTCTTTCCAGAATGTTCTTGTGTTTTCTGGAAAGAGAGGTGGGGAGGGGAGGTGGGGTTGCTTGGGGTGTTGTGAGGAGCCCTGACCAATCCCCCCCCCCCATTTGGATTGGCCGAGGGCAGGCCTTCCTAAAAACCCAGGGTCTGCCCAGCTGGGGAGGAGTTGATCGGGTGGAAGATGGACATGGAGTGTTAGGCTGTCGGGGTCTTTGAGGGAGCTCCGCAGTCTGGGTGGGGTGACTTTGGGCCTGGGCTCAGGTGCGGACGGGACCCTCTTACAACCCACAGAGGTGTCCTGACCAGGAGGAGCAAGAGAGGAAAGCAGGAGAACACTACCGGGAAAGTCTCCAGAAGTTCCACAGAGGTAGCCAAGAGGGTTGGTGAGTGTTCACACAGTTAGGAGGACTGGGAGGCACGCCTGATAGGACTGGGATTAGCAGTCTGGGATGGGTACAGCGCCAGTCTGGAGGATTGTGGTAAGAGGTAGTGTGGGAAGAGTTAGAGCAGATGTGTTAACCATTCACATCCCAGGCGTGGACATTTTGGCAGGCCGACTTCTTTAGCTGACAGCCAGGACCTAGGGGAAAAGTCCTTCTACCTACTGAGGATTTAGGACCTGTCATAGTTAGGAGATGCCAGTCTTGGATCTCCTGGCATCCAAGGTCATCTCACTGGACAGGTTTGACTCCAGGCACAGATATACTCTACTGGAAGCAGTGGATGCTTTTGTGGCTCCGTGGGATCAGTAATCTCTGCTCTATGCCTCTCCTTCCACATCTGCTTTGCAGCATTGCGATGAAAGGCATTCCGGTGCACCTTATAGCGCCAGATTGGCCCATGTGGATGTGGACCTGATGAGTCTACTGGTGGATGCTCTGTGGGCTCTTTCAGCTCATCCAAATCTTTTCTCAATTTTACCAATCTTCTTTATGGTTGCTGTCTTTTGCGGCATTGTTGTTTGAAGTCCAGCTTCTGAGGGACAAAGGCATCTCTTAATCGGGTATTCCCATGAGGCTAAAAGCTAGGAGTTCCACCCTTCACAAGGTCTATCGCTGCACATGAAGGGCACTCTTAGCTTGATGGGAGGAAATTCTGTGGGACAAACCCTTTCATTTTTAGAGATGGGTCTGGACCAGCATTAGGCCCTTGGCACCATCGTGGGTCAGGTCCCTGCACTTGCAATCCTGTTTAAGACCTTTGTGCTAAGTGTCTCCCGTGACTATGGAGGATCTGAATTTTAGTTCTCTCTGCACACCACAAATCCATTGGGGGTATTGCCTTTTCCGGTCTCATGGGGCTGTTTCTTGCTGCCATCACCCCTGCAATGTGAGTTTCTGAGCAGGTGGTGTTGAGGCTCAGAACTTCTTGCTACTCCTAATTATGTCCCTCCCTGTCTTGCTCCACTTTCATCTGATCTTCCTCCATTTCCTGGATCAGGCTAATAATTTCTCACATCTACTGCTTCCTTCAGAAAGACTGGCTTTTTATCTTTCTTATTGGTAACCCAGCTTCCCATTTCATCACTTCATTGTTTCTCAGACAGACCATTGTGCAATGTATACTCGGACAGAATGCCACCCTTTCCTGTTGAGGTACTCTACTTGGATTGTAAGTGCCTCTGGGGTTCTTTGGCATCAGACTGTTGTTTTCCAGATTTGTGAGGCTGCCACCTGGACTTGTGTTTAAACATTCTCCACGTTTGACCATTTGGATGTTCTGGCCTCATCTGATACCAGCTCTTCCTTCTTCCTTTTTTTTTTTTTTTTTTTTAACCTGTTGGTGTATTTTATACCTGTTGCCTACCCCAGCAGTTGGACCCTGTTTGGTTGCCCCTACAGTGCAAGATTTCCTGTATCCCTCCAATGTTTTTGTTTGTTGTTGTTTTTTTTAACACAGAGGTGCTTACAACGTTCCACTTTTATTTTTGTAAAACCTTTATCGCAAAAGGATAAACTTTTTCTGTAACCATTTAAAAGTGTTAATTTTGATAGATACATTAAGGGTCCTTTCACACTGGGGCGGTTTACAGGCGCTCTTCGCTAATAATAGCGCCTGCAAACCGACCCGAAAGTGCCGCTGCTTTCTTTCCAGTGTAAAAGCCCCGAGGGCTTTCACACTGGAGCGATGCGCTGGCAGGACGGTAAAAAAAAGTCCTGCCAGCAGCATCTTCAGAGCGGTGAAGGAGTGGAGTGTATACCGCTCCTGCCCATTGAAATCAATGGGACGGCGCAGCTATACCGTCGGCAAAGCGCCTCTGCAGAGGCGCTTTGCAGTAGTTTTAACCCTTTCTCGGCCGCTAGCAGGGGGGTAAAACCGCCCCGCTAGCGGCCGCATACCGACGGTAAAGCGCCGCTTACAATAGCAGCGCTTTACTGCCGACAACTCCCCCGCCCCAGTGGGAAAGGACCCTAGCACTACCCTTCCACCAGACTGACAGTGCTGCTGTCCAAAGGTGCCTCTTGCTTCTTTATGCAGAGTGTAGGCATCCTAAGACAGGAGGTGTGTTACTGGCCAGATCACCAGGTAAAAACAGAGGGGGGGAAAAGTAATGAATGATAAGCTGCAATATATAAAAGTTTTGATTTTAATGCCGATTTAAAAATGTATTTCCTTTGCCAAAAAAAACCGAGGCATGCTGGAGTAGAAGTGGTTATCCTGGGCTGGCCTACAGGTGTGTGTGTGTGTGTGTGTGTGTGTGTGTGTCCCCTCAATCCTCAGCAGCAGTTTAAAAGAGAATAGAATATAGCTTTAAAAAAGAAAAAAATACCAGTTTTCGCATCTATATTATTTTGACGACATATGTGAAAAGTACTTTTGTATACTTTACTTACTTCAATAAAAAGTTTATGGAAAAAAAAAATACATTCATACTACGCTGCCTCTAAGTCAGAACTGAGCGATCAGACACTGCTCAGTTCTCGGTCTTCAGCCTGCAACTGTCAGTCATCGGCTCTCTGCCCTACCCCCCCCCCCCCCAATGTACACCGGCTCGCTGGGCTGTGGAGGGGGTGGGAGTGGCTGGCTCAGTCTCCCAGTGGCTCAATGAGAGGCTGAGCCAGCTGGCAGTCCAGGCATCTGCAACTGCAAATTTGGGATCTTTCCGGAACCTGGACTGGCTGAATGATGCCAGCAGACTATGGGCTTTAGCCTGCTGTCGACTAAAGACAGATCACAGATGTGCAGAACGAACTGCACTCCTGTGATCCTTAGAAGTATAGATAAAACAGCTTTGGCTATACTTCTTCATGAAAAGGATTTTAGGGTTAGTACAAAAATCTGTTTGTTTTTCTTCATTAAACCATTTTTAACATCTTTGTTTTACTTTTTCAGGCTGGTGATGGGAAAAGTTTTCTGTGTAAATGTTCGTTTATTGAAATCTACAATGAACAGATATTTGACTTGCTGGACACTGCATCTGCGGGACTTTTTCTTAGGGAACATATAAAGAAAGGAGTCTTTATTGTTGGTGCTGTGGAGCAAGCAGTGGCCTCTGCTGCTGAGGCATACCAGGTAAGTTCATAAATCTGCAACATTAGGAGGAGAATTCTAGGTGTTGGACCATATTTTTCATGGACTATTCATATCTATGTCCTTTGTGTTGAGGCATGCATGAAGATGCCTGCGTGTGGTGTGAAAATATAGATTCCCTTTTAAAAATTCACAAAGCTGCAGTACATAGCTGTGAATCAGCCACATTTGCAAAAATAGCATTTCTACTTGAGATTTATTTTCATTCAGTAAAATGTATGTTTTTATTGTAGGGCAAGTGTAAATTTGGCCTTTAAAAGCAGGATTAAAGGAGAAGTCCAGTCTGGGCTCGTTTTGGTTGAGCTTCTCCTAAGGGTCACAGGAGTGCAATTTGTTTTGCACTCCTGTGACCCGTTTTCAGCAGAGTAGGCTGAAGTCCACTTTCTGCTCATGTCACCAAGATCAGTCCAGGCACCGCGTCATCCCAACTTCGTAAGTCTGGATCTGCCAGATGCCTGGAGTTTGGCTTCAATTTGTTACTGTATCTAAATCTACTAGTACTACTAACACTTCCCTCCCCCCAGACTGACTGACAATGCTGCTGTCCAAAGGTGCCTCCTGTGCCCAATAATCCAAAGTGGGGGCACTTTAATACAGGAGGTGTATTACTGGCCAGATTACTGGGGAAACTGAGGGGGGGGGATAATATATGGCTACTACATCTAGTGATTGATAAGCTGCATTATAACATTTTTAAGTTTGGGGTTAAATACTGCTTTAGCCCTTTTGTAGCCACAGCTGTTTTTGGCACATTTGTGGCCTAAAGATTAGTTAAAACCCCCAAACATATATATTTTCTATAAGCAAAGACCCTTGAGAATAAAATGGGAGCAGTTGCAATTTTTTTATGTCACACAATATTAGCGCAACAGCTTATCAAACGCATACTTTTAGTAAAAAGACTGGTTAGTTTTAGTGCACACAAACGCAATATACCAAATTGTTGGTAAAAGATGTTGTCAGACCACCTTAAATTGGTCTCTACAAACCATTCCTCATTATTACACTAAAACCAAAAGGCTCTAACAAACCAAATCCCTTTTGTTGCCAGAAGACGCCTGGCAGGAGATACTGGCCTCTCAGATCAGACATCTTTAGTTATCTTGTCTAGGCATTGGGTAATCCAGTTAAAATTTTTTCATTGCACTTACTATGCCCCACAGGTTCTCTTTAAAAAACCTTCTCAAGCTTGCCCTAACTGCACTGATTTTACATGCTCGCTACTAAATTTACCCAATATTTGTAATCCCTCTAGGTGCTTATTGGAGGAGTCCGATCTTGCTAAAGATTGTAAACTATTATTCCGTTTTTGTTGTTCTTTGCTAAAAGTCTTATTTCATTGGAATTTACCAAAACCCCCTACTTTGATAAACTGGTTTAGGTCCGGTTTACGCCATGCCCGCACATGAATCGCACAGGAACGTGCTGTGTGTTCCTGTGTGATTCAGATCACATTCAATATGAACTCCATTTGCGATCTGCAGTGGGTATCGATAGAAAGTTAAGGACACCCCAAACAGGTTGCAAACGCAGTGCATTAGTCCCTACCAGATCGCACAGTACTTTTTGTACCATGCAATCAAGTTACAGTGCACTTTAACCACTTCAATACCAGGCACTTATGCCCCTTCCTGCCCAGGACAATTTTCAGCTTTCAGCGCTGTCACACTTTGACAATTGCGCGGTCATGCAACACTGTACCCAAACTAAATTTTTATCATTTTCTTCCCACAAATAGAGCTTTCTTTTGGTGGTATTTGATCACCTCTGCGGTTTTTATTTTTTGCTAAACAAACTAAAAAAGACACATTTTTGAAAAAAGATTTTTTTTTTTTTTAGTTTCTTTCATAAAATTTTGTTTTCCCCTTCACTGATGGGCACTGATGAGGCGGCACTGATGAGTTGGCACTGATATGTATAATTCATGATGTGAACTGGCCTCTACGTGATCCCCTCCCCCCATGTATAAATTATCCTATGGGGCCCAAGGTTGCCCAAAAAAAATTGAACATTTCTGTGCCCCCTGGCTAGAAACGCAGTTTACGATGCCTGCTACCTTTTATGTGAAATGTTTATACATAGAGTAGAGCTGCATGAATAATCGTTAAAAAATTGCGATCTCGATTCAACCCCCCTCACGATATTAATCCGGCATTTTCACGATTCAGTCTGCTGACAGCTGTTCAAAAAAAAAGCAACCTGACAAGTTTATCACAACATTACTCAGTGCTGAGAGATAAAAAATAAAAATCAGAAGCCATGTATCTTTTGGTTCTATTAGATCAAAGGGATGAACATCGGTCTGTAAATGAGGGCAGTTTAACAACTTAAAGACTAAGCCTTTTTCTGACATTTGTTGCTTACTAGTTAAAATCAGTATGCTTTGCTAGAAAATTACTTCAAACCCCCAAATGTTACACTTTTTTTTTATTTTTAGCAGAGACCCTAGAGCGGGGATATGTAATTAGCGGACCTTCAGCTGTTGCAGAACTACAAATCCCATGAGGCATAGCAAGACTCTGACAGCCACAAGCATGACACGCGGAGGCAGAGGCATGATGGGACTTGTAGTTTTGCAACAGCTGGAGGTCTGCTAATTGCATATCCCTGCCCTAGAGAAAAAAATGGCAGTCCTTGCAATATTTTATGTCACTCTGTATTTGTGCAGCGGCCTTTCAAAAGCAATTTTTTGGGAAAAAAAACAACACTTCAATGAATAAAAAAAAAAAAAAGAGTAAAGATCGGGAGGCCGGGTAAGAGCGGTGGGAGTGGGAGACGTCCCCTCCCACTCCAACAGTATAACAGCTGAGCGGCATTTAGGCATTTATCTGGAAAGCCGATTGCTGGCTCTAAAAAACAGTCCCGGGATGATGCCTGCAGCTGCGGGCATCATCCCGGTATAACCCCCGAAAGCCAATTACGCACATCTGCGTATGCTCGGCAGGAAAAGGTTAAAGCTTAATTTCCCACATTTGTGGCTTTTTAAATCGCAATTGGTGTCTATAAATAGTCAGTTTGTTAGCTCTCACATGGATGCACTAAGCAGGCTAGACACAGGCTGAGCCATGAAGAGGTATAAAAGAAAAAGTCAAAAGACCTGCGTAACAAGGTAATGAAACTTTACAAAGTTGGAAAAGGATATAAAAAAAAAAAAGATATCCAGAGCCTTGAATATGCCAGTCAGTACTGTTTAAAATCACTTAAGTGGAAAAATAGGGGCTCTTTCTGATGTGTTTTGCTGGTGTTACTGTATGGAAAAACTTCACTGTATGGGTCAGTATTGTTTCTTGAACTGTACGACCCATACACTTTTTTTTTTTTCTCATGTAAAATCAATGCATTTTACTTTAAAAACAAAAATGAGGTTGTGCCAAGTAAATACTGTAGATGCCAAACATGTGAAGCCTTTTGCTGCCAGAACTGTTTTTGCACATCTCCATACATAGGGAGACTTCGGAGTCATTTACCAAAAACCCATCAAAGCTGTATCGACAGCGTCCCCCTGCTCTCAACGGGTGCTGTGGTGATTCCACCAACCGCCCCTTTTTTAAATGGGCTCACCCCGATCAGCCGGCGTCTGATGTCACCGGTGTGGATCGTGGATGCAAATGGGACCACTGTGCTTGCGCGATCATCACAAAGGCGTGACATCAGACGTAGGCTAGCTGAGTCTCAAGCCACAATCTTGGAAAGTCTGTCAAGGACAGGCATCCATAGACGGTGGCTATTTCCACATCACCTGGCCAGATGTATTAGTATGGGAGGACATGCACTGGTTAGTTCCGGTCCATCAACGACAGACCAGGGACAAACCAAACCAACCTAATACTAAAGGCCGGGGACCAACAAAAGAAGGCACCCAGGAGATGGGGAACCCAATTCACCCAGTGATGTAACAGGGAAGGTAGAAAAGGAAATAGTCTCTCCTACCGCATGGTCCAGGGGGTAAGAGGGGGAGAGGACCAGAACAGAGGTGGTCGACTGGTGCCCAGCAAATGCGTGAAAAGGCCACCGTGGAACAACAGAAGCCCACCCGCGAGAGTTTATCTCAAGTCTACAACTTCATTTAGACAGGCTGCTCCTAGATCCACTATTTTATAGGTGGATTCATCTATGCCTTTCTCAGCCCTGTGGTATCAAGGGGAAGGTTCTTTTCCTGGTTTTACTGGAGTGTTGGTGCTTCTTGGGCAATTCAGCATCAAGCTTCTGTTTTGTATAACTGCTACCTGGTCTTTTCACACGTTTACAAAGTTCTACCAGGTAGATGTTCACACCTCTCCAGATGCCAGTTTTGAGAAGGTCTCACGGGCTGCTTTTGTAGTGGAGTTCTCCAACCCCTCCTATCCTGGCGTTGTGTTTTTGGACATGTTTGACCTTGTTGCTGTGTCGCCACCCGTCATGTTCAGTGCTTTTTGTCATCCCAAGTAGTCCTAAATGCAAATGTTTGTGTCCTGTGATGTACAATTAAGACATTAGGATTTTTGGTGTATCGGTTTTCCATGGCAGTGGTCCTCATTGCTTTCTACAAAACTGATGCTTTATCTGAGCTAGGAGGAGTTATGCCTGGATGGGTATTCCTGCCTCTTTTTTTTTTTTTTTTTTTTAATTTTTTTGTTTTTTGGGCAGTCATTCACCTGAAGATGTAAGCATAACCCAAGCAGTCATGAATATGAAGTGTGTCCTGTGTAATCCAGTTTGCTAATCTGCAATCCTAATTCAAGGAATATGAACTGATTTTTAATGTATTTTGCATGCTTGGTAAAGTGCTTTTGGTTTTGTTGGTAATGCCATATTATTATTACTTTTATTGTTGTTTCTTTTTATTGTTGTTTTATCTTTTTTCGATTTATCTTGCCAGGTTCTTTCTACTGGATGGCGGAATAGACGAGTAGCTTCAACCTCGATGAACAGAGAATCCTCCAGGTCTCATGCTGTCTTCACTGTCACAATTGAATCTATGGAAAAGGTTAATGAAATTGTTAACATAAGATCTTCACAACTTAACCTTGTGGATCTTGCTGGATCAGAAAGACAGAAAGACGCTCATACTGAAGGAGTCAGGCTTAAGGTGAGCTAAAATTTGATATTTTCATTCATATGGACAGCCAGTCACTTTTTTGCATGGTGCTATTGATATATATAGTACTACTGGTCTTTTTAAGATGTCTGCGTTAAATTGTTGGATGCCATGTGCTGACATGAGACTGAATTAGAGGAATGATGTACAGAGTGTTTAAGTGCTCCCTGGGTACATGCAAACAGGACAATTCATAAAGGGTGACGACACTCATTTAGATGTTTGTGAGTGGTATGTGAAGCCTGTGTGTGCGTTTTTTTTTTTTTTTTTTTTCTGTGAATAGAGGAGGGATGCATCGTCTCTAATAAATAATACCTAGATCAAGGTTTGATCTAGGTCCGTGCCAGGGTTAGTATCTTGGGTCAGGGTCAAAGGTCAGTATTTTTTGTTTTTTTTTATATAGAGGGGCCAAGCATCTCTGAATCTGATCTCTATGATGTTAAAAGTTAGGACACCTACTTCCCGCAAGATCTAGCGTTGGATGCAGAAGGCACACTTTCCTTGGTGTGAGTTTTGTGGATTCACCCTAGTAGTTTCTCTGTAGGATGAATCCTCTTCTGCAGCTGGGTCTGGATCAAAGTTTGGCTCTCAGCACTTCAAGTTTCTGCCCGCTCTGTTTCAGACACAGTTGCCCACTCATTCTTGGTTAAAACCTTTCATGCAGGGAGTCTCGTATGTAACTCCCCTTGTTTATACCCCTGTGACTCTGTAGGATCTAAAACCGTTTAGTCTGTGCTTTTAGAAGCTGTAGTTTGAACCCATTAGGCCTTCCTCTTTACTTGTGCACAAATTGGTATTCCTTGTAACCATCACATCAAGTGTCTGAACTGGCAGTTCCTGCAAAGAACCCTTTCTGGTTTTGCATTGGGACAAGGTGCTTTTGAGGCCCAAGACTTTCTTTTTGTCTAGGATAGTTTCTGCCTAGCACCATTTTCGGCTCACAAAAAAAGTTTTCCCTCCATTGTTTTGGATGTAGTTTAGGCTGAGAGAGTCTCTCAGCCCCTGCTTCTTTCAGACTGATTTCCCTTTTTCTCATATTTGGATGGTTCCTGTAGGGGTGCATTGGTGTCTTGCTCCAGCATCCATAGATGGCTCAGACAGACCATCATCCAAGCGTAATATGCTCTCAAGAATCGGGTTCCACCCTTTCTTGCCAGGGCACACTCAACCAGATGTAAGCCCTTCTGTACTTTTCAGCATCCAGCAACTGTTTTCTAGATTTGCAAAGCTTTCACCTGGTTGTCTATTCACCTGTTATGATTTTCTACCAGGATGGTAATTCTTTTTCTTCATGTCTCACCTAAAGGTTAGGCTTCCTGCTGTGTCCTTGATGGACTCCAAGAAAAGGAGTTTATGGTTTAATCCAAAATCCCATTTACAGCATCCTACACATTAACTGTTGGAGCCATAAAGTATACTTTTAGACCACAAGACACGTTTTCATTTTGTGAGCTGTAAAGGTGTGTCTAATGGAACAAAACAGGTTGATATTTCAGACATGAAAATATTATATATTCAGCTACATAATGCATTTCAAACACAAATTTATTATTTTAATTTTTTTTCTATATTTTACGGCACAATTTCTGAGGTGCACAGTAATTTTTACTCTACTCATGTGTGCATGCTTCTTGCTACTCAATCCTAATGGAATTAGAAGGAATGTATGAAGGAAAGTGTACCATAGGTCAGTTATTAGATTTTAGGTTAACCAGTTCCGGACCAGCCACTGCAGTTATACTGCAGCAGGTTGGCTTGGCTTGGCTGGGCGAAGCATCGTAGCTGTACGTCGGGCACATGGCCGCCTAGGGGGCGCACGCCTTCAATGATTGGATTTGCTTCAGAACCGATCAGTCCGCAGGCCAATGATTTCTGGCCTTGACCTGATGATCGGTTCTGGCAAATGAAATCCTCCCCTGCCTGTGTAAGTGTAAACAGGCAGGGGAAGTGATGTCACCCCATGTGGAACTTTTTTCCGTTCCAGAGAGAGGAGAGAAGACATCCCAGTAAGTTACACCAACTCTACACTGACACAGTACACATAGGCACACTTGTCACCCCCCGATCGCTCCCCCCCAGGTAACCACTTCACTCCCTGTCACTGTGTCACCCAGTGCAGTGTTCATATTTTATTTTTAATTTTTTTTGATTACTGTACTGGTGTCAGTTATTTACTTTTTTTTTTTTATAGCGTCAGGGCACCCGCCGTATATTACCTAAAAAAATAAAGGTTTAACCCCCTGATCACCCAGCGGGTGATATCCGTTTTTAGCGTCAGTCAGGTTAGTACCAGTAGCGCTAACACCCACACACGCACCATACACCTCCCTTAGTAGTATGGTGTCTGAACGGATCAATATCTGATCTGATCAGCTCTATACTAGCGTCCCCAGTAGTTTAGGGTTCCCAAAAAAACGCAGCGTTCGCGGGATCAGCCCAGATACCTGCTAGCACCTGCGTTTAGCCCCTCCGCCCAGCCCACCCAAGTGCAGTATCAAACGATCACTGTCTCTTACAAAATACTAAACACATAACTGCAGAATTCGCAGAGTCGGGCCTGATCCCTGCGAGCGCTAAAATATTTTTTTTTTTTTTGGTAGCGTTTGAAGCAGTTGCTGACAGTCAGGTGCTCCTTTTTTTTTCCCTTGAGTCTCACTAGTGCATCAGTAAATTTAGAGGCCAAAATGTCCAAATAAAAAGGTGCACTAGTGAAGAGGCCTACATGTTTCTGAGCCTGACAGATGAGAGTGAAGAGGAAGTCGCCCATCTGTTCGTTTCTGGCTCAGAATATGAACCAGTAGACGGCAGCGGCACCCTGACAGATAGCTCTGACGACGAAGTAGTGGTCCCTGCCAAGGTCAGGTATACCCGACCCCGTTCTTCTGCTGTTGTTAAGGTGCAAGAACCGCAGGGCTCTCATATGGAGCAGAGAGCCAGTACTAGTGCCGCTCATCCTTCTGGTGAACTGGCAAGCACCAGCGGCCTAGTACATCCTGGTTGTACATCCAGCACTGCAGTAACACTTGGTGACATGGCGAGTCCCATAAGTGCAGTTCAAGCTGGTGAGGTGGCTAGCACAAGTAGTGTCTCACAGCCACCAAGAAGAAGACAAACACAGGCCCGTCGAGCCCATGGTGCCGTTCCTGCTGCATTTGCCAATCTGAATTGGGAGCCCACCACTTCTGCAGCACCTGTACTTCCCCCATTCGCTGGCCAACCCGGAATTCAGGTTGATTTTACGTCACTTGATTTTTATTCGCTGTTTTTCCTTGAAGATCTCTATAGGTCTATTGTGGACCAAAGCAATTTGTATGCTGGTCAATTCATCGCTGCTAATCCCCAGTTGACCCTTGCCAGAGATCGGAAACCATAATAGGTTTCCAAATTTTAAGACCTTCCTGGGCCTATCCCTCATGGGCATAGTTTAAAGAAAACAAGTGAGTTGCGGTCATATTGGTCCACTGACCCAGTTCACCATATGCCTGTGTTCTGCCTCCATGACCAGGACACGATGCGAGCAGATCTTGCAGTTCATGCATTTCAATGACCATGAACTCTGTCGTCCTCAGGGTGACCCTGGATACGATCGGCTCTACAATATTCAGCCCCTCGTAATCCACTTCAATCAGCAGTTTGCAGCCTTGTTTACTCTCGATCAAGGTCCCTGATTAAGTTTTCTGACCGCTTGTCTATCAAACAGTATCTCCCCAGCAAGCGTGCCAGATATGGGGTGTGTAAGATGTATAAGCTCTGTGACAGGGCAACAGGCTATATATTTAGTTTTATGGTTTACGAGGTAATGCCTATGTGTACACGTGGAGCCGGAAAACTGCCCAGACTACATAGGAATCGCTGGTAAGATTGTGTGGGACTTGGTGTCGCTTTTATTCGGAAAGGGGTACCACTTGTACATGGACAATTATTACACAAGCGTGCCACTTTTTAGCCATCTTTTTGATTGTGGAATTGGCGCATGTGGCACCTTGCGATCTAATCGCAGGGGCTTCCCCAAACAGCTTGTAGAGTCCCGACTTAGACGAGGGGAGAGAGCCTGCTTTAAATATAATAATTTGTTAGCAGTGTAGTGGAGGAATTCACGGAATGTTTTTGTTCTGTCCTCCCTTCATGCAGATACGACAGCCCAAATTCCTACGGCAACTGGTGTTGTAGAGAAACACCTCTGTGTCCATGAATACAACCTTAATATGGGAGGGGTGGACCTCAACGACCAGTTGTTGGCGCCCTACCTAATTGCCCATAAGGCCAGACGCTGGTATAAAAAAGTGTCTATATTTATTCCAATTGGCTCAGCTGAATGCTTTTGTGCTATACAAAGCTTCCTGACGAACTGGATCCTTCCTAAAATTCCAGGAAGAGATCGCCACAGCCCTTCTGTTTCCAGATGATGCTATAGCCCACCTTCCCAACGCAAATGCAGTGAGCTGGCTGCATGAGGCATTTTCCGTATGTCCTCCCTGGTACCCCTGCCCAAAGTACATCCCCAAAAAAGATGCCGTGTCTGCAGAAAACTCTGATTTAGGCGTGATGCACGCTTTTATTGTCCCTCCTGTCCTGACCAACCTGGTCTCTGCATCGGTGACTGTTTCAAACGCTACCACACACTAGTGGAGTATTCGCATAGGGTACAGCACTACACAGTCCTAGGGTACACTTGCACAGGGTCTCGAAAGATGAGATGGCCATCACATTTTGAGACCCTAATCTGGAATGTTTACAGTTTTTATATAAAAGTGCAAAAAAAAAAAAAAATGCCAAAAATAGTTGTGGTTTTATTTTTCTTCTCTATTGTCTGCTGTATTGTTCCTGTATTTTAAAACGAATGTTTTTATTTTTACTATGTTTTATTGTATTTGCTTTGCAGGTATTGTATGTCTTACTGTAATTTTACTTTGTTTTATTGTTAACCATCATTTGCTTGGCAGGTACGCCATTCAGCTGCAGCACGGGTTTATTTATTCTCACAGCAACACCGTTTGCTCCCACGATCCGTAAAGCTGTGACTCCAGCGCCGTAGGAGGGGATTTCACCACCACAGTTTAAAAAAAAGAAAAGAAAATGGTGCATGGTATGCCCATCATTAGAAGTGGGTGGATGAAGGGCGGTATTCTAATGGTGGGCATATCCACCCCTCAATCTCTCCCTTTTTTTTTCGTTCAGCCAACAGGCTGCATGAAAAAAAAAAAATTACAATATATGCCCAACAATGACCAGCAACATACTGGTATGTTGATGGACTTTGAGTGGTTATACCAGAATGATGCTAAATTAAATGAAAAAAATTGTATTGCTAGTTTTACAGGAAGTTGTGTTTCTTGTTTGTAGGAGGCTGGCAGCATAAATCGATCGCTGAGTTGCCTGGGTCAGGTGATCACAGCCTTGGTGGAGGTGGCTAATGGAAAGCAGAGACACATATGTTACAGAGACTCCAAACTTACATTTTTGTTACGGGTAAGCATTTGTGCTGGCACACCAAGTATGTGTGTATTTATTTATTGCAAGTATTTCTATAGCATTGTTGATTTACACCAAACTTTAAATACTATTAACCCCTTTTAGCCCCGAAAGGATTTACCCCATTAATGACCAGGCCATTTTTTGTGATATGGCATGGTGTCACTTTAGCTGACACTTGTGCGATTGTGCGACGATGTACCCAAACAAAATTGATGTCATCCCCCCCCCCCACAAATAGAGCTTTTTTTTTTGGTGGTATTTAATCACCTCTGCAGGTTTTATTTTTTGCGCTATAAACAAAAAAGCGACCTATTTAAAAAAAAATAAAAAATTTTTGCGATTTAATATCCCCAAAAAAGTAAAACAAATTTCTTCATCAGTTTAGGCCAATGTGTATTCTTCTACATATTTTTGGTAAAATAAATCCCAATTGACGTATATTGAGTGGTTTGCGCAAGTTATTACGTCTACAAAATAGGGGGTAGATTTATGGCTCTTTTTTTTTTTTTTTTTCTAGTAATGGTGGTGATCTGCGATTTTTAGCGGGACTGCAACATTGCGGTGGACAGATCGCGCACTTTTGACACTTTATTGGGACAAGTGACATTTATACAACGATCAATGCTATAAAATTGTACTGATTACTGTATAAATGACACTGGCAGGGAAGGAGTTAACACCAGGGCAATCAAAAAGTTGTATGTGCGTTGCTTAGGGAGGTGCTTTCTAACTGGGGGGGAAGTGGGCTGACGGGGAGTAGAGAGATCGTTGTTCCTAATCGCTAGGAATATACAATCTCACTCTACTTCCCTGACAGGGGATCTGTTTGTTTACACTGGCAGATCACCATTCTGCCTCTCTGGCGCAATCGCGGGTGGCCGGCAGACATAGAGTCTGCCGAACCTGCTGATTGGCTCCCCTGCTAGCGAATGGGAGCACACCCACAGATCGCCTTGTATGCGCCTGACTTACAATGACAGCGTTTCGAACAGGCGAGCCAACCTGCCGCAGAACAACTGCGGCGGCTAGTCGGGAACAGGTTAATTTCCATAAATCACTGCCCTCAAGGAGCTTGCAGTCTAAGGCAGTGATTCTCAAATTGTGTGCCTTGAGAGATTTGCAGGTGCGCCTTGGGAGTTTTGAAAAATATTTAAAATTGGTAGCTTTTTGAAACCTTGAACATATCCAAAAATTAAATGTTAAATCAATGTTGCAAAAGTTAAAGTAACGTATAAATGCAATTTCTGTCAGTTTGTCATTCATTGGTTCCTTTTTGTAATGCGAGATCTCGGGAGAACGCGATCGATCTTAATTTATATTATAATAATCGAGACCGTTCCATTCCAACTTTGATACTTATAAATAACGTTTGTTCATTGTTTAGCGATGGAGAAATACTTAATCATGTCTGAAAGAGAAACTGTTAAAGGAAAAGCAAGGAAGCAAGCGAAAGTATAAGGAAGATTACAGTTGCTTCGATATGACTTGCTCTCGAAAGCAGGCACATCCTTCACATTAACCACTAGCCGACCAGCTCACACAGATATACTGCAGCAGGTCTGCTCTCTTGCGCAAACCGACGTACCTGTACGTTGGTCCATGCAAGGAGGATAGTGGGAGCGTTCCCGTGGACTCTATGTCCGCCGGCGACCCGCGATCGTGGTGAGGACCTGCCTATGTAAACAAGGCGATTCCCTGTTCTACCAGATGACATGACAGATCTACTGTTCCCAGTGATCAGTAACAGTGATCTGTCATGTTCCAGTAAGCCCATCCCTCCCCCCCCCCCCCACGGTTAGAACACACCCAAGGAACCAACTTAACCCCTTGATCAAATATAAATACTCAAATAAATCCAGCGGTGAGTAAAAATTCCTAAAAAATCCAGCAATCAAAATAGTGTAAAATTATAAAAAATTAGTGACACCAAATGTGTAAAAATCCACATAAAAAATGCACATAAAAATAAATATATAGGGATGTATTCAGAAGGTTCAATTATACAAGTGTAGAATCCGATTGGTATAGAGCTTTGATCCGGTCCCACTAGCAAAGCTGTTTAAAAACACTTGCTTAATTAGGGTGCTCATTGACATTCATAGTAACAATGTTTCTTTTGCTTCTGTTCACAACCAATGTGAGAATCCTAAACAGATCTCATTTGACAGGCAGATAAAAGAAAAACCAATCATTATGCAATAGTTAGGATACCAAGGTACACAGGCAAACTTCAATCCACTCACGTGTGCCTTATAATGATAAGGCAAATGCAGGTTTTACTATAGCAGTCAGCCGCCTTAGACAGGAGCAGATTCACTGCAGTAAACTGTGTGATACTGCTGATCTGCACAGAGTGTCCTTGGCTCCTCCCACGCGTTGCATCACAGTCACGTGACTTTTTCAAGGATAATACAAGCTCTGACGGACTCAGCTTTATAGCACAACAGCAGAGTGGCTGCCATGGCTACAGCATGAGTTAATCATCATCCTGCTTCCTGCATAGACTTCAATCCTGTTCAAACCTACTTTTATTAGACATGTAATTCATATGAATATTGTTGGTTTATCAAAACCACGATTCCATGTGTAAAAAAAACGCAGTGTGTAAAGAGTAAAAAATATATATATTGATATCTCTAATCACGTTTACTACTTCAACTCCCTCCAGTGGTCACAATTGGTATAACATCTCACAGAGGGAATATATAGCAAAACATTGTCTCTAATGGTTTTGATAATTGACCAGTGCCCCATAATATCACAACAATGAGGTATCCACATGCTCTGCTCATAAATGTATGGAAAACTGAGTAAACAAGATGAGACATTATATATATATAAAATATACATATATAAAATAAGATATGATATAAGAAATAGGGAAATAATATTAAAATGTAAAATTAAAATCTAAAAATTCCATGATAGAATATTGCAAAAATGGATGATGACCATTATTTATATGCTAGAACTGAACCAAATATTGCCACTCAGAAAAAACTGAGGGGGTGGTATATGCTTTACAGTGCTCCTGCTCCCTCCAATACATTGGCAGAACGAAACGACCAATGTGGAAGAGAATAAGAGAGCATATCCAGAACATTAGAAAAGGCTATCCAAAACAGTGTTTCAAAACATTTTGATAGGTATCATAACAGAGACCCTAGGGGTCTCCAATTCTGGGCTATTCAAAAGTATAAGGAGGGGTTCCCATAAAGTGAGGGAACTCAGCAAGAATGAATCCAAATGGATATTCCAGATGGGTACATTAGAACCCCATGGTTTGAACATTGAATTCGACCTGAATTGTTTTATTTCTGATTTTTAGAGGTTTTTCAGATTTTTATATATATATATATATATATATATATATATATATATATATATATATATATATATATATATATATATATATATATATATATATATATATATATATATATATATTTTATGGTATATATTTTATTTTTTATATTTTTTATTTTTTTGGTCCAAGATTCTCATTATTTGTCCAATACCAGTTTTTTCTGAGTGGCAATATTTGGTTCAGTTCTAGCATATAAATAATGGTCATCATCCATTTTTGCAATATTCTATCATGGAATTTTTAGATTTTAATTTTACATTTTAATATTATTTCCCTATTTCTTATATCATATCTTATTTTATATATGTATATTTTATATATATAATGTCTCATCTTGTTTACTCAGTTTTCCATACATTTATGAGCAGAGCATGTGGATACCTCATTGTTGTGATATTATGGGGCACTGGTCAATTATCAAAACCATTAGAGACAATGTTTTGCTATATATTCCCTCTGTGAGATGTTATACCAATTGTGACCACTGGAGGGAGTTGAAGTAGTAAACGTGATTAGAGATATCAATATATATATTTTTTACTCTTTACACACTGCGTTTTTTTTACACATGGAATCGTGGTTTTGATAAACCAACAATATTCATATGAATTACATGTCTAATAAAAGTAGGTTTGAACAGGATTGAAGTCTATGCAGGAAGCAGGATGATGATTAACTCATGCTGTAGCCATGGCAGCCACTCTGCTGTTGTGCTATAAAGCTGAGTCCGTCAGAGCTTGTATTATCCTTGAAAAAGTCACGTGACTGTGATGCAACGCGTGGGAGGAGCCAAGGACACTCTGTGCAGATCAGCAGTATCACACAGTTTACTGCAGTGAATCTGCTCCTGTCTAAGGCGGCTGACTGCTATAGTAAAACCTGCATTTGCCTTATCATTATAAGGCACACGTGAGTGGATTGAAGTTTGCCTGTGTACCTTGGTATCCTAACTATTGCATAATGATTGGTTTTTCTTTTATCTGCCTGTCAAATGAGATCTGTTTAGGATTCTCACATTGGTTGTGAACAGAAGCAAAAGAAACATTGTTACTATGAATGTCAATGAGCACCCTAATTAAGCAAGTGTTTTTAAACAGCTTTGCTAGTGGGACCGGATCAAAGCTCTATACCAATCGGATTCTACACTTGTATAATTGAACCTTCTGAATACATCCCTATATATTTATTTTTATGTGGATTTTTTTTACACATTTGGTGTCACTAATTTTTTATAATTTTACACTATTTTGATTGATTGCTGGATTTTTTTAGGAATTTTTACTCACCGCTGGATTTATTTGAGTATTTATATTTATTCATATATATTCATTTTTATGCACATTGTGAAGCGCTTCAAATATCATTATTTATTCTTTTTAAGTGACTCTGAAAACACTCTCTTTTGATAGCAGCCTCACTTGGTTTTATGTGTAATTATCAGCTATTTAGCATCACAGCGCTTTGTGTTTTTATATATTCCTTAACCCCTTGATCGCCCCAGTGTTATCCCCTTCCCAGCCAGTGTAATTTTTACATTGATCAGTGCATTTTTATAATACTGATCAATGTAATAATGTCACTGGTCCCCAAAGTGTCATTTGGGGTCAGATTTGTCCACCGCAATGTCACACTCCTGCTAAAAATCACAGATCGCCGCCATTACCAGTTAAAACAAATAAATAAGTCGCTAAATCTATCCCGTAGTATGTAGAGGCGATAACTTTTACGCATATATATATATAATATATTTTAACCAAAAATCCAAAAATATGTAGAAAGGGATATATATCCGCCTAAACAAAGTAGAATAATTTCTTTTACTTTTTTTTTTTTTTTTTTTTTTTTTTTTGAGCAGAATGTAAAAAAAATTTTTTTTTATAGAGCAAAAAATAAAAACTGCAGAGGTGGTCAAATACCACCAAAAGAAAACTCTATTTGTGGGTAAAAAAAGGAATTTTATATTGTGTATATGTAAAAATAAGTTCTAAACCACAAAAATTGTTAAATCTTTTCAGGTGTGCTGTGAACATTTTTAGATCTTTTTTGGTGCGCCGCAAGACCAAAAAGTTTGAGAAACACTGGTCCAAGGTCACTCTTATATGCACGCATACTTGGGGCAGTTTAGACAGGAGCCATTTCACCTACCAGCATGTCTTTTGGGTGTTGGAGGAAACTGAATTACTGGAAGAAAACCAAGCAAGCACAGGAAGGATATGCAAACTTCAGGATATAAGTAAAACACAAAGGCGCCTCTAAGTGCAGAAGAAAACCTATTTTAATGCCCCAACTGGGTTCAAAAACACTTACAGGATGGAGAAAATGATCAGGCACATCATGAACATGGCTGCATTGGAAGGGGTCACGGTGGAGGAGAGCCTTCAGGGAGATGGATGTTTTCGTCACTGACAGCAGCGAGCTGAAACACTGGAAGCCGCTGTAGAGCCAGCGTCCTCAGCGAGGAGAGGAGGCGTACCCGGAAGTGATGTCATCCACTAAGCGGCTCCGTAACCAGCCTGGACCGCAAACACACAGCCAGAGGGGGGGGTGTGACGTCATAAAAAAGGGACGCGTTTCGGAACCGTCAATCGTTCCTTTATCAACCTGTCAGACATAGCTTTTCTTCTGCACTTAGAGGCGCCTTTGTGTTTTACTTATGTTCCTATAGATCCTGCTTAAGTCTCTTAAAGCTCCAGCCCTTTGTGTTGAAGATACCACCACATCACCATTATTACCAGTACCCTTTGGACTACTCATTTATAAAGAGACGTTTTTTAGACTATTTAAGTCTTGAGCACCCTATACTCCCAATTTTAACTAAACTTCAGGATATAGTGTCCTGGCCAGCCTGGATTTTAACTGGGGGCCTTAATGCTGCAAGTAAGAAGTGCAAACCACTGATGGAAAGTATAGGCTGCCATCTCAAGTGGAAAACTGATGTACAGTATTTTCAGAGTATGCATTTTTGTATTGCAATTGCCTAAAGGTAATTTTGATGTTAAGATGTTAACCCTCCTAAATGTTCAAGTATAGTTTGTTCTAATACATTTAATTATGATTAAATCCCTGCTGAGGTTAAATGCATCTTCCTTGAATGGTACCACTTTCTGTAAATGTTTCAATGACATAACCTTCAAACTTTAATTGGCTTAATTGCTCCAGTATCCAAGTACCGCCCCTTCCCACTTTATTTTAAGTTTAGTTATAGACATATTTTTTTTGTAACATACAGTAGATCTGGTTGAAGTTGTGCCACTTTGTTCAGTATTTTATTTTATTGTGTTTTGTTTGGAAGATTTCTTTTCCCCCTTTATCATTTTATTTTATTTCTTCAGGACTCTCTTGGAGGTAATGCAAAAACCTTTATCATTGCAAATGTTCATCCTGGATCCAAGAGTTTTGGGGAAACACTTTCTACTCTTCATTTTGCCCAGAGAGCAAAGCTGATTAAAAACAAGGTAATATTCAAATTTACTATCTTGAGCAAGGTGTTTTTGAATTGATAGAGAATTTTTAATTTTGGCCAAATAAGCAGCTATGTAGGTTTAAATTTTTATTTTTAAGGCTGCCCTTCATGTGGGCCCCCGAGAGCTGCAGCACAATTTTGTCCATTGACGTGCATTACAGAATATGCTGTTTGCGTGTAACTGCATGCATGTGGATGTATTTTTTAAGCTTGGGAACTTTTAGCTTTTTATTGTGGCACTTTAGCCCCGGTTCACACTGAGGCAGCGCAACTGCCTCAGGCGACCTGGACACGACAGGGGCGGCGACTTGCAAAACGACTTCTATATAGAAGTCTATGCAAGTCGCCTCAAGTCACCCCCAAAGTAGTACAGGAACCTTTTTCTAAGTCGGAGCGACTTGCGTCGCTCCGATTAGAACGGTTCCATTGTACAGAACGGGATGCTACTTGTCAGGCGGCTAGGTCGCCTGACAAGTCGTCCTAGTGTGAACCAACCCTTATTGACTGGAGTGAACTTTTTGGTAGCTGCAGGCCGCTTTCCAGATCCAGAGCTGTGACACGGTCCCAGATGTGTCTCTGAAGAGAGTAGGGGGTGGGAAGGGAAGGACAGGTTCACTACTACAGGTGACCCCAGCCCATATAACCTTTCCTCTCGAGGAACAGACGCCTGCAATCTAGATTCTAGTGACTCTGTAATTTATAGGGTCTTCATCATTGTGACCACTCAATTCCTTGTGAATGCTGACTGTATAGGTTCTAAGTGTGCCCCTGCGCTACCTCCTGCAGAATCTAGCTCTGATCTTTCAGTGGCCTTTAGAAAAGGTTGGATTTCTAGTCTTTAACCATCTCTTCACCTTACATGGGTAGTCCTCTAAATAAACCTGGTGGAGCATTGTATAACATTTGGCTATAAATCACTTAGTGGAAGTGAGTGACTGCATTTCATTGAAAATTGGGGTAGGGGAGAGGTGCCAGTTTACAGAGGACCCTTGTACTCTTACAGCATGTGCTAGTTGTAAATAAAGAAAATACATCTTATCTTGTAACCCATATTTAGCCTGTACAGTCAGAAAAGGAAGGAGCCTGCCTTGGTCAAATATTTGATGGAGATGCCATATCCCGTAGGCTTGCTATTTCAGGACATATGTTGTAGCTTAGCCATCTCTGGGTATGAGACATTAAGCCAGATGGTACTATATAAGTCACAAACCCTGTCACTTTTTGCAACTGTTTAGTCTTAACCAAGATTTTGTGTGTAGCTAGGTCTCTGGACTTGTCCAGTCTAACGAGGACCTCCCAAGGCCAAAGATGGCTAACATCCTTCAGCATGTAATGGGTTCAAAGATGGTGAAAGTCATTGGGTGCCAGACACTTCTTGGATGTAAAAGGTTTTATTTCTTTTGACAGTGTTTTTTGTATTAATGGGGAAAGAGGGTTAGGACCAGGACACTCTTCAGTAGTTAGAGATTAAATTGGCAGACTCCGAGACTTCAATAGGAGGACAGCTGTGCAGGGAAAGGCCCTAGCAAGGCACCACTTTTGCACATACAAACGTAACCGTTCTTTCAGCTCCACTACAACTGCCTCTTGTAGTTCTTCAACACTGAGCTCCCGGTCTGTCGCTAGACTGGTTCACTGACTCTGAATCTCTTGAGCTCCTCCAAGGTTGGCGGTGGTATCTCCCTTGAGCGTTAGCCACACTTCCCTGCTGGGTCCCTAGCTTGGCACTCCAGATACTTCTCAAGCTTCACCTCTGCTAACCAGCGAGGTCCCTGGCTTGACTCACAAGGCTGCCCCACAGGAGTCTCCTCCGCAGGTTGGGTCCCTGACTTGATCACTGCCTGAAGTTTCTCCACCGTGCCCGTTTCGGTGCGAATATGGTTCCGGTACATCAGTTACTCACTGTGGTCCCTGGTAAAGGTGGTTGGTCCCTTTTTGTGGTGACAGCTTCCCTTCTAAC
Source organism: Lithobates clamitans (assembly GCA_037952925.1). Taxonomy (NCBI): domain Eukaryota; kingdom Metazoa; phylum Chordata; class Amphibia; order Anura; family Ranidae; genus Lithobates; species Lithobates clamitans. The sequence continues at coordinate 3,345,185 of JBBGZY010000539.1, forward strand.
TCCGAACACTAACAGGTTCTCCGGCCGACGGAACCGTCACTTTTGGTTGGACTGCAAGCCGCAGTCCCAACCCTGTGCCGCTCTCTTCTGGATAGGCCCTCACACAGCCTGGCAGCCAGATGCCCCCATTATAGGCCCAAACTCTCCAGCCTAGCCGCCCGGGGCGTACAACACACGTCCACCTGGACAGACGGCACAGATCACTTGACTCTGCCCAAATATATAGGTGCTCCCAGCAGGCCAAGGGATCCAAGAAAAGTCCTGCCCATTGGCTGAGATGCCCCATATACCCATAACCTGACCTTGGTTTGCCCTCCTCATATCTAGTACCACCAAGTACCCGGCAACCTAGTGGTAGAAGAGAAAAGTGCAACAAGGCCAATCTTGGGGAGAAATCCAATAGATCTCTATCAATCGACCAAGTAAATTTGTGAGGAGCTCCCTGACTAAACCCCAGAGTGCTACATGTGCATCAGCATATAAGTAGGCATAGTTTTGTTAGGTTTACATAGAGGGAGGGTCTGGGCATGAGTAATATGAGCCACTGCTGCCAGAGTAGAATCTGGAACTGTGGCTTCTGGGTCAGGTTCCCTCATTCCATCAACCAAGTTCTGCAATTGTGCCGCTATATAGTACAGCCAATTGTTAGGGATGGCTAGGCCTCCACTATCCCTTGGATGCTGCAACTCCTCCAGTTTTGAGTCTAGGTGGCCAGTTCCTCCATCCAAAAAATATTTAAAGCTATAACAACTGCTTTATTGTGTAAGAAATAAAGTAATTGTGGCATACAAATTTTAATGAGATTGGTTCGTCCAATAAGGGACAGCCATAACTTATTCCAAAGCATCACTTTGTCACGAAAGCGGGAAAATGGTGTTAAAATATTCAGCCGACAATAAGTTGTAAATTAAGTTGTACTAGACAAAACGAGGACAGGTGGGCATCATGTCTGATCACATAAGAAAGGATCCTATGGCTCAAATATTGGTTGGTGGAATTTCTCTGCAAAAAAAAAAAATTGCGAGGCTACCTTTTTCAGGGAAACTGTTTATTTGGGACCATGCTTGGATATGCTTTCATCCAAAAGGTGAATGGGGAGAAGCACGCTTTTACCCCTAAAGAAAGTGGCATACGGGACAGGTCAGAAACTGGTGCCTCATTCGAAACCCAGAATGAATTTCGTAGGCAACAAACCTTGGACTGTAAGCAGAAGCCTACGTCTCAGTTTTGTGAGAACTGGACCTACTGTACATTTCTGGATTCAGAGATGTTCTCTTCACAGTGAAGGTGTGCCCCCACTCATGTTGGGAGGCAGGGCAGGAGATCTGTCATCCTGCATGATCTTCTGGTCTCGGGAAGTAATGGACAATTAGGTCTGCGGAGTGGTGTCCACACTGAAATTTCATTGCTTTCCCTCTCTGTACTTTTGAGCTCAAGGGTATCTACAGAGCCACAAAAAAGAGCAATTTTTCTTGCAGCTCTGGGTAGGCTACTAATCCAGGGGGCCATCATACCCATACCAGGAGGGAGTGGACTCATTACTTCTATTCCAATATGTTTATGGTTCTCAAGCAAAACGTAGACCTCCAGCCTATTCTGAATCTCAAGGGTCTCGGCAAGTTCCTGTAGGTTCAGGGTGAAATCCACGTGTTCAGTGACCTCACTTCATCAGGAGATAGATTTTGCTGATCATTCCACGGTCCTTAAAAACTGCTTGAGCAGAAGATAGGACTGTATTGTATGGAACAGGCCAGATGAGACTTTGGTTAAATTACTCTATAAGTGTACAAAATGGCATATGATGGACATACAGTCTTTCTACATCACACAGTGGCAATATTTGGCCTGATAGAATGATATAGATATAATGATAACTTCTAGAACTGTGCACTTTGATATATGCAAAATATTGTTTTGTTTTTATCCTAGTGTCATTAAGTTCTGTATGTATAGTAAACCAAAATCAAGTGAACATTTGCCATTGTAGCATTGTTGGGAGCTTCTTCAGCAAAACAAATGGAGAATAACATTATTTTTTTATGGGACATTTGGAGATATTCAGTATCTGCAGACCCTTGTGTACATATCACCGCAGTGCTATTTTGAGACTTGGCATGCTGCTGCAATATTTTTTGTTTTAGATCTCCCTTACCAACATTTCCCACTCACTGGAGATGTCCTTTCATAAGGCTTACATAGAATGTTTATTTGTAATTCTATAATAGGACTTCTATTCATACTGTAGATTGCATTGCTACTCAGTCAGCCAGTGAATTTTATGTCCAGCTCTTCTCTAGAGTTAATTCCAATTTGTCATCATTGAACACCTCCAGGCTGTAGTTAATGAAGACACCCAGGGGAATGTGAGTCAGCTACAAGCAGAGGTGAAGAAGCTGAAGGAACAGCTTTCTCAGCTCCTTTCCGGACAGATGCCACAGGATATTTCTATTGCCAGAGGTGAGATGAGAAATCAAAAGCATTTCCTATTACCTGCTTAACTCTTTCACCCTCACACTGTGCATGGCATGATAATGATGGTTCTAGCTGTCACTGCATAAATAATTTGTCACAGCTCTGGATGTCAAATTCCTTACAACTGACATTTTTATTTGATTTTTTAATTAAGATTTTTTTTATGCCAAATCCACTTTTGTGCAGATTTTAAAACTTATTCTTGGGGATTATTTTGGTGGTAAAATCTTGTTTATTGATCAAAAATGCTTCTGCCATTGCAACATTTGTGTTTACTTCCCATAGACAGCTGTCAGTTTGATTGCTAAAAGGTGTGTGTGTGTGTGTATATATTTCTTCCTGGCATTCCCAACTTTAGCCGAAGTGTATTTTGATTTGGACTGAGTAAAGGCGAGTGCTTATTTACAGTTGGGGAGATCCTCCTCATTTCCAAAAAGAAAGTGATGGAAAATGGCCTTAGCAGGGACACAACACATTAGTATTGAGAAAGGCTTAGAACATCTTTTTATCTCTTTCAGTGTATTCATGTGAACAGCTACCTTCCCTGTTTCTTGTAAGGTAGCTGTATGGAATGAGGGCAGTTCTTACTAATGGGCTCATTAACTTCTCTCCACGTGTGCATTTGCCTGGCTTCCCCTGGGTCCCTTTTAGACGGGCTCCGGCTGCATGCTAAACTCCCTGGGGCCGCATGCAGCCCACGGGACACCCCTGATGTAGTGCAAGGGCCTTCCTAATTGAATACAGAGTGAACACGCACCACGGCAAAATGTCCTATGAACTGCTTTTGCCACGTGTAGCGCAGCCCATTAAAGTCAGCGAGCTGCCCTAAGTGTGTTACTGGAAAGAGGAACCAAAAAACATGCACTCCCACTACTCTTCTTGTGAATGGGGCCTGGAAGTGAAAAGGATGAGTTTACGCAAGAAAAATGAGGCTCCATTCACATCTGTGTGTTTCCAAACGCATGGCAAACACAAAAAATATGCACTTTGCTATGCGTTTCAGAAATGCTGCAAATGTGCTTGTGTTGCCATTACATGCTAAAAGCACAGCAAGTGCGGCAAAAGCACCAAAAACTGCTGTAACGTACCATGCTCTGCTCCAAAAAAAGTTCTGGAGCTTCCCTTGGGGCGATTTGTTGAGTGTAGGGCAGCTCACTCAAGTAAATGGAATGCCCTATGCGTGACGACTGAAAACGCCCCAAAACACATGTGGGAATGTGAGTTTTCACTACATGGAGATGTGAATGGGGCCTGACGACCTAGTGTATCTGTACACTCCCTCTTATGTACTTGTATAAAGATGTCCATACACTATGCAATCTGATTGTACAATCTCTGTACAATTTCCATTATATTTACCAGAACTATGCAATAGAATGACACACCTGACCAATCCATTCAATTTCTATCAAATCAGACAGGCCCTTGTACTACATAGTTGATGGGAGATCTAAAGGAGATTGTACAATCAGATTGTATAGGAAGTGGGTGGAAGGTAGTATTTTAATGAGGGAGGTGTGGTCCAGAGTGGTTAACACACCCTCTTCTGTGATGCAACAAGGAAGAGATGGCTTCTGGGAGATGGCCTAACAGGAGGTGAAAGCTGAGGAAGCGATGGAATCTGAAAAGATTTAAACCTCCTTTGGATAAGGTAAGTGAGAGAAAGGCACATTGGGATAGCTGGGCCAGAAATCGCATTGAAAAACGCTTCTATTATAAAAACTGAAATTCTGTCAAAGGTGAACTTATCCTTCAAGCTGCCCATACACGAAACAAAATTTGATCAGTCCCTGTTGGCTGCCTCCTTCTCAACATCCTTCAATTGAAAAATTGCCAGCTGAACAACAGCTACATCCAACCAGATGCCACCTCTGATCTGGTATTTGACAGCCAGTGGGGATATTTTGCTTTTTGTCTTTTTAACCCCTTCAGCCCCAGAAGAATTTACCCCCTTCCTGTCGGGCCATTTTTTGCAATACGGCACTGCATCACTTTAACTGACAATTGCGCGGTCGTCCAACGCTGTACCCAAACAAAAATTGATGTCTTTTTTTTTTTTTCCCCACAAATAGAGCTTTCTCTTGGTGGTATTTGATCACCTCCTGCAGTTTTTATTTTTTGTGCTATAAACAAAAAAAGTGGCAATTTTGAAAAAAAAAATATTTTTTGCTATAATAAATATCCCATTTATTTATTTTTTAAACAAAAAGTTTTTCCTCAATTTAGGCCGATATGTAATCTACATATTTTTGGTAACACAAATTGCAATAAGCGTATATTGATTGGTTTGCGCAAAAGTTATAGCGTCTACAAAATAGGGGATAGCTTTATGGCATTTTTTTTATTTTTTTTATTTTAACTAGTAATGGCGGCAATCTGCGAATATTATTATTATTTTTTTAAATCAGGACTGCGACATTGCGGCGGACAGATCGGACACTCTTATGAAACCATTGACATTTTTATACAGCGATCAGTGCTATAAATAGCCACTGATTACTGTATAAATATCACTGGCAGGGAAGGAGTTAACACGGGGGCAATCAAGGGGTTAAATATGTTCCATCACTGTGTTCTAACTGTGGGGAGATGAGACTGACTGGGGGAGGAGACCGATCGGTGTTCCTATATACTGGAAAACACGATCTGTCTCCTCTCCCCTGAATGTGGATTTCTGTGTTTACACACAGATTCACGTTCTTGCGATGTCGCGAGCGATCGCGGGTGTCCGGACATTGCGGGCACGCCCCCCTATACCCTCTTAAAGCAGATTTGCGCAGGGGAGCCATTCTGCCACTGTCAAACGACGGTAGGCGGTCGAAATGTGGTTAAGGTAACTTTGCTGTAAAAGAGTAGTAGTAGTTTACTAATCAAAAATGCTGTACCTACAAACTACATACAATTTTAGGAAAACCCAAATTATGACATGTAGAGTAGCAAAAACGGGCTCCCAATATACCACATAAGCTACCTATCCTTTCTAGCAAATGAGCTTAGACAAAGTATACGATAAGGATACACTAAAAGTTACTTAACTAGGGTTGTAGATTAAAGAAGTCCAGCCTGAGTTCGTTTGGCTGGGCTTCTCCTACAAGTCACAGGAGTGCAATTAGTTTTGCACTCTCGTGACCCGTTTTCAGCAGAGCGGTCCGAAATTCGCTCTCTGCTGATGTCACACAGATCAGTTCAGCACCGTGTCATCCCAACTCTGGGAGTCTGGATCGGCAGGCTGCCTGGACTGATGACCATCTCAGCTGCTGCTCGCCGCCCCTCCACAGCTCCGCTCTCCAGTGAGCTCCACACAGAGCAGAGATTGACAGGCAGCAGCTCTCTGCTCGGGGAGCTGAGAAAACCGAGCCATCGGTGGTGTTCGGTGGCTTGGTTCTCAGTGCAGAGGCGGCGGGGGGCCAACATAATTTTTTGTTCCATGACCTCCGTAAATCAGTCAAACAAGTTAATTAGCATATGAATAGAGGAAGCCCAGCTTCTAAAAGTGATAGTATCCAAATGCATCATTCCATATATTTTGCTAAACATAATCACTTAAATAGCCATAGCAACTCAGGGGACAACTGCCAGAATAGATGGGCCGCAGCAGGAGATTTTCCATCCACGCTGTAGAGTACTGTATACAGTATGTGTATAATGTAGAGCGAGGTTGTTTCTTTTTTGTGTTTCTTGTTTTGGGGAGGGGGTTGGAAATTCGAATCTGTGAAATGTTTTGCATTTCAGTGCGTTGTATTTAAAATTGCTTTCCCCTATTTATGTGTTTTCATTATAATTCTATATCTTTTAAATACAGCTCCTTCCATTGATGAGCCAATTACAGATTACATGAATAACTTTTTAGAGGCAATGATGCTTTTGGAGAAATCTGAAAACGAGAAGAAGGTAAAGTTATGGTCCATTTAATCATATTGGTTAAAATATTTTGACAGCACATAAAATTAATATTGCCTAAATGAATGGATTTAGTAAAAAAATTCCTGCTGGCACTTTCTGCAGTTGCTTATTCACAGTGGGCTAGCACAATAATTAAAAAATTTAAATTGCTCTTTCAGTTATTTTGGGTCAACAGTGTGGACATCTGCATTGTCATAATATTGGGGCTATGCTTCCTATGTGAGATTTTCATATACTGACGTAAAAGTACATGTTTCAGATATGTATAAATACAGACAGAACAATTTGGTGATGCTGTCGTCTGCTTTTTTTTTTTTTTTTTTTGCGCCTACTTGTTTGATGTTTGTACCAATAACGCTGCTTGCTGTGTGCTGTCAGCACTTCCTATCTAGATTTGTTACAAAGGTGGGCATAGTGGGCAAGCAAACGGTATGTCTACTTTTACCCATGACTTGCTGCAACAGTTCTGTTACTGTTGATTCCCATTTTGTTGGTTTCATTGCATGCTAAATGTAATTTGTTAGTATGAGTTTTGGATTCAGAAGAGCAAAATTTCACCTTTTACAGTTCAAAATTATTCTGTAGGCCTTATTACAGAAAGTAGCTCAGCTGGAAGACCTTTGCAGCAAGAAAGAAAAATTCATACAGTCAAACAAAATGATTGTTAAATTCAGGGAAGATCACATTGCTCGACTTGAGAAGGCTCATAGAGATGGTCAAGCAACCTTGTCGAATAATGAACAGGACGACCTCATAGCAGAGCTGAAGGAAGAACTCAAAGTTTTAAAAGGACAGGTAAAGACTAAAATACATTAAAGCAGAAAATGTTGCTCTAATCTATCTGCATTTTTTGTTGTAATTTAGAAATGATTGTATTTTTTTTTTTTTTCAACAGTCATTTTTTAAACTTTTTTTCTGTGTTTGTATATAGGAACCCTGTGTACCTCAGTACTTTACTTGTATTGACCTTCTACCTAATCTCTGTGTCTGAACATGAGGACTGATCTTGCTGTTTCAGCAGATATTGCATGATCCAATGCTTAGAAATTTGTTGTTCATGACTTGCCCTGCACAATATTCCAGTAGCTTTTTTTGTCAAGCTGAATATGCCTTTCAGTGGTTCTTTTTACTGTGTCAGCATATTGGTAACACAGAAGTGATTTGCCTTCAATACGTAGGGTAATTATCAGGTTAGATCGGAATTGTCCTAATGTGGCAGATCACAAGACAGACAGAATTTTGGCTTAACTGATATTTGCATTCAGATAAGGCTAAACTGATCTCATATGAAGGGTAGCCAGAAACATTTGAGTTGAGCTATGTTTCAAAGCTATGGTTTCCAATTTTTTAGAATCCTCAATGACTTGCTTGTTGCCACTAGACTGACACAAGGCCAAAGTGATGGTACTTTTTTTTACCTTTTCAGCTGTAGCAAGTAATCGCAGGCAGGTTAGTTTAACTTCTATAACCAGGAAGGGTAGAGCTTGATAAAAAGCCACATTGTTTTTGCCAGAAAACAATATTGTATGTAATAGATGGATCCAGAACATACAAGATGTCAAAACAAAACTGATTTATTTTTATGAGGAAGTATGCAAAAACTTAGACAAAGGAGTGGCTGTGGATAACGTATCCAAAAAACAACACAAACAATATAACAAGGTGCCAAGTAATAAACACTCTTGCAGTGGTGTCGAACCAATGTGCCAATCTCATATAAAAATTCAATGGACACGGTGAGTAAATGTTATCCACATTAAAACCGAAAACCTAATTTTCAGTGTGCAGTGGGAAAAAAAGCATATCTAAACCACTGTGACTCTTGTCTGAGGCACACTCGCAAACTACCCGACCAGCGGATATAACGTGGCAAGTTCCATGCTCCCTTGAAGGTGAGAGTGAAGGAAGCTGCAGCATTCAAGCCAGCAGGGACACTAGAGCTGCTCTGTCAGACTGGAAGTGCATCACTGCTAACAGGAAGTCCTCAAGTGGCCATATTACCGCAGTCCTTAGTGCCAGTAAGCATGTCTGACAGCAGGTCTAGCGCCCCCGCTGGCTTGAATGCTGCAGCTTCCTCCGCTTTCCCCTTCCAGAGAGCACGGACCTTGCCACATTATACCAGCTGTTTGGATGCACAGGTCGTAATGCAGACAGTGTGGGTTTGGACCTGTGCACCCGCTCCTGCCCACAGTATAGTCGTAGAACCTTTTCAAGTAAAGATTTGTTATTCTTAAGACCTCTAACTGTGAGTAATCTAAAATGTTTTTGCTTTCACTTCTATAATCTATACATGGGTTTTTTTTTTTCCCTCTCAGTCCTTAAATCTTTATGTCATCTTAAAATGCAGTGGGCTGCCAATTCAATCTAATTTAAAAGCTTTTACCCACTTGTGACTTCAAACTTTTTAAATTTTTATTCAGTCCCCATGTCCACGTTCAGATTTGGCCTACCCAAAAATCTAAGATTGTGCTTGCCACTCATGACTGTTTCTCACTTAAAACCTACACGGGCAGCAAAAGTATAAACTGCATGGCAAGGTGGCAGTCTTCTCATAAATGGCATGGTGGAGAAGGTCTTTCTTTGTTGCTTTTAACATATAAGAATCCTGGATATACCTTCGAATTAGAATTGCAGTATTTCGTTTCTTTGCTTTCTATGTTGATTTTATTGTAATGCGCAACTTTTCATAGTGGGAAATTTGCATAATTTTCTTTGAAAATGGTTGACTTGTCTCTCTGTTATATTTAGATTGAGCATCACCCTCGAGTAGCCAAATATGCCTTTGAGAACCACAGTCTAAGGGAAGAGAATAAGAGTCTCCGCTCTCTCCAGTCTGTAAAACGAGCGCAAGAAATTAACAATCAAAAGATTGCAGACCTTGAGAGAGCTTTCTTAGAAGCTTCCTCATGTGCAAAGAATAATGGTACGAAATTTTTTTTTTCTGTTTTTTATTAAAACTGATTAGATATTCATCAACTATTATAGGTATGAGCAATACTACAAATGTGTGACCACAGCTTAACAAAGAAATAAGCCAGAAATGAAAAAATCCCTAGGACATGTGTTGGTGAAAGGTTATCCTCTGGCCTGGCTCCTTGCCTTCTGTGAGGTAGATTAAAACTTAGATGTGACCAGGGCTCAATAATTGACTGTCACCCTGTGGTATGGACAGGTCTTTGAAGCAAGACTTCATCTAAAAGGGGATGCTCTCTCCTCCGCCTGTATCGGAGGGGATATACATACATACACTCGGATCACCTAGGCAATCTGATTTGCCCTCCTCCCCAATGCGATCTCCTGGGATGTGTCCCAGGGGGTCTGGGTCCATTGAGAAAACGCAGTGAGACTGGCGCATCCATAGTGGGAAGCTGGCTATGAAGCAACAGGAAGTCACAGCTGGCTTCCCACATCCAAGATGGCGGCGCAGGGAACCCGAAGACTGGTGAAGAAGTGGCACAGGTGAGGACAGCTCTGGATCCCTGGCTGGTGAGTTTTTTTTTTTTTTTAATTTCCAAAGCTTGTTTGGCCATACTTCTCTTCTGGGTCACAGGAGTGCACTTATTCTCACTCCTGTGACTCAGATTCAGCCCACAATGGACTAAAGTCTGCTGTTGGCTGGTGTCAGAGCTGGTCCAGGCTCTGCAAGAATCCCAACTTTAAGGTTGGGATCCACTCAGATTCCTGACCGGCAGCCTCTTAGCCTCACTGAGACCCTGAGCCAGCCTCTCCTTCCCTCTTCACAGCCTGGTGCTCCAGTGAGCGCTGGAGAGGCAGACAGAGAGCTGGTGACTGACAGTCACCACACTCTGCTTAGTGAAGGCCGAGAACTGAGCAATCAATGATCATGTGATTGCTCAGTTCCCCGAGCTTAGAGCCAGTGGGGTACAGCTGCAGCATTTGACGCTGCAGCCATATAAATGAATATGATTTTATATATATTTTTTTTATTTTTATTTTTTTACACTATGAGGAATCTTTGGCCTTTAATACTTTGTCACTGACCTGAAGCAAGTATGCAGGAGTTTTGACTTTTCTCTTACCTGATCTGCTTCTTGTTCCTGCTCAGTAATTTAAACTTCTGAAGCTAGGAGCCTAGCATTTTAAAGAGGACTCCTGGATTGATTTCTTATTGCTCTCAGTATAGACTTCATACATCCATACTTCTGGCTCACAAGATTCACACATCTTTCTAAGTGCAACGAGCTGGAATATCGTGTGAATCCTGGATGATTGTGTGTGTGCATCTTTCTCCAAATGTACACTAAATGCATATCTACCATTATTTTGAAAGTATACGTTTGTCACAACTATAGTATTGTTTTTTTTAATATATAGGGATTGCAGTACTGGGGGTTTTGCGCAGTTTGGAAATGAATCACCTTAGCAATGTTTATAGGTAGGGGGTTGTAGCACTATTGCACAACAGAGCACAGTATCGCAGACCATGGTTGCCTGAAAGCCAGCGCTGACTACAGGGGTCAGGCAATAATGGCCTTAAACACAAGAAGGAAGCCTCGGCTGCACAAGATAACCTCTCTTGACAGGAAAATGTTGATACAAAAAAAATTTCAGGCATTTTAGCGCTGGAAATGGCCTCTAATGACTTTTCACACTGGAGCGGTGCGCTTGCAGAACGTTAGGAAAAGTCTTGCAAGCAGCATCTTTGGGGCAGTTTGGGAGCGCTGTATACGCTCCCAAAACACCCTGCCCTTTGAAATGAGTGGGAAGCGCTTCCAAAGCGTCTGAAAAGTGCTTCGGAAGCACCGCAATATGGTCGATTTTAACCCCTTTGGCTGCTAGCGGGGGATAAAATGCCCCACTAGCAGCCAAAAAGCGCCGCTGACGCTCGGCGGCCCCTTGTGAAAGTAGCCTTAAACTTAATGTTGCTGTCTAGCAGAAGTGGTTGGGTGTTTGTTTCGTTTTTTTCCTTCGTATTTTTATTTTGAAAAGGTTAGAAATCTGTATCGACCTATGAAATCCGATACCTAAAAACTGTTGGACATATTTTTTAAAACTATGACATTCACTGCAGTTGAATCAAACACCTTTTGTAATAAATATACATATTCCCCTAAATGTATGATTTGTGGTTTTGTTTATTTTTATTAATGATTTTTCTTTTCTGTCCAGCTTTACCAATGCACTCCACACCAATACCCTCTGAAAATAGTATGGTTTCTACAGAGAGGCTAAAGGAGAAGTTACTTCAGCTTCAAAGTGAGCTGGCCACAGCAAAACAAGAATATGAAGAATTTAAAGAATTGACAAAGTTAGTTGATAGTCGTCTTCCTTTTAATGCAATGTACCCTAAAGGTAACATTTACAATGATAATGCATAGGCTGCCATTGAAGAGCTTTCATTTAATAAATTGTACTAGTTGCCTGGCTGTTATGCTGATCCAAAGGCTCCAATATTTTCACTGACCCCAAACAACTATACAGATCAAGAGCTCTGACTTGCAAGAGAAATTGGCACCTAGTCACCTCTTTCTTCCATTTTAGTCATGCTTCTGGACAAATTATTCACACATTTATATGCATGAACATTTTTCAAAAAGATATTTAATGCTTGGAAACCGCAATTGACTTTTAAAGATTTCTGAGCACTGCATCCTTAGGTAAGCAATCGCATAACGGCCAACAGCCTTCCTAAACCTCTTCAAACCACCTTTTGCTGGGTCCACCAGTGATCAAAGTATTGGCTGTCAGAGGAATGCATGACTGGAGCAAAGATTTGTCTATTGCTGTTGATGGCAATTACTTAATATTTAAGGATTCCTGTAACAAGAGCAGTCCTTGCCACAAGCTGGGGGATTTCAGCACAGCAGAGGTGCCTAATATTGAATGTCTAGTTAATTTTAAATGGTAATACAGAATTACAGTTAAGCTCTAACAATTTGTATATGTTCGAATCTCTTAGGAAGAAGCAGGTTGAACAGGAATCTGAGCTTCAGTCTTTGCTCAAATCTAATCAGCATCTTGAAAACATTTTTGAGGCCATCAAAGCTCACAAGAGGAATGAAGTGTCTCAACTGAACAAAATACATGCAGAAACAATAAAAGTAAGCATCCATAGTACTGAACAAGCCAAATAAATGTGCACCTAAATATTATCTGTATAGAAACTGTCTATTGTGCAGCTAATACAAAGGAAAGCCATATATATTTTAACTGTAGTGTTCCCCAAGACAATCGGACACAACTCACAGGCACATGTTAGCTTACCAATTAGTTGCTTAATTTAATTCTTATGCCATGTACACACGGGCGGACTTTTCCGCATCAAAGGTCCGACGGACTTTCGAACGAACGAACTTGCCTAGACACGATTGGTGTGATCGTTGTGGATGAAACAACCACAGCATAGTCCGACGGATTTGTACGTGATGACGTCCGACCGGACTAAAATAAGGAAGTTGATAGCCAGTAGCCAATATCTGCCCTAGCGTCGGTTTTCCTCCGTCGGGCTAGCATACAAACGAGCGGATTTTTCGACCGGACTCGAGTCCATCGGAAAGATTTGAAACATGTTCCAAATCTAAAGTCCATCTGATTTTCGACCAAAAAAGTCAGCTGCGGATCCAATGAAGTCCACACACGGTCGGATTGTCCGACGGATTCTTCCCGTCGGACCAGTCCGGTCAAAGTCCACCCGTGTGTACACGGCATAAGTCGTACATTAGGGGCATGTCTGGATGGGATCCAGGAAGGACGTGTTTGAACTGAGCTCCACAAAACCAAGGAGAATCTAGTGCCATCCTTGCTTTGATTCACCTTTCCGAGGCGCCGTTTTTACTGCACTAACGCCTGGACCCCCTCTGTTGCAGCCTTGACGAGGTTTCAGCGAAATTTGGCTGACTAGTCCTGTCTTGGGCCTGCTGCTCGGCCCGAACCACGGACGCCCGTCGCCATCTTGCAGCCTTCAGATCATCCAGGGGCCTTGGCTTCTCATCTCCGAAACCCGAGCACCCTGCCCCAGCTTGTCGGAGGCAGCGATCCCGGAGGAAATAGACCACGCCCGTAGCGGTGGAGAGTCGTCCGGAGATCCGTAACACCGGCCTCAGTCCCCCGCGGCCTGACGCCACATTGCAGCCTGCAGACCCGGCCTGGCTAATCCTCTGGACGCAGTGAGTACCTGGGCAGCTGCTTGCCTCTCCCACTCCGATTACCCCCTGGCTGTGACTGTACACCGCTATACCGTCGGGGGCCTGTTTTCTGCACCATATAGAACCTTTCTAGGCCTGCACAGTGCGGTGATCACCCGGCTGGCTAACTCAGGAACGTCCGCGGCTTCGGCCTACACTAGAGACCGGTGGCCATCTTGCTGCTCCCATTACACCCTATCTGGCTCTTACCAGCTCCACTTGTCACACAGCTGGCCTACTTCTGGAGGACGACGGCCATCTTGGTACTCCAAGCACTCCCCATATCAATCTGCTCCACACTGATCACACAGCTCCTGTTCCTCTAGGCCTGGTGCAAACTGAGTCTCCTAACTCTCTTTCACAGCTGCTAATAAGACCTTCTTCATAATTGCATAAGTATCTTAATGATAACTGTGATATGGGGGGGCGTGGCCTAGCGATGGCTGAATGAGGATGCATTTCTAAGGAGCTCCTGGCTTCCCCCTGTTCTTCACGACCAGAAGACACATACTCATTAATGCAAATGCGGCATGAACAAGCCCAATCGCTATAGAACCAGATCGGCGACCCATGGGAATCCCTCTAGGACCTTACAAACTGATATCCAGACATTTCTCAGAAGTCCGATACAGGCCCCAACGGGGGCCATTGCAGGTTCCCCACGTGCACCGCCTATGGCGGTCAGTGTGTCTGCACAGCTTCCCTCCTCTGTCTTACTCATAGAGCCGGAATACCTTTCAGAGACTCCAGCAGCCTTTAGATTGGACATGGCTGGCCCCTCACAAATCCCGGGGCGCCTGGAGGAGGATCTTCGCAACATGTTACAGGCTCTCCCCACGAAGGCTGACTCTATCATTGAAGCCCTGATTCTCCGCATTGAGGAGGCACATAGCAGAGATACTCAAAAGAAAACAGATGATAAAAGAACCAAAGGAAACTCTGCGGTCAAATATTATTAGGACAGACTAAAGGTGGTATTAACCACGTCTGTATAAGTTAGAGACTATTGCTAACACCGACCGTATGTGGGTGTGTTCCTCTGAATTCAAGTGGCATATAACAAAAAACAAAAGAGAAAAGAGAATTCTTCAGTGAGGAACGTGCAATAGTCAATTTTATAAATATAAACGCTAATTTTATTGAAAAAATCACAATGATCACCAATCCAAAGATATACTGTAGAAACAGGTACCATCACCAATTAAAAAGAACAATATTGTCATGGGCAGACGCAGATGGCCACCTCTCACAGCCAAACTCTCACACCAAGCAGTTAAACTTCATTCATAAATTGTGCATAAATGGTTACAACAATGAGTTTAAATGCACTAATATGCTGAAAGTCCTTAATAATCAGGAGAGGGCAGCAGGTTAAGGCAGATGAATATTGCTTGGGCGGTGGGGGAGTAAGAAGACCGGCCTGGTTATCAAGGTGAGAACCTCCTGAGATAAGAAGACCCAAAGCAGGGAAGGAGGGGAGGTACAGGAAGTATGGAGGGTCTATGGTGGGAAAACCACCAACAGTGGGACCCAGGGCTGTTACAAGAGCAACTATGGGGAGTATACACGCCTGTGTATTAGATGTCTCTCTAGGCAAATGGTGGCTAGAGATGTTGGAGGCAAATTGCACATGACTTGGAGCTGAGCTGGGTGACTGTCTCTGTTAGCTGGATGCAGTGTGGCGGACACAAGGTGCTTAGTTATAATAGCTATCCCAAGACTGGGATGTATACAGGTTAAATCTCACCCAGTGTCGACTGCAGTCCTCTCCAGGAGCAGGAATGAGGAGTAGTAGCTGTCACCATCTCCAGCAGGTGGATTAATACGATTGCGGATTGCTGTATCTTCCACAGGGTCAATTAGTGTGCACGACCGTTGGCGGTCCCATAGATGTAGGGATGGTAGTTATCCTGATGGGGTGCCGCACCGGAGCCGGGTATACTGGTGACCATGTACTTCCTCTTGTTCCGTTTCCCCAGATATGTACGGGCAACCGTTGTGGTTCAGGCCGGTGGTTACAGGGCTGGTGGGTGGATCTGCGAGACTGCCGAGACGCTATGGGCAGCGTGATGGCGTCATGCTGACGCGTTTCATCCGGGACTCGGAGCTCAGCTCCAAGTCAATGTGCAATTGGCCTCCAACATCTCTAGCCACCATTTGCCTAGAGAGACATCTAATACACAGGCGTGTATACTCACCATAGTTGCTGTTGTAACAGCCCTGGGTCCCACTGTTGGTGGTTTTCCCACCATAGACCCTCCATACTTCCTGTACCTCCCCTCCTTCCCTGCTTTGGGTCTCCTTATCTCAGGAGGTTCTCACCTTGATAACCAGGCCGGTCTTCTTACTCCCCCACCGCCCAAGCAATATTCATCTGCCTTAACCTGCTGCCCTCTCCTGATTATTAAGGACTTTCAGCATATTAGTGCATTTAAACTCATTGTTGTAACCATTTATGCACAATTTATGAATGAAGTTTAACTGCTTGGTGTGAGAGTTTGGCTGTGAGAGGTGGCCATCTGCGTCTGCCCATGACAATATTGTTCTTTTTAATTGGTGATGGTACCTGTTTCTACAGTATATCTTTGGATTGGTGATCATTGTGATTTTTTCAATAAAATTAGCATTTATATTTATAAAATTGGCTATTGCACGTTCCTCACCGAAGAATTCTCTTTTCTCTTTTGTTTTTTGTTACATAGCAGAGATAATCACTGAGGTGAGGTCAGACCTGCATTCTCTCACAGAATGAGTAGACATAGAAGAGGCTGCGATCTCCGATTTGAAACTGAGTGTCCGCTCTGGAACACTCACAGACCTCACAAGCTACCTTGGCCGGGGAGATGCAGCTACACCTGGAGGAAATGGAGGACCGCAGTCGTCGAAACAACCTACGGCTGTGGGGACTTCCAGAAGCGACAGGGACGGAAGATTTGGCGGCCATGGTTACTGCTATATTTCACATCATACTAGAGGCCCCCCCACTGACACTAAAAATAGATCGGGTGCACAGAGCACTGGGACCCAAGTCTACAGATTCTGACAAGCCCAAAGACGTGCTGTGCAGACTGCACAGATACTGAAAGGACATCATCCTTTGCAAATCCTGGGATCATGGCCCGATTGAATTCGATGGAGCTACTATACAAATCCTCCCCGATATGTCGAGAGCGACACTGCAGAGAAGAGCCCCTTTGAAGCCTGTGTTGGAAACAGCGAGAAGAAATGCCTTCCTACAGATGGGGCTATCCCCTGGCAGTGACTTTCCGAAAGGCACAGGCGTCATTCACACTCCGCTCTCCTGCTGATCTGCCGGCACTCTTCACATTTATGAATGCTGAACCTGTGCAGGTACAAAATTGGCTGCAGACCTTGCATCGATCAGCTGGCCAAACGGGTCCCCCGTCAGCGAACCATCAATTACAGCCTGCCCGCTTTCAGAGATGCAGGAGGCATTCGCAAGACCCGTTGGGAGAACGAGCACGTGAGTCTTAATCAACCCTCATCCCCTGAGCACAGACTTCCAACCCTCAGTTGACTGGTGCCTAACTTCCCCACTTCTTTCTCCCTCTCACAGCACCGTTTGTTATCCTACACCCAATGCCCGCTTGCCATCTGCCAAGGAACTTGTGACTACCCAGACACTCTGATGCCGAATCCAAACGGTGCCTATACCCCCCTGATTAGAGAAGTGATTCTCTCCATTCCTCTGGGGGTGTCGCCCCCCCCCCCCCCCCCCTCACAGTTCGTATTGGAAGGAACTTTATGGCACTCGCAGACCAACATCGAGGTTTCAGACAACCTCTGGAACTTCGGTGACCCTTCCTCCCTGGGAACAGGACTAGAAAAAGCTAATTCAATGCAGAAATAACAGACAATAGGGAGAACGGAGACTATACCTCTGAGACAGGCAGAATGGGTGACGCTGCATAGAAATATTAGATGCATAACACGCTCAATGTTCTCTAACTAATGCTCTCTAACTAATGCTGCATTCCTTTTCAGATTTGCGTTGATACGGATACTATTCCCTTATTGACAACATATCGAGGTGCCCTAATTTTTTCTCTTCCTGTGCTGGCATATCCCGGGGAGGGGGTGGATCGGGGGTATATTGCCCTTTAAGTTTGGAGAAACAATCCAGCGGTTGCAGCAAGGGGGGCTGATGACCCCAGTGTCGTCGTCCCCCCGGGAGGAAATGGGTCTTGGGAAACCCACATATACGCACCTCTTCTCCAGCAGACAAATGTGGAGCTTTAATGCCCCTATGGGTCTGCTGTGGATTGATTCGAGGGGTGACGATGGGCTAGTGGGCATTGTTTCTCCCCCCCTCCCCTGTGAGACTAGTCTCTCCCGCGGTGGGGGGGGGACACAGAAGCGGAGGTAGCAAAGGTTTGCTGTAATGAGACAACAGGGACCGGTAATATACATTCCTTCGGAGGGGGAAGTAACTGGTGAGAGGGTGATTGGGTTAAGGACGTCGCATTGATTTTTTCCTTCAAAATGAATATGTACGGTATAGGTACTCGGGGAAATATTTGCATTCTATGATCACATGCTACTGATTAATGTATAGATGTTAACATTGTTTGTTCACTTACGCATGTACTATCTGAAGATGTGCAGTTTACCATTGCTAGCTTAAGTCCACATGCTCTGGATAAATATATGAAAGAAAGCGTAATTTGCTCAGGTTTACATGTTCTAGATTAATATTTGCAGGTTAGCGATGTTTGATTAGGCTTAGATGATGTGGACAAAAACAGATAGGGGGCAATGGTTGTTCATATACTTATACTGTAGATGATCTCATGAAGGTTAGCATTGTTTGCTCATGTTCAGATAAATATGTGGAACTTAGCACTGTTTGCTCACATTTTATATTGTTCATGCCCGCAAGAGATTTACCTATTTTGGTCGGGGGGTCAGGGAGGGCTGGCTAGCTGCCTTTTGGCCTCCGCTGAACACACTCCCAAATAGACTAACGCTTACCCCCAGTCTGTAGCTGGGAAGCGTTTCAGCAGTATTTTTGCTGCATTTAGTTTACCTTTTTTTTTTTTTTTTTTTTTATCATCTTTTCTTTCTCTTCAGAGGCAGGGGTGCCCAATTTTTAAGGCAACTGCCGCCTTTCAGCACTCTCTCCACAGAGGTGCTTTTTCCCTTTCTTCTTAGTTCTATTTTTTTTTTTTTTTTCCTTTCTCTTTTCTTCTACTTACTTCCTTCATCTCCCCACTTCCCCTACTTCCGCGCCCCCCCCCCCCCCGCCGCCCCCCCTCCCATGGAGGTTCTGAATGTGACCTCGACGGATGCTTTTACATGATTTGTACCGTATTAAATCCAATGTGGCCTTTATACAAGAGACACACTTTAGGGATGACAAATTACCCATCCTTAAAAATAAGTCATTCCAGCTGGTATATCATTCTACCAACCAGGCAGCTAAATCAAGGGGGGGTTTCTATTCTCCTCTCGGAAGAGTGCCATGGCTACTTATAGACTCCATTACTGATCCAGGAGGTCGCTACCTGTTTGTGAAGGGCATGATTGGAAATGGCAAAGTCACATTTGCAAATTTATATGCCCCAAATGAACAAGAAGAAACTTTTCTAGGTAGGACACTAGTGAAGCTGACCAATTTCACGGAGGGCCAGCTGATTGTAGAAGGTGACCTAAACGTCCCACTAATTCCAGCAGAAGACACATCCTCAGACCTCTCATCTATCCCCCAAGGTTCTCGTAAATGTATTTACCCACTCACTTCATAATAGCCAACTAATTGACGTATGGCGTCTCCTCCACCCCACAGAGAGGGATTTCACCTTTTATTCCTCCCCTCACAAGACGTATTCGCGCATTGACTATTTCCTTATCCCCCATGCTCAGCTACAAGCAGTTCGCACCTCCTCCGTAGGCTCCATCACCTGGCCCGATCACGCTCCTATTTTCCTGTCTTATGCGCTTCAGGACTCCATGTCCACCAAAACTAACCATTGGAGACTAAATGAAAGTCTCTTGCAAGACAAGGACGTTCTGGAAGACGTCACTAAAGAACTCAACTAATACTTTACCACTAACGATACCCCAGATTGCGATCCAGGCATTATATGGGAGGCACACAAAGCGGTTATTCACGGTGTGTTGATTAAACATGGGGCTAGGATCAAACGGAAACGTAGCAAACAACTTAAATCCCTACTTACGGATCTTGCCGTCCTGGAACTCCATCATAAAAGAACACAAACCCCATCTTTAGAGAGAGAACTCCGTGTTAAACGGACACAAATTACGGATATCTTACAATTCAAAGCCAAGGCAGCGCTGTAGGTTTGTAGGAGATTCTCATATGAGTCCGGGAATAAATGTGGGAGGTTGTTAGCCAAAACTTTGCGAGACCAGAGACTGGGTAACATATATCCCACATTTAGTACCCCCCAATAAACCAAAGGTTAGTAAACTACATGAGATTACAAGAGAATTCCGGGAATTCTATAACACATTATATAATCTACCGACCAAAAACCCTTCGCAGACATAGCCATCCTTGAAGACCCCATCACCATAGAGGAACTCCAGGGGGTGGTCGGGCCACTAAACAGGGGAAGGCACCGGGTCCAGATGGCCTTACAGCCCAATACTACAAAATCCTTCTTCCCTCTCTTGCCCCATACATGGTCAAGTTGTTCAATGCAGTGGGCTCGACTGCAACATTCGCTGCCGACCCCTTACTCGCACACATCTCGGTGATCCCTAAAGAAGGGAAAGATCCAACGGCCTGTGGAAGCTACCGACCGATCTCACTCCTCAATCTGGATCTCAAACTCTTTACTAAGATACTTGCAAATAGGGTTCAACACCTCATCCCAAGCCTGATACACTTAGACCAAGTGGGCTTTGTCCCTACTCGAGAAGCTAGGGATAACACCACAAAGGTACTGAATCTGCTCCAGGCAGTAAACAATTCAGACCCTATGTGTATTTCTTGGCACCGATGCGGAGAAGGCCTTTGACCGGGTGAACTGGAATTTCATGCTTGCTGTCTTACGACATGCTGGCTTCAGCACCAAAATGGTGCAATGGATTTCAGCGATCTATTCCCGACCAGCAGCAAGAGTCCGGGCCAATGGCGTTTTATCAGACACCCTTTGAAATCAACAACACGCCAGGGGTGCCCATTGTCGCCTCTCCTTTTCGCCCTGTCATTGGAACCATTTCTCTGCACGGTCTGAAATAACCCAGACATTGAGGGATTTAAGATGGGGGATTCCCAGCATAAGGTTTCGGCATATGCCAATGACATGTTATTCTCCCATATGATTTCGCTCCCTAACCTGATGAAGGAGTTTGAGAGATACGGAGACCTCTCGAATCTCCAGATTAACTTCTCCAAGTCTGAGGCAATGGGAGTTAATTTCTCACAAAAGTCAATTGTACAACTACAAAACAACTTTAAATTTAAATGGACTGATAAAGCACTAATGTAGGAACATTGGTCCCCGCCAATTTAGCCAAAATCTTTGAGCTAAACTTCCCACCACTACTTCGGAGCGTCAAACAACTCCTAGACAAGTGGTCCACCGGTCTTCATTCTTGGCTAGGATGTTGTAACATTATTAAAATGAGCATCCTTCCCGAGTTATTATATCTCCTACAAGCACTCCCAATCCATATCCTGGCTAGTTATTTCAAGCAAATTCAATCGGTATTCTTTGATTTGGATGCCCACGATTACAGCTTAAGCAGTTAATGCTACCTAAGCGATGCGGGGGTTTAGCAGTGCCGGATATACGCAAGTATCACCAAGCTATACATCTGAGTAGGATGGTAGATTGGAACAGACCTGCAGATTTCAAGTTATGGGTTCGTATTGAACAGGCCCAATCAGATGTTCCTCTTGGTGGGGCTTCGTGGTGTTATGCCTCCCTCTCACGGAAGATGAAAAATCACCCCCTAATAGACAATACAGCTAAAATATGTTTAGTTCTACTTTCATCCCCCAATATCTCTTCAAGTACATCACCCCTATACCCAATTATGGGAAACCCCCTTTTCCCTCCGGGAAGTGGTGGTCCCAACTTTCGAAACCTACGGGACTTGGGCCTTACACAGGCTTCCAGATTTGTACAGGAGGGGGCATGGCTGACGATCCCGAAGCTGGTGGACCAGTCAGGTCCCTTCTGGCTGGATTTTTGGGGTGCCCTTTAGCTCTCCCACTTTCTCAGAACTCTCCCGGCTCCGGGGTTGTTTGCCAGGCCCCTTACCACCTTTGAGGAATTCTGCTCTGAGACGAGGACAATGCCCCACATACTTTCGGCTAACTATGAGTTGCTATCTACCCCTGTGGAACTGCACGTGTTGAACTGCATACAAAATTTGGAGCGGGACCTAGGTAAAAATTTCAGCACAACACAGCAACAACATATCCTAAGGTTTACATACGAATCTTCTATCTGTGCGAAAACACAGACCAACTTCAAGATCCTAACCAGGTGGTACAGAACCCCAGTGAGGCTGAAAAAATTCTTTCCAGACACCTCTGATCAGTGCTGGAGATGCAGGGAGGACAAAGGCACCATCCTGCATATTTTTTGTACCTGCCCTAAATTGCAACGCTTTTGGACGGGTGTCCGACACACCCTCCAAAAACTCACAGAACGCGAAATACCCAGTGACCCAGCATTCTTTCTCCTACACGTCACCAATATACCAGGGAAAATTTACAAAAGATCTATTATCCGGCACCTTCTTTGCTGCTAAAGCATGCATCCCCCTTAAATGGAAATCGTCGCAACCCCCAACAGTAGGGATGTGGATTCGAAAGGTTAAAGAAATAAGCAGATTGGAAGATCTTGTTCTAACTGCACGACACCAGCAGGAGCGATACTCCAAGACTTGGTCACCATGGCACGTCTTTATCTTCTCGGATGAGGGAAGAGACCTCCTCGAGAGCGACTCGAATGACTAAATGTCACCATACTAACTAATTAACTGACTAACTAAATATTAATCTCACCTGCTTCAGAAGGTTCGGGTGTTTTACCGGATTACCCCCGCGCCAGGCAGGCTTACACAAAGATATCCTCCAGATTTCCTCCCCACTTCTTTTCCCTTATCCACCCACCCCCCCCTTCCCTATGTCTTATCTCTATTTCCTCTTTTTCTTTCCTACATATTTGCTTACTATACTTCTCTCTATTATTTTTTCCCGGTTATGTAAAACTGAAATATTGGGACCTAAACTCTTTTAGTAATATAAAACTTTAAAAAGAACTGGAACCGGTCGGAGACCAGACGAAGGGTAACACATCTGCACCATTAATATTGCTATCTAATGTACACCCAGAGGAAAGACGTTGCCTATAGCAACTGTCACATAATATGACAGACGTTTCAGATAGCAAAATGTCATAGTGTCCTTAACAGGTAATAAAATGTTATTGCGTATAACATATATATATGCAATGTGATGTAAGATAACACACTGTGATTGCCCAGATATCTGTATTCGACTGTGTTTCTTGAATAAATAAAATTGTAAAAAATAAGTCGTATATTAAAGCTGTAGTAAACTTTCATTTCTGAGTAGTACCCATAGCTAAGCTTATAGTATAGCTCACTTGTAAGTAATGCGAATATCTTCTGAACATGCACTGTTCACTCCAACCGCAGAACTGGCAATGCGGTGCACTGCAGGGGGCTCATTTTAAAAGAAAAAAACACACTAGACTTTACTACTGCTTATAGGGGCTCCAAATGGTAATTCAGGTACATAGGGTTAGCTGCTACCTTCTGGAGATTGAACTTTAGCAAAACAAAGCTGTAAGGACAGCCTAGTAGAATCCCTCTCATGTTCCAGTGCTGTACGTACAGGTCCAGGGCCACAGTGCATCCGTGTGGTGGAACACTGTTCCTGAAGACTTACTGGGGAGTATGTCCATCTTCCTGAAGGTGAAGGCTGTTTGAACAGGGCACGCGCTCTGGATCCTACCTAATATTTCCGACCTACCTTGTTGGGACTGCACAACTGCAGTACTTAAGGGCATTGGGATGTGCTTAAACTGTTCCTTGAGTCCCCTAATAGGTTAACTCACGAGTGCTGGCTACTATGCTTGCAGGCCATTACCAAGAGGTGTATGAGAAATTCTATCAGTTGGGAACCACTGATGTGGATCTTCTGGCATCCCACATTCAATGTGAAGCTGGAGAGGCTTGTCTCCAAGACCATGGATCCTCCAGTGATCACAGTGGATGCTATGGTGACATTTTGGGACCGGTTCTTACAAATTTATGCCTTACTGATGTTGCAGCTTCTGCTTAGTGAAATTTGGGTGGAAGGAGATCCGATCGCCCCAGCTTGGCCCAGAAGAATGTGGTACTCTGACATAGTGAACCTGTTGTTGGAAGATCCTTGGGCCTTTCCTGATTGATCCAACCTTCTGTTGCAAGGTCTGATCTTCCATCCTTTACAGTCGCTGGCTTTAATAGCATGTAGCATGGCTGTTTTGAAGCCAGGGTCCTGACAAACAGGAGAGTCGCAAGTACAGTAATACCTCGGTTTGCAAGTAAGCGGGATATGAGCGTTTTGAAAGACTTGCAACTTCGTCGGAGCATCCGGAAGTGTCAACATTTCCATTATTTCTTATGGGGAAACTTGCTTTGATATACAAGTGCTTTAGAATACAAGCATGCTTCTGGAACAAATTATGCTCGTAATCCAAGGTATTACTGTATGTTATGGGTTAAATCCTCTCATTTTCCCATTCTGGAGTTGATCTGAAACTGGTCTTGAGTACAATCAAAGAACAGATTTTGGCCTTGGCGGTTCTCAATCAGACAGATTGCTTTGCATTCCTTGATGTGTGTCTTTGTACAAGGGGTCATACATCTTGTTCTGGCTATGTCTGGCTAAGTGACTCAATGGGACCTCAACTTGGTCATTTCTGTATTGCTGTTGTGCAAAAATCTTAATTGAAATCCATCCAAGATATCCCCATTGTCCTTTTTGACTCAGGTTATTTTTTTGGTCGCCATTGTTTGTTTGGCTCAGAGTTTGAAATTGGTTGCCCTTTCCTCTAAGGAACTGTTACTGGTACACCTGTGACAAGGTGTGTTGTTTTTTTTTTTTTTGAGAATTCAGCTGTCTGTCTTTAGGTGGTTTCTTCTTTCGATCTTAACCAGGACATTGTGTTGTGGGTACACACTATAAGAAAATCGGGCGAACGATCGTCTGTTTATGCTTTGTAGTTTCACAGCAAGTCGGAACCAAGGAAGGAAAAATTCTCGTATGACGCATGCTTTTATTTTTATTTTTTTGTTTCTAATCATGCGCTGTGTTTTGCTTATGGTTTTTCTCGTACAAAAATGATACACATAAAATGAATGAAACCTTTTGGAGTTTGTCCCTTTTTATGAAGGTCAGAATTGGCTGTCAAAAGTGGTGTACACACTATCCGAAAATTGTACGATCGTTCTTTGGACGAATATGTTCGCCCGATTTTCAAGTACATGATACTTCACACCTTAGATGTGGTTAATGTTAGTTGTTGCCTAAACAACTGCTGCAGTTCATCAGTCAGATTCCCTCTTTGTGGTTTCTGATGGCCCAAAGAAGGGCACACAGCTTCCAAATCTACTATTACTTGATGGATCTTTAGGGTTATTTCTCAAGCTTACCGTCTAAAGGGCAAAGTTCCACAGTTTTCGGTGATGGTTCAATCGACCAGCAGTGTTGGTGCTTTATGGGCTGTTCATCATCTGGCTTCGGTAGCTTAAGTTTATAAAGCTTTTACCTGGTTTACACTTTTTTGAGAATTTTACCAAGTGAAAGTTGAATTTTCTGAAGATGCTACCTTTTGGACGGTGTGTTTTTCAGACTATGTGAGGTCCTATCCTGTGTGATTTGCTTGTTTGGAGATTTTTCCTGTGCTGCCCTCCCTTCAATAGTTACTGTTTTGGGACATCCCTATTGTAATAGATATGAGGATACCTTTGTCCTGTGAGGTACTCCAACAAAAGGATTTTGCTGTTAAACCAAAAAATCCAATTTTTTTTCTTGTCCGTTGAGGGACACAGGAAGTAATATTGTCAATTATATTAACTGTCAGCAGTGATTCTCAACCAGGGTTCCTCCAGAGGTTGCTAGGGGTTCCTTCAGCATTGGGCAATTTAAGCCTTTCAGATAAGATCCCTCTGACACCATTGATCTTTTTAGCTATCTGTAAGGAGGTAATTCTTCCCAATGACCACAAGTGTAAGGAGCATTCCTCTCACTGACCATCACAATAATGTATCCTGAGTTGTGTATTTCTAATTTTTAGCAGGGGTTCCTCGAGACCGGAGAACTATTTTAAGGGTTCCTCTGTGTTGAAAAGGTTGAGAGGCTGGTCTACAGGCAAACAAAAAAGGTAGGCCAACCCAGGATAACCCCTTCTAATCCAAGCATTCCTGCTAGTGTCCTAGGAGGGAGGGAAGCCCTTTTTCATCTAGCCCTAGATCTAACTCTTTATTTGCTAGCTTTTTCTTTTTTTTTTTCCTCTTCGGACTCGACCCTCAAGCAGTGTGTTCTGCTTTAGCCACTCTCTTCAGAGCAGTGTGTTAGCAAGTAAGCCACAGAGCACTTTCAATGTCCAAAGTCGCTGGCATTGCCTCTGCATTTGCCCTGTCTCCGATGACCAGCTCTGCTGAGCACCAGGGCCTATATTTGTATTTGCACCACTGGGTACCTTTTTTGAATTACCCGCCTGCTGCCGGTTTTACCCCGAAAAGTTTAAATCTGAGGGTCTAAACACTGACCTCATCTGCTGTATGGACTGTCAGTCACTGAACCTTTTTTTTTTTTTTTTTTTTTTAAGCAATTTAGCGTTGTGATAGCGTCACCCTGCAGCTGTTGATCCTGCTTTGCAAAAGAACCTTGTGAACCTCCAATCTCGGATCTGTTCCCACTGCCAGTCTACAGTGACCTTGTTCTCCTCTGGCCTTCAGACCTTTGTTGACTACCAGTCTCTGGGGATTGTAAGTTCCTGAGGCCTTGCCTTGTAGCCTGAGCCACAAAGTTGCAATGGGTGATCCCAGTTCATTCTATTAGTGTTGGGGATGTTCATTCTGTATCTTTGGAGGGCACTGATGTCTGTTATCTGGAATCTTGTTACCCTATTGTTGAAGGGGCTCTATCTGAGAGTCCCTCTTAGTCCCGTTAGGTAAAACAGACTCATTTACTCGTCACCAGGGGCCTCTACACAGATCTTTGCTGACAAACCCACCAGTCTTGGAGAAGTGGAGAGGGGTAATTTGTTTATCCATTAGGATTTTAACCAATCTGTATTTGAATTGGTGTTCCTCAGTGGACTAGAAGATTTTTAAGGTACAAAAATCTTTTTCTTTTCTTTTTTTTTTTTTTTTCGCTATAATGCTAAGCCAGTGGATTCAAGTCGCTGACATGGAACAAGCATATAGATTAGGATTGCCTTTCTCAACTGTTTCAACACTGAGGAACCCTGGAAATAGCTTTCCAGGTTTCAGGGAACCACTGCTAAACCTTACTATATCTATAACTCATGATAAATTTATGTGATGGTCAGTGGGAAGAATGCTCCTTACACTTGTGTTCATTGGGAAGATATACCTCTTGTAGATAGCCAAATAGATCAATGGTGTCAGTGGGAACTTATCTGAGAGGCAGAAATTGCACATTGCTCAAGGAACTCCTAGCAACTTCTAGAGAAACCCTAGGGTTCCACAGGCCCCTGGGTGAGAAACCATGGATTAGGAGTTAATTTTTCTCTCTGGCTTCCCATGTCTGCATTTTTCTAAGCCTTTAAATGTTAGCAGGGGCAGCTTTTTCGTAGATTTTTTTTTTCATTTAGGCAACGGCTACATTGGCAGTTGGTTTTATATTTTTTGCTAGTAAGAGCTCAAAGGATAAGTTCCCCTTTTCACAAAAAATAAATGCATATATTTTTGCAGGTAAAAAAGATGTGCATTTATTTTTTGTTTCTGGAGCCTCTAAAGAATTGCACTAGTGATCAGCAGATCGCTGGTGTTATGCAGGTTTCCTGCAGATCTGTCAGTATATCCATGTGCCCGATCATCCCATATGGGCAAGCAAATGCAATCTGACAGGAAGAGAGAGTGCTCCACAGTGCTGTGGTAGTTCATTGAAAACTACAAGCTGACAGCTGCAAAGGCTGCCAGATCTTGTAATTTTCCATTCACCGAGCACTGTGAGTGACGCGCCCCGCTTGGCCACTTTTTATTTTATTTTGTTTTTTAATTTGGGGGTTTGAGGGCTGGTCCATGAGTATGGGTCCTTTTTAAACCATTTGTTGACAATTGTCACATAAGCAACTCATTTATTTCAGTGTTATACAGCTAAAATTAATGGTAATAAATGGTAACGTTGCCTACACAAGAATATATAACCCTAAGGGCACTTTCACACTAAGGCATTTTTCAGGCGCTAAAGGGCTAAAAATAGCGCCTGAAAAACGGCTCCCCTGCCACCCCAGTGTGAAAGCCTGAGTGCTTTTACACTGGAGAGGTGCGCTTGCAGGATGAGAAAAGTCCTGCAAGCAGCATCTTTGGGGCATTGCGGGAGCGGTGAATAAACCACTCCTTAAACGCCCCTGCCATTGAAATCTATGGGCAGCATTGCCGAAGCTTTTTTTATCACCCGCTAGCGGGGAGTTAAAAGCGGCGCTTTACCGCCGATGCCCTAACTGTATCTGTAGTTTGCTTCAGTCACCCGTGTGTTTTAATGTCTGAATGCACTATTCCACTTCTGTAATCTCCAAAAATAGACATGTCATTTTTCATTTAGTTTACTAGCTTGTTTTTTGGTTGTGTCCTACCAGATTCTGACTACTCCAACAAAAGCTTACAATTTAAGATCACGACTTGTTCCTCGTCTCAGTCCAGATGGCATCCAAGATGATTTGCTGGATACTCCTAAGTCTAGGGACCATCATGACAATATAATCAATGAACCCATCCCTCCAGAGATGAGTGAACAAGCCTATGAAGCTATTGCTGAGGAACTCCGAATGATGCAGGTAAGGCTAAAATATGCGGATGCCAGTTGGTGCATACCATTTCTGGGTTATTTTATTCTGCACTGGCACAAACTAGGATTAGTAACGAGCCTCAACTTGGTCTGTAACAGGATGTCTTTACTTTCATATTCCCAGTAGGTTAGTGATACTCCAATCTCCTTCAGCACTTTGATTACGTAATTGAGTTTGAAAAATTGCATGTGCAGAACCAAGCCAGGGCTTTCTCTTTGGGTAAAAAGTTTGAGCTTAAGTAGAGTCCAGTTTAACCACTTGCCTACCAGGCACTTACACCCCCTTCCTGCCCAAGCCATTTTCCAGCTTTCAGCGCTGTCGCACTTTGAATGACAATGCTACACTGTACCCAAACAATTTTTTTATCATTTTCTTCACACAAATAGAGCTTTCTTTTGGTGTTATTTGATCACTGTTGGGTTTTTTATTTTTTACAAAAAAAGACCAAAAATATTTTGTCAGTAAATTTTATAACTAAGTAATTTTTCGCCTTCACTGATGTGCGCTGATGAGGCGGCACTGATGGGCTAAACTGGTGGGCATTGATGAGGTGGCACTAATATGCCAAACTTATGGGCACTGATGGGCGGCACTGGTGGGCACGGATAGGCGGTACTGATGGGCATTGATAGCATTCATGGGCAACACTGATAGGTGGCACTGATTGGCATCGCTAATGGGCACTGATTGGTGGCAGTGGTGGGCACTGATTTCTGCCACTGGTGGGCACTGGTTTGTGACACTATTTTGCACTATTGTAATGAGGGCACTGATTATCAGTGCCCTGATTACATTCCTACATGTCCCCCTGTGAGGAGATGCCGTTGATTGGCTCTCCTCTCACTCTGTCAGTGTGAGGAGAGGAGAGCCGATTACCGGCACTTCCTTTTTTCATGTGACCGGCTGTGATTGGATACAGGCGATCACATGGTTAAAGACCTGCAGACGGGGCTCTTTACAGAGATCGGGGTTGCTCCGTGTCCTAGCAACACGGCGCGGCCGCAATCGCCGCACTGCACGAGAGCAGTCGTTCTGGGACGCCGTCATATGTTGTCTCAGAACGAGAGCTGCCCCGCTGTCATTTGACGGTGGGCAGGCAGCAAGCAGTTAAAATGCAGTGGGTTTTTCAAAACTAATTGTTTTTATAATCATTGCCTTTAAAATTGTAACATGTTTGGTGAATGTACACATTAAACTTTGCATACATTGGTTCCTTCAGACAGTTGCTTAGCCTCTATAAAATGCTTTCCTCACAAAATTAACCTACATCACCCAATGACAGATTTTCGAACGTCTTAACCTCCCTAAAATACGGTTTCTCTAGTCTACTCTTCTATCCGGGAGATTGGCTCCTCCTCCATTTTTAGCACAATAGGAGTTGGACTGTGTTTTGCAGTTTTCAGGTGAGGATTGGATAGGCATTCTCTTTACTCATCCACTCTGTCGTGTATAGCACAGGAACGCCATTATAAAATATTGACACTGTGCTATTACCGCCCAACTACACTTACCAGAATTTTTCTGATCACCTTAAATACCTGCTGGCTGTGTCATAGACACAAAGGTACCTCCGTTCATGTTTGGTGGAGTTGTCTGCCCCTTAAACAAATTTTAGGATGCAGTCTTTAACCTCCTCCCACCGACCATACGCATATGTGACCTCACAGAAGCGGGTCTTTATCTTTGGAGCCGCATATATAAGTATCTCTCCTTTGTGCTGAGAGCATGCCACACAGCTTGCTCCCAGTACAGAGTTTGGGCTCTCAAAACTATCAGGACCCGGAACTCCTGGTCCAGGGGTCACTTGATCACTGTGATAGCCTCTTATAGGCTATCACAGTGATCAGTCACTGAGACCATCCCCGTGTTTACTTCCTCTTCTGAATAAAGAGAAAGATACATTATCCTTCTTTTCTTGCAGTAGAGGAAGATATAAACACAAGTGTATAAATTAAAACTAAAGAAAAAAGGTTTGCCAGGTTCATAGAAAGGGGCAAGGTCACGGTCGGCATATTTAGAGTAGAATGTTTTTTTAAAGATAAAACCTTTTATTTATTTTTTTTAATTGGTTTCTGTGTCAGTTTGTTTTAGGCAGGTTTAAAAAAAAATGCAAAAGACGCACCATTCTTTCTGAGCCCTATTATGTGTACAAAGGGCTACTAACCTACACATATGTGGTTTCACTTCAATCGTCAGGAGCAGGAGAATTTATTTTGGGTTGTTCTTATGTGGTAAATTTATAGTAATTCCGATATATATATATATATATATATATATATATATATATATATATATATATATATATATATATATATATATATATATATATATATATATATATATATATATATATATACCGATACCTTTTGCTGTCCATGACCCCGCTCTTCCTCGGCGCATTATTCCTCAGCACGTTAGCGGAGTGGTTTGAGGACCTGAGTGGACTTCTATAAATGGAACGTATGACTGCTCAAGACAGTAAAGCCTGGTATACACCATTAGGTTTTTTTCCGTTCAACCCAGCAGTCGGAGCCACTGTACTCACTATGCAACGTTAGTACAACAATCTTCCCCGCTGAGCTGATGTGTTCCGCCCCCGCCAGAACACTCCAATAAGTGCTCTCTGCCATTGGCTGAGAGAGCTGATAGGGAGTCGGTCGGCTGCAGGTTTTTTTTTTTTTTTTTCCCCCAGGATGCACTAGGGCCCAATGTTGGCCGTGGTGTTCTTTTTTTTTTTTTTTTTTTTTTTTGAACTGGTAAATGTCTCCTGACATTTGACCTGTGTGTACTCGACTTAAGTCTGAACCATTCAATGCAGGCTGGCTGTCGTGGTGGGTATTTGTTCACACACCCAAATTTTAAACTGATTTTTTTTTTTTCCCCTGAAAACCTTCCATCCCCTCATGAAGTCGGTCAGGAATTTTAAGTCTAAGCTGGCCATCTCTTTCTTGCCCTCCTACCCTTACCCGTCCCCCGTCCCCCCTTTTGTACACTTCCTATTTTATTCCTAACCTCAATCATTTACAGTTACGCAGCATAAGGTCTTTAAAATTGTGGCGGTACCCTGAAAAGGCAATCTGTCTGCTGCCTTAGATGTAAATCTCTTTTCCCGTGTTTGTGTAGCTGCAGGTTGACTATGTAATTTGCTATGTACTGCTTTATTTAATGTTAAACTGTTGTGAACCCTATATGGCACAATTGAGTTGATTTTACAAAAACTGGCACGTGCAAAATCTGGTGCAGCTGTGCGTGGTAACCAATCGGCCTCTAAATTAATTTTGTTCAATTAAGCTTTGACAATAAAACCTGGAAGCTGATTGGTTTCTATGCAGAGCTGCACCAGATTTTGCGCACTCCAGTTTTAGTAAATCCACACCAATGTGTAACTGATTGTCTTTACCTCTTTAGTAAATACAGCTTTGCATACAGTCCAATTTTTAGCATTCTGCATATTTACAGGTGAGATACCACAAGAAAATTTTTATGTTCTGTTTTCTGGGTGATCCTAAAAACCCCTGTTCTAAGGGAACTCTCTGCCCTGTTTGTATATTTCTTGTTTCCACTGTTCTGTTCCCTCAAAACCATGTTAGCTGATCCATGCTGATAACTTTTTACCTCCAGGTTGCACCTTACCCCCTCATCATGTGACATTTTACAATATATATTGAATGACCTTACAGGAGAGACTATATTATAAAGATTTTCTCAGCCAGTCCATACTGTAGCTACAAAAATGTGCCACTGCCCTCACCTATAACTGGCCTTTGTAGCAAGGAGCATTGGAAGGCAATGCATATCAAACAAAAGCCAAGGAAACATCCTTGGAAAAATTCCAGGCTCTACTTACAAACCAGCCTGCAACCAACCAGATTAACCTGTCCAAAGTATGCGTTTAAAAACAGGGGGTTAGTTGCACAAATTTGCAAATACAAGCGTAACCTACAGGCCCCGGCAAGGCACCCTGTGATATGTAAACCCTACCTCTAACTTATAAGAGGCTCCACAGTGGATGCACATGCATTCTGATGAGATGGATGAAGGCAAATAGACTGGAGGGAGCCCACCCCTCCTTAAAGGTACAGGGGCACATTGATCACCCAGCATGTAGCAGGTGGATAGATGTAGGGGTGGGCTCCCTCTAGTCCATCTGCCTTCATCTATCATTTAGAATGCATGTGCTTCCACTGTGGAGCCTCTTATAAGTTAGAGGTAGGGTTTACAGATCACAGGGTGCCTTGCCAGGGCCTGTAGCTTACGCATGTATTTGCAAATTTTGTGTAAATAAACCCCTGTTTTTAAATGCATACTGTTAGACAGGTTAATCTGGTTGGTGGTAGGCTGGTTGGTAAGTAGAGCTTGGAATTTTTCCAAGGATTTTTCCTTGGCTTTTGTTCAATACTGTAGATAGGCTGGGTTTTAATGCACGCGTTATAAACTTATTATAATAGATTTTTGGGTCTGGCTAGCTGAGTTGAGTACCTGGGTACGTATGTATTGATAATCTGCTTAAATTATGCTACAGGAGCAAGTGACAGAACTGCAAGCTAAACTTGATGAGGAAGAGAGCAAAAATATGAAGCTACAACAACAGGTTAACAAGATGGAGCATCATTCCTCTCAGATGGAAGAGGTTGGTTCGCCATAATATAGTTGTTTTTTTGTTTGTTTTTCTTTTATGTGGCACAGTTGCTGGCCATGCATTTTCATTGTTGATAGTTGACATAGCTTGTGGTGTTTATTTATTGCAAATGATTGTGACTATATTTATGACCTAACTACCGAGGCTTGCCAAGAATGTACTCTGGGACACATGTGCAATGTCAGTTCTGCTTTAGGTGTTGGTTTAACCCACACAACAATCACACTTTACAAGGCGTTAAAAAATTCAGACCACAATATGGAGCCTGCAGTGCCCTATGAAATATTCTGTGAATAACTCTGTAGAGCACTGTGATTGGAAGAAAGTAAGGTCACATGATTTGTTGTGCTCATTGTACAACTGATTATATTGTAAGAGCATTTTGATAGTCAATTTGTGCCTAACTACAGACAAGAAACCTTTTAATCCATTAAGGGGCGCAGGAATT
Source organism: Lithobates clamitans (assembly GCA_037952925.1). Classification (NCBI taxonomy): domain Eukaryota; kingdom Metazoa; phylum Chordata; class Amphibia; order Anura; family Ranidae; genus Lithobates; species Lithobates clamitans. Next base: position 3,378,848 of record JBBGZY010000539.1, read on the forward strand.
CAGAGACTGTTGGAAATGACGGCCAACTCAAGATAATTCCTCCAGGAACATGGATGTCCTTCTAGTCGTACATTAGGGGACACAGGGTAAGTATTCGGGTACATTGGGTTATGCTGCTGCCTTCAGGAGATTGGACACTGGCAAAAAAAAAGTTGTAGGAACAGCCCAGAATATCCACTCCCATCATGCCTTAGGTTTTTTTTTTTTTTTTTTGCTGGTGTCCTAGGATAGTGTTTCTCATCTCCCAGTCCTCAAGGCACCCCGGCGGGTCATATTTTTAGGATTTCCCTCAGATGAAACAGCTGTGGTAACTACTAAGGCAGTGAAACTGATCAAATCACCTGTGCAAAATAATGGAAAGCCTGAAAACATGACCTGTTGGGGCGCCTTGAGGACTGAAGTTGAGAAACTCTGTCCTAGGAGAAACAAGCTCTCTTCTCTGCTCATAGAAAGGGGGGGGGGGGGGAGTCTTAGTTTCTTTTATTAATTTTTTATCTAGCAAGTTGGTTCAGAGCCAGAAGAGGCTCCTTTTGCAACTTTCAATCATAAGTGCAAGGGCAGCAGTCCTGGGGGCCGGCTAGCTTCCGATCTACGGTGTCCTTTCTATAGTGTCTGACCTCTATAGCTGCGATCACTATCCCCTGCCTAAGTCATAGCACTTCTGAGTCCTCTCCCCTTCATGGGCTTGCCCTTCCTATGTAGAAGTATCGTCTAGGGAAGAATTCTCGGTTACTATGTCTGAGAAAAAACTGCTGCCATGATGGCTTACCGTGGACACAGGAGCAGCAAGCATGCTTCTACACTCCACCAGAAACTGTCCCTGAATTCTGAGTCTGCTGTTGCTTCTGCAGTCCGCCAAGAATAAGGAGAATTGCATACATCAACCAGGAGGCTTATATTAATCGTCAATGAGGAACCAAAACGTCTTGCAGCTCACAGAAAATCAGAGCTGATCCTGGCTTGTGGAGAGTTTTACTTTCCAGCCCTGACTGCCATGTATGTCACAGTTGTGGAAAATTGATAGGTGGACTGCCGCAGTAATTAATGTCTGGGCTCTGGAGAATGGTCTCTTTGGCCAGAGGTGTTTCCAAAACCTTGTAGCAGGTGGGGGATTCCAGACGTGGATCTCATGGCTTCCAAGTTCAACAACAAAGATTCAGGGATCCTCTAGCTTTGAGTGTTTGCTCTGGAGACTAGGTGAGATCAAGTCAACCTGATCTATGCTTTTTGCTCCTCTCCTTCCTCACCTACTCTGCAGGATCACAATGGAAAGAATCCTGGTGATTCTCATTGTGCTCATCTAGTCCAGGAGGATGTGGTACTTGGACTTCATGCTTCTGGCAGACTCTGAGGGGATGTCCCAGATCTTCTGTCCCCTATTGCTAGGTGATTTTGACTGCTTGGAGGAGAAAATGTTCTCCTGGGCTGGCCTTTTTGTGTTTTGTGTGTCTAATTTTCCTGTAGGCAGCATTCTAAAGCCCCGTACACCCGGGCCAAACATTGGGTGGTATTAGCTGGTTCAGTAGAAACTGGTTGACATTCAGCCCGTGTGTACGGCAGCCGATCTGACAGAAGCCGGCTGAACATCTCCAAGAAGTATGACCGAAAAAGGTCTGCCGATTGGCATCCAATCCCAGGGGGAAGGGGAGCCATCCTCCTGTGAGAACACAAAAGCTCAGCGGGGGAGATCGATGTACTAGCATTGGATTGTTAGTACAGTGGCTCCTCTCAAGCGCTTCATGTATTTTTTTTTTTTTTTTTTTTAACGTTTAGTCTGCCGGGTTGAATGGAAATAAACTGCTAGTGTGTTCCAGGCTTAACTGGACAGTCTCTGATATTCCTGTGTCCCTCACTGGACTTCAAGAAAGATTTTACAGAGTACAAAAATCCTATAAGATGAATAAGACTTTTGCACTTGTCCATTATCTGCCGCCAAATCTGATCTTGTATTTTACAGCTTTTTTCATCAGAAAGGGCAAGCTGGAACAACAGGCATCAAGAACTTCTTGCACAGATTAATGTTTTTGAAAAACAGCAGCAAGACTTTAAAGGCAGAGAAGATGGTGAGCAATAGCGTAGGGTGGTATTTAATGTGTCCGTTATGAATTCTAGCATGTGGATAAGCAAATAATGCAGTAGGTTATTAATGTTAAGTCCTGTATGGTATTGATGCTATAACCTATATCACGAACAGATGACACTGCAGGTAAAATCTAATTCTGTTCTCATTAAAAGTGGGGACACATGGACTTTATTTATTTTTGCTGTGATCCCCAGTGGATCGCTTTTCATAGAGCAGTGCAGGTGCAGCTGTCGGGCATTTAAGATTTGATGCTGCTACCTCCTGAATGTCTGTGTGTTTTTGTTGTGGCCTCTTGTCTGACAGCTCAGTTGTTTTAATGGGAGTAACACAACTGTGTTGCCCCATGCATTTGAATATGTTGTGTCTGGCAGTGGTACTGCTGGCCAAACATGACATGGGGGATATTTTTTTCCACAAAGCAATGCATTGTGCTATGTGTACTATCCATCTGGCTGCCTAAGGGGGCAATAAACGTTTCTCAGCTGCCCGATTATCCCCCCCCCCCCCCTTTACCAAATCACAGGTGTAAACTAAGCCTAAAGCTGGATACACACTATACAATTTTCTTTAGATTTACCAAAACTATATAATATGAGGTCAAACCTTAAGTTTCAATTTGTATACAGTCAGGTAGGCCCTTGCACTACATGGTTTTGGTAAATCTAAAGGAAATCAAACAGTAAAAGTTTTGTATAGTGTGTATCCAGCTTAAAGCGTTTGTTAACCCAAAAAAAACTAAAAAATAAAAACTGTTCCTTTAAAGCATTTTATACAGCACAGTGCTTGTGATGTTATTTGGCCCCCCTGTATCACCTGAAATACCTGGCTGATCTTGCCTGGCTATGCCCTCCCCCCTGTACGCTGACTCTAATATATCAGGGCTGCTAAGCCCTGACACCGGAGGCATCTGTGTGCCTCAGTCATCCGCAGCCTGCTATCTGTCTCCTCTGTGCTAGTGCTGGGGAAAAAATCGAGTTGAGAGGTCAAATTGATTCAAAATGTCAGCAAATTGATTTTTTTTTTCCACCAGGACCGGCGCTGACACCGCACGGGTCCTGAAGAGCCGCAGCCTCTCCTAAAAACGTCAGCCTGCAGCTCCTCAGGACCGCCGCGGTGTCCAAAAAAAAAAAAAAAAGTCTGCTCAACCTCATTTTACAGCTCTTTAGCGATCACATGATTGGCTGGCTCTTTCCTCTCCCGAGTGATGTCAGTGGGGGAATCTCGGCCCCGCCCGCTGCATCTATTAGACGGGGAGAGAAGAAAGCCAGCCAACCATGTGATTGCTGAGAAGAGCTCTGAAATGAGGTATAGCAGGCTCTTTTTTTTTTTTTTATCACTCACACAGGGGAACACAGGATTGGAACACAAAAGGGATGGTATGAAGATGTGAAAGTGGCTTAACAACCTCTTTAAGGGTCCTTTCACACAAGCGTAATTGGTTCAGTCATGTTTTGTTTAGTTGCACATCCGTCTACACTTTACATCTGTTTTTGCATTAGTTTCTTTTCTCTTTTTTTACATGTCTTTTCCTGTTGAAGAAAATAGTCATTGACACAAGTATATACAAAGATGTTTTTTTGCCTAAAAATGGACGTAAACAGTTATCCATTTATGTCCACAGCAAAAAAAAAAAAAAAATGGAAAAAGGTCTCTGTCTTTTTTTCTTTTGACATCGACAGACTTGAATGTAAATGGACATACATCCATTACATTCACCCTCCCTTAGACATACATAATGGATCCGTATAGGAAAACTGACAGATCCAGACTGGTGTAAAGGGGGGGCCCTTAATAGGGGTCTAAAGGCTTGCTTCCACAGGTGGTTGAGCTGCTGTTTAACCACCCACCCAAAAAGGGCATGCAGCTTTTCAGGTCTGTACACATGCCATAGCTGTGATGCTTTGTTTCGCAGGCACATCAAAAATTTAAAAAGGATGTTACATTTAGCGGGTATCGCCGCCAAATACAACCTATTTAAGTGTACAGGGCCATGCTGCAACGGCCTTGCAACCGCGTGTTTATAATCTGAAAATCATCTCGTGCTACTACTTTTTTTTTTTCTTTCTCCCCCCCCCCCCCCCCAACCCCTGGGTTGTCACCAGAATAAGATTTCCTATTGGAAGATTATCCAATTGTTGAAATATTTGGATCTTTGCCTCAATTACCATCGGGGACAGATGGGTTTTTTACGAAAGGCAAATCTACTTTGCACTACAAGTGCACTGAAAGTGCAGTCGTTGTAGATCTGAGGGGAAGATCTGCTGATTTTATCATCCAATCAGGTGCAAGCTAAAATGCTGTTTTTTATTTTCCTTGCATGTCCCCCTTAGATCTACAGCGACTGAACTTCCAAGTGCACTTTCGGTGCACTTACAAGTGCACTTGTAGTGCAAAGTGGATTTGCCTTTCGTAAATAACCCCCAAGATGTGATTCCCATCAGCAGTGACAGAAACGGCAGTAAAACCCTGACAGAATTTCTAACTTTCTCAATACAAAATTTAAAACCTGCGTTGTATATAGACGCATGTCGACTCAATAAATTTTAAGGATCAATGGATAAACTATCATTTAAGTAAGGGTTTTTACTGATGCTTATCACAAATTCTGCAATGCAATGTTGGGCAAGCGATCGTCCGGTTGTCCTCGATGTTTCACAGCAAGTCAAACCCAAGGATAGTACTAATTGTACAAAAATTCTCGAATGACGCAGGCTTTTTTAATTTGAGGTAGAAACGTTGTAGCCTAGATTATTGCCTGTGCTGTCCTTTGTATCCGATTTTTCTTGTATGAAAACCATACACATTTAAAAAAAAAATCGTTAGTTCTGTTCACATACGAGAAAAATTTTGGAGTTTGGCAAGTTTGAATCGGATGTCAAATTTGTGTACATGCTATATGAAAATCGAACGATCATTCCTCGTACAGAATTTTTCTTCCTTTTTTTTTCCTTACTGTGTACCCAGTTTAAGGATAACATTGATCTCATAATATTATGTATAGTATTTTTTAAGGCTGGATTTTTCTGTTTGTAGTTTTAAAAAGCGAGGTCCACGATCTACGTGTAGTACTTCAGTCTGCAGACCGTGAGCTTCGGGCTGTAAAGATCGAGTACAGTTTATACAAAGAAAAACAAGAAAAGGAGATGAGTGACCTGTCTGACCGCCACATAAATGTGCAGCTGCAATTGGACAATGTCAGGTATACATGCTTGGAATGGTTGGCACAAGCCAATCGTTACAATGAAAGACATTTTGATGTGTTTGTTTTTATTACATAACTGTAGCAATAATTTACCCATCTGGGTTTTTATGTCTGTAGAGCAAAATGCAACTTAGCTGCAGGGTTTGCAAAGCATATAGGTATGCTAAAGCAGTGTTTCTCAACTCCAGTCCTCAAGGCGCCCCAACAGGTCATGTTTTCAGGCTTACCATTATTTTGCACAGGAGATTTGATCAGTTTCACTGCCTTAGTAATTACCACAGCCATTTCATGAGGGAAAACATGACCTGTTGGGGCACCTTGAGGTCTGGAGTTGAGAAACTGTGCTAAAGCATGTTGAAAATGTCCTGCACTACATCTAAAAGTTTGAGAGCAGGTACCACAAGGCGCTTACGATTACCGATCCTGTCCAGAAAAGCCTTCTCTGTGCTTCTTTTCACGACTTAGAAGCACAAACTACACCCACCATAGCTCTGTTAAATGAAAGTTCCTTATAAATATAACATTCTTACTAGAAACAGTCAGTGAAAAGACAGGACTGAGGCCCCAGTCAAAAGGAGAAAGCTATCTCAGAAGAAGCATAGCCAGAGACCTATTCTGGACAGAGTTGTAATAGCCCTCCATTGTGCCTGCTCCTAGCCTTAAGAGCGAAACGCATGTTTACCAAATGGTCTTGTATCTTAGAGCTTAAAGCTGTGTTCCAATTGTTTTTAAGTTTAATAAAAGCCAGCAGCTACAAAAAGTGTAGCTGCTGACTTTTAATAGACACTTACCTGCCCCACGGTCCAGCAATGCGGCCACCTGAAGCTTCGCTCCTCTCCACAATGCCGGCATTGCACGTGTGGGCAGCCAGCTGTGACAGCTTGCGGCTTCACAGCCGACTGCGCATGTGCGAGTTGCGCTGTGCCTTATCAGTGGCCGGGCAATCTTCTGGGACCTGTGACATGTCCCAGAAGATTGCAGGTAGGGGGAGAGGAGTCGCCTAGATGGCGACAGCGGAAGTGGGAGCTGGGTACCTATCAAAACTAGGTACCCCCCCCCCCCCCCAAATAAATTACATGCCAAATATGGTATGTGAGGGGTGCTTAAAGTGGAAGTTCCACTTTTGGGTGGAACTCCACTTTAAATTAACTCACAGCTAAGAATTGACCCAGTGTGCTGCTGCTGACTTATAACAGTATTTGTTAGAAATGCAGGCATTTTTGAAGTTGACTGTTAATATGACCATAATATCTCTATAGTTCTCTTTATCCAGACCATGATATAGCTAGTAATAGTCACATTTTAGTGGAATTCTACTGTAGTATAAAATATGTTTCTTAATCATCTAGTACAGGACACAGGCTCCTTTTGAATCTTGACCATAGGTTACATGCTGCTACTTTAAGGTGAGGATACTGACAAAGGATTTGGTACTTTGAGTGAGGCAAGAGAGAACCGATAAGTTATTATACAGTACATTTACTACCTTAACAAATTTATTGTCCTAAAGAGGGTATAACATCGCACTCAGTATGAAGTAGAGATGCACGATTAATCATTAAAGAATCGGATCGCGATTCTCCCCCCCCCCCCCCCCCATGATCTTAACAGATCATTTTTTCCGATTCTTCTATGCAGAGTTCTCACAGCTGACAGTGGTAAAAATCCAGGCAGCCTGCCAAGTTTATGACAACATTGCTTAGACGGAGATAAAGAGATACATTGTAACACTTTGTCCTTTTAGATCAAAGGAATGAACTTCGGTCTGTAAATGAGGGAAGTTTAACCACTTAAAGTGGAACTTCAGTAATTTTTTAATCTTTCCATCTATTAAATCCTCTGCCCTTGTTGTTTTTAACTTTGGATAGTAAAACATTTTTTTCTGCCAGTAAATACCTTATACAGCCTACTTCCTGTTTTTTATCTGGGGAAAAAAAGCCTAGGATTATGACGACATGCAGAGAGTGCTCTCTCTCTCTACATGTATAATACCTTATCGGTTGTCTCTTGCCTCACTCAAAGTCCCAATTCCTTTTTAATATTCATTTGATTTAGGGATGGAGGCACATCCTATACATTGCGTGCTTCATGTAAAGTCCCACTACACAATCCGCCCCAACCCTCCCTTGTACACTGACAAAAAAAGTGGTTAGGTCCAAATTAAGTCCAAATAACCCCTACCAAACCCAGCAATCCTCTGGGCTTTTGCTAATGTCCTTAAGTGATGGACAACCTTTCTCTACTGAGAACCACTTCTGTCTCAGAATTCTGTTTCTACTGGAAGACTGCTTGCTTCTTTGTATGAAAAAAAACTTCACCTTGCTGCATCAACACCATTGTGGCAATATGATTGCAGCTTCTGTAATATTGCCTTCAGCACTGGACCCAGCCTGTGGCCCTCGCCCTTGATACAGAAGTGCAAAACTCTACAGGACAACATAAAAACCTGAGCACCAAAGAGGTGCTTGGTGCATAGCGTTCAACTCTCAACAATGCTTTCTCTAAAGACCGTAAAAGAAACTAGGGAAATTCTGATTAATGTATGTGTTTTTCTAAAAAAAGAAACAAACAAAATATCCAAAAAATCAAAACAAATAGGATACATAGTAAATTGAAAAGAATGAGCATATGTAGCCCTGGACTAGGCATTAAAAACTGACACTAGAAGCATGCTGCTGTCAACCATGGAGGAAGGTATCCACCTGTGTGAAGACAAAAAATGGGAGAAGAAACCGACAGCCCCACTGCTCTGGTGTAGTCACTATAAGTCATTATTAAAACAATGTAAAAAGATCCTACTCACAAAGGTAGATGCATCGGGAACAATTGAGAGCAAAACTGTGCTCTACTGTCAGTGCACAGTCCCGATCTGCACAGGGGTAGCATCCGGATTGCTGAGTGTGCCGCTCCTCCTAGGTCCTGAACCTCTGCCTAATGTCTGTCCCGAAGAGGTCCACCACACCGATGACCCCGCTAAAGGATCCAGGTCGCCACAGGATACATTTCAAGGAATTCTTCCTCTTCGTCAGCTCCTTGAAACGCGTCCTGTTGCGACCTGGATCCTTGAGGTCCAGGGCCTAGGAAAAGCTGGGACACTCAGCGATCCAGGTGTTGGGTTATCGACTGATCCCGTGTGGCTCAGGACAGTGTATAGACTGTGGCGCACAGTTTCGCCCTTAATTGCTCCAGATGCATATACCTTTTGTGAGTAGGATCTTTTTACGTTGTTTTAATAAAGGCTTAAATTGACATACTACACCAGCGCAGTGGTGTTGTCTGTCCCTTCCCCCCCCCTTTTTTTTTTTTGTCCAAAACTCTACAACAGTGTTAATTTTGGCAGCAAATTTCGATTTAGCTTTAGTCTTGGGACTAAAATGGCATTTTAGTTTTAGTCCCATTTTAGTCTTCTACAATTGTTTTAGTCGTATTTAGTCGACTAAATCTCCAGTACGTTTTAGTCGACTAAAATGTCCTACCTTTGTCGACTGAAATCTCCAGTACATTGTAGTCGACTAAAACTCATTTTAGTTGTCTGAAATCGAATGGGTGTAATTAAATTGTAAGGCATTAGTTAACATTTCTCTACAATTTCCAAACTCCTTATTTACTGCTGGATATGAAAAATCTCATATGTTACTATTTAAGGTGTTGAGGTATGAACATGCACTAAAGGCCAGTGTTAATTTTGAAGTCAAATTTCAATTTAGTTTTAGTCTCAGTCTTTTGACTAAAATGCCATTTTAATTTTAGTCCCCTTTTAGTCTTTTGACTAAAATGCCATTTTAGTTTTAGTCATATTTTAGCCATCTCAGTTTTTTTAGTCGACTAAAATAGTATTCATTTAGTCGACTAAAATGTTTTAGTCGACTAAATTAACACTGCTCTACAGGTTCAGGGCAGAAGCGATCCAAATCCATGTAGTTCAAATCCCTAAAGACCCTCCCTATGGATGAATATTACCAAAAAGCATTCATAACATTACAGTATACTGAAATTACCATACTCCTCCTCATACTCCTTACCTAGGTTGACTTCTGTATACACCTATGCCAAGGAAAAAAATTAATTTGTAGGGAGGGGTCTCAATGCTCTGTGATAGGTTAAGATGCAGTATAATCATATGGGGTGCAGCTTCCTAACTTTTGGAAGCTGTTTTTTATGTATTTTAAAACATACTGGTAGCAGCTTGCTTTGTTGGGATTACCATTTTTATTCTACTTCAACAGATTGATCACTATAGCAGCCACTGTTGACTTTTTAATTCATGTAAATATGTCTCTAAGAAGAAAAAATGGTTAGACGCTGAGGTATGGACTGACAAGTCATGTTTTACTTCTGTTTAATAAATTAGGTTGGAGCATGAAAGTTTATTGGAGGAGAAGCGATCCCTTCAAGATGCTTATGATAACTTGGAAGAAGTCATGAAGTTTGAATCCGATCAACTAAAACGAGAGCTTTCTGACAGCAAACGTGAGAATGAAACGGTGAAAGCTGAACTTGGTGTAAGATCTGGCTTTTTTTTTTTTCCCTCTTTACCTAAGGATGGGATTTCCAAAGCCATGATAATGTAATAGTCTGCCTATTCCATCACTACAATGTGTGTTTAATGCCTGCATCCAACTGCTGTTGATAGCGTGCGCCCCCTCCTATTCAAGGAGAAAATTTCCAGCGTTTCTTAGGCATAAGACAAAAGGGACTATGGTGAGGTCTTTGTGTTTTTTGAGTATCAGCGTTTGACTGCACAGCTTGGCAATTTTAAAGAGGCTCTTACTCTTCTTCCCTTTTTCTTTTTTTAACGTTGTGAAAATTCCAAGCTGGAATTGAAAAGTTGGGACTTATGGTAGATTTATCTCATTTTTGGAGTATCCAAAAAATATATGAAAGAAGATACTGACTCAGTCACCTAGGTTCCATTTAGATTAAAACATTAATTTATGCTAACCTCCTGAAAATGCTGGTTGCCTAGCCAACACAGACCTGAATACTGTCCTCGAACAAGCATGCTGCAAGTAAATGTCAAGTCCTAACTTCTAATCTGCATTACCTAATATCCTCCATATTCCTCAGTGCAGGTTTACTTTACAGCTGGTCACACAGAGTGCATCAGACAAGCAAGATATTTCAGACCTGCATTTTTATGGCTTTGTAGTTGGTAGGAAAAAAACTTCCAGTTTATATCAAGGAAAACTGTTGCGACTAGTCAGAGTATAAATTTAAAAAAAAATCATTGCTTGATCCATTGATTTTTGAATCCTCTCACGTTTGAGTACAGTTTTCTCTGAAATAGAGCAAACCTTTTAGTTAAGAGTTTTTTGTTTACTTAACAGAATCTTTTGGAGCTTTTGGAGACTGAAAAAGAGCACCGACAAAACTTGAAATCGCAACTGGAAGACAAAGAAAACAAGTCTAAGTAAATAAACAAGGTTGCATTATATTTTATGCACTTACAGCTTTCCAGGCACAGATAACCACTGCCTCCATGCAAAGATGCTACTACCGTAAAATGTCTTGTGTACGTTTAACTGGATGCTGCAAGAAAAAGTAACCAGGTGACTTCTGCTGTGCGGTCCACGGTCTAATGCTTTTCTTGCCACCTTATTGTCCCCAATCACACTCTGAAGATAATAGAAGGGCAAGGAAAGCGGGACTGGACAGACAACCCAGTCACAGGAAGTGAACTTTTCTTTAAAGGATAAGTTCACCTTTTGTAACATGTTAAACCACCAGGTTACAGTAGATGCAGCAGCTACAATTGTGACAACAAGCAGGGGATCTTCTCTCCACACTTGCTGTCGCATTTAAAAAAAAAAAAAAAACCTGGCTGTGCGGGGCTCCACATACTCACGTCATTCATTTGCAGAGTTCTGTGAATGGAAGAACTACAAGTACCAGCAGCCTTTACAGCTGTCGACTTGTAGTTCTCAATGAACTACCAGGGCGCTGGTGAGAGATCTAGATAATTCATTGTTGCTTCCTGTCAGTGTATAACTGCTTCCCCGTACGAGCAGGCCGCTTACACAGACAGTCTGCAAGAGCGTGGCATTGTACCCGTGATCTGCAGGCTCATAGTAAAAAAAAATATATAATTCATACTTATCCTTTAAATGTATCACCCAGAGGGTGATACTTTACAGAAAGAGAGAAATGCATACTTGGTATTGAAAAGTGCCAGACTATTACATAGGTAGCAATTGGCTTTCTGTAACCATTGTCCCTTTTATAACAGTAATGTTTGCTTTTTCTTTGTTTCCCCCCCCTTTTTTTTTTTTTTTCTAGAGAGCTTCTGAATGTTTTGGAAGAGTGTGTGATCCTCAAAAAACAGTGCTCTGAACTGACAACTAAGTGTGAGCTGCAGGTAAAGCCATTATTATTTGCATGGATTCTTCAGGTAGTGTCTGTGCACACAAATGTATGTTTTTTTTTTTTTTGTTTTTTTTAAGTTCATATTGGATAAAAAGCTAGGTAGGCAAAGCGTGTGTGTACACATTGCTTTTGTGCAAAAAAACAAATCTCAGAAAAATAAAACCATGCTCTCGATTTCATGAGGTATGATTTTTTTTTTTTTTTTTTTTTTTTTTTTTTTTTTGCTTGCTGTTGCTTTTACAAGCAGTGTGGTTATCTATGTAGAACAATGGCTTCAGCCTGCTGCATTTTCCCCTCCAGCATTTTATCAAGAGCACCCATAAAGCGGGGTTCCACCCAAATTTTGAACAATTTGTATATGTCTTTATGTCTTTGTGTCTTATAAGGAAAATTTGAATAAAAATAAATTAAAAAAAAAAAAAAAAAAAATTTTGAACAATATCTGTATGTATTCTCTTCCTTGCCTAGAGGCTGACATGCCGTTTAAAAAAATTTAAATCGCCGTAATTGCCTTTTTATTTTTCTATTCTTCTTTGCACTTCCTGGTTCTCCTCCCGTGGGAGTAGGCGTGTTTCTAGCCTCTCCCAGACTCCTGGGAGCTAGTCTCAGGCTTCCCAGGATGCCACTGAGTATGTGCGGGAACGAGTGGTGAATGCTTGGAGCACAGCATTCACCACATCCAGGAAATAAATGCTTGTGGGCTTCAAATGCCCACAATGAAGATGGAAACTGCCTGCAGTGAATAATATAAGTTATTCTTTCCGACAAAATCTGACACAGGCGGACATATTACACGCAATATGTGAGTATGTAATTCTGAGAAGAAAAGTTTGTGAATGAACTCAAAAAAAAAAAAAAAAAAAAACGATAGATAGGTGGACCCTCGCTATAAGTAAAAACCATCTGTGTGATTAGGCTGCAGGACTTGAAACTTTTAATTTAGGTTACAATGCCAGAAAAAAAATGGGTTGAGTAAAAGGGTCACTTAACACCCCTTCTACAAAAGAATAAGAGATCTGGGTAAGCTTCCAGTTGATTTGGCAGAGCCTACACCTATGGATCATTGCCCCGTGTGAAATCCTGGGCCAATTTGGAGGTACTAACACTGGTCTAGGGCAAGACGAAGTAGAATGCTTATACCACTATATGATGAATATTTCTTGTCACTCCTGGAAGCTGGTTATAGGAAAACTATTTTACACTGTCCTGCAAAGAGTTGCTAAGGCGCACTTGTCCATTGGACTTTCACTTTTGCCTGTATTGGTTTTATGCTTGCATGCATTTTTTTTTTCTTTAAAACTCTGGGTGCACTGAAATTTTGGCCGCCGAAAATTGTGTTTTCGGCATGGGGCACTGGGGAGGCTGCATCTGATGGGCACTGGGGAGGCTGCATCTGATGGGCACTGGGGAGGCTGCATCTGATGGGCACTGGGGAGGCTGCATTGATCTCTTGTATCATGTCTGCTAATACTATTAGCAATGTGTTTAAGTAAGAGATTGCAGACATGATACAAGAGATGGTTAGAGACTGTAGACCAGTGTTAATTTTGGCAGCAAATTTTCGATTTAGTTTTAGTCTTAGGACTAAAATGGCATTGTAGTTTTAGTCTTCTGCAATTGTTTTAGTTTATTTAGTCGACTAAATCTACAGGACATTTTAGTCGACTAAAATCTAATGGGTGTAATTAAATTGTAATGCATTAGTGAACATTTCTCTACAATTTCCAAACTCATTATATACTGCTGGAGTGAAAAATCTCATATGTTATTATTTATGGTATTGAGGTATGAACATGCACTACAGACCAGTGTTAATTTCTAAGTCAAATTTCAATTTAGTTTTAGTCTTAGTCTTTTGACTAAAATGCCATTTTAGTTTGTCATCTCAATTGTTTTAGTTTTGGTCGTATTTTAGTCGACTAAAATAGTATTCATTTAGTCGACTAAAATGTTTGTCGACGAAATTAACACTGCTGCAGACTGTATTTTTCTTGAGCTTTTCTTGCACTAAAGGTGCCAATAATGGCCAATGATAAATTAATATTTAAATTGATTGATAATTAAAAAGTCAAATACACAAGTGAGTACACCCCTCACATTTTTGTAAATATTTTATCATATCTTTTCATGTGACAACACTAAAGAAATTACACTTTGCTACAATGTAAAGTAGTGAGTGTACAGCTTGTATAACGGTGTAAATTTGCTTTCTGCTCAAAATAACTTGACACACAGCCATTTATGTCTAAACTGCTGGCAACAAAAGTGAGTACACCCCTAAGTTAAAATGTCCAAATTGAGTTCACCAGAGCTTCACAGGTTGCCACTGGAGTCATCTCACTCCTCCATGACGACATCAAGGAGCTGGTGGAGGTTGGAGACCTTGTGCTCCTCCACCTTCTGTTTGAGGATGCTCAATAGGGTTTAGGTCTGGAGATATGCTTGGCCAGTCCATCACCTTTACCCTCGGCTTCTTTAGCAAGGCAGTGGTCGTCTTGGAGGTGTGTTTGGGGTCGTTAGAACAGTGCCTTGCAGCCCAGTCTCCAAAGGGAGAGGATCATGCTCTGCTTCAGTATGTCACAGTACATGTTGGCATTCATGGTTCCCTCAATGACCTGTAGCTCCCCAGTGCCGGCAGCACTCGTGCAGCCCCAAACCATGACACTTCCACCACCATGCTTGACTGTAGGCAAGACACACTTGTCTTTGTACTACTCACCTGGTTGCCACCACATGCTTGACACCATCAGAACCAAATAAGTTTATCTCGGTCTCATCAGACCACTGGTCATGGTTCCAGTAATCCATATCCTTAGTCTGCTTGTCTTTAGCAAACTGTTTGCAGGATTTTTTGTGCATCATCTTTTAGAAGAGGCTTCATTCTGGGACACAGCCATGCAGACCATTTTGATGCAGTGTGCGGCATATGGTCTGAGCACTGACAGGCTGACCTCCCACCCCTTCAACCTCTGCAGCAATTCTGGCAGCACTCCTACGTCTATTTCCCAAAGACAACCTCTGGATATGACGATGAGCACGTGCACTGAACTTCTTTCGTCGACCATGGCGAGGCCTGTAAAACCGCTGTATGGTCTTGCCCACCATGCTGCAGCTCAGTTTCAGAGTCTTGGCAATCTTCTTATAGCCTAGGCCATATTTTTATAGAGCAACAATTGTTTTTTTCAGAAGAAAAAATTTCTGTTGCCAGGGGTTTAGACATTAATGGTTGTGTGAGTTATTTTGAGGGGACAGCAAATTTGGCACGGTTATACAAGCTGTACACTCACTACTTTACATTGTAGTAAAGTGTAATTTCTTCAGTGTTGTCACATGAAAAGATCTAACAAAATATTTACAAAGATGTGAGGGGTGTACTCACTTTTGTGTGATACTGTAATACATTTATATATAAAAATATATAAATATTTTTTTAAAACTGTAATTTTCGGTTTGCAGCTAAGTGCATCCTGCATTTTCAGTTTATGCGCCAAAATGTTCTTTCAGTGCACCTCTATTTAAAACCTTTAAGGCCCCTTTCACACTAGCGGACTAATCTGATCCGCCTGTCAGTTTTTCAGGTGGACTCGATTGAACCATCCATTGCTCTCTATGGAGCGGCGAATGTCATGGTGTCCATTTAACATTCACCAACATTCGATTAGATCCTGTCCTCTAAAAGCAGATGAATGGGGATCCGTTCCCCATCCATTTATCGGATCAGATGACAGTTGGATGGAAACGAACAGGCGGTCTGTTTCTATCCAACAGCCCATGGAGGACAGCGGGCTGTGTCATTGGGGATCAGCAGAGTAATCACACGATTCCCCCATCAACACACAGTGCTGACAGGGGAATACCTCTTGCCAAGACGTATTCTCTCGCATTGGGAAGCCGTCCCCGCTGGGAGAAGACTGATGATCGCAAGTAAAATCCACCAGGCTGGTTGTATCCAAGTTGCGCAATCGATCAACTTGGTACATTCAGCCTGCCCATATACTGTTAAAATCTCGGACGGTTCGAACAGTCTATGGCCGACCTTATACTTTTATAGGACTTCGGACATGAAGGTCTGTGACTATATTCTTGTTCGACTGGACTTGTCTTTCTCTTTCTCTTCCTTTTTCACCTGGCTTCAGAAAGTCCACTAACCCTTTTTTGGAGGTTTGTTTATATATTCTGCTTGATAATCCAAAGATCTTACATTGCAGAGTGACCCTTCTGATGTTTAAAGCTGTTGCATTGTTTGCTAGATAGCATATTGTATGCAATTTGTTGACCGTTTAAATGTCTGCCTGGTATGTGTGTGGTGTTTAGAAAATGCCTCATGTAATGTTTCTTATGTTATCCCATTTAGATCACACAGCTACAAACTTGTGAATTCCAATTAAATACATCAAAAGAAATCATCAACGATCTTGAGAAAAAATGCTCTTCAGATAAGGTATGGGTTCCATTTGTGTCAATGGTCCTGCCAAACTCCTAAAATTAAAGTGTTAAGCCTCGTACACACGATCGGATTTTCTGCAGACAAAACCTCAGACTTTTGTCCGAAGGCGTGTGCCTGGATTTTTTCTTGCATGCAAATGACAAGGAATTGTCGGCCAACAAACGCTAATGTAGTGACGTACTGTGTGGTTTTTCAGCTCTTTAACACCACCCGTTTGGCTCTTTCTGCTAATTTTCTGTTAGCAGATGTTTGGTGAGTGTTGATTCGTGCTTTTCAGTTCAAGCTTTTTAGTTTGTTTCTGAACAGCCGTTCGTCAACCAGACATGTTGCGGAATCGGAGGAGATAACGTGTTATTTATTATTGGCCTTGGAGTTATTGCTTTGACCCAAATCCAGTCCAGGAACAGGAGGAGGAGGATTTCTTGGGCCAAAAATTGGTTGCTTTATTAATCGTGACCAATTATGTAATATGCCTTTGCTGCGGGTGCTCCAGGAGAATAATTCGGATGATTTTCGGAATTTTCACCGGATGACGGACCCCTGCTTTCACCAACTCTTGGCATTGCTGACCCCCTATATTAAGAAGCAGGAAACATGCGTGAGGCTTTTATTTTATTTTTTGATTGAATAATAATGATTTGATTATATTTTTGGATGCATAGAATGCACTTTTTGGTTACGTTCTATTGGCAGATAGCATGTCTAATTTTGTTTTCTTTTTTTAAAGCACAATAAAAAAATTGTGGAGAATAATACTTGGCTATGTGTAACTTCAAATGACAGTTTGGGAGTAGGCAGTTACATTTAAAAAAATACAAAGTAAAATTGACAAGGGACACCAACATAGTTGTATCTTTGATCTGAAAAACTACGGGGTAATGGTGTTGTGGTAACTTGCCCCCCCCAAAAAAAAAAAAAAAAAAAAAAGCATAATATTTTTGATATCACTAGAAAAAAAAAAAAAAGCCTTTTGAAATCTAGTTTGCAATATCTCCATCAGTATCCCCAGCAAAGCAGCTTCATTATTATCCCATTAAAGAAGAAAAGAATGTGCACTGCATTTCGAAATTTCATAATTTGCCACGTCACGAATGTTAATTCTCCATTACAAAAACTAGTTTACAAGACCGACCGCTTCTGGCTCATCCTTGCTTCGGAGCATGCGTGTTTGGACTTTTGTATGACGGACTTGTGTACACACGCTCAGAAAATCTGACAACAGACATATGTCTGCGGAAAATTTTAAAGCCTGCCATCCAACATTTGTCTGCGGAAAATCCAACAACAATTGTCCGATGGAGCATACAAACGGTCGGATCTTCCACCAACAGCCTGTCATCACAAAATCCGATCGTGTGTATGTGGCTTTAGACTGACTACTGACATGGCCTGGATTTGTGGAAAGGCAAAACGTCTCAAAGCCTAGGGGTAACATTTTCTTGGGGGCTGGGATGGTTTTTACACATTTTCTTTATAAGCAAGCATAGCATAAACTGCATTTTAAAAAATGTAAATGTACGTCACTTTTATATTAAAACGTAAATATGGAACTTTACCAGGAAATGTTAAAGTAAAAGCTTTACTCTTTGTAAAAATTAATAAATTCCTAGCAAGGGTGAAATATAGGCAGCTGCAGATTTGTATGGCTTTTTGAATGCCATTGGAGCGCTGAGACCAGGGAACTTCGTTATACACTCAGTGACTTTGACCTTAAAGTGAATGTAAATGCTCACATATACCCAGTGAAGTGAATAGCCTCAGATGAAACAAATCTCTCTACATAAGCTTTACATGTATATCTGTGGTCTTCAGCTTGCTATATTCTTTAGAAAGTGAACACCATGTTAGAGATTTGTTCTTCCTGTTCAGCACTAGGTGTGGATTCTTGTCATATAGTGCAACAGCTTATTGGAGGAAAGGCACCCCCTTCCACATAGGCAAAGGTAGGAATGTACAGAGCTGTGCTGTGACAAGACAAGCTCTCTGCTTATCTATCTATAGCACCCACTTCGACACATATTTCAGGCTGGTTTTATCTCTGTTGTCTGAGAACTTGTCAGAAGTTATCATGCTAATAACAGAGGAACGAAACAGCAGAAAGACATTAGACTTAGGGCTTTGGAGAGAGATAAGAGAACACTGCAGATATATGTGCTTAGGTCAAATTTCATGAATCAGGTTTACATCCACTTTAAATCATGCACTGTCCTATTCCCTTGTGCTCCCAGCATCTCATTATTGGTACCTCCTATGTGATGCTTCACCTCAGTGACCACTAGGGAGGTAAAATGTCTCTCCGAGCTCTCCTGTGTCATCGGGGACCCAGAGAACAGATCCGGTGGTGGCGCCGGGTTACCATAGAGCCTGCTACGGACAGAATGGTCCGCGGCCATCTCTTTGACCCTAGGAGGCCAGAATCAACGACATGACTTCACTTCCAGCACTGGCAGATGTAAACACTGACAGTTTTTTTTGTTTAGTTTTTATTTCCTAGAAACCAGAGATCGCTTTTTTTTTTTTATTTTTTTTTTTTTTTTTTTTATTCCTGATCTTTTCAGGGTAGAGGAGATATCTGGGGTCTCATTGACCACAGATGTCTCCATAAAGAGGACCTGTCATGCCTTATTCCTATTACAACGGATGTTTACATTTAAAAAAAATTAAGGGACAGTGTAAAAACAAAAATATTAGAGAACGCACACGTAGGTTGCGCCTGTGTATGTAAACGGCGTTCGCACCACACATTTGAGGTATTGCCGCAAACATTAGAGCGAGAGCAATAATTCTAGCACAAGACCTCCTCTGTAACTCTAGACTGGTAACCTGTAAAAATAATTTAAAGCATAGCCTATGGAGAGTTTTAAGTACCGAAGTTTGGCGTGATATGTTGGGTATCTTGTTTTCTCGGCATAACATCTTTCACATTATACAAAAAAATTGGGGTAAATATTGTTTGTTTGGGTTTTTTTTTTAAATTTATTCATGAAAGTGTTTTTTTTTTTTCAAAAAAATTGTGTTTGAAAAATTTCTGCGCAAATACCATGTGACCTAACAAATCACAACAATCCTCTCTAAAAATAACCGGCAGAGATATACTGTATATACTATTAGAGGTTGAATCTGGTAAATATCATCAGACTCAGATCAAATTTTTTGTTTATTGAAAAGAAAAAAAAGTTAGACTGTTTTGCAGATTCTTAAACAGAACTGTAATCCATTATATGTTGGCCATACAAAAACAATGTCTTCCTTCAAAAAAAAAGTAATTTTAAGAACCTTCCTTTTGAGAACATTTGTTCGATTTTCTAATCATTAGTGGGATCGAATCGATGTTCGTTTTCAGCAGGGAAAATTTAGAAATGATAGAAAACTTCTTGGTGAAAGGAATTTTCAGACAGTGTAAGTGGTTTTAATTCAGAAATGACATTCATTTTAAAACAGAATGTTAAAAACAAGTGAAAAATTTCAAACAACATTCTTTCATTCAGCGCATATGCAAAAGATTTTTCATATGAATATTCTCATCTGAATATTGATCAGTGTGGCCGGCATAAGACTTGGTACACACCTATGCAGTTTGCTTTTGATCTGTTTCTGCAGTGCTTTTTGCTGTGCGTTTTGATTCTTGCACACGTGATTTTGCTGCGATTTGCGTGTTTTTTTTTTTTTTGTTTTTTTTTTTTTGGCCAATTTGTTGTTGGGCAGTTTAAAAAACACAATTGCTGCAAAAACGCATTACATGCTTTTTTGCAGCTTCTCCATTGAAGTATATTGAACCAGAAAAGCACAGTTGTGCGTTGAAAAAAATCCTCGACCCTTTCCAAATACGCAGCAGCTGAAAAAAGTGTAGAACGTTAAATGAACTGTAGTGCGTTTCTGCGGCAAAAAACACATAGGTGTGGACAAGGCCTAAGACGTTTAGTTACATATAATGGGGTTAAAAAAATTTTAGCCCTTTTTATAGTACAAAAAGAGCAAATAATCGCTACTGTAAGGGGTTCATTTTTTTACTGTGCAACAGTGAAAGTCATATTTACAGTAGAGATTATTTGCTCTTTTTGTACTAATAAAGGGCTAATTTTAGTTTAACCCCATTTATGTTACTTACCTGATTTGATCGATTATGAAAATAGTAATCGATTAATTTCATAATCGAATAGTTGTTTAGGCCCTAGTTCTGAGTACTGTAATTTTTTCTTGCAATAAAATGATTTTAGGAGAGGAATGCCAGAATTGGTCCGATTATGAAAGTGGTTAAGCAGCATGTAAACCCACCAGAATAGCAATTTACCTATTACAGATTTGTTTTTGTTTTTTTTGTTTGTTTTCTGAAATTCTCATTTCATCTTAAGTTGGCAGTAATTCAGGCTGAAAAGTTGATTATAAATGTGATGTGTGCACACTGTCTTTAACATTTTTGAGACCTTTTTTCTGTTGTAGGAAATCATGACGGATCTTATGAACCAAATCCAAAGCCTGCGAACAACCCTCTTACACAAAACAGAGTCTATAGATGTTCTTACACAAGAATTAGAAGATCTCAATGTATGTGCACCATTCCATTATCAAGTGTTTTGATTACATTTTCCTTACTTTTTCTATTTCCATTCATTTAAAATTCCTTAGCTGTGAATGATTGGCATACTGTATGATGCTGGGATTTTTGTATCAGCCATTGCACATAATTTTTTCTGACTATTTTTAAACAATTGAGTTATAAGACATCAGTGCTTGTCTACATTTTATATAGATTGCACCTTCAGCTATAGCGGCAGAGTTTGGATTTGTAAAGTCCAATTTAAAAAGCAGTCTGTAGATTTTTCTTGTACAGTAGTGATAGTGTCTTTTTTAAAATTTGTTTGTATTTTTGTAGAGTAAATACAGTTATGTCTTATCTGCTAAAGAAGAGAGCAAAACCCTTTTAGAAAAGCAGGAGGAACTAATCGAGGAACTGAGAGAGGGCTTGGAAAGGAAGCAGTCAGCTGACAATATTGAGGTAAGCTTTGCGAAGTAACCTTTTTATAATGTGTCAATATATCTATTTCCCCCTAGTGGATAAATATCTCGTGCCTGAAACTGTGCATCAGCTATTCATTTTTAATTGTTGTAGCATTGCTTTATTAATATTTTTTCTTAATCTAAATAACAGAGAGAACTTTTATGTGAGGACTTGGCTCATGCAACTGAACAGCTTGGCAAGTTAACTGAAGCCTTTAATAATCAAGAAGCATTGCTTGTAGAGCAAAAAGAAGAATTGCTCAAAAAAGAACAAGTCATTACAGAACTAACAAACCAGGTAACCCGACTCTTTAATAACCAGAAGTTTTTGGGCATATGTGCTTGGGCACGGTTTACATGCATTTGATGTGTGTTCGAAATAATTTTAACACAGGTCAGCCGATTTCCATTTATCTCAATGTTGCAATGTGGATAGTAGTTCTTAGGCTTTTATTTTTTTTTTCCTGCTTTGCATTGCATTTAATTTCTCTGAATGCAGCATATCCTTTAGAACAATGGTTTTCAACCTCAATCCTCAAGTGCCCCCAACGGGCCATGTTTTCAGCTTTTCCTTATTTTTTGCGCAGGTGCTTTAAATGAATACCAATGACAAGGTATTGAAAAGTTATTTTATCTAAGGGAAGTTCCCAAAACATGGCCAGTTGGGGGTACTTGAGGACTGAGGTTGAGAACCACTGATTTAGATGCCTTTGCACTGGAGGATAACTGTAGCCTTTTGTGTTCAAATGATGCATGTTGCTTTCAGGTTCTTAAAGAGGTTGTATACCTTCCGTTATGATTTGTACCTATAGGTAAGGTTAGGAATGTGTGCCGTTTGAGATATTTACTGTATACTGCCCCGATGACGTCATCGAGTCATGCGCTCTGAAGGAACGGCTGCCCGTGCTGTTTCTTCAGGAGCGTGTGCCGTGACTGGCGGCTCCCGCGCATGTGACGTCGCACAGCTGGAGTCCGTGCCCCCGGAAGGAAGACGGGCGAAGATGGATGCAGCCTGCAGCGGGGACAACGCAGGCTTCATTTGCAGGTAAGTGTCACATAATGTGCTGGTATGCAATGCATACTAGCACAGTATGCCTTTTACTTTGCAGGGAAGAAAAAAAGGGGAAGAAAACCCTGGAGTTTACTTCCTCTTTAATGGGTAGGGGAGATCCGCGAAAGTGTGTGCGCTGGTCTCCCTCCCCATTACCTTGTGGCACCTGTCGTGCCAATCTCGGGTCTGCAGGTGGTACAGTGGAGCCCAGGAAGCTTGATTGCAAGCCACAAGGAAGTTATTGGGTAGCTGCACAGTCACTAGATTGATTATCGCTGATGGCTTGTCAGATCTTCACACATTCCTTGCTTCTACAGCAACAGAGGAGTTTGTGAAACTCCCCTGCTGCTGTCAACATACATATATCAACATACACCAGGGGCAGCAAGAGGGTTAAATTAACTTACAGCGAACCTGTAAAAGATGTATATTTATTTACCTTTCCAGCAGCAGCTTGTCTTCACCTCCTCTGTGTTGCTTATCCTCAGCAACTGCAGATATCCAACACTTTCTGGGTCTGTGCCGAAGACCTGGTTCCCTACCACCTCATACATCTCTACAGGAAGTGAGCATTGGCCGCTGGTAAACTTGGGATTACCCTTTTACTTTGGGATGCGCCCCTCCTACGTTCTGCTTTTTCTTAGACAGGAAGTGAATAACAGACGCGTTTTGCCTGGGGTTCCACGTTATTAACACATCAGAATTTTAAACAATGCGGTTGCATGTAGTTTTAAATATTATAGCATTACTGGTTTGGAAATGCTGACTGTCCTATTTTTGTAAATTGTTTGGTATGCTGATTTCTCTTTTAGATACAGATGCTTGAAATGCCAGAGACTGATGAAGAAGGAATAAAACCACCCATCAGCAACAAAGGATCCCCTGCTATGCTTCTACAGGTAGTTTCCCAACAAGGACATATTTGCTGTCGTTCCTCATAGTAGTCAGTTGGGCAGATTTACTTAAACCCAATCTGTTACTTTTGTAGAGCAAAATCATGGTGTGTTAGAGGCAACCAGTACTTTTTTTGTTGTAGTGCACTTCCACTCCTTGTGATGGATTTTGCCACTATTTTTCTAACATCACAATATGGCGGTAAAATCATGTGCAGGAGTGGTAATACACTACCCCACACACAAGAGATCTCGTTTGGTTATAGCATACAACATCACTGTGCATGGGTGGGGCACATTGTTCCACCATTGGATGAAGGGGACCCATGCACGCATGGTATAAATTTACAGTACAGTGCACATGAATGGGGAATATTCAGGCACAACTGCAGCATTTTAAAGCGGCACTATTTAAATATACTCAGATATCCTATTGTCATTACTTTGACTATATACAGTGCAATCTGTATAGCAAAATGAAACAAAAAAAACAAAAACCTAAACTCAGTTTTATAGTGTTTGTTTTTTTTTTGGGGGGGGGGGGGTTTGTAATGCATTGCAGCTTGGCATTGTTTAGATGTGGTGGCTACATTCATTTTTAATTTTTGCAATTACTGAAAATACCTGTGGATCTTAATTTTTCTCCTGTTGTGCAGATGAAGAGATGTTAGATGTTCAGCCATGGCTTCTTCCATAGATCCAGTTAGTGAGCTTCTAAGGACTGGTACAAGCCACCATGACAGGATGGACTTGTGATTCTCAATGGAACATGAGAATACTGCACTTAGTCCATTGACCCTTCCTCCAGCTCTTTAACTGAAATCCCATACCTCAAGCATAGATCCTGGAGGAAGAGCCCACTGCTCATGATTACAGTGCTTTGCAGGTTCTTGTGAAACAAAATAATAACTGCACTATATAGTCCTGAAAATATATCTGTGTGCATTTATTTATTAATTTTTTTGAAGGCGGACTTGGCCTTCCATTGCCTAATGGTAAACAGTAGAAATCTGCAGTTTTGCAAAGGTGCTTAATTCAGTATTATATTTTGCCATTATTCAAAGCATTAAATAGACTTCACAAAAAAGCTTTTTAATTGTGCAACTAGATTAGACCACACCCTACAGCTGTTAGGCTTCATGTAAACCTAACCTACATTGAATGCCAGCCACAGGAAAAACGTGAAATCGTGCCGCAATTTTGCAGCCGGCAGTCAACATGTTCCTATCCTGAACGTGTTTCTTCCACATTCAGGAGAGGGAAGTTGAACCGCAGCAGCTTCTAAACAGTCCTAAAAGCCTATGTGTGTATAAACAAAGACTTTTATGGAGTTGAGTTTAGGAGCTTTGGCAAAATAAATAATCGGCAAAAGCTCCTAAACAAGTTTGAGAGTTGTAGTTTACATAAAGCCTTACAGAGATTAGAGCAAAACAAAAGTGATAAAACCAAAGTTTATGTATGTAGTAATCACTACACTATCTTAACACTCTTTTTAATTTTATTTTTTCCCTTTTAATATAGACTCCAAAAACTCCAGTAGGAAACCCATTTGACTATGAGATGGCACGTCTTACCAATAAAAACTCACAGTTGGAGCAGCTTATATCAGCGTTAAATGAGGAAAGAATGTCCAAAAATGAAGAAATAATCAGACTCAAGGTATAAATCTTTTGGTAACAGAACATTGCTGTGTCACCCTGGAACTCCGCGAAGCACCATTAGTATCTGAAATGTACATGTTGCATAATCGCTAATATTTTTAGTAAAATTGCAACCCTTTTTATGCCCTTTGCGTTCTGCTACTAGACTTTTAGGCCCCTTTCACACTGGCAGACCATTCGGGTCCACCTGTCAGTTTTGCAGGGGGATCATCCATTTACTCTCTATGGAGTGGTGGACGTCAGCAAATGCATCCGCTGACCCCCTTTAAACTTTGCTGTGTCCTCCCAGATCATGCCAACAGCACAGTTTACATGAAAAAAAAAATGTTTGGTTTGCCTGTAAATATTTTTCTTGGAGTACATTGCAAGACACAGGATTTAATAGTCATGGGTTATGCTTCAGGTGAATAGACACTGGCTGTAAAAAAGGTAGGCACAATACTCCAAGCTTAGCTAAGCCTCAGTTTTGTGCTAGTGTCTGAAAGTGATGCATGCTTCTATGAGTCTCTTTAAAGTTCCTTTTTTGGGACTTCTACATCTTACTCCTTGGTGTTTTAGGGCCCAGGGTGGCATAAGGACTTTTTTTTTCCTTTATGGGGCTATATACAGGTTGTGGCAGTGTTTAAAAGAGGTGGGCTGGTTGGCCATTTTGTGTCCTGTTCAATTCTATAGGGATCCCTTGCTCACACTGCTGGGGAAAGATGGAAGCCTCCTTCAAAGCAGTTCACAAACTGAAAATTCCCCAACACACTTACCAGCTATCCTGCAAAAAAAAAAATACAAATTAACCCTGTCTAAATTATGGTAAGAACGAGGTTTAGTTGCACACATTTAACATTTGTATATATATATGTGTGTGTATGTATGTGTGTATGTATATATATATATGTGTATATGTGTGTGTGTATATATATATATATATATATATATATATATATATATATATATATATATATATATATATATATATATATATATATAGTGTGTGTTTTTTTGTTTTGTTTCAGGGGGAACTTTGGTGGAACTCAGTTCCACCACCTCTGGCTCAGACCCTCTGCTCTCTGCCCACCACTATCACTTGTAAACACAAGTCCGGTTTCTGTGTTTACAAGTGACAGCTCTGCACTCTGTGTGTAATGCGATCCTGGTATTTAAGACCCTCCTACTGTTCGTGAAATTTGATTGACCACACCCACTATATGATGTGATTTGGAGGGTGTGTGTAGGGGGGTCGTGGTTGTGTTCCAGCACCTATTGTTTGAGGGGAAAAAAAGCCCTGTGTGTATATGTGTACACAAAAAAAGCCGTAGTACCTCTCCTAGGCTCCTCTGTATACTGCGGTCCTAACTCCTATATTGGAGATTCTCCTAGTTGGAGTACATATAGCAGTGGATAAATGACAGGTTTGCCTGGAGGGAGCGCATTCTTCCTTAAAGGTACAGGGACACATTGAAAACCCAACAAGCACACAATGGCAGCTGAAAGTATCCAATGTGTCCCCACTCCAAATCTATCAAACAAGGTGAGCAGATAACTGACAATCGCCCCAATCTGCTTCCAAGGCAGTTCCCTTTGTATAGTTTTACACCAGAAATCTGTAGCTCAATATTGTGGTGGTATGGGCCAGGTTTTGGGAATCCCTGGATCAGCCAAAGCATCTAACTTCCAAGACCAGAGCAGCTTTGAAATGGTGGATATCCATGCAGATGCTGGAATTGGGGAAAGTCCTGTCTTGAAAACAGACCCTGTTGAGTGTTCTGCAGAACCTCTCGGTTCAGAGAAATGTGGTCATCGGAGGAGCAGACATTTCTAATCAACATCCTGGAACTTCAGGTAATCCAGCTAGCCCTCTGGCACTGGTCTGTCAGCCTTTAGGGCCTTCCTGTAAGGGTGCAGTCGTACAATGCCACATCATTATACATCAGCCATTAAGGAATGATAAGAAAACATGCTGCTTGGGAAGAAGCTGACCTAAGTTTGTCTTGGGCAGAATTTCACTTTCTGGCCATCTCCTCTGTCTACATTCTGGTGTGGAAGATTGGCAGGTTGATTTTTCTCAGCCATTATTGGCTGAATACGAGGGAAAGGGCCCTTCTCCTGGAGGTATTCAGAGATTTGTCTATAGTGTAGGATGGCAGACGTGCATTTCTTGGTGTCCAAATTCAACATCAAACTAGACAAGGAATCCTCTGGCCATTGCGGTGGATGCACTAGTGACTCCTTGGACCAGTTTTCTCACTACAACTCCTTCTCTTGTTACACAGGATGGTGGAGGGCATTCCGGTGATCTGAATGCACCTGGCCAAGAAGAATTTGGTAGTCAATCATTTTAGACCTCTTGGCAGCTGAGCCATTGGCTCTTCCAGATCAGCTGGACCTGCTTTTCCAGGGTCTGATATTCCATTCTGCTTTTATAGTTTCTGGTTTTGACAGCATGGCTTTCAGACTTGAAATTCTACTCCTAAGAAGTAATAGAATTGCAGAGATGCTCTAACATTAGAATGTGAGGAAGTGCACCATCGTACTTGGATGGCTTATTTCATTTGGTGTGAAATTTCATTCTCGGTAGTATGTAGTAGGCTAGATTCTAGCCTTTTTCCAGTGCTGTCTGGTAATGTCCTTGGCATTGGGTACCATCATGGGACAAATCTCTGCCTTGGCTGTTCTATTTCAGAGACCTGTTATGTCTCATTCCTTGGTCAAGTTTTTGTTCAGGGTGTCACTCAGATTGTTGCTTTTGTGTGACCCCTCCCCCCCATCTCAGTTGGAGCTTAGCTCGGTCTTGTCAGTTTTAGTCTTCTCCCCTTTGAAGCCCTCTGAGAGATTCCCTCAAAACGTTTTATGTGCAAGGTTGTCTTCTTGATGGCCATTACCTCAACTTGCAGGGTCTCTTGAGTTGGTTGCGCTTTCTGCAAAGAACTTTTCCTGGTTCTTTACCAGGGTTAGGTGGCATTGAGGCCTCAATCCTTCTTTTTTTTTTTTCCAAAAAGATTTTGATTTTTACAGGTTAACAAAGAATATGTTGCATACATCTCAGTCAGTAGGGTTGCAAATATATAATAGGTATTCATGTTCCATTATAGCAAGTTCGCCTAGTGTGAGCGAAATGTCAGATCCATGTGCGAGAAAAGAAAATGCAGAATAAATTTTCTAAAATCCTAGTTCGATAGACTTGAGATGTGAGGACATCTCTATATAGCTAGATCAGGATGGTTGTAAGGTTTATATCCACACCAACAAGGGCTAGTCCCGGTTCCATTCACCCCTAAAGGGACTATCGCTGTGAATGGGCCGAGATATAGGAACAATTAGTGAGAGGGGTCAGAATTGAAGGTGTGGTTAGAGGTGAGATATAGTCCCGCTAGTTGCTCAGTTTGTCGGGATGATAATGTTAGATAGGAGAATCTGACGTTGGGAGCTGGAAACCTGTGCCAGTAGTGTGGGATCGGTGAGAGTATGTGCAAGGGGGTAGAGTATCCATAAAGGAGACCGGGTTGGGAAGACATTGAAGGTGAGAAATGGGGTACAGGGTGGGTACGGGGACAGGCGGTAGAGCGGTTTAGGGTGTTCCAGAACAAGAGGTAGCTAGAGTCAGCGTGGGGGGTATGAAGGAGTTGGAGACGGAGTGGTCTGTGTGAGGGATTGTCTGTAATGTAACCAACTTGCCCATGTGGTATTGAATTTGGTAGGGTTGTCGTTGGCTTGGCATATGAGTTTTTCCATGTCTGCTATTTTGTCTACCCGACGGATCCAGTCTTGGACTGTGGGGGGCGCCGTATTCCTCCAGAAGGCAGGGATGCATAAGTTGGCAGCGTTGATGAGGTGTATGGTAAGTGACTTTTTGTAGGAACCAGGGGAGTCGGGGGAGTGGTGGAGTAAGTAGCGTTCAGGGGAGAAAGCCGGTGTGTACGTGGTGATTCGAGAGATCAGCTGGTGAATGTCCATCCAAAATGGCTGTACAAGTTTGCAGTTCCACCATATGTGCAATAGGGTGCCCTTGTTTGTACCACACCTCCAACAGGTTGGGGGATGGTCGGGTGAAAGTGGTGGAGCTTGTCGGGTGTCCTGTACCATCTAGAGCAGTGTTTCTCAACTCCAGTCCTCAAGGCGCACCAACAGGTCATGTTTTCAGGATTTCCACTATTTTGCACAGGTGATTTGATCAGTTTCACTGCCTTGGTAATTACCACAGCCGTTTCATCTGAGGGAAATCCTGAAAACATGACCTGTTGGTGCGCCTCGAGGACTGGAGTTGAGAAACACTGATCTAGAGAACAATTTGTATCTGTTTTCCTGTGTTGAGACGTTGATGGAGCCTTTGTGCATGAGGGTGAATATATGATCCCATTCCTTGGGAGAGAGGTCCAGTGATAGGTCAGATTCCCATTGTTGCACTAGCTTATCATTTTTGACCCTATGGAGCGATAAAGTTGCGGAAATTAAGTGACTCTGGGGTTCTATACTGGAGCAGAGGAGTTCAAGTGGTGTGTGTTCTCTATGCCAGAGAGAGGCATGTTGAGGTGCTTGAAAGAGATGTCTCAGTTGTAGGTATTTGAAGAAGGGTATGTGGTAATTGGGTATTGTTGTGGAGTGTTCCTGGTGAGAAAGGAGCGCACCGTTTCTAAAACAACTATGAGCCCTGGCTTGAGTGGTAGTTGTCCCCGGGATGGGATCTTTAAGCGCCAGACCCAGAAGGAAATCCGGGTTGTTGTCAAGTGGCGTCATGGGGCCCGGTGAGAGTATGATGGTGAGCGATTTGCACGCCATTTTGAAAATTGTTAGGGTGGCGCCAATGGAGGGGTGGGATGAGAAGACTTTGGGTAAATGTCTGCTATTAATCCATGGAGAGTTGGCAATAGGGAGACTCGCGAAGGAGTCTTTCAAGTTGATCCAGTCTTTGGAAGAGCGGTGTACATGCCAGTCTACCAGTCTAGTTAAGTGACAGGCCCAATGGTACTTTTGGAGATCTGGGAGCCCCAGGCCCCCTAATTGTTTGGGAAGGACTAGTCTATCCCAACCAAGCCTTGGATGTCTGGATGCCCATGTGAAGGTCCTGCATATATGTTTATAAGATGAGAAGAAGGATAACGGTAGTTTTAATTGGTATAGCTTGGAGGAGATGGAAGAGTCTGGGCAAAACATTCATTTTCAATATGGCGATCCTGCCCAGCCAAGAGAAGGGAGGCCTCAATCCTTTTGCTTGCTTAAGGTGGTTTCTTCGTTTTACCTGAATCAGGACATTGTGTTGTCATCTTTTTGTCCTACTCTTCATACTTCTAATGTTTTTTGGGCTGTTTGCAATTATCTGAATTCTGTGGCTTATTTTGACAGTCCGATTTCCCTTTTTGTTCGACCTGAAGGATTTTAGAGGTAATCCAAAAATCCTAATTTTATTTTATGTACACTGTGCCGTCGGCATGATTAGAACTCTAAAATTCTGATAGCCGAATGCAAATTGGCTGTTTTTAATGAAAATGAATGGGTAAAAGTATACATTGGCCATATTTTTAAAACAAAAATACTTATTTTTTAAGAAACCTGTCTCGTAGGTGAAATGGCATTTGCCATAGATAGAAGACCAAAATAATCAAAACGTACTGTATGTCAAGGCAGAAACTTAAAAACCCACATGCAGTGGCATACATGCATATTTCCCCATGTTTTATCCCCTGAAATGCCCCGCAAGTACAGAAAAACACCCGATATGTACTCATGCCCTGTTTAACAGTTTTTTGTGAACAGAGTGGCATCAGCCCTCCCATTGTCTTGTCTTTTGCAAAACTGCTCAATCATTCACCCTCCCAAATCTCTAGAACATAAAAGCTAATTATTCTGTATGTAAGACTTGAAAGGGTTAAATTGCTTCTTTGCAATAACACCACAGGATATACCACAGGTATATCAAAATGCTTCCAGTGGTATATTTTAACAGAACAAAAGGGAGCATCTGACACATTCATTGTTTGGTTTGCATACACAAAAGTAATAACATTATAGCACAATAGGACAGGTACAGACGGTCAAATAGACGAGAGATTCTACACTTCGATTGTATAGTAATGCCATTCATACTTTATTTCCTGGGTCTGTATGTAGTTTAAAGTATTAATGAAGTAATAGTTAAGATGCAGCCATTTACATGAACACTGTAGAGACAGGTTTCCTTTCTTGAAGAAAAATACACAACTTTTTCTAAAGCTGTCAAGGGTAGGCTCAAGACTGGTCAATCTGTTACAGTATGGGTCAACCTAGTGTCTTTACACAAAATGTTGCAGCCACTTGTTCCAAATTGTAAGACCTTTATCAGGACATCTCTATTTTTATAGATCCATTTTCTATAAAGGAGTCCAGCACTGACTATTTATTTCCATTATCAGTTGACTGTATTTCATTGTGGATAGTCTTTTTTTTTTTTTTTTTTTAAATAAGGGCCTTAACAAAATCCATTAACAATAACTACCTTCTTTGTTATGTTTTAGACCCAGTTATGTGAAACAGAAAATCTTCGTCTTGAGATTCAGAATTTGCAGGGGCAATGCAAGGAGTTACAAATCCAGCTAAAAAACTGCAGAAAAGGAGAGAATACTTGGTATGCAATAATGAAAGCTTGTGCTGTAATATGAAAAACTGCACTCAACTTTAAAGCGGAGGTTCACCTAAAAGTGCAACTTCCGTTTTAAGCACTCCTTGTCATGTAATTATTTTTTTGGGGGGGGGGGGTGCTTAATTTTGAGTGGGCGACTCCTCTCCCCCTAGATGGCCCCTCCCTCTAGGCAATCTTCTGGGACACGTGACGGGTCCCAGACGATTGCCTGTCCACTGGGAAGCCGTAAGCTGTCGCAGCCGGGTGCCCACAGTTTTAATGGAGGCGCCAAGGAGGGGAGGAGGTGCAGGGCTCCATGCGGCCCCATCGCTGGACCGTGGAACAGGTAAGTGTCTGTTAATTAAGTCAGCAGCTACCCTTTTTTTGGAACTCCGCTTAAAGGATAAGTGTACTTTTTAACACACCAGTACCTCCCCCTTCAAGCTATACCACTGAGTAGCTGACCCAGATGAGCTGATGACCTTGTCCAGTAGCTGAGACCTGCAACAGGCAGTGTTGTGATTCTCTTCCAAATGGGCATAGCTGTGCAGTACTTAAAGCGGAATGGACACAGTCTATCCTTTACGGCTAGGGAAGCTGCCATCTTGGCCTCTGATCTGCAGTTTCCATACTGCCGATTATGTGATCGGCATTTAGACAACAGCCATTTGATGGCCTGACCATTGGTTGAGTGCTAACTAGGGGTGCAACGGATCGTCGTCGATCCGTGACCCGTACGGATCAACCTCCGTGGATCGGGACACCCGCGATCCACGGAGCGCTCTGTGGCCTCGGCCATAGGAAAGGCTGTGGCTTCGGCCTAGCTCCGGAGCGGCGGCCATCTTGGTACACCCGGCGGCCGTTTAGCACGTGATCGCTCCGTCAAATGACGGAGCGATCACTTGTAACAAACCGGCGTCATGTCATGACGCCGGTTCCTCTCTCCCCTCTGTGTACTGATCTGTACAGTGGAGAGGAGAGATTGGATGGCAGCAATGCCCTGCTGCAATACTCTGCAATGCCCTGCTGCAATACTCTGCAATGCCCTGCTGCAATACTCTGCAATGCCCTGCTGCAATACTCTGCAATGCCCTGCTGCAATACTCTGCAATGCCCTGCTGCAATACTCTGCAATGCCCTGCTGCAATACTCTGCAATGCCCTGCTGCAATACTCTGCAATGCCCTGCTGCAATACTCTGCAATGCTCTGCCATACCCTGCCAATAGTCTGCCATACCCTGCCAATAGTCTGCCATACCCTGCCAATAGTCTGCCATACCCTGCCAATAGTCTGCCATACCCTGCCAATAGTCTGCCATACCCTGCCAATAGTCTGCCATACCCTGCCAATAGTCTGCCATACCCTGCCAATAGTCTGCCATACCCTGCCAATAGTCTGCCATACCCTGCCAATAGTCTGCCATACCCTGCCAATAGTCTGCCATACCCTGCCAATAGTCTGCCATACCCTGCCAATAGTCTGCCATACCCTGCCAATAGTCTGCCATACCCTGCCAATAGTCTGCCATACCCTGCCAATAGTCTGCATATACTCTGCCAATATACTCTGCCAATATACTCTGCCAATATACCCTGCCAATACTCTGCCAATACCCTGCCAATATACCTTGCCAATATACTCTGCCAATACCCTGCCAATATACTCTGCCAATACCCTGCCAATAGGGAGATTGTGGATATTACAGTGGGGGAGATTATTTTTTTTTTTTTTTTTTTTGTTGATCCGAAAATGATCCGAACCGTGACTCCTGATCCGAGGAACGATCCGGACCGTGAGTTTTTTGATCCGTTGCACCCCTAGTGCTAACATAAACAAGCTACAGCCTAGGCATTTGAATATACATGATCACTGCTGAAGAGGAGGATCAACCAATCTGAACAGCTCTTTTTCAACAGAGATCACTTGACAAAATTTCTAGCTTTTGTGTGCAGCACTGGAGTGAACATGGGGTGACACTTTCTCCAGAAGTGAGGAGCATTTCAGATCTACCAGTGGCCTCTTCTGTCTTCTGCAAAACATAAAACTGCTGCTTGTGAACCTTTTTATAGTTTAGGTTTACTTTAAAGACTATCTTAAGATGAAGATATTTTGATGTTTTCTATTTTGAGAAAATTAGGGTTGTAAATCTGGCTCCATGTGCCAGTTCTGTGCCCTCAAGATCTCACACAGACGTACTGCTTCAGCCCCTTCTTATGAATTGCAGACTTTTTTATGTTTGTATCGGAGTACATCTTACCAGGTACAGCTTGGCCAATGATTGCAAGTTGCAAGAAAGATTGGAATCAGCAGTGTAAGAGAGCATGTAGCATTTACACTTTATTTTGCGATTGTGCTAGGCCCTAAAACAGCGTTACAGTTCTGTAAATGGTAAGCAACTGCACTACATTATATTTACAGGTTTATATTCTTTGTTTGATTACAGCAATGAATATTCAAAATCTGACATGCCCGACTTGAAGAAAGAAATTGAGAAAGAAGTTTCTGAACGGCTAGAAAGGGTAATTACTAAGGTTCACACCTGTGTTTTTTTTTTTTTTTGTTTTTTTTTTAGTGTGTTTTACAGAAACACACTACAGTTCACTTAACATGGTTTCCTATGGGAAACGTTCACATCTATGTTTTTCAGCTGCTGCGTTTTTGGAAAGGGTCAGGGACACTTTTTTTTTTTTTTCCACCCCACGATGGATTGCAATTTGTGTGTAATACTTTAAAAGGAGCCGTTTTAAAGGAACGGCTCCTTTTTTAAAGAGGTTGTGTAAACCTCCCTTTGGAAGTTGTATCTATACGTAGGCCTAGAATAAGGCTTACCTCTAGGTACTGTAAATCTCTCCTAAACTTGCACTGTTTAGGAGATATGTACTGTATACTGCACCGATAATGTCATCAGCGCATGCGCTGTGAAGAAACGGCCCTCCCTCGCAGTTTCTTCACGAGCGAGTCTCTCACTCTCTCTCACACTCACTCTCTCACTCTCACATATATCTCATTACTTTGAAGTTTAATACCTGGGTTTTGGCAGCAGCTAGCTGCCATAAGCCTGGTATCATTTTTTTTTTTTTTGTCTGTTCTGTGGCCGATTTGGCATTTGCTAAAAGTGGTCCCGGCAGCGGATTCGCTACAGGATCACTTTTAGGGGCGGCAGAAGATGTGCATCCCTTGTAAAAGTGATTAAAAAATGAAGGGACAGTATAAAAAGTAAAATAATTTCAAGCTCCCCCATCCCTCAGTGCTCACATGTATGCGCTCACTTCTGCGTAAGTTGCGGCCGCATATGTACACAGTGTTCAAACCACACCTGTGAGGTATCGGCGTGATCATTGGAGCGAGAGAAATCATTCTAGCGGTATAACTCTTCTGTAACTCTAACCAGGTATCCTGTGAAAAAAAAACTTAAAGCATTGCCTATGGTGATTTTTAAGAACCGTAGTTTGTCGCCATTCCACAAGCGTGCGCAATTTTAAAGCATGGCATTGTTAGGTTTGCGTTGGAGAACAATTTTAACCACTTCAGCCCCAGAAAGATTTGCCCCATTTTAAAGACCAAGTAATTTTTTGCGACACGGCACTTCATCGCTTTAACTGGCAATTGTGTGGGTCATGCAACGTTTTACCCAACTAAAATTTGCGCTTGCCCCCCCACAAATAGAGCTTTCTTTTGGTGGCATTTGATCACCTCTGCGGTTTTTATTTTTTGTGACAATTTTGAAAAAAAAAAAAGCTATTTTTTACTTTTTGCTATAATGCATGTCCCAAAAAAAGTAAAAAAAAAACGAATTTCTTATAAATTTAGGCCAATATATATTCTTCTACATACTTTTGGTTAAAAAAAACCGCAATAAGCGTATATTGATTGGTTTGCGCAAAAGTTATCGTGTCTTCAAACTACGGGATAGATTTTTAACAGGACTGCGACATTGTTGCGGACAAATCTGACCCCAAATTACACTTTTTGGGGACCAGTGACATTTACATTGATCAGTGCTATAAAAATACACTGATCAATGTATAAATGACACTGGCAGAGAAGGGGTTAACTGTGTTCACTGAATGTGTTCTATCTGTAGGGGGGATAGGCTGCCAGGGACATGACAGAGATCGCTGTTCCCGATCACTGGAAACAGAAATTCTGACATGTCCCCTGTCACAACGGGGATCTGCCTTGTTTACAAAGGCAGATCCCTGTTCTGCCTCCGTGCACAACAATCGTCACCGGACTTGCAGCGCGTGCCCGCAATCTTGTCTGTACGGACCGATGTACAGGTACGTTGGTTCACGCAGGAAAGCCGACCTGCCGCAGTAAAAGTACGTGAGCTGGTCGGCAAGTGGTTAAGTATCGCTTATGGCATTTTTTTCTAAATAAATGGACTAAAAATATGCTGCACAGAACTGCATGTGAATTGCACAGGGACATGCAGAATGATGCTGTGCTATTCACATGCAGCACCTAGTGTGAATGGGCACTGAATATATTTGACAAACAGAGTTCATCTGCATGCAATTACTTATAGCTGTTATATGAAATGTTAGTTTTCTCTTTCTACAACAGGGTCGAACATCTGAGCAACTTTTGAAAATGCAAGCTGAGTAAGTTTGTCTGTTTTGCCTAAGGCTAAACTGTACATGATTTAAATTGTATTTATTTTCAATGTGAGAAAATTATCCTTTTGTTTGCAGCATACCATGTGTCAAATTATGTGACACTGAACAAATTCTTAGTGACACTAAACTGATTTAAAAAAATAAATAAAATCTATGAACATATGTACACTATTAACTTAAAGTGGTTGTAAACCCTTATAGACCACTTTTTGCTACAGGTAAGCCTATAATAAGGCTTACCTGTAGCTACCCAGAATATCTCCTAAACCTGCACGGTGTAGGAAATATCCCCTGCATGTGCCGATGTCATCGGCACATGCGCACTGATGCAATGGCACATACGTGCCATTGCTTTAGTCAGTGTGCCGTTACCCGCGGGAGTGACGTCATCATGGCTCCGGCCAATCACAGCGCTGGAGCTGCGATAACCAGGAGTAACCCCTGGGAGTGATGTTGCCAGCCGGTGCTGTGTACAGGCACTGCAGCGAGGGCTTCGATCTCAAGTGAGTATTTGAGTATTACATAATGAGCTAGTATGCTATGTCTTGCAGGTGGTGTTTGTTTGTTTTTTCCCAAAGTGGGTTTACAACCACTTTGAGGACCGCGCCTCTCTCTGAAATTTTGATGTTTACAAGTTGAAAGCAAGTTTACTTAGACCCCCCAAATATATATATATATATATATATATATATATATATATATATATATATATATATATAGATGTATTTTTTTTCCTAACACCCTAGAGCATAAAATGGCGGTCGTTGCAATATTTTCTGTCACACTGTATTTGCGCACTTTTTTTTTTGTGTGGAAAAAATACACTTTTTTTTTATTAAAAAATAAGACAACAGTAAAGTTAGCCCAATTTTTTTTAGATTGTGAAAGATAATGTTACGCTGAGTAAATTAATACCCAACATGTCACGCTTCAAAATTGCGCCCGCTCGTGGAATTGCGACAAACTTTTACCCTTAATCTCCATAGGCAACCTTTAAAAAATTCTACAGGTTGCATGTTCTGAGTTATAGAGGAAGTTTAGGGCTAGAATTATTGCTCTCACTCTACCGATCGCGGCGATACCTACCGCGAGCTCGGCAGGACCGGGCGTGTTTAATTTTTTTTTTTTTTTTTTACACCTTATTTTACCTTTTTATTTTTACACTGTTCTTTAAAAAAAAAAAAAAAAAGTCTTTTTTTTTTTTTCCCTATTACAAGGAATGTAAACATCCCTTGTAATAGAAAAAAAGCATGACATTTTGTCATTTGAAAAAAAAGTCCCTTTTAAGATCTATGGGCGGAAGTGACATTTTTGACGTTGCTTCCGCCCTGCAATGATATGGAGACTCGTCTCCATACCAAGCCAGCAAGAGGACGCGATCGCCTCCGCCACTACTGATGGCTCCGGTAAGCGGCAGAGGGCACCAGAGCACGGCGGGAGGGGGGCCCCCTCTCCCGCCGCCGATTTTTAAAGTGATCTTGCAGCGAAGAGACCACTTATCTGAAAGCAGACCGCCCGCTGAAGAAGAGGATACTGGGGTTATGGCAACTAGCTGCTGCCATAACGATATTCCTCTTCAAAATAGCGATGTAAAACAATGGCGGGCATTCCGTAAGTGGTTAAAGTATCTTCTATTGCTTTCAGCTGCCTCCAAATCTCTAAATTTTTTTTTTTGCTGCTGTGATCTGACTTCCTGTTAGCGGGTGGCTTCATTTTGTTCTCCAGAGTCCCACTGTATGTAAGATTGTAGCCACCTTCCAAAATGGAAAGAACAATGGGCTGTGTAGTGTGCATATGACCTCCACGAATGTGCACTACTTGTTCCAAACAAACAAGTTAGGTGGAAAATAAAACGTTTGAGAGCTTACGAAGGACGTTACAAGGAAGCAGAAAAACACCGTAAGAAACCATTTCAGCAAAAATACATTGCAGGACCTTTAAGTAGTGGATATGTATGGATTTTTTTTTTTTTTTTTTTGAGAATAAGGATAGTGACACGTTTGTTACTTTAACTTTCTGACTTCCAAGTCATGGCTGTATCTTCTATATGTATCCAGTGATGTATAAAATATGACATTTCAAACAGCTTTTAACAAGCTTACAGATGCAAAAACATCAATGAGCTTTTTAAATTTCTTTATCGCTTATCACAGGGCACAGCATTTTTATATCCATTGCGATAGGATTATGCTGCCACCTTTTAGGTGACTGGTCATTGGCAAAGGCACAGGAAATCCCTTCCTAGGCATAACTCCTCCCCGTTGGGCAAGGCCACATTTTTTTTTTTGTTAGTGTCTTGGTGATGGTAAAGAGTTTAGTGGTTTCTACTCAAACCTCTTCACGGTTCTGAAAGCCAACGGTGATGTTCACCTTATCTTGGATCTCCAAAGACTCAGGAAGCTTCTCGAAGTGCAAAAATTACAGATGGAATTTGTGTGCTCTGTGGTGGCCTTTCTCCAGCATCAGTGGATTGCAATGTAGCTTGCCTAGACATTCCGATATTTCCACCTCACCAAAGGTTTGCAATGAAGAACTGCCTCTTCCAGTTTGTGGCTCTGCCGATCAGTCTGTCCACAGCTATCAGTGAGTTCACCAAGGTCCTGGCACTGGTTCTGGAGTTATTGCATTCCAGCCTATTTTTGTTATATAGCTTATCTGAATGGCTTACTTCTGGGGGAGCAATTCATTTTTCTGCTGCAGACAAATGTCTCTCACGGTGCACACTCTGAAAAGGTTTGGATGGGTTTTAAATCTTTAGAAGTCTACTTTAATCCCAGTGCAGAGGTGGTTGGAATATCTGGGCCTGCTCTTGGAATGTGCAATGCGGATTGTTTAGGCTTTTGGTTTTCATCTCAGTTTGTATACATTCTCTGACAGCTCTGCTACCACTGGTGGTATTTCGGGTTTTTTGAACCATAGTGGGGTATTTGGAGGACTACCCAGAAACAAGAAATTCAATATTTTAACTGAATATTTATGGTAAGCAGATCTTTTACGGTATGTAAAATAACATTTGCAAAGACTATTCATTCCCTTTTAAAACACTGTCAGGCTTAACCCCTTTTATTCTGGGCCTATACCAACCACAGGCATTCTCTTGGTGGGTCACTAATGGGTTTTCACATGTTCGACATTTTGTAACCGCCAGATCACTTCCCACTTGGGCTTCGCTTCGGGAGACCCATGACATACCAGAAGCTGAGCTCTTTAGTTACCTCAACCTTCAGCATTGGCTTGCCTCACTGAGCAGGACTTCTACGTACCTGTTCCAGAAAACTGCATTCGAACATACCTGCTGGCACTCCCCGGATCCCCAGGCCTCATCTCAGCTCTCTATGATTCTCTGAATACTCGTTCATCCCCTACCTCTCTCACCTATGTAGCTCAGTTCGAACGAGACTTGGCGACTGAGATAGACTTGGCGGACTGGAGTGGGGCCTGGTCTTCTGTGGCCAAATGCTTGTTTAATACAGCCACCTTGGCGGCAGTATAAAAGGGGCTCCTATGTTGGTATTGGGTCCCTGCTTGCATTGCCCATGCCAATTCATCCTACAGTGACTGCTGTTTCTGGTGTTGTGGTCATTGAGGTGATGTTATACATATATGGTGGAAGTGTGCTAGACTAATTGGCTTCTAGTCTTGTGTATTTGGCCTCCTTTTCATGTTTCACCTGCCCTATACCAAAAGAAGCCAAGTTTGCCTTAATACACTGTCCAGTTCCAGGCCTGTCGCTTATCAACAAAATCTTGCCTCCTATCTATTTCTGTCAGCGAATAGAATGATTGTTCAAGCCTGGAAAAAAATATCTGTCACATTTCACGGGGCGAGAGATGGCATGACCCTGTTGATGCCTAATGAACAGATGTCGAGAAACCGCAATGACTCTCATGCCAAGTTCCTCGAAATGTTATCATATATCTTTCCCCCAGCCAGCTTGGGCCGCCTGTGATGGATGGTCCAGATGC
The DNA here is from genome assembly GCA_037952925.1 of Lithobates clamitans. Taxonomy (NCBI): domain Eukaryota; kingdom Metazoa; phylum Chordata; class Amphibia; order Anura; family Ranidae; genus Lithobates; species Lithobates clamitans. Next base: position 3,418,714 of record JBBGZY010000539.1, read on the forward strand.
TCCCAAACCCTTACCATTTTTTCATCTCTTGGCCTCTATCCTCCTGGCCTCCCTTTCTTCCCTAGACTCCTCTATCTCTTCTATATCTCCCTACTTGGTAGGTGAGCGAACGCCTTTCCACTAGCTTCACCTTTCCGCCTAACTTTCTTCTGATATCCGCTCCTTTTCAGTTCAATTTAAGCTGTACATTGCACCACCTTTTGGATATTGATGGGCCCAGGGGATGCCCTGAAGTTGTGAGGAACCTCTCCGGGACCCCTTGGTCCTTTCATTTCATTAACACTTCTATTTACTGCTGTTGTGTTGGCTCTTATTTTTTCTGTCTGTGTCGCCTTATTTTTGCCCTTGTGAGCTCTCCTGTTTCAACCTTAATGCTAGCCCCTGCATGGGCGTAACTTTTGCATGTTAACCACTTCTTAAAACCGAATAAAAACTATTGAAATCGAAAACGATGTCAAGCTTATGTAATATTTCACAGGAGTCGAAAGTCTAGTTATGCCTCGTTTCCACTGAGCGGATCGGTACGGTACGCTATTTTGGGTGTTTCCATTATGAAAGCGGCCCATACAACCGAACCATTCCATTCAGGGTCCTGCTTCAGATGTGGGGCCATAGAAAATGGAACGGTTCGGTTAGGGTGGAGCTAGGATACATTACACTGATTGGTGGACGTGTGACGCCATGACGGCATTTTTTCTAAACCCACGTATGGCCCCTGTCGGTCCGACTTGCAGTGGAAACGCTCGCCTGAATAGGCCGGACCATTCTAGGCCTTCCAAACCGATCTGACCCGAACCGATCCGCTAGGTGGAAACGAGGCATAAGTAAAATTTTGTTAACGTTGTTTTACATTAGTGTGACACATATGCAAGGTGTTACGGCACACAGGAATTTTTTATTTATTTAGAGTAACCCCTTCCGCCTTAAAATAAATTTGTCAGGAAATAAATGTGGGGGCTGCTGGGGGGAAAAAAAAACACATCTTGCAAGGTAAAATTCATTGTTCTGATTTCTTCCTTGGTACAGTAAAACCTTGATTGCGAGCGTAATTCGTACCAAAAACATGCTTGTAATCCCCAAAGCACTTGTATATCAAAGCGAATTTCCCCATAAGAAATAATGTAAACTCAAATGATTCGTGCCACAACCATTTACTCATAGGTCCTTCAGTTTATCGTCCATATAAAAAGATTATAGCAATGTCATAAGTTGTGTAACCATAAAATGTCCATCCACAAATGGAAGCCTCCACAAGATTAGAAGCAAAGTCCAGCAGGAGCTACAGAGTATAAAAAAGGAGAGGCGCCTCCAAGTGTAGCAATATGGTTACATTTAATGAAGGTACAACATTTCGCAACTCATATGGTTGATGATTAAAAGCGGCATATCTAAGTATGCAGGCATCCGGGGTAAAGCTGTCCACATAGACCATCCTCCACAACGCTGGCTCTCACCGCTGTCAGTCTGCAATCATGACCGGGAAGACTACCCTGCTGTAGAGCGATCTGAAAGCGAGGCTTGAACCGCTCGGGGAGCGCAGAGTGGAAGGGATGATGTCGATGGGAGTGAGGAGAATGGTCTATGTGGACAGCTTTACCCCAGATGCCTGCATACTTGTATGTGCCTCTTTTAACCACTTCAATACTGGGCACTTTTGCCCCTTCCTGCCCAGGACAATTTTCAGCTTTCAGCACTGTTGCACTTTAAATGACAATTGCGCGGTCATGCAACACTGTACCTAAACTAAATTTTTATAATTTTCTTCCCACAAATAGAGCTTTCTTTTGGTGGTATTTGATCACCTCTGTGGGGTTTTTTTGCGCTATAAACAAAAAAAAAAGCGACCAATTTTGGAAAAAAAACAACTGATGGACACTGGTGAGTGGCACGGATAGGTGGCACTGGATAGGCAGCACTGATGAGCTACTGACAGGCATGACTGAGTGGCATCTGAAGGGCACTGACAGGCATTACTGATTTGGCACTTTCATGGGCACTGTTGTGGGCACTGCCACTTTTATGGGCACTGGCAGGCGTTTATTATGGGGCACAGGCTGGCAGGTGATGGGCACTTATTGGCAGCTGATGGGGGGCTGCACTGATAATCAATGTGCTGATTATCAGCACAGACACACACACCCCCCCCCCCTTACAGGGAGAGCCGCCGATCGTCTCTCCCTGTCAGCGTGAACCGAGGAAAGCCGCTTACCGCCACTTCCTGGTTCATGTGATAATCGGCGATAATCAGCTTATTAGCCTGATCGCTTCATATGATGTCCGATCAGGAAAACTAAAGCACTTTGCCGCCGTTGTATTGCTATATGGCAGGCAGCAAGTGGTTAATCATCAACCATGTGATTTGCTAAATGTTGCACCTTCATTAAATATAACCATATTGCTACACTTGGAGGAGCCTCTATTCTCTTTTATACTCGGTTGTGACATGATGCTACTTTTATATCAAGACATCGCTTGTATATTAAGTCAAGATATATTTAAAAATGTTGCTTGTCTTGCAAAACACTCTCAAACCAAGGTTTTACTGTACTTGATGGGAAATTAACCCCCAAGTATGCACGCATCACATGACACTTCACAGGCTTTTTCCAAATCAACTTACAGGTGATAAAAAGTGAAAAGTTGTGCCAGCTTCCATAGTTCTGACTAGAAATGTTTCCTACTATAGTTTTCCATGTTTGTGTCACTTTGTAGTTCTCTGGTTCATTTTTATATCTATGTAGGTTAGAAGAGGCAAGGGACATGCTTAGAAATAAAGAAAATTCACTCAGTGAGCTGCATAAGGAACTTGACCGAACAAGAGCTTTAGAACTGAAGGCCTTCCAGGAGAAAGAGGAAATTCGGTCTCTAATGGAAGCAAAAAATGAAGAGACTGAGAAGAAGTTGCAGGTAATAAGACAAGTGATATACTATAAATACTATTTTTTTTTCATGGTAAGCTAACATACATCATTTTTACAAGCTGTATTTCTTTCTCTACCAAGAACTTTGACTTTATCAATCCTAGGAAAGTATAGGATATCTCAGCAATAGGCATTCTGCTTGTAGCCTTCTTCTTCTTTTTTTTTTTTTTTTATTAAAAACGTAAGTTTAGTTGAAGTGACCCATTTGTACCAACTAGCAGCTTTCTAATGTAGTGGTACCTGTGCATACCTGCAGCTTTTATGTCTCTGCGTACACCCGAATTCTGGGCCATTGTCATCGGCCAAAGTTCTAACACTTCTGGCAGTTACGACCTGCTCACCCTTATTCCTAAAGTTGGCCATAGACTAAGCGATTTTCTTTCCTGCAACCAGGGTAGAAAATTGCTACATTCCCCCATCAACATAGTCAGTGTTGGGGGAATTCCTTCCGCAGAGCCATTGTGTTCTCCCAGTGGTGGAAGCTGCCCCTGCCAGGAGAACATCATAATAGCCGCTAGCAATAATTGCATGTAAAATCAGACAGGCTGGTTGTACCGAATTTGATAAATTGATCAACTTGGGTACATTCAGCTTGCCCATTCATGGTTCGAATGTTGGCCGGTTCCTGCTGATCTGGCCGAGGTTCGAACAGTCTATGGTCAGCTTTACACTTCTATTGGCCAGGCAGACCAATAATTGGCCATCATGGCAATGGACCAATATGAATGTGTGTAGTTAAAGTTGGAAGAGTGGTTAGGCTCAAACAACCAAAAATGTTGGAGGTTTTCTCATTTTTAAAATGACCAGTATTCAAGTATAAGAAGAGTAAAAAAAGCTACAGATACTTCTTGATCCGTAGACTTTTATACCTGCTAGCAGCTTTATTTAATGTTGTGACAAAATCCTTTTATTAGGAAAAAGTAGGACAGCCATTTATGTATTCAAGTGCTGCTTTTGTATTCTTTAGAAGAGTAAACATCATTGATTGCCCTGCAAACCTCAAACACATCTGTGATTTAGTATGCATTCACACTTGAGTTCTCAGCATTTTTGCTTGTTTTTTCAGTGTTTTTTTTTTTATCACTTCACCTCCGGAAGTTTTTACCCCCTTCATGACAGGGCATTTTTTGTTATTCAGCAGTTTGCTACTTTAATTTGCTCGGTCATGCAAAATTTTACCCAAACAAAATGTACATAATTTTTTTTTCACACAAATCGTGATTTCTTTTGGTGGGATTTGATTACCACTGGGTTTTTTATTCTGTAAATGGAAAAAAAGAACAGCGGACATCGCTAAATCCCTGGACAGGTAAGTGCCCTTATATTAAGTCAGCAGCTACATTATTTTTAGCTGCTGACTTTAAATTTTACTTACAAAGCGATCAAATGTGAATAGAGCCCACGCTTATTTTGCCTGCTTTTTGTTTGAGATTTGCCCACCTGGTATGGTTTTGAGAGCTCTCTGTATTGATGCTTTCAATTGAGTTTTTCCTTGGCTTATCGCACAGTGCGCTATGTAATAAATGCTACTTGTTTTTCCTACTACCCAATTGACTTTTGTGATGTTTAAATTAGTGGTAACATTTACCCAAATGGAAGAACAGACACCAATAAAAAAATTGGGTAATTCCCCCCCCCACTTTCTGATGGGTTTTAGACTCCCCAATGGTGATGCAAAATGCATAACTTTTTATTTTCCCTGACAGGAAAGAGTTAGGAAATGTGTTATGCTATTTATTGTCTGTCACCTCCTTTCCCCTTGCATCCTTTCCAATTGTTAATGGCTAAATTGGGCAGAGTTAAGCAACAGGTTTTTGTTTTCTGTTCCAAGAGATGGGTGCTAGTTTTCTGTGGATTAGTGATTTTAGTCATTTGTGTAATGAGGTTTTTTGGGGGTTTTTTGTTTTTGTTTGTTTTAATCATTCTGCAGATCATTAAAGCAATCTTGTAGGGTTACATACTATTGTTTGAACACCCTGCTTCTACATGGAGATAATGCATTAAAGTGGGGTTAGAGAGGAGTGATTACTGATAAAAAGTGCTTCCATTAAAAAAATATTTATACCTGTATATATTTAGTATAGAATTTTTTTTCTTTTAGTCTCTGGTCATGTAGTATTCAAAGCATAAACCTCACAGCAGGTAACAGACATCTGAGGAAATGAACAGATTCAAAGTAATATAATAAATTGCAATAAAGACTATTATATGTTAGACCATTATCTTCAGAGCATAGAATAAATATCACTACTAAAGTTAATGCAACTTCCTTAGGACTTAAATATAAATATTAATCTAACCAAATATTTTTCTCAAAGGCCCGTTATTTAATTGGATCTCCTTGATAAACATAAAATTCATGAATCTCAATGAGACTTTCAATTTCCTCTCTGCAGGAGTCAGAATTGTTAAGAAGGCAGATTGCATCTCTTGTGGAAGAAAATGGGAAGCTACTTGGACATCAAAATCCACAACAGAAAATTCAGTATCTAGTGAAACTGAAAAAGGACAACAACAAACTTATTGAGGTATGACACTCCTATTACTGCATTTAGATGGATTTCAATATTAAAGATTTAAGGCCTAACCTGCATTTTTTTCCCCCGATGAAATAAAGCTATGGAAATGCATGCACGTTGCACTTTACATTTCATGCCAGTATGCACATCGACATGTGTGTGATTGCTTTTTTGTTTCCGTTGATTTTGCATAATGATGTCAACCATTTGTGCTGTGTGCTGCACTGGAAAAAAAATGCATTGGCAGACCATAGGCTGCCTTATCACATTACGCTTTAACCTGTAAGAAAACACATTAGGTGAGATTTCCCCAAAGGTCTGAATCTCCTAAAGTGTGGAAGTGCCTATAAGGGTCAGAACCCCTGGCAGTGTTCCCACTTGAAAGATTCACTCTAAGACCATGACAGTAGTCATCAGGAAAAATAGAGGTACCTTCCCCTTCATTTAGATAGATTTCTTCTCGCTTGCAGTTGTGTCTTCAGGCCAGGAAGTGAAGAAAAATCTCCCCAATGGGACACAGTGCAAGAGAAAAAAAAACTGACTGGGTTTTAACCATTTCCCACTCTAGTAAAAACCAAAACAAAAAAGTAAGCTTTCGATGAACTACTGAACAATTAATTTATTATTTTTTTTGTATTCCTGGAATTTTTATATATTCAGCCAACATGCGATTTATGATTTTTGTGGGTATAACCAGAAAGCTTGATGGTGGGCCAGAAAGGTTACATAGTAAACACTTCCCATATGACCCCTTTTAGGATAACATGGGGGCGCGCATCATGGCGATAGGTGGTGCGACGTGTCATTCTGACACACTGCATATCTGATTGTGGTAAGGAGCCTCTGACACGTGATCAATCACAGCTGATCATCGCGTGAACCAGGAAGTTCTGGTAAACAGCTTTCCTCAGTTTACGCTGACCGGGAGAGCAGATCAGCGGCTCTCTCTGTCAGATGGTGGGGGGGTCTGCATTGATCATCAGCACACTGATTATCAGTGTAGCCCCCATGAGCGGTGCCCACCACAGCTGCAAATCTGTGCCCATCAGCTGCCAGTCAGTGCCTACCACAGTGCCCATAAGTAACACCTGTCAGTACCTCATCAGTGCTGTCCATCAGTGCTATCTATTTGTGTCCATCAGTGCTGCATATCAGTGGCACCTATCGGTACCCATCAATTCTACATATTAGTGCCTGTCAGTGAAGGAGAAAACAAAATTTCCCCAGTTGTCTTCCAGGACAGCCCTTGAGAGATGGAGTCCCTCCCATCGACCCAGGAAACACATTGCCAAAACAGTTCAAAAGGCGGTCCCTCAGGTCCCTGGTCAGTCATTTGTGTTTCCTCCGTCGGAGGAACATGTTGCCAGGAACCAGAGAAGGACTCTATCTCTCAGGGGCTGCCTGAGGGGAGCGGAGCCGCACAGGGGGACCGGGTCCTATCCAGCGGCTCCAATCTAGTCCTACCTTTTCTATTTGGGGCTCGGGTACCGTCCAGCTGATTAGGAGCCGACCCGTTACCCCCCTCCTTCCAGTGCCGAGGTGTGCCAGGGACAGGTTGGCGCAGGTTCCCCCAGGAGCGGTGCAGATGGATTCTTCCATCACAGCTCCTTGCTATACACAGCGGTGGGGGTCGGAGACGCCGAGCGTCATTTCCGGCGGAACCGCGTCATCCTGTGTGCCGAGACTTCCGGTTCCGGGTCTCTACAGGCACAAGGAGGAGGGGAAGGCCCACGCTGAGGCCTGCAGTTCCGACCAGCGTCCAGCTATACCGGACTAGCGGCGGGACACGGAGCGTGAGGGGGACCATGGAGGCTACTTCCCAGGACACTCCGGTGGAGGCAGGCACCAGCCAAACCCAGGTAGGCTGCTGGGCAAGCCCTTACTGTGGTTTTTTCTGGGGTTTTTTGTTGTAAGGCTGGGATTTGTAGTACCCCATGGTGGTGGTTTCCTCACAGTCCCGGGTGGATGCAGTGGTGGTCGCAGCACAGGTGTTTTTAGAGTTTTAGGGGTTCCTGATGCTAAAAAAGTCTATTCTTTATTTTTAGGGGAAGGAAGCTCCAAGGGAAGACAAGTCAGGCCGCAAAAAATGCCCTAACTGTGGAAATAAGTTGTCCTCAGGCTCTAACAAAGCCCTATGCAAGCAATGTATTGCAGGCTTACTTAAAACAGAGGCAGACTCTCCTTTGGCAAGATTCCTTGGCTCCTTTAAAGATGAGATGGCATCAACCTTTAAATCTCTCCGCGAGTTAATCGCAGATGTAGGCACGTCTGCTTCCACCAGTAAAGCAGCTGCGATTCCCTCCTCACCATGCCTTACAACACCCAGCTCTGGGGAGCCCCGTACAATCAGGGAGCATAGCCCCGTGTTAGTTAGCCCTGAATCCTCTGACGCAGATTCAGATGAGGATCAGGCTGTAGCTAACAAAGTCGCAAAATACAAGCTGTCTCTGGAGGATGTAGACGAGCTGTTGAGCGCCATTTATGATACACTGGAAATTGATGAGGAAGAAACTCAATTGACCAGACATGATAAAATGTATGAGGCTCTGGGGAAAAAGAAAGCTAAGGTATTCCCTATACATAATGTGCTTTCTGACCTTGTCCGCAAGGAATGGGCCGAGCCAGATAAAAAGGTCTTCTTCCCAAATTCCCTAAAAAGGAGATTCCCCTTTGACGAGAGCCCAGAGGCGGTCTGGAATAAAAATCCTAAACTAGACGCCCCCCTGTCCAAAGTCTCCAAGCAGTCTGACCTTGCCTTTGAGGATATGGGTCATTTAAAGGACCCCATGGACAGGAAAACAGACATAGTCTTAAAGAGGGCCTGGGATGCTTCTATGGCAGGTTTAAAACCAGCTCTGGCCACTTCTTGTGTAGCCAGGAACCTAGAGTTCTGGTTAGCCCAACTAGAAGAACATCTAAAGGCAGGCACGCCTAGGGGGGAGATCTTAAAAACCTTCCATATGCTTTTTAAGGCGACAAGTTTCATCTCTGACGCCTCCACTGATGCCATTAAATTTACGGCTAAAACAGCAGCGCTTTCGGTCGCAGCTAGGAGGTCAGTCTGGATGAAAACTTGGGGGGGAGACACGGCGTCTAAAACACGTTTATGCAGTGTCCCCTTTACAGGAGACTTAGTCTTCGGGCCTGAACTTGATACCGCCTTGGAAAGAACGGCGGATAAAAAGAAAACCTTTCCCATTAAAAAGAAAAATTTTCAAAGAAAGTTTTTTCGTCCCTCAAAAGAACCCTCTAAGTCAGAGAAGGAGTTCAAGCCCAAAAAGCATTGGACAGGACAAAAAGGGAAAGAAAAAGGGGGCATACTTTTTAACCGCCCCAATTCAAACCCCAAACCCCAGTGACATCAGGGTCCCGGTGGGAGGAAGATTAATGAACTTTCTCCCACAGTGGGAAAAGACAACCTCAAACGAGTTTGTCTTGAACATTATAAAAAGGGGGTATGCGCTGGAGTTTCACAGCGATCCACGCTCAAAGTTTCTTGTGACAAAGCTTCCAAGAGACTCAGAAAAGGCCAGGGCCTTGCCTCTGTTAATAGGGGAAATGGTGGATCAAGAGGTATTGACACCAGTCCCTATTCAGGAACAGGGGGACGGTTTTTACTCGCACATTTTTGTAGTAAAAAAGCCGTCCGGGAGATTCAGACTAATAATGAACCTCCGACCTCTGAACCGCTCCATCCGATACAAAAAATTCCGGATGGAGTCTATTTACTCAATAAGGAATCTACTCCAAAAAGAGGTGTTCATGGCTACCCTGGATTTAAGGGACGCCTATCTGCATATCCCAATAAGGAAGGAATGCCAGAAATTTCTTCGGATGGCGATTCAGATGGACACCAAGGTTTATCATTTCCAGTGCAGAGCACTTCCTTTCGGACTGTCGTCCTCCCCGAGAATCTTTACCAAAGTTCTCGGGGAGGCATTAGTTCCGTTAAGACTACAGTCAGTCACGATTATCCCATATCTAGACGACTTACTTCTCACGGCCCGTTCGGAGAAACAACTTCGTCGGGACCTAGAGTTGACTCAGTTCAACCTGAGGCAGCTGGGGTGGATAGTCAGTCTGGAAAAGTCCAAGACTACCCCAACACAGGAGATTTTGTATTTGGGGTACAAGATCCTGTCAGTAGAGCAGAGGATAGTTCTGCCAGAAGAGAAGATATTGAATTTACGCCACAGAATGTCTTTTCTTCAAAGCAGCACCAAGTGTACAGTGAGGGAGGTGATGTCGGTCTTAGGACTGATGACAGCGGCCATTCCAGCTGTACAATGGGCCAGGTTCCACCAAAGAGACCTTCAAAGTTTTCTGTTGGAAAAATTAAAGGACAGGGATCTGGAAGAAGAAGTTTCAATCCCCACCAGAGTAAAACGCTCCCTCTGGTGGTGGAAAGACTCAGAGAATTTGAACAAAGGGGTTCTCTGGATCTCTCCCATCACGTCCATACTAACGACGGATGCGAGCAGCTGGGGGTGGGGAGCCCACCTCAACTCAGATTGGGCACAAGGCAGGTGGACGGCAGAGGAGAAACTCCTCTCGTCCAATTGGAAAGAGCTAACAGCGGTCCTCAGGGCTCTGTTATTCTTTCAGAATGCAATACAGGGTCATCATCTACAGGTCCGTTCAGACAATATGACGGCTGTAGCGTACATAAACAAGCAAGGGGGCACCAGAAGTCGTCGACTAATGCTGGTGGCCAATCGCATGTTTCTATGGGCAGAATCCAATCTGGCTTCCATCTCCGCAGTTCACCTGAAAGGGGAGCTCAACAACACGGCAGATTTCTTGAGTCGACAACAAGTGTCGAATCAAGAATGGTCTCTACACCCAGAGGTGTTCAAATATATAGCAGCTTACTGGGGAAAACCAGTAGTGGACCTGTTTGCAAGCAAGGTGAATGCAAAAGTTCCAAATTTTTGCTCGCTACACCCAGGAGATCGGCCCTGGGCAGTAGACGCCTTACAGACCCCATGGAACTTCAGTTTAGCGTATGCGTTTCCTCCGCTTCACCTCATCCCAAGAGTTTTAGCGAAATTTCTAGTAGAGGAAACGTGTCTAATCTTAGTGGCACCGTTTTGGCCCAAGAGACCATGGTTCACAACGTTGCTACAGTTGACAGACCAACCTCCTCTGAGGCTTCCCTACAGACCAGAGGGGAGGTAAATACAGATACAGCAAATATCCTGCAGTTCCTCCAGGAAGGGATAGATAAAGGGCTAACTCCTAGTACTATTAAGGTCCAGATAGCGGCCTTAAGTGTGTACTTAGAAAAAAGGTTGCAGGAAGATCCTTTTATTGCTAGGTTCTGTAAAGCAATCTCCAGACGCAAACCTGTTAGGCTTAACATAGCCCCATCCTGGGATCTGTCAGTTGTTCTAAGGGCATTTTTGGGGTCACCTTTTGAACCTATCTCAGAGGCCTCTCTAAGACTAGTCACTTTCAAGACAGTACTGCTTGTGGCAATCACTTCAGCACGCAGAGTTAGTGAAATCCAAGCTCTCTCTGTCAGAGAGCCTTTCCTACAGATTCTGGAAGACAGAGTCATCCTAAAGACAGACCCTGGGTTCTTACCAAAGGTTGCATCTAATTTCCATAGATCACAAGATATTGTCCTCCCTTCTTTCTGTCAAAAGGCTTCAAACGAGAAAGAAAGGCGTTTTCATTTATTAGATGTGAGAAGGTGTATCCTAGAGTATCTTAGGGTAACCAATCCATTTAGAATCTCAGATTCACTTTTTGTTCTTTTTTCCGGACAACGTAAGGGGCAAAAAGCTTCTAAAGTCACCATAGCTAGGTGGATTAGGCTAGCTATAGCAGAGGGCTATAAGACAGTAAACAAAGATCCTCCTGGGGGTATTAAAGCCCACTCCACAAGGGCATTATCAGCATCCTGGGCAGAAAGAGCTGGTGCCACCCCGGAGCAAATATGTAAAGCAGCCACGTGGTCAAGCTTTTCCACCTTTACAAGGCATTATCGACTGGACTTAATGTCCAGTCAGGATCAGGCTTTTGGGAGAAAAGTTCTCCAAGCCGTGGTCCCCCCCTAATCTGGTGAGTACTTGGGGATCCTCTCAAGGGCTGTCCTGGAAGACAACTGGGGAAAACTGGAGTTAGACTTACCGGTAACTCCTTTTCCAGTGGTCTTCCAGGACAGCACGATCCCACCCTTTTTTGATTATGTGAATGTACTAACATTATTACCTGTTATGGTTATGTTTTTTGCAGTTCCATCCTTCGGTTCTTGGTGAATGACTGACCAGGGACCTGAGGGACCGCCTTTTGAACTGTTTTGGCAATGTGTTTCCTGGGTCGATGGGAGGGACTCCATCTCTCAAGGGCTGTCCTGGAAGACCACTGGAAAAGGAGTTACCGGTAAGTCTAACTCCAGTTTTTATAATGGAAACAAATTTTTTTTTTCAAAAATTTCGACTTTTTTTAGTTTAAGCAAAAAATTTAAACCGCAGAGGTGATCAAATACCACCAAAAGAAAGCTCTATTTGTGGGAAGAAGATGATACAAAATTTAGTCTGGGCAGTGTTACATGACCACGCAATTTTCATTCAAAATATGACCGCACTGCTGAAATCTGAAAATTGTCCTGGGTAGGAAGGGGCGAAAGTGCCCAGTGTTGAAGTGGTTAAAGACCAAAAAAAACTGTTTAGTAGGTGATAACTATCTAATGCCCGTTTTATGTAGTGAAGTAACCGATAAAATTGGTTTACAACGGTGACCTGTAAAAGCTTATGGTACATTGTGCTTCCCCGATGGAACTCAGGAATTGGGGAGTTGGCACCCCTGGTTCACAACGGTATTGGGAAATATCTGATGGTATTGGGAAATGCCTGGTTGCAGTAGAGCAGAACAGTTATTTAAATGCATCCCAAATATGTACTATACATAGTATATTATAGTAACTGCTAACATTCTGTCAAGACATATTTAAATTAAAAATCTAATTTTATATATTAGGGATGTACCAGTGCCGATACCAAGCATTTGAGCGGGTTTTGGTACTCTCCCAAATGCTCCCGATACCAAAACTGATACTTTGCGTTGCGATTTGCATTAATACAAAATAAATGGGTGTGAATTGCATGAGATTTGATTCCTGTCTGAATTGCATGTGATTTCACCCACCGCTCCTTTGTGTGTACAAAGGGATTAAAGCCTCATTTAGTCGGGTTAAATAATAAAACTCACAGTACATATCTGGTAGCAAATTAGGCCCGCTGGAGGACATGTAGAGGTGGTGCACCCCCAAGCTGACATCTCGTCCGCTCCATACCCACGGGGTTCCCAGGACTTCTCCTCCAGTGGCCCTGATTTGCTACCAGATATGTACTGTGAGTTCTGACATTGTTTAACCTGACTACATGGCGCTTTAATCCCTTTGTGTACACAGACACACACACGAGCAGTGAGGGGAAATTGAATGATATTCACACAGGAAGCCCACAGAATTCCTGATTAAATTGCATGTGATTTCTTTGCAGTGCAATTTGCACCAATTTTTTTTGTATCGACGCAAATCATACTACAAAGTATTGGTACTCAGTATTGGCGAATAGCTGACTTGTACACTCTGATTAAAAAAAGAAAGATAGCGAGAATAAAATATATATATATATATATATATATATATATATATATATATATATATATATATATAAATATATATATATATATATATATATATATATATATATATATATATATATATTTATTTATTTATTTTTAATGTGTGTATGTATTATATGTGTTCTCGCTATTTTGATGCTTTTTTTTACATATGTGACTTCTCTTCCTTTCAACCACAGGAGAATAACATACTACGAACAGAAAACCTGCTGCTTAGAGAAGGCAAGCAACCTGAACAAATTCCTGAAGTGAATTATGTTTGATGCAAACATATAATGTTGGTGAACTTTTAACATGCTATAGAGCTGCATTCAGCTCCACTGCCATAACCTCACCCTACCAGAACCAGCATGCAGCCAGCTTGTAATGATGGCTATGCTCACAAAGAATGAATTCCATGGATGTATGATGAGAAAAAACAGGTTCTCTTTAATGATCTGTTCCTAAATGGAGTTAACATTAAACAATAAAATGAACAAGATTTTAAATAAAATCTTTTACAATGCAGCTTGGTTAAATCAACAGCTGCAGTACATGCAAGTACTAAATAGAAATGGTTTAGGACATGTAGGAAAGTAATGCATATCCCATAATGTTGACTATATACAAAATCCATAAACTCAAAATACTCAGCATGCAATTTCATGAAAAAAAAAATTGTAGCATTTTGTTACACTGTCAAATTGGCCATGCTCACAAGTGTGCCAGAGGCCATTTCTTGGAGAAAGATTCTGCATGTATCATCAAAGTTCATGAGTATGGACAAGCCATCGAACAGTGATCTCTGTGACAGGTGCTTTTTTTAATATTGTAACTATATCAGAGAGCACTGGGCACAACTGTGAGCATGAGATGTAAAAGACAGCAAGTGACTGGGAGGGATAAAGTTCTAGCAAAATATTTTCCTTACTACCATGAAGAGCCCCTTTAAAAAAAAAAAAAGGGCAGCTGCGGACATGCAAAATTTAATGTGCATAAGTTGTCTCCGATGGGGAGCTTTACTAAAACTGGAGAGTGCAAAATCTAGTGTAGCTCTGCATATAAACCAATCAGCTTCCAGTATTTTTTTTTTTTTTTTTGTCAAAGCCTAATTGAACAAACTAAAGTTACAAAGCTGACACTATGCACAGCCGCACCAGTTTTAGTAAGGCTCCGTTCACACATAGGCAACCTAAATCGCCATTTCAGAATCTCTGCAAAATGCGGGGTGAGTTTGAGATGACCTTGTTTTTTTCAATGGCACCCCAAACGTGGTGCAATTCTGCCACAATTGAATCATAACAAATCACGAGAAGTGTCGCCGAAAAGAAGTTCTGGAATTCATAACTGATCCAGCACTGGATAATGTGTTTCTTATACCTTTTACTATTGTATAGATTTGTATGTTTTCTTGTAATAAAATGGCAGCTTTATTTGTCCAAAATAATGTAGACATGTAAATATTTGTGCTGTACTTGAAGTTTGTTCCTTTTACATGTTTTGTCCTTTGTGTAGTGTATAAACTGGTCACTGAAATGCTTGTATGTTAGATGCAACCAGGTCGTTTAGTTGGGATACAGACTGAATTTGGTGGTGGAAGAACTTTGTGTGTATTTCTATATCTCCAAAGGTGAATTTCATTGCAGTCTAAAAATGGTAAATAGAAGTGACTCGAGACTTGTATTACCTCTGATTTGTTAAAATTCATTTTACCACCACATTTTTGGGAGTGTAAATAAAAACCTGTTACTCTAAGCCATGAATAAATGATTTTTTCCTCAGATTTTATTAAAGTTTTTAACAACCTTTTTTCTAGTGTGGTTAATCTGCTTAGAGCACATATTTGGTCTATGAATAACATGTGACCATTATACTGTACTGTATATACAAGTAACGTTTTAAGTAAACTGTGCATTGTTTTTATCAGGTGGGTCAGACCATACCTTCCTAAATAGGCAGTCGCAGAAAGGGTGCCTATTTTCTTCCTCTGCTTTCACCAGTTGCTGAGCCTTTTCCACTCTAAACACTACTCCATCTATAGGACCTGTTTTTGGAACGTTACAATTAAATTTAAAGCACGCCTATTTGCTTTTATTTCTGGGCACTTCAGTAAGCTATTGGCATATTTAAATCTGATCCATTCTCGAAGCTAGCCATTTATTGATCTTTACCTAGCAAGTGATATATTTGGAGGATTGGCCCCCCACCCTCCACACCCAGCTATTTGCCTAGTCCTGGCACAGTGCAGGAGGTGCAGCTGCTAAGGAGAAGGCTGGGCTGTCAAGCTCTGTGTGAGCGCTCCCTACTCTGCAGCATGATAGCCCAGCCTACTGGCTGCTGCTCCTCTTACACTGTGCTGTTACTTGCAAACTTAGAAGTGACAGCGGGGAGCACTGGGCGTGTGCTGGAGGTGTGACACTCACTGCAGTCAGTCCTGCAAGAGAGAGGCAGGGAAAAGGGAGCAGCTGGAGCGTCCAACATGCCCCTCCTCCACATATAGCCGCTTCATCCAGAGCATGCGTGCTCCCCCCCCGTTTCAACCCTAACAGACAATAAGGGACTAACATGGACTCCAATCTGGATTCCAAAATGAAACTAGAAATTTAAATAGCTTCTGCGGGCAACATATTCATTTTTTCACATTGTGGTTTGTATATTCTAGCATACCTCACAACATTTTAAGATGGGAACGAGGGACACCTATTGGCAAAAGTAAGTGGGCATAGGGCACACCCTGCAACGCCCCCTTAAAGGAGAATTCTACAAAAAACAAGTTACACCTCCAAGTGCTTTATTTTAACAACTACTATTCTTTTACACTGGCTTTTGAAATTTATAAATGCATCAATTTGGAAATTGGTTGAAACATAAGTTCATTTTATATACAACTATAAAGATCAGACCCAAATAAGGAGGAAAGATGGACTTTGTTCCAAATCAGGGACAGTTTGAGCTATGATTATAGGCTAAATTTACAAAGCTAAACAATAGGATTAGGGACCTTATTTTAAAAAGTGTCAGTTACCTTCCGCTATGACCGATGAAAATTGAAAATAAATGTCATATGCCAGAAGAGAAAATGTGTTGTTCTTGTGTAAAGCTTTAATTAGGCCTGGTCACCAGGCTTTATTCACAAAGCTTAAACACAAGCCTAAAGCACTCTAATTTCAGCTTTGGGATGTTTGTTTTCAAATCTCACTCTCGAGTAAATTAACCTTTTTTAAATCTACAAAAGTTAATACATGTACCACAAACTTGAAGGACCAAAATTATGGCAAATTATTCAGGGAGGTCAAATTTGCTATACTTTAGAAACTTTTTAAATTGGTGTTCATTCATTTTGTACCATAAAAGCTGGGGGGACACTTTGGCATCCTTGTCTTGGGACCCAGAGCACCTTGTCCCAGGACTGGGTTGGAGTGCAAGCATGCAAGAAGAGGGCAGTGGTGGGAGATCAGGCACAGTGAAGGGTTGGTAAACCAGGAAAATGAATGGGGGGGGTGTCCGCTCGTGTGTACGCGGCATTACTGATCGTTGTTTGCATACCAGGTAACAAATTTGGCCTCTTTGCTCACTCAAACCTTTGGCTGCTGCACTTGGAAGTGTATATCTGTACAATCTATGAATTCAAAATGTCACTTTTGCTTCAGTACATCATGCAGGTGTGCCACTTAATTTGCAGGTTTCAAGGCATTCCCTAAACATGATATTTAACCAGTTCAGCCCGGGATGGTTTTACCCCCTTAATGGCCAGGCCATTTTTTGAGCTATGGCACTGCGTCACTTTAACTGACAATTGTGTGGACATGCAGCGCTGTACCCAAATAAAATTGACCTTTTTTTCCCACAAATAGAGCTTTCTTTTGGTGGTATTTGATCACCTCTGCGGCTTTTATTTTTTGCGCTATAAACAAGAAAAGACCAATTTTTGACAAAAAAAATTATTTTTACTTGCTAATACATATCCAAAAAAATATAAAAGAAATAATTGTATTCTTTAGTTTAGGCCAATATGTATTCCGCTACATATTTTTGGTAAACAAAAAATCACAATAAGCGTATATTGATTGGTTTGCGCAAAAGTTATAGTGTCTACAAAATAGGGGATAGTTTTATGGACTTTAAAAAATGTTTTTGTTTTCACTGGTAATGGCAGCAAGATGCAATTTTTAGCGGGATTGCAGCAGACAAATCTGGTTAACTGTGTTCCCTGGGTGTGTTCTAACTGTGTGGGGGCTGCCTGGGGAAAAAAAAACAATTGCTGTTCCTGATCACTAGGAACAGCAGATCTCAGAGTTGTCCCCTGACAGAACGGGGATCTGCCTTATTTACATAGGCAGATCCCCGTTCTGCCTCTCCTCACCGTGATCGCAGGTAGCCCAGCGAACATTAAGTCCACGAGCACGCTCCCGTGGCGTGCAGTTCAGCATGCACGGACCGACCTACGGGTACACCGGTTTACGCAGGAGAGCAGACCTGCCACTGTATATTTACAGTGGCTGGTCGGCAAGTGGTTAAAGAAATTGTGCATTTTAAAGTGATACTAACCACACACTGTTTAATGTACATTGTCCCTTCTATTTCTATACATGGTTGATGGCGCTGTATTATTTTTATTAAAAAACAAAAACCTAAGTACCTTTTTCTTAATCGATATACAGCTGCCACATGACCCAGATCTTTCCCAGCCTGTCTGGGGAAACATGAGCAGGAGGAGCTTCTAGTCCTCTGCTGCTGATCACATGTTCAAAATTTTTAAAAAAACAGCCTTTGAAATGCAGAGTAAAAAAAATATCAATGAATGGTTTTAAAGATTTGTTATTGTGTGGAAATAACATGGTGTGGGCAGATTTCTGTAAATCACAGGCTGTGTCATACCCCTCCAGTCTGTGCCTTAGAATAAGAGGGAGGTGAAGCCCCCATTGTGTTTAGTGGGCATGGAGGAGGCGGGAGGGAGTGGGCTGTCATTTACCACCTTAAACATCATAAATAATTTATAATAAAATACCTAAACAGGAAATGAGATTTTTCTTCATTAAACTCCCACTTTACCAATAGGATTATAACTAGGGAGAAAGTAATACTGGCTGAACAATGGAAAAAGAACTGTACTGATTAATTTTAATGCGTCTAATAGTGGAGGAAGTATGACTGGAAATTCAGGCTGAAATTTCACAAAGTCCCAGGCAGTTAGAACCCTTCAAAGAAGATCAAGATTTTGAGAGGCAAACTGAGCTACTTTTATATTAATAGAAATATTTCAAAAAAATTTAAGAGTTACAAAACAAGAAAAATTCTGACAAAATCTACAAGACTGGGAAAAGGGTGGTATTTTTTATTTCTCTACAGACAGGTAGAAGTAGATCAAGATGTTTAGATCTAGAATACAAACTCCCTCTGAACAGTCTTTAATATTTGTCAGACAGTGAGAACCAACATACAGATAAATTAGTGAGTTTTTAAGAGTAAATAGAAATAAAAATAAAATAAGGTAGATTTCTAATTCTATCACAACCCTAATAAGTTTTTGGGCTTGAACAATATTTTTACTTCACTAACATTCCTCGATATATATTCTTTGTTCCTCTTCATTAATATTAATTTATATTTATCCTTAACCTATTTTCCATTATTCATTTTTACCCTTAGGTGGGAAGTATTAACAAAATATCTTGGCCACGATGTGGTATAGTGTGCAAGGCTTTGGTCTTGTTCACTTTATCTTTTATATATACATTTTTTTTGTGGCCATTTGGTACTTATTATGTGCCCCCTTTTAAATATGCGAGTGTCACCTGATCATTTTTGTTTTGTTTTTTTTTTGTGTAGTTTTCCCTGCAGGATGTACACAATTCCTTTCAGCACGCTGACACGCTCTTCCTGTTTGACCCACGTCAGCGGTCACATGGGAGATCCATTTGCGTGTCACGTGATCACTGTGCAGGCACGCCCACGTTGTTGTGGACTTCCCTGACACGGCGTCGCAGTTGCTTAGCAACCTACACATACTTCCCACGTGTGAGCGACGTCTGGCATCACATGGGGTAGTAGCCAAGTGTCACGTGATGGCTGTGCGGACACGTGCTTCGCATTTGCGGGCTTTTGTGACATGGTGTGTACCGTTGCTGGACAACCTACACGTGCGTCACGCACATTTCCGGGTGCTGGCATCACATGCATAGGTTTCGCCCGTTTCCCGGGCTTCCAGCATGTGGACGCCCACTCTGAATCTTACCAACCCCCAGGGATATGGATGAGATTTGATACCTTTATTGGTAGAGAGCTATGGCGACATATTTTATTACATGTACACTGATTGGACTTGAGGAGAGGGTGTGTTTTACCCCAATGGGGGACGCTCTCCTTCTCCAATAGGATTTATTGTTGTTCATGTGTTTACAGCCTATTGGTCTTGCATTATCTTTGATTGCACACATTATTTTATAAATTTGGGCAGTGTCATGAGGGTCCTACATGCCCCTGTTGAAGGTCGTTGGATCGAAACGCGTAGGGCGGCTTTTATATACCCTGTACACTGCCTTTTATTTATCACATTTTATGGATTGTGTTTTTTTAGTAATAAAATACCCTGAGTTACACTATGTGGAAGCATTCCTCTTTCTTTCCACATACTTCTGGGAACTGAGAAACAACATCTACTTTTGAAACCAATCCTGCCTTGTCCCTGTGGATCGGGAGGAGACATCTTGGCCCTGCAGAGGCTCTACCTTGCCTCCATCATTCCACACATCCGCCCTTGGTGGTACAAAGCTCGATTGATTCTATGCCTATGGCAGTAGAATCCAACATTTCCGGTAAGCGTATCCCATCTATTCGTTAAGTTTGACATCTGAGCTGACAGTTGGGAAGCAGAAAGAACCGCCACACGGATTACACTTATTCACTGTGGATCACTTTTGCTTTGACAACACGTCACTATTGGGACACTATGTTTATGTGTACAGAGACATTCTGTTCATACTGCACATGTGTTTTTTAGCGCTACAATTTACTCAGTATCTGTTTGCATTTTTGTCACATGGTTTGTAGCAGCTTGTTTCGTTTCTTTCTGGGTAGCGCATTAATCATCCCCCCCCCTTTTTAGAATTAGAAATCAACTTAGATCCCAAGAAATTGACTACCAAAAAACAGAAGGAAAAAGGAGGAATTGAGACCACCAAAAGTCAAAAAGGTGAAAGACTGAGGAATCTGAAAAAAATACTACTACGTGAACCTAGGGAAGAGATGAAAGAAACCAGAGGGTCACAAATACAAGAGAAGGTAGTAAATGTATCTGACTCAGTTAAATGAACAACATATTTAATTATTACAAAAGGGTCTATACTTTTCCCCTACATCATCAATGAACAAATTTGAAATTTATAAGGACCTAAATCTGTTTTTGAGACCAGTTCTCTTTCATCTTTGGCATGAGAAGAAACTCCAATGCAATCCCTCAATTGGAAAGAACTCTTGATGGAGGTGATTGAGAAGCTCTCAATAACCTATTTTTGTTTCTGGATGAAAATACAGATAGCAAATTATCAGAAGAACCTGAACCTGCTATAGGAGACCTTTTAACATAAGAATTGGATCTACTAAAATGCCCTGTCTCTCTAAAGATAAATGGCTTAGTCTTTTCTTAGATTGAGTACAAAAAGATCTGGAAAAGGTTAAATGGAACTGACGTGGCATAGATAATCTATCTAAAGAGAAAAGCAAGGCACTAGAAGAACTTGAGGCACCAAATTTGTTGGTTAAGAGGAGTGACAAGGCCGGAAATGTGGTTTTAATGACAAAATCCATGTATGAAAATGAGGTCTTGAGACAACTTGAAGATATCACAACATACAAAAGACTAACTGTGAACCCATTACCAGCCCTTGAGGATGCCCTTAATCATAAACTAAACCTAGCCTTAGAAGCAGGATTGATTTCTAAAAAGGAAACGGGATACCTGACAGTAAACGAATATAATGTACCTACCTTCTATATAATTCCCAAACAACATAGGTCTTCCAGGTGGATCATGAAGACACTTATCGTATCTGCTATAAAAGGCCTGTTAGAAAAAGTAGGGAAATATGTAGATGCACTTATTAAAGAAATGGTCGGTAAACTTGTCGTATGTTGAAGATACCAGTGATGTTTTCCTTAAACTTTCACATCTAGATATACCTACAGTAGGCCTGTTGGTTGGCATTGATGGAGAAACATTATACAGTTTGATTCCGCATGACGGGACTAAAGGCGATCTCCCATTTTTTTGGAAACTGAATACCCCCACATGGGGGCACATAATGAGTTTATAGTTGAACTATTGGAATTTATGTTGCATCATACATTTTTTCACTTTCTAGGTACCAGTTATCAACAATTGAGAGGTACCTCTATGGAGGCCCCTGGGCACCAGCAAAGGCATGCCTCCACCTGGGCCTGTGGGAGGAAGATGTAGTGTATAAATTGTTGATGTACCTCAGCCACAACTCACAGTGGCTGAGGTACATCAACAATTTATACACTACATCTTCCTCCCACAGGCCCAGGTGGAGGCATGCCTTTGCTGGTGCCCAGGGGCCTCCATAGAGGTACCTCTCAATTGTTGATAACTGGTACCTAGAAAGTGAAAAAATGTATGATGCAACATAAATTCCAATAGTTCAACTATAAACTCATTATGTGCCCCCATGTGGGGGTATTCAGTTTCCAAAAAAATGGGAGATCGCCTTTAGTCCCGTCATGCGGAATCAAACTGTATAATGTTTCTCCATCAATGCCAACCAACAGGCCTACAGTAGGTATATCTAGATGTGAAAGTTTAAGGAAAACATCACTGGTATCTTCAACATACGACAAGTTTACCGACCATTTCTTTAATAAGTGCATCTACATATTTCCCTACTTTTTCTAACAGGCCTTTTATAGCAGATACGATAAAGGTCTTCCAGGTGGATCATGAAGACACATGTTGTTTGGGAATTATATAGAAGGTAGGTACATTATATTCGTTTACTGTCAGGTATCCCGTTTCCTTTTTAGAAATCAATCCTGCTTCTAAGGCTAGGTTTAGTTTATGATTAAGGGCATCCTCAAGGGCTGGTAATGGGTTCACAGTTAGTCTTTTGTATGTTGTGATATCTGTGAGTTGTGGCTGAGGTACATTGATGATGTCCTCATGGTATGGAATGGCATCAGGGAACAGTTATCCACCTTCCTTGAAAAACTTAATTTCAATTAACGCAATATTACACTAACCTACTCCTGCCATTGGGAAACCCTGCCCTTCCTAGACCTACAGATCTCAGTTAAGGAGAACAAATTCACTACCAAAACTTTTTCTAAAGAGAGTGCTGCCAACACCTTGCTACAAGCTCAAGGTCTTTGTCGAGGCTCTCCGATCTGGGGAATTCCAATTGGTCAGTTCAATGAAACCAAGTAAAAACAATTCTGGAAAGACACTGGCAAATCTTAACTAGATCTCCACTTCTAGCAGGTGTAGTGCTTAATGGTTGCACGCAGGGCTCTTACTCTGAATGAATCGGAGTATCATTGAGGTTATCAAAGAACACCAACAAAAAAAATTGGCATACTAAACTAACACTAATATGTGGAATGCATGCTTGTGGACACTGTCAGATATGTAAATACACTGAAAAAACAGATTCGGTCACGAATTCTGATGGAAGAAAGAAAGATCCGCCAATTTATTAATTACTCTACAACCTGTTTGGTGTATATGCTACAGTGCCCATGTAATGAGGTATATGTGGGCAAGACCAAGAGACAACTCAGAGTCAGAATTGGTGAACATATAAAGAAAAAGAAAAAAAAGATGAGCGTCCACTTTGCCCAATTTCATCAAGGTAACCCCAAAGGCTTATGTGTTAAGGGCTGTTTTGCTTTTGTCTATCTAGCAAGGTTACTTTATGGAATAAGCAAGGAAGCTCAGACCTGTGCAGTGTAAAAATTTGCTTTTACTGAACAAATTGCTGTACATACAAAACTATTACAATATTAGGAACACAGTACGAAACTGACAGATATATCAAGCAAGATACCTAGCAAATAAGCAGAAACTATGATCTGTAAACAGTAGAAATACGCTTAAAAGTTACTTAACTCAAGTTACTGTTTGTTTGTGGTCTCCGTTGACAACGAGGCTTTTTAAGCAGTTGCTGGAAATCAGGTATCTTCTTCTTGGCTGGTACAGACTTTTCCTCTTTGGTCTTAGGGCATGATGAGAGTCCCACCTATCAATCTCTGCTGCTCGCTTTTCTTTGGGCTTTTGTTGACAATGGTTACAAACCTGTTTAACTTGACAACCGACTGTTCCAACTGTCAACAGTTTCCATTGTTTGAGGATAGCCTGTGTACTTGTTACCAATGCATTAGTTTGAGGAGCATCCTCAAACAAACTCAATAGTAACCTGATTTCGGTTTCTATCTAAACAGTTTGTTAGAAAAATCATGAATAGATTTTATATCAAACACAACATAAGGGCATATACAGTATGTCCTAAATCTCCCAAACAGAAGAGGTGACTTTAACACCACCTTTTTACAAAAAGAAAAGACATGGATCTTTAGACAATGGACATACCACCGAATGCAATTTGTAGCCATTCTTGGAGATATGAAATGATAATGCGATTTACCTTGTTCATTTCCAGGATCCTCTTATATCTATATGGCCATCATTAATTTATCGTGCCTCTTTATTTAGGTGTATGGCCCTTTAATTTCAATGGATCTTGGCTATATGAGAGACTTGGCATAAAATATGGAAAGATGTTTAAGCTCACCATTTCTTGTTGTTTATTGTGTGAATCTTGCAGATGACAGTTCCCTTAATTTATTGAGCCATACCAATATGCTATCTGGTAACAAAGCACTCAATAACTTTTTCATTACTGTGATAAATGTTGATTGGAGGAGTGTGATTGCATGACACCTTCTGGTAGGTATGTAATAAAATACCCGTACCAGGATATTTAATTCAGTCAAAGAAAAGCCCCTCTTTGCTCTGAAGAAGTTCGATGTGATTGGTGCATGAAACACCATCACGCAAACCTGCTGCTGCGAGCATGCGCCTACTGAACCTGTGGGTGTTGTCTGCATCGCGGGATATGGGCAGCCATATGTCAGACATATTGGAGAACCAAGATCAGATTATGCAAAGCAGACTATAACCTGGACTCAGGGAATACTACAAGGCGGTGCGATACTTGAATACTACGAGGTGGTGAAATACTTATCCACAACACACCCCTCCACTATTCCAGTATTTAGGACTGCATACTGACCATACCAGACTGCTCCCACTGTACCTATTAATTAGCCTGCTTACACATACTGACCTACAGCCACGCAGCAGCAGCTC
Source organism: Lithobates clamitans (assembly GCA_037952925.1). Taxonomy (NCBI): domain Eukaryota; kingdom Metazoa; phylum Chordata; class Amphibia; order Anura; family Ranidae; genus Lithobates; species Lithobates clamitans. The sequence continues at coordinate 3,443,166 of JBBGZY010000539.1, forward strand.
AATATTAAACATTGAACAACAATTGAATTGTGGAAATACAGGACATATACCATCCAGGCTGTTTAAAGGGGAAGGTCTCAAGAAGTCACCTAGCTATGCAGCCAGCTATCCATGTTGACACTTTCCATTACAGTCCCCTCTGTACAGGAACTATATTTACTTGGGAGAATGCCTGTCTGTGTGAATGTGTAGTGTGAGCAGCTGCTAGGCTTGTCCAAGTCATAGTTGTCTAATTTTGAACCGGTGGAGGCATTTGGTTTTGTAATCATTGATTTTCAATAAAAGCTGTGGTTTTATACTTTCAACCAGCTGATCCTCTATGTGACTTTCTTGTGGACCTATAGTCTTCATTTTTTTTTTTTTTTTACTTATGCTTGAGTCATGCTTTTCATACATATTAAGGTGATACGGTTAACACAGCTGTGACAAGTCTGTTGTTACTTGTTTTCCTCACATTATCACACAGGGACTGTGTATGGGGGATTTTATCCTTTTTGTTGTATGTGATTTACCTCTGTGTATACGCCCACATATGTGACTCTATAGTCACATGGGCTGCTCAAATGTGATAGGGAGGAAATGCTCAGCACAGAAACTCACTGAAAACTGAGCATGTGCAGAGTTGCCACCACAACTGTAAAATCCCTAAAAACCCTAAAAGTGTATAAAGTGAATATCAATCTGTGAAATCTCGTGAAATAAAGTGGTGTAAACAATTTTGAATAATTAATAATAGATGCTATCACTAAGTGCCGATTCACACAGGGGCAACACGACTTCAGCGCAACTTTGCAAGGCGACTTCAACGCGACTTTGGGCGGCTTACAATACGACTTTAAGTCGCCCCCAGGACAGGTGATTTTGCCTGTGGCCAATCAGAGCTAATCAGCTCTTGTGACATACAGTACCTGCCCACGAGAATGTGTTTCCAGCGCGATCCCATCGCGCTGGTTCTTGGCGACAGGGTACTGTGCATCTGGCGCTCGCTGCAATAGGAAAAACATTTTCCTATTGCAGCGAGCATGAGGGAATTCCCCTCAGTAACATACCAGGCTCTTAGGTCTGGTATGGATGTTAAGGAGAACCCCTTACGCCGAAAGAACGGCGTGGGGGTCTCCCCCAAAATCCATACCAGACCCTTATCTGAGCACGCAGCCCGGCCGGTCAGGAAAGGGGGTGGGGACGAGCGAGCGCCCCCTCCCTCCTGAACTGTAGCAGGCCGCATGCCCTCAACATGGGGGGTGGGTGCTTTGGGAAAGGGGGGTGCCCTGTGGCCCCCCCACCCCAAAGCACCTTGTCCCCATGTTGGAACAACATGGGGACAAGGGTCTCTTCCCGACAACCCTGGCTGTTGCCTGTCAGGGTCTGCGGGCGGGGGGCTTATCGGAATCTGGGAGCTCCCTTTAGTAAGGGGGCCCCCCACCCTATGTGAATGAGTATGGGGTACATCGTACCCCTACCCATTCACCTGGGGGAAAAAAGTGTCAGTAAAAAAACACAACACAGGTTTTTAAAGTAATTTATTAGGCAGCTCTGGGGGTCTTCTTCCGACTTCGGGGGTCTCTTCCGACTTCTCCACTCTCTCCGGCCTCTTCTCCCGGTGTCCGGTTCTTCTCCTGCTCCCCGGTTCTTCTGCCGGGCTCCTCCGCTATCTTCTGCTCTTTTGCCGCTCTCTTGCTAGCGGTGGCCTGGTCTTCTCCTTCATCTTCTTCCGATGTTGACACAACGCTCTCTCCCGCTGTAATGCTGTGTACGCGGTGCGCATTGACTTATATAGGCATGGGGCGTGGTCACCGGGTGATGTCACCTGGTGACTCTGACCCTTATGGCGTTACAGTCCCGGGGCATGATGGGACTGTGACGTCATAAGGGGCAGGGTCACCAGATAACATCACCCGGTGACCACGCCCCATGCCTATATAAGTCAATGCGCACCGCGTACACAGCATTACAGTGGGAGAGAGCGTCGTGTCAACATCGGAAGAAAAAAAGAGGGAAGAAGACGATGGAGAAGACCGAGCCACTGCTAGCAAGAGAGCAGCAATAGAGCAGAAGATATCGGAGGAGCCCGGGAGAAGAACCTGACACTGGGAGAAGAGGCTGGAGAGCGGGAGAAGAGAGCAGAGAAGTCCGAAGAAGACCCCCGGAGCTGCCTAATAAATTATTTTAAAAACCTGTGTTGTTTTTTTATTGACACTTTTTTTCCCCCAGGTGAATGGGTAGGGGTACGATGTACCCCATACTCATTCACATAGGGTGGGGGGCCGGGATCCATTATTAAAGGGGGCTCCCGGATTCCGATAAGCCCCCCGCCCGCAGACCCCGACAACCAGCGGCCAGGGTTGTCGGGAAGAGGCCCTTGTCCTCATCAACATGGGGACAAGGTGCTTTGGGGTGGGGGGGCGGCAGGGCGACGCCCTTCCCCAGAGCACCCACCCCCCCCATGTTGAGGGCATGCGGCCTGGTACGGTTCAGGAGGGGGCGCTCGCTCGTCCCCACCCCCTTTCCTGACCGGTCGGGCTGTGTGCTCGGATAAGGGTCTGGTATGGATTTTGGGGGGACCCCCACACCATTTTTTCGGCGTAGGGGGTTCCCCTTAAAATCCATACCAGACCTAAGGGCCTGGTATGCTCCCGGAGGAGGAACCCATGTCGGTTTTTTATTTAAAATTTGGCGTGGAGTTCCCCCTCATAATCTTCTTTTTGCTGTAAAGTCGCTTCACTATAGATGAGGATCCGACTTGGAGGCAACCTCCATTGAATTCTATGGGTACAGGTCGCCTAGAAGTCGCCTTGAAGTAGTACAGGAACCTTTTCTGAAGTCGTAGCGACTTCAGTAGTGTACATTAACACGGCTCTCGTTGACTATAATGCAATTCCCAATGTCAAGCGACTTGAGGGCTGACAAGTTGGATCCCAAGTCGTTGTAGTGTGAACCGACCCTTACAAGTGTTCTCACGTCACTTAAAGGGTGCAACTGATCAATAGACAGTGCTGCGCTATAAAAAAACATCAATAATAATAAAAGTGTAAAAACGGTAATTAGACATGTGCACTGCCAAAAAATTAATTCACTTTCGTTTTTGTTTCATTCGTTTATTTATTTATTTTTTTCGTTCTTCGGGTCATTTGTTATGATCGCAATTCGTAAATTCGTACGAATTTCCGAATATTCAGAAAAATTCATTAAACGGGTTTTCGTTAATTCGGATATTTCCGAATTAACGAATTTGTTGAAATTCGTTAAAAAACTAATTCGGAACGAAACGAATTGCACATGTCTGATGGTAATCAATAAACATATATTGCTGAAAGTTCATATATAATATATGTGACTGATTGAAGTGAATTAAAAAAAATCAATACATCAACGGTGCAAAAATCCAAAATGCTTGTGCTTTCCTCCACCAGTATCACAGGCTGCTCACCTCACATCAGTGAGTCAAATCAGCAATGTTCCCCTCTGGGGATAATAGAGTAGGCTGGCGTGGTGCTGGTAATCACTTCTCTCCTCCAAATCGCTTATCCACATGGGATAAAACCCTGATCATCTCACTAAATATGATGGATATGCAAAAGAAGGAAAGAACAATCTAGTGTTCTCCATTTAAAATGTTTAATAATATATAAAAAAAAAGGTAAGTTATAAACTCACAAAGATGGCACTATAAGCCGTGCAAGCTGAAAACACATTTCAGACACAAAAGGTCTCAATATGGCCGCGATGTAATGCCAATACACAGGCTCCATCCCCTAGACGCGTATCGTCAAAGCATTGCCTTCTTCAGTAAGGGTCTGAAGACGTCAATGCTCCTATTGAATGCTTCTATTGATTATTTGTCTTGGGGACATGAACAGAAGGTGGAGATAGAGAACAGCAGGATCAACTAGTTTTTTTTTTTGCAGAATACAGAAAATGAATCTCATAGTGACTGAGTGAGTATGAACAGCATGTAATGCAGCATTTATTGATACTTTTTTATGATGTGGGTTTAGTGACACTTTAACCACTTACCGCAAACCACTGTAGCTGTACGTCAGTACTTTGACATAGAATACTGGGGTTATGGCAGCAGTTAGCTGCCATAACCCTAGTATTTTCTGCAACGGCGGGCGGTCCTCTTTCAGTCGCTGCAACGGATTCGCCACAAGATCACTTTTATCAGCGGCAGGAGAGGTGCCCCCCCCACCCGCCTCCGCCTGTAGCGGCGAAGACAATCCGATGCTGTCCCCTCAGTAGCATGGAGCCGAATGAGGGAAAGATGGCCCCCACTCAGCTCCATAACATTGGATGACGTAAGCGATGTCAAATGTCACTTCCGCCCAATGGTCTTGAAGGGGAGTATTTTTTTTTTTTTTTTGTAAAAATACTTTTTTTTTCTGTCTGTCTTTTTGACCCCAGATCTCGCATTAAACATGTTTACCATACTTGTAATAGGAATAAAAGTCACCCAATTTTTTTTTTTTAAAGACTACTGTAAAAATAAAAAGTAAAATAAATAAGAATTTTTTATTTAAAGCGCCCAGTCCCGCCAAGCTCGCGCACAGAAGCGAACCACACATGTGAGGTATCGCCATGATTGTTAGAGCGAGAGCAATAATTCTAGCACTAGACCTGCTCTGTAACTACAAACTGGTAACCTGTAGAAATGTTTAAACTTCGCCAATGGAGATTTTTAAGTGCCAACGTTTGTCACCCCTCCACAAGCGGGCGCAGTTTTGAAGCATGACATGTTGCGTATTAATTTACTCGGCGTAACATTCTAATTTTCTAGCAAAAAAAAACCCTGATTTTAACTTGTAAACAACAAGTCTCAAAAAGAGGCTCGGTCCTTAAAGTGGAGTTCCACCCACTTTTACAACTCTTCAGCATCCTTCACTAAACTGTCCACTGTAAACAAATTGGATATTTTTTAATTTTTTTTCTCAACACCTACTGTATATCTGCTGTATTCATTTTTCACTTCCTCCTCCCTGGCCGCGGCCCATCGCATCATTTCCTGTTTGCAATGCCTTCTGGGAAGGGGCGGCAACTTCCTCTGAAACTGCCGTTGCTATGGAAACCTGACCTGAAACCTATTACACTGCTTGTGCTGCACTGAGCATGTGCAAGAACTGCAAGGATGAGATTCAGGAAGAAATACAGTCTGGCTTCAGATGCTCACACTTAAGATGGCCACGGCCTGCTGTAAATTTATAAAATAACAAACTACTGCTATAAACTAACAAAACAGACCTTAGTTTACAGACTAACTATACTAGAATACATTAAGCTTGTGTATTATAGGGGTATTTTTATTTAAAAAGTATAATTTTGGCCGGAACACCACTTTAAGTGGTTAATGCTGTCATTTAAGCCTTTTTACCTGTTCCTGCAATATGCATATACAGTGCATCAGGAAAGTATTCAGAGTGCTTCACTTTTTTCACATTTTGTTTTATTACAGCCTTATTCCAAAATGGATTAAATTCGTTATTTTCTTCAAAATTCTTTAAACAATACTCCATAATGACAATGTGAAAGAAGTTTGTTTGATATCTTTAAAAAAATAATTAAAAATAAAAAATGAAAAAAAATCACATGTACATTAGTATTCCCAGCCTTTGCTCAAAAAGTATTCCCAGCCTTTGCTCAATACTTTTTTGAAGCACCTTTGGCACCTCAAGTCTTTTTGAGTATGATGCTACAAGCTTGAGGCAGTTTCTCCCATTCTTCTTCGCAGGACCTCTCAAGCTCCATCAGGTTGGATGGAGAGCGTCGGTGCACAGCCATTTTCAGATCTCTCCAGAGATGTTCAATTGGGTTCAAGTCTGGGCTCAGACTGGGTCAATCAGTGATATTCACAGAGTTGTCCCATAGCCACTCCTTTTGTTATCTTGGCTGTTTGCTTAGGGTCGTTGTCCTGTTGGAAGATGAACTTTCACCCCAGTCTGAGGTCCAGAGCCCTCTGGAGCAGGGTTTCATCAAGGGTGTCTCTGTACATTGTTGCATTCATCTTTCCCTCGATCCTGACTAGTCTCCTAGTTCCTGCCGCTGAAGCATGATGCTGCCACCACCATGCTTCACTGTAGGGATGGTATTGGCCAGGTGATGAGCATTGCCTTGTTTACTCCAGACATGACGCTTGCCATTCAGGCCAAAGAGTTCAATTTTTGTTTCATCAGACCAGAGAATTTTGTTTCTCATGGTCTGAGAGTCCTTCAGGTGCCTTTTGACAAACTCCAAGCAGGCTGTCATGTGCCTTTTACTGAGGAGTGGCTTCCGTCTGGCCACTCTACCATACAGGCCTGATTGGTGGAGTGCTGCAGAGATGGTTGTTCTTCTGGAAGGTTCTCCTCTCTCCACAGAGAAATGCTGGAGCTCTGTCAGAGTGACCATCGGGTTCTTGGTCACCTCCCTAACTAAGGCCCGATTGCTCAGTTTGGACAGGCGGTCCATTCTAGGAAAAGTCCTGGTGGTTCCAAACGTCTTCCATTTACGGATGATGGAGGCCACTGTGCTCATTGGGACCTTTAATACTGCAGACATATTTCTGTACCCTTCCCAGATCTATGCCTCAATGCAATCCTGTCTCGGAGGTCTACAGACAATTCCTTGGCCTTCATGGCTTGGTTTGTGCTCTGACATGCACTGTTAACTGTGGGACCTTATATAGACAGGCGTGTGCCTTTCTAAATCATGTCCAATCAACTGAATTTACCACAGGTGGACTCCAATCAAGTTGTAGAAATATCTCAAGGATGATCAGTAGAAACAGGATGCACTTGTTCTCAATTTTGAGTGTCATGGCAAAGGCTGTGAATACTTAGGTACATGTGATTTTGTTTTCTTTTTTTATATATATATAAATTTGCAGAGATTTCAAACAAATTTTAAGGGAAATAATGAATTTAATCAATTTTGGAATAAGGCTGTAATATAACAAAATGTGGAAAAAGTGAAGCACTGTGAATACTTTCTGGATGCACTGTATGGTGGGCTTTAACACTTAGTCGCCGGACAGCACAGAATCATCCATTTATGATTGGCTGTCACATGATCTGAAACATCCAATCTCAGTGGTTACATGATCGGAAATGGTGTCTCAAGATATTCAGATCTTTTTAAAAGGCCAGGACAAGAATTACCAAGCTGCTCAGTATTTAAAAAAAACATTGTTTTTTTTGCTTTTCTTTGAAAAATTGAAAGAGTTTTCAAGATTCACCTCTTATTGACTTTTGGGGGTTCAAATTATTCGGAATATGCACATTTTTGAGGGGTTCATCTAATCTCCTGCATATTTAACCCAGGCACATGTACCCATCACTACACTCCCCACAAACAATACCAGTAAAAAGTGTATATGGAGATATTTCAGTGATTGGTGGGAGATTAGGCACATAAAATCAAAGGGGAAAGGGGATTAGAGACATGGGGAAGAAGGAATATACCCCATGAGACGAAAGGGGGGAGAGAACACAAGGTACATGAGATAAAAAGGGAAAGATTACATAAGATGAAAGGGGGGAGGGGACATAAGGCAGATGAGATGAAAAGGGGAGGGGACATTAGGCATATGAGATGAAAAGGGGAGGGGACATAAGGCATATGAGATAAAAGGGGGAGGGGACATAAGGTACATGCGATGAAATGGGGGAAGGGACATTGGGCACATGAAATGAGGGGGGGGGGGACATTAGGCACATGAAATGAAAGGGGAAAGGGACATAAGTCACATGAGATGAAAGGGGGAGGGGATACTGGGCACATAAGATGGGAGGGGACAGAAGGGACATTGGGCACATGAGATGAAAGGGGGAGGGGACATTAGGCACATGAGATGAAAGGGGGAGTGGACATTAGGCACATGAGATGGATAGGGGGGAGGGACATTAGGCACATGAGATGAAAGGGGGACAGGTCATTGGTCACATGAAATGAGGGGGAGGAGACATTGGTCACATGTGATGAAAGGGGGAAAGGACATTAGGCACATGAGATGAAAGGGGGGGGACATTAGGCACATGAGATTAAGGAGGAGGGGACATTGGTCACATGAGATGAAAGGGGGAGGGGACATTAGGCACATGAGATGAAGGAGGAGGGGACATTAGGCACATGAGATGAAGGAGGAGGGGACATTGGTCACATGAGATGAAAGGGGGAGGGGACATTGGTCACATGAGATGAAGGAGGGGACATTGGTCACATGAGATGAAAGGGGGAGGGGACACTGGGCACATAAGATGAAAGGGGGAGGGGACATTGGTCACATGAGATGAAATGGGGGGGGGGGGACATTGGTCACATGAGATGAAGGAGGAGGGGACATTAGGCATATTAGATGAAAGTGGGAGGGGACATAAGACACATGAGATGGGAGGGAGAGGGGACATTGGTCACATTATATGGAAGGTGGAGGGTCATATAAAGAGGAAGTGATGAGGAATTAGAGAGCTCAGTATGAAGGAGGTATAGAATAGAACACAACAGAAGTCAGGAGTGCAGGAATGAGGTCGGGAAGGGGGAAAACAGACATGTATGAGAAAAGTGAACACACCGACACACTGTATGTATGAGAAGAGTGAACACACCGACACACTGTATGCCCCATTACAGAGCCTCTCTCTCCCCCAACCTTGCACACTCTGTGATTTAGATCCAGCAGGTCACATGACTCCGGCGGTCACATGACTGTGATGTGCCCTCCCCCTCCAGCCTGTGTTTCAGGAAGCTGGTGGTCTGTGCGGCTCCATGTGGTCTTGCTGGGGATGCAGCGCGGTGGCCGGCCTCCTGGGGGCGCTGTCAGCATGCTCTGCCAAACTAGCGCTGGGAGCGGACCACCTGAGAGAGATGTGCGGGGCGTACACCGGGGAGCGGGCTGAGCTCTGTGATTGGGTAAGGAGATGACACTGCGGGGACACTGGCCTATCAGATAACCCCAGGGATGCACCCCGACCGGCACTTTCTGGTGTCATGTGTACGTTGTATGTCTCCCTATAATAATAAAGACGTCAATACTGGAGCAACCAATCAGCTTCTAGCCTAAGCTGAAGTATATCTGAACGAGCTGAAGCTAGAAGCTGATTGGTCACTATTCCCAGCTGCTCTAGTTGTGATGTTTTATGATGAATTATTGGGGTGTATTTCTCAGACATTGACATGAATGGATTACACTTTTGCTGCATCAGAATTCCACTGAACTGATTATTGTCACCTCATAAGTATTCCCCGATGGGGAAGGACATTCATTGATGAAAAATCGATATCTTTGCAGCATTCACCCCTATTGTCCACACAGTGATTGCAAAGTAAAAAAACACGAACTACAGTTTGATTGGATGAGATAAGAAGCCAATGAGAGATCTCATATTTTGTGGCTATTGATCCCTGGTGTTGTCTGTAGATATTTCTAACAGTTATGGTTTTCATTCTTAGGCTGGCCATACATTATACAATCTGGTTTAACCCTTTCACCACCAGAGACGTTTTTGCAGTGTTTTTTTTTCACACGTTTAAAAAAATCACTTTAGGCCTGAGGCTTTTTTTAAACCCCCCCCCCCCCCCCCCCCAAATATAATACGTTTTCTGCAAGCAGAGACCCTGGAGAACAAAATAGTGGTAATTCCAATTTCTGTTAATGATATTTGCCCAATGGTTTACCAAGTGCAAATTAAAAAAAAAAAAATCACTATATTTAGGGCACACAAACGCAATACTGTATAGTACACGTTTTTGGTAATATAGAAAAGATTAGGTTGAACTGAGCAAATAGATACCAAACATGTCAAGTTTTACCATTTCTGCTCTCCTTTACCACAGTAGGCTGTTATTGGAGGAAGCAGGTTCTGCCCTCTGGCAGCTATTGGGGCCCCTCTGCTCTGCCGGACAGGAGAGACTCTATCATCACTACTGTCAATCAGACAGCAAACAGAGATATCATCTTTGTCTTCTCCCTAGTATTGGGTGAGAGGTGCAGTTCCCTGTTAGCCCCCTAGAGGTCTCCATTTTCTCTTTAGAACAGGGTAATAATAGAGCTGGGTCTGAGTAGTAGGTTAGTTGGAAAGGTGAGAGATGTCCTGAAGGCAAGGGAATGAGGTGAGCAAGGATTCATTATTCTGCAAGTGGGCAAAAGCTGAACACCACTGTCCTGCAATATATAGCCTGGTCATTTAACTACTTTAGCCCCGGAAGATTTTACCCCCTTCCTGACCAGAGCACTTTTTTACAATCTGGCACTGCGTCGCTTTAACTGACAATTGCGCGGTCATGCAATGCTGTATCCAGACATTTGCATCCTTTTTTTCCCCACAAATAAAGCTTTATTTTGGTGGTATTTGATCATCTCTGCGGTTTTTATTTTTTGCGCTATAAACAAAAAAAGACCGACAATTTTGAAAAAAAACAACAATATTTTTTGCTATAATAAATAACCCCCAATTAAAAAAACAAAAACAAATTTCTTCATCAGTTTAAGCCAATATGTATTCTTCTACATATTTTTGGTAAAAAAAAATCGCAATAAGCGTATATTGATTGGTTTGCGCAAAAGTTATAGCGTCTACAAACTATGGGAAAGATTTATGGCATTTTTATGGCGGTTTTATTTTTTTTACTAGTAATCTGCAATTTTTAGCGGTATTGCGACTGACAGATCGGAGACTTTTGACACATTTTTGGGACCATTGACATTTATAGAGCGATCAGTGCTATAAATATGCACTGATTACTATATAAATGTCACTGGCAGGGAAGGAGTTAACACGAGGGGGCGATCAAGGGGTTAACTGTGTGACCTCACTGTGTTCTAACTGTGTGGGGATGGGACTAACTAGGAGAGATGACCGATCGCTGTCCCTACTTTGTAGGAACACACAAGTCTTTTCTCCTCTGACAGCACAGGGATTTGTGTGTTTACACACACAAATCCCTGTGCTGGCTCTCGTGCACGCGATCACACCTGCATTGGGTCCCCTACTGTGCAGCGGGTGCGCGCGCGTACCTCCGGTGGCTCTCCTAGGCAAAGTCCTATATATACAGGATTTCGCCCAGGAGAGCCAATCTGCTGCAGTATATCTGTATATCGGGAATCAGTTAAAGGCGACGTTTGCAAAAAAAAAAAAAAACACAGAGGAACCCTCGAAAAAACTTTCTGGTTTCAGGAAACCCCTGCTAAAAATAACTATATATACAACTCATGATATGTTAGTGTGATGGTCATTGGGAAGAATTACCGCCTTACAGGTAGCCAAAAAGATCAATGGTGTCAGTGGGAACTTATCTGAGAGACAGAAATTGCTCAGTGGTCAAGGAATCCCTAGCAACCTCTGGAGGAACCCTGGTTGAGAAACCCTGCTTTAAAGTATTGCACCCATGATTGGATTGTGGGTGCAATGTCAGGCTCCTGCTTACTTTTCCTCCAGCTTCTGCCTGTACAGTGCATCCAGAAAGTATTTACAGCGCTTCACTTTTTTCACATTTTGTTATGTGACAGCCTTATTCCAAAATTGATTAAATACATTATTTTCCTCAAAATTCTACAAACAATACCCCATAATGACAACATGAAAGAAGTTTGTTTGAAATCTTTGCAAATTTATTAAAAATAAAAAAAATATCACATGTACATAAATATTCACAGCCTTTGCTTAATACTTTGTTGAAGCACATTTGTCACCAATTACAGCCTCAAGTCTTTTTGAGTATGATGCTACAAGCTTGGCACACCTATTTTTGGGCAGTTTCTCCCATTCTTCTTAGCTGGACCTCTCAAGCTTCATCAGGTTGGATGGGGAGCGTCGGTGCACAGCCATTTTCAGATCTCTCCAGAGATGTTCAATCAGGTTCAAGTCTGGGCTCTGGCTGGGCCACTCAAGGACATTCACAGAGTTGTCCCGTAACCACTCCTTTGTTATCTTGGCTGTGTATTTAGTGTCATTGTCCTGTTGGAAGATGAACCTTTCTCCCCAGACGGAGGTCCAGAGCGCTCTGGAGCAGGTTTTCATGAAGGATGTCTCTGTACATTGCTGCATTCATCTTTCACTCCATCCTGACTAGTCTCCCGGTTCCTGCCTCTGCAAAACATCCCCACAGCATGATGCTGACACCACCATGCTTCACTGTAGAGATGGTATTGGCCAGGTGATGAGCTGTGCCTTGTTTCCTCCAGACATGATGCTTGCCATTCAGGCAAAAGATAAATATATCAGGCAAAAGAGTTCAATCTTTGTTTCATCAGACCAGAGAATTTTGTTTCTCTTGTTCTGAGTGCCTTTTGGCAATCTCCAGGTGGGCTGTCATGTGCCTTTTTACTGAGGAGTGCCTTCCATCTTGCCACTGTACCATACAGGCCTGATTACACTGAGAAACGTTGGAGCTCTGTCAGAGTGGCCATTGGGTTCTTGGTCACCTCCCTGACTAGGGCCCTTCTCCCCTGATTGCTCAGTTTGACCGGGCGGTCCGCTATAGGAAGAGTCCTGGTGGTTCCAAATTTTTTCCATTTACGGATGATGGAGGCCACTGTGCTCATTGGGACCTTCAATGCTGCAGACATTTTTTTGTACTCTTCCTCAGATCTGTGCCTCAATGCAATCCTGTCTCGGAGGTCTACAGACAATTCCTTGGACTTCATGGCTTGGTTTGTGCTCTGACATGCACTGTTAACTATGTGACCTTATATAGACAGGTGTGTGCCTTCCAAACCATGTCCAATCAACTGAATTTACCACAGGTGGACTCCATTCAAGTTGTAGAAACATCTCAAGGGTGATCATTGGAAACAGGATGCACCCGAGCTCAATTTTGGGTGTCATGGCAAAGGCTGTGATACTTATGTACATGGGATTTTTTTTCATTTTTAATAAACTTACAAAGATTTCAAACAAACTTCTTTCGCGTTGTCATTATGGGGTATTGTTTGTAGATTTTTAAGGAAAATAATGAATTTAATCAATTTTGGAATAATGCTATAATATAACAAAATGTGGAAAAAAGTGAAGCGCTGTGAATACTTTCCGGATGCACTGTACCTCTGCTTTGATTTAGAAATCTGGAGGAAGTGTCAATGGACTAGAAGGGTGCTGATCAGTGCCATTGTAGTCTAGTCCATCAAGAACTACAAGTCCATCTGTCACAGTGGCAGACAGAACATAGTATAGTGTATTCATTCACAGATCTCTGTGATTGAATGACAATAGTTGTAAAGGCGGAGTCCCGCACAGCCGTGTCAATTTTAAATGTGATAAATGCTGTGGAGGAGAGACCTGCTGTCATTGGGCTCTGGGGGTGGTGTGTGACACCCTAAAGTGATCACAGAGTGTGCCTGATGTGCATCCTGGGGGGGCGGGGTTCTAGGAGGACGTCAAAGTCGCCCTCCCAGAACTGAACAACTGTGCTGTAGCCGACTTTCGACTATAGCGCGATCAGCAAGTAGGTGGCGGATGGAGGACAAAAGCCCAGGCGCCAGGATGCAATTTCTAGTCGCCATGGCGATTTGTCGAGCCCTGCACTACAGTAAAGGAAATCATGTACCTGACCCAGCCAGGAAGGTTCTGGATTATGTGTGCAATGGTTTCTTGTGCCTGAGATGCCACTGCTTCAGGGGCTGGGTATGTAACATGGTTCAGAGGACTATTGGTGCTGTTGCTCTTCATGGTAGTGTGGGTCCACACTAACCCGAAGGAGGCCTTATGCCTGCTGGTGGGGCCCAAAGAGAAGTGTTAAGCCCAAAAGCAAACATTTATTATTGCAGCTTACAAGCTCTTAGATGTGATGGCTGCATTCGTTCTTTATTTTTTTAGACATTTTTTTTTTATTTTCATCAGGTGATGCAGCCAGTAAGTTTGTTGTTTTTCAGCAGAACAAGCTTTCCTGCAAATGTAGCAGTTTAAGGGGTTGGGACAAACCGACAGTGATCATCTATTATTTATTCATGTACCAAATGTATCCCAAAAGAAAAAAAAAACTGTTGTTGTAACTGGTTGTTAACTACAGTTTGGTTTCAATTTGCTAGTGTATCTAAATCTGCTAGTACTGATGTGCGTTTTGTATAAACTGAAACTTACAGACATTTGCAAGGCTTTTGCCCTCACATTTGAGAGAACTATTAGGCCTCATGTACACGGGACATTGTTTAACCTCTCCTAAACGATTTAACTTGACAACTAGAAACCGGCGTCTAAAAACATCTGTTTAGCCACGTTTGCATGCTGCGTTTAGCCGCGTTTGCGTCTAAAAGCGTTTGTTGAAATGAAAAACACCTGTAAACGAAATGCTGCTAAACGCGAGTTTCCGCGTTTAGCAGCGTTTATAAGCTGTTACAGGCATTTGGCGTTTCAAATGCCTCTGAACATCGGTCCTTAACGCATTTTTTTTTGCGTTCCAAAAAAAGCTTCTAAACTCAACTGCCTAGAAACTACTGGAAACCACCCTGTGTACATGTACTGATAAGATAACATAGAGAAGAGTTCAGGGGCAGCTGAAAAAAATGCCCAACTTCTCCTAAACATCCGTTTACAAGCAGCAGTGTACATGAGGCCTAAGGCTATTTGTTTCAAAGACTGTCTGCCATTTATTTCTGCCATTAAGACTCCATCTTCTGGCTTGCAGACTGACATGTCTTTTTCATATCCTTTCTTGTCTTTTCATGATCATCTGCTATAGAGTTGAGATAACAGCTGAGATAGCCTTTACTTTATGCCTTTTGTATCTGCTCATATGTTAGTTCATATCTACTGGTCAATCAGAGTAGTGGCCCTATCTGTATTTCAGCCAGAGGGCAGCAGGGGTGTTGAACTTGTAGAAAAAAAAGAATCTCTACTTGGCTCTGTAATGTTTTAAGACATAGGTGTGTGCAGCCTATTGCATTAGGGTGTGCACCCCAAACATCAAACACAGACATACATATATATTTGTCACAGACACACACTCTTTTACAATTTTTTTTAGGAGTCTGGTTGGGGGGCTTTGGTGAAATATCGGGGGTCTATTGAGATGTCACGTTTGAGACAGAGAAAGGGAGTGAGGACAGTGATTCCCCAGTCTATGCAGCCTCTGCACGGGACAGTGAATGAATGGGAAGTGCTCTGTGCTGAGCGGCTTTCTGTTCATTCACAAACTGAAGCATAAAGTTTACTATGCTTCAGGTATGAATGATCACAGTGAGTGATCGGGATGTTCATTCATCCTGAAACGGCTCCGGGGAGGGGGAGGGGGGACATGGGGAGGATCTGCACCACACAGAGTGATTACGGTGTGCCCAGGCACACCCCATGCACACGCTTATGTTTTAGTTAGGGCCAATTCACACTATGTGTGGTGACAGATGTTTTCTTGAATGGTAAAATGTCTGTCACCGCAGGGACACAAAGGAAACAATTGTGAGTGGCAGAGTGAGATGGGTAACAAAGAGAGGGTGACTCTTGATTTTATGGTGAATTGACACAGCTGAAGCCTAAACACTAAAGACACATCAGTCCTTCCAGTGGCAGTCATATCTGCATTCATCAGTGGTTGGGGCAATAGTTACAGATAGAGTCAAGGACTGTATCTAAAGTTAGAACTTGCATATTAGTAGGAATGAACTCAGGTTGTGTACAAATCCCAGTCTGAACCCACCTGAGCTATCCCACCAGGAAGCTGTCACTGCACGTAGCCGAGGCATTCCTCACTCCCAAAGCCCCACAGATACAAAGGGGAATGCCTCAGCTGCTTATGATTGGCTTTGAGCAATGACAGTTTCCCGGCGGATAGCTCAGGTGGGTTCAAATTAGGGTCCGAACAGGGCTGAATTAATCCCTACAGATGATGCTTGTTTTTGAGGAAAGCATTGCATTTAAAACAGCTGAATATAAAGATATCTCTTTGTTTGCATGCTTGGAAAAAAGAAATGTTTAGTTTTATGCACCATAATAAAACTTTCAGTTGTACTAGCGCCTAAAGGAGGATTGGACACTGGCCAACAAAAAATGTGGGCTGGCCCAGGGTATAATTCTTTCCACTGCCAGCATGCTTCACTTTTTAGCTAGTGTCCTAGGACAGTGGTTCTCAACCCTGTCCTCAACTACCCCAACAGGCCATGTTTGCAGGTTTTCCTTTATCTTGCACAGGTGCTTTAAATCAGAGTCAATGGTTTGGTATTTTGGACAGCTATTTTATCTAAGAGAAATTCCCAAAACATGGCCTGTTGGGGGCACTTGAGGACAGGGTTGAGAACCACTGTCCAAGGAGGATGGACACCTTTTCTTTAGCTTGGTTTTAAAAACTTACCTGTGATTTTCCTCAGTTTCCTAGGTGGCTCATACAGGCAATCGTTCAGGCTTATGGACTCAAGGATTGGGTTCCCCCCTATGCTTGTTAAGGCTCATGCCACTAGAGCTGTCAGCCCTTCTTAGGCTTTTGGGCATCATGCTACTAATTCCCAGTTTTGCAAAGCTTCCACCTGGTCTGTTCACAAGTTCTCCGAGTCTTACCAGGTGGATGTTGTGGCCTCATCTGATGCCAGCTTCAGTTGTAAGGACCTTCAGGCAGCTCTTCAAACTGCGGCAGTCTCCCGTTCTTTATGTTACATTGGACCTGTTAATGATTCTTTGTTGTGTTTCCCACCCTTCAGTTGGACTGCTTTTGGATGACTCAAAGGTCTAAGACTTAATGTGAATGTATAAGAAAGAAACTTGTTTTTGTGCTTACTGTAAAATCCTTTTCTTAGAGTCTATTGGAGAACACAGGTCCCAACCCTCTGTGCTTATGATCATGCTCGTGGTACAGCTTTGCTACAGAACCGAGGCATGCTGGTAGTGGTAGGGCTATACCTTGGGCTTTTTTTGTTTTGTTTATCAGTGTTCAGTCCTCCACTAGACAGCAGTATAGCCTGAAGTTTTAAGACTTCCTGTGTCCCTCAGTGGATTCCAAAAAAAATGGTTTTACGGTCAGTACAAAAATCCTGTTTTTGTTTATAATTTCTTACTTCCAGCACTTACAAGTCCAGTTTCTTCCAGCAGGCTTTGCACATGAAAGACTCAAACAAGATATATTAAACTATGTCTTTGTCATTTCAGATCCATCTACTGCTTCGCCTTTGCTGTATAGGACTTGTGTTCCTGTGCAATGCTGCTATGTGGACATTCTTTGCTAAAGCATTAAGATTCTCCTCCTCGTCAGCTGCTGCAACTGTAACAACAACTGCCTCAAATTTTATTTCATCTGTAAGTAGCTAAATAGATAACAGCTATACATCCATTTTCATTTTATTGTTATTTAAATTATCAGAATGATGCTTTCAGAGTATGCAACGTTTCCAATCTTTGCCCAATCTATATCAAAAATGCTTTGGCTGGAGTCAGGCTTTAACCACTTCAGCCCCGGAAGATTTTACCCCCTTCCTGACCAGAACACTTTTTGCGATACGGCACTGCGTCACTTTAACTGACAATTGCGAGGTTGTGCAACACTGTTGCACCCAAACAAAATTGATATTTTCCCACAAATAGAGCTTACTTTTACGTTTTGTTTTTCTTTGCGCTATAAACAAAAAAAGAGCGTCAATTTTGAAAAAAAAAGCTATTTTTTTAAATTTTTGCTATAATAAATATCCCCAAAAAATATATTAAAAAAAACATTTTTTTCCTCAGTTTAGGCCGATATGTTCTTCTACATATTTTTGGTAAACAAAATCACAATAAGCGTATATTGATTGGTTTGCGCAAAAGTTATAGCGTCTACAATATAGGGGATAGATTTATTGGCATTTTTATTAGTTTTTTTTTTATTAGTAATGGCGGCGATCTGCGATTTTTATCGTGACTGCGACATTATGGCGGACACATCGGACACTTTTGACACATATTTCGGACCATTGTCATTTATACTGTGATCAGTGCTATAATGCACTGATTACTGTATAAATGACACTGGCAGGGAAGGGGTTAAACACTAGGGGGCGATCAAGGGGTTAAGTATGTCCTAGGGAGTGATTCTAACTGTGGGGGGGGGATGGGCTACCTAGGACATGACAACGATCACTGCTCCCGATGACGGGGAGCAGTAGATCCCTGTCATGTCACAAGGCAGAATGGGGAAATGCCTTGTTTACATAGGTACCTCCCCGTTCTGCCGCTCCGTGACATGATCGCGGGACACGGTCACGGCGCATGTGGCACCCGCCCACAATGCTTAAAGGGGACGTACCTGTACGGCCATTTGCGCAGCCGTGCGTTTGTGCCGACGTATATCGTCGCGCACTGGTCGGCCAGTTAAGTTATGAAGAGATCAAGGAGAAATAGCATGATCAGTGCTATACCTTTCTGGGGCAAGATACAACATTTGTCTCTGTGTAAGGTGAGTCAGCGTTCTGCACAGTTCACAATTTAGTTCTACATTGTAGGATTACCAGTTTCAATGTGATATATATATTAATCTTGTAAACATTCCTAGATCTTTTTCATTTACAAAGAAGATGTCTTTTTTAATAACATGTGTTCCCTTAATGGAGAGAATGTAGTGCTCTTCTCTAAAATGCACCTCTTTTTTTAGGCCTTTCTTGGCAAAGTGCTGTTTGGAGAGTCCCGCGCTTTTCTCTGGTGGGTTGGAATTTCGATCACTCTCTGTGGACTGATTTTACTGCACACGTATTTACCGCAAGCAGAAGAGCCTGCAAAAAAAAAGAAGAGTTAGAAGAGATCATCGTTTGGTTGATCGGTTTTACCTGGGTGCTTATTGTATTAGTGTATTTTTACTTCTATTTTTCCTCTGTTTACCTGTACATTTTAGGAGAAATGCATATGCAGGTACAGCAACACAAACCATTAGACTTGTGGCAGTGGAGCGTTAAAAACGCACATTTTTTTTGTGCCCCTCTAACCACCACCCTTAAGGTGCAAACATGGTGTTCATCTGGCACAGTTACAATACTTTGCTTCACACCCACAGCAAAAATGATTTCTCCTGTCACAGCCACTAAGCGCAACCCATGCAAGTGAATGGGGATGTACCACAAACATCTCACAACCGGAAGCAATGCATGTGGTTGTGGTGCTCGGTGCAGTACTTATGGGGCTAAAACAGGCGGCAAACAGGTGTCATATTGTGGATCACTTTTCAGAGACATGGCAGGTTAGATGCAAGTCTAAACTTATGCCGTGTACACACGGTCTGACTTTTCGGCTACAAAAGTCCGACAGCCCATCCGACAAACTTTCGACTGACTTTTGGCGGACTTGCGGCGGACTTTCTAACGAACGGACTTGCCTACATACGATCACACAAAAGTCCGATGGATTCGTACGTGATGACGTAACCGGACTAAAATAAGGAAGTTGATAGCCAGTAGCCAATAGCTGCCCTAGCGTGGGTTTTTGTCCCTCGGACTAGCACACAGACAAGCGGATTTCTGGGTCCGGCGGAGTTACGACGTAAAGATTTGAAGCAAGTTTCAAATCTAAAGTCCGTCAGATTTGCGACTGGAAAAGTCCGCTGAAAGTCCGGGGAAGCCCACACACGATCGGATTGTCTGCCGGATTTGGTCCGTTGGCGTCCGTCGGACTTTTGTAGCCGAAAAATCCGACCGTGTGTACGCCCCATTAGCCTTAGGCTGGGTTCACACTACTGCAAATTGGATGTGAGTTTTCCCCGCATCCAATTTGCATGTCAGGAGACTGTGACCGGCTCTCTATGAAGCCGGTTCACACATCTCCGGAGCGGCTCCGTTGTGAATTGCACAAGAGTCCTGTGCATTTTCTGGTCCGTTTCAGACCTAAATTCAGGCTGAAGACACACTGCTGAGAGCCACTCCATGCTGTAGTGTGAACCCAGCCTTAAAGGTAAACTGTGTTTTGCCTATGCAGAGCAAACCAACAGATTCCCTTTACTGCCACCTTCCCCAGCTGTACATTGTCAGCTTTCCTTTGCTTCTTTATCATCAGGGATAAGCTCAGGTGTGTTTGGATCACAGTCTGAAATTTTTAGGGGTCTCAAACTGGTGGCCCTCCAACTGTTGCAAAACTACAATTCCCATCATGCCTCTGCCTGTGGGAGTCATGCTTGTAACTGTCAGCCTTGCAATGTCTCATGGGACTTGTAGTTTTGCAACTGCTGGAGGGCCACCAGTTTGAGACCCCTGGATCCATTTGAGCTACCCCACCAAAAAGCTGTCACTCTGCAGTGTCAAGGGATGTGTATATGTGGGGCCGCAGGGCGGGAATTGGCCGCTCACCATTGGTTCTGTACAGCGACTGCTTTCTGGTGGGACAACTCAAGTGGGTTTAAACACGCCTCTTCCCTACCTACCAATTATTTTTTTTTTTACCAGGTGCAAAGAGAAATACCCAGTACTAAGGCTACTTTCACACTGAGGTGTTTTTCAGGCGCTAAATGGCTAAAAATAGCGCCTGAAAAATGCCTCCTCTGCAGCCCCAGTGTGAGAGCCCAAGTGTCCTTACACTGGGGCGATGCGCTGGCAGGACGTTAGAAAACGTCCTGCAAGCAGCATCTTTTGGGCGGTGCGGGAGCGGTGTATACCCCGCTCCTCCACCGCCCCTGCCATTGAAATCAATGGCCACCGCAGGTGCTTTTAACCCTTTATTCGGCCACTAGCAGGGATTAAAAGCGACCTGCTAGCGGCCGAAAAGCGCCGCTATTACAGCGGTAAAGCGCCACGAAAATTAGTGGCGCTTTACCACTAACATCCCCCTACCCCAGTGTGAAAGTAGCCTTATGGCTTTGGGTAGTAATTCTTTCTTGTTCTGCTCATGTGATAGAACTGGTGCTTGGTGATAAACCATTCAGGCAGAAAGTGCTGTCACACTAGTGGGGGAGAGAGTCCTGAGCTTACATGGGTTTTTTCCCTTCATTCCCACATCCCTAGGTTTAGTTGGAAGGATTAGAACCCCTGTCAGGTTTTTACTGCTATCCGGGGCTATGTTAGAGAGATTTACATTCACACATACATGCCACACTGACAGCATTTTATAAAAAAAAAATAAAATAAAGAAAAATCTGCAGCAGCAACATAGATAGAAATGAAAAAAAAATACTTTAGGAGGGAAGGCCAGAATAAAAATGAGGAACTAGATTAGACATTTTAGTAGATCAATCAGATTCAGATAAGACACAGGCTCTGGTAAGGCTGCTCTCAACAAAAGCAAGGTATCCCAAATCAGAGGGTCCAGATTTGAAGATTCACACGCTCGCAGCCCAATGAGAGTGCCAACACATAAGGTCTGAGAGTCCAAAAGCGTGTTTCAGGAGTTTAAATATCTCCCCATTTTCAGGGCTTAACCACTTCAATACAGTGCATTTCCCCCCCCCCCTTCCTGCCCAGGCCAATTTTCAGTTTTCAGCGCTGTCGCACTTTCAATGACAATTGCGTGGTCGTGCTACACTGTACCCATATGAAATTTTTTTCCCCACAAATAGAGCTTTCTTTTGGTGATATTTGATCACCTCTGCGGTTTTTATTCCTTGCGCTATAAACAAAAGAAGAGTGACAAGTTTTAAAAAAACACAATATTTTTTTACTTTTTGCTATAATAAATATCTCAATTTTTAAAAAAAATCGCAATAAGCGTATATTGATTGGTTTGCGCAAAAGTTATAGCATCTACAAAATAGGGATAGATTTATGGCATTTTTATTGTATATTTTTTTTTACTAGTAATGTCAGCGATCTGCGATTTTTATTGTGGCTGTGACATTGCGGCGGACATATCTGACACTATTTCGGGACCATTCACATTTATACAGCGATCAGTGCTATAAAAATGCATTGATTACTGTATAAATGTCACTGGCAGGGAAGGGGTTAACACTAGGGGGCGATCAAGGGGTTAAATGTGTTACTTAGGGAGTGATTCTAGCTGTAGGGGGAGGGGGCCGATCGGTGTTCCTCTGTACTGGGAACACACGATCGGTCTCCTCTCCCCTGACAAGACATGGATCTGTGTGTTTACTCACACAGATCCACATCCCTGCTCTGTATTACCGGCAATCGCGGGTGCCCGGTAGACATCGCGGCCGCCAGGCACGCGCATCGGCTCCCGAGCGACGCGGCGGGCGTGCATGGGCACTCCCTAGATGGCCAGGAAGCCTAGGATGTCATATGATGCCCACCCAGGATGGGCGATCCCTCCTGTGGACGTAATTTGACTATGGGCGGGGAAGGAAGTGGTTAAAGCGGAACTGCACTTTCTCAATCAACATTGGCTATTATAAATGCTTATGCTGCTAGCATTAAGAAAAAGATAGGAACGTATATTAATTTTGCTTGTATTAATTTTTTTTATATCTCTTTGGTTACTTTTTTTTTCGAGGCCTAGGCAGATGATGTCATACATCCCAGGAGTCTTCAGGAGGGGAGGAGGGGTTTTCTCAGCTAAGCATATCCTGATGCCTGCCTGTCTGAGTTGAGGGCAGATGGATTTGATAGAAGTAAACCATATATACATTATCTGCCCTTACACAATATGACAACAGCCAGAAATGGGGTGTTTTTTAAAGTGAATTCTCAGCAAATAAAACATGGAGACATAAATGGATGGGGGAGTTTGCTTTGAATAAAAAAAATAATTAAATAGCGTTTTTGATTTGTGGTGCTCAGATGCAGTGTAGTTCTGCTTTATCTACGATGGCAACATTTGACTCGTTTGTGCTAATCAATTGATTTTACTTTGTCAAATTAAAATTTTCACACAATTAAACACTGGTGACTATGCCACTTCAGAGCCCTCAAATTTTTCCGTCTTGCTGAAGAAGAGGGAGATCTTTGAATCCCCAAAATGCGTTGGCTGTTCTGTGTTGTGTTCTTTGTGAGCAAATCACAATATCAAAAGCTTTTGGACT
The DNA here is from genome assembly GCA_037952925.1 of Lithobates clamitans. NCBI lineage: Eukaryota > Metazoa > Chordata > Amphibia > Anura > Ranidae > Lithobates > Lithobates clamitans. The sequence continues at coordinate 3,465,975 of JBBGZY010000539.1, forward strand.
CGGGACCTTTTTTTTTTTTTGAGACTCATTAGACTTTGACCACAAGCTTTTAATTTCTGTCTGTGTACCTGTTTCAGATTTTCCCTCAGCTTTCAGGTGAAACCGCTGTCAGCAGGACAGGAAGTGAAGTTATATCTCAGTGGAGTCCCAGATAGCCGTTAAAAAAAAAAAAAAGCAGTCAGGAGTTCTAATCCTTCCGACTCTATCCAAATATAGAAAATAAACTTTTGGTTTGACATACCCTTGCAGTGGTTCTCAAGTCCTGTCCTCAGGACCCACTAACAGGCCAGGCATGCAAGATAACTGAAATACATCACAGGTGATATCAATCGCTGCTCAGTGATTGCAGTATTCTAGTCTGCATCTCCCCAAGGTAATACTTAAAGTGGAGTTCCACCCAAAGTGGAACCTCTACTCATACTCCTCCCCCCCTCCGGTGTCACATTTGGCCCCTTTTGGGGGGGGGGCAGGATACCTTGCGGAGCCTTGCGCATGCGCAGTAGGGTTCCCGGCGTGAAGCTAAGGCTACTTCCCTTACCCCCAATGGAGGTGGCATGCACCCGACAGCTGATGGAAACATCAGCTGCGGTGCTGACATCGCTGGACTCCAGGACAGATAAGTGTCTGATTATTAAAAGCCAGCAGCTGCAGTATGTGCAGCTGCTGGCTTTTAATTTTTGCAGTGGTGGACGGACCTCCGCTTTAAAATCTGGCCTGTTAGTGGGTCCTGAGGACAGAAGTTGAAACCTTGGCTAGGGATCCTGTTGCTTTGCCCTGCATAAGGGCACAGGTTCACCTTAATGCACTGCATGAAATGAATACAGCTTGGTTTTGGCCAGGCCTCAGCATGAGACTAAAGAGATGAACCAACAGCGGCATGGAGGAGGCCTTGACTTTATTTGTTCCATATTGGACACATCTCTGCACTGCTATTTTCTATATTGACAATAAATAAAATTAAAGACTGATATTTCTACAAAGATTTATTAACTTTGTTTTTTCATTCATATTATCCAATAAAAACAAAAACAAAAAACGAGTTACTTAAAGTTGAAGTAAAGCCTTTTTTGGCACTTGTACCTACAGATAAGCCTATAATGCCCCGTACACATAGTCGCAAATGTGCGATCGGACCGTGTTGTTTTAAATTCCGACCGTGTGTAGGCTCCATCGGACTTTTTCCATCGGATTTTCCGACACACAAACTTTGAGAGCAGGCTATAATATTTTCCGACAACAAAATAGTGTGTACACAGATCCGACTGACAAAGTGCCACGCATGCTCAGAATAAATAAAGAGATGAGAGCTATTGGCCACTGCCTCGTTTATAGTCCCGATGTATGTGTTTTACATCACCGCGTTTAGAACGATCGGATTTTCCGACAACTTTGTGTGACCGTGTGTATGCAAGACAAGTTTGAGCCAACATCCATCGGAAAAAATCTAGGATTTTGTTGTGAGAATGTCCGAACAAAGTCCGACCGTGTGTACGGGGCATAAGGCTTACCTGTAAGTACAGTGAAAATCTCCTAAATCGGCACCGTTTAGGAGATTTTCACACTGCATGCAGCCGGTGATGTCACAGGTGCATGCTCTGTGAAGGTACAGCATACCCGTTCCATCCCTTCAGAGCTCCATGCTGCGGTCCGTCATTGCGGTGCAGCCAATCAGACAGACCCGGAAGGAAGACTGAAGATGAAAGCGTGACAGCACGGCGTGAGAGGGCTTCGTTTTAAGGCAAGTCTTGCATAATGTGCTAGTATGCGATGCATTTGCACTTCCAATATATAGTAATCTTTTGTGAGAGAATTGCAGGGGCTGCTATTGGTGGTGATCTCCTTCTAAAAATGTCAGTTGACCCACTGTTTTGCTGATATTGCTGAATTCAACATTTCCCTGTTCCTGATCCAAATTAAGCATGCAGTTCAGGAAGGGCACTTATACTTCATACCCCCCTCCACTGACCCAAGCTACCCCACACAGCCTACGGGCATACGTAAGCCTAGTACACACATTTACAAAATTAGATGAAAAATGCCACTTTCGAAACGAGCATACAATAATCTGATCGTTAGTACACAGCTTTCCAGAGCTGATCCCGACAGTTCATCCGAAATTATCCGAAGGAAAAACACAAAAGATTTTCTCGTATGATACCAGAACATATGATTTTCATTTAATCAACACAGTTTTTCTCTGAAAAAAAAATGGAAAAACAAGACCATGCATGCTCAGAAATGAAAGAATACATTACTTTACAATACAATACATTACATCACTTCCAAAGTTATATTCTGTCACACGAGAATTTTCATAACTTGTGTAACCTCTTCATTTTCGATATGAGACTAGCATGCAAAAAATAAAAAAAAGAACAGACGATCATTCATCCAATATTCTCATTGTGTGTATGGGCCTTTATTGGATCCACAAGCCATGGTCCCTGTAGGTTGTTAAATAGTAGGTGAGGTTGAAAAAAGACACAAGTCCAACCTATGTGTGTGATTATATGTGAGTATTACCTTGTATATCCCTGTATGTTGCGGCCGTTCAGGTGCTTATCTAATAGTTTCTTGAAACTATTGATGCTCCCCGCTGAGACCACCGACTGTGGAAGGGAATTCCACATCCTTGCCGCTCTTACAGTAAAGAACTCTCTAAGCAGTTTAAGGTTAAACCTCTTTTCTTATAATTTTAATGAGTGGTCACGAGTCTTGTTAAAATCCCTTCTGCAAAAAAGTTGTATCCCTATTGTGGGGTCACCAGTATGGTATTTGAAATCATATCCCCTCTCAAGCGTCTCTTCTCCAGAGAGAATAAGTTCAGTGTTTACAACCTTTCCTTCTAATATCCTCCAGACCCTTTATTAGCTTTGTTGCCCTTCTTTGTACTCGCTCCAAATCCAGTACATCCTTCCTGAGGACTGGTGCCCAGAACTGGATAGCATACTCTAGGTGCGGCCGGACCAGAGTCTTATAGAGGGGGATAATTATCGTTTTATCTCTGGAGTTGATCCCCTTTTTAATGCATGCCAATATTCTGTTTGCTTTGTAAGCAGCAGCTTGGCATTGCATCCCATTGCTGAGCCTATCATCTACTAGGACCCCCAGGTCCTTTTCCATCCTAGATTCCCCCAGAGGTTCTCCCCCCAGTGTATAGATTGCATTCATATTTTTGCCACCCAAATGCATTATTTTACATTTTTCTACATTGAACCTCATTTGTCATGTAGTTGTTATCATTCCAAACATTAAATCTCTGTGTTGGTCGCACCTGAGCAGTAGGTCACCATGGTCATCTAGAGGGCCCTGTCTCCATGCTGGAGAATCTCAGGAGACAGTTCTATGGAAGTCTATGGGAAGCTACTGGTCAGGCATGGAAGGTCCTCCAGCGTGTTGGACAGTCCTGGTGACCTGGTTGCTTTTGTCCATTGTGGACTCTGATATACATTTACTATCCACTTGTTTGTGAGTATGTTTCCTTCCTTTTGATTTGAATAAATATTACTTGGGTAATGCACAAGGTTGGTGCTCCCTCTCTTCATTTTTTTACAATGGACAGCAACATGTTTGGCTAATCAAACACCAGAGGACACAACCCCTGAAATTGGGTATGTATGTATCTGGGGAGGGGTCAGAGGGTCAAAAGGACAAGTGCAGTTTGTTTTACAGTAATGAAGTAAGACAGTCATGACAGCCAGACTACTAGCATTTTCATGGGGAAAGCTCAAAAAAGGCAGCCTCCATGTTTCTATCATGACTGGTCTGTTTTAAAAGCCCACTTTTTTCTTTTTTTTATTGGTATGGCCTGACATCTGGTAAAAAATCACAATCACACTTCTAGCTGTGGTGCAATATTTAGTACTATATATATATATATATATATATATATATATATATATATATATATATTATTTTTTTTTTTTTTTTGCATATAACAGAGTAAATTGCACTTGTTGTGGTGGGCAGGAGCCACACACAATTTTGCACATTGACATGTTTTTCAGAAAATTCCATGGGCAGCTATACGCATGTAACTGCCAGGACTTGGTGCATACAATTTTATGTTTTTGAAAAATATGCCCACACTCGTGTAAACACGGGTGCCAACGGTTACGCACGTATAGCCGCACACAGTTTTCTGTATTGCATGTCAATGGGAAAAATTACACTGCAGCTGTGGCTCCCGGGTGTTATTACAATGGGGTATTTGACCTTATTTTACCTTAATGTACAGCCATGTGTAAGATCCCTAAATCACATGTGACATTTGGCAAGGATAGTGTGTTTGACATGCGGTAAAGGTGTACTTCACTAAGTGCACTGACCCAGCTAACACCTTTTATGCCCTTTAATGTATTATAAACATTTGAACAGTGTATCATTTTCCCAGCTTGATATGAAGTTATGGGGAAATATTATATCTTTTTTTGGCACCAATCCATATGTTTAACCCTGTTCTCTGCTGGTATTACTGTGCAGCTGTCATGCCTTAAGGCGTATTTCCTCTATTGCAACCAAATTGGGATAACTCATTTTCATTCATTTCATGTTCTCATTTATATAGCATAAACTAAAAAAAATGGCTACTTACCTAAATGCTCTTTTATGAAAAGTCCACAACTGAAAAACCCTGCTTAGCTTCCCTTTCTCTGAAATGTATATTAGAGGACTTGGGAGTTGATGTTTACCATAACTAACCCTGTCTGCCCTGTGCTGGGAGAACTTATCAGTTGTATACTAGACTTGTACACTGTCTGTCCTAACAAACGATTAAATATCTAGAAGCTTGTGGTATACAATGCTGTGAAAAAGTATTTGTCCCTTGCAGATTTATTTTTTTTTTTGCATATTTGTCACACTTTAAATGATTTAGATCATCAAACAAATTTTATTATTACACAAAGATAAACCGAGTAAATACAAAATGCAGTTTTTAAATGATGTTTTCATTTATTAAGGCAAAAAATTTCCGACAACGAATGTTCGATGTGAGTTTGTTGTCAGAAATTCCGACCGTGTGTAGGCTCCATCGGACATTTCTTGTCGGAATTTCCGCCAACAAAAATTTGAGAGCTGGATATCAAATTTTCCGACAACAAAATCTGAAATTCCGAGCGTGTGTAGACAATTCCGACGCACAAAATTCCACGAATGCTCGGAATCAAGCAGAAGAGCCGCACTGGCTATTGAACTTCATTTTTCTCGGCTCGTCGTACGTGTTGTACGTCAACGCGTTCTTGACGTTCGGAATTTCCGACAACATTTGTGCGACCGTGTGTATGCAAGACAAGTTTGAGCCAACATCCGTCGGAAAAAAATCCAGGATTTTGTTGTCGGAATGTCCGAGCGTGTGTACGCGGCATTAGTGTAATTTCTGTCTGCTGCTTTATTCCTCTGCTATGTGCATGAGTCATTTCTGACAAGTTTTCCTGACACCAGGAGAAAAAAGGGTGACAGGGAACGGATCTTCAGCTGATTGATAGCCCCAGCTCTGGTTCTGTGAGCTGTGTGAAGGGGGTGCATCCCTTCCCTCCAGTCGGCTCTCAGAGCTCTTTTCACTGAGCCCTGCAAAAGGTAATCTCAGCTCTGACAGCTCAGACAAGATTTATAAATTCTGCACTTTGAACAGATGTAAAGAGGAGAAGACCGCAGATAAAAAGGTACAACTTACGTAGGAGGATTTGTTTGAGCTCTGTGTATCACCTGAGGCCAGTCACTTCACTGAGTATATATTAGGGTTTACAACCACTTGAACATCAGGTTTTTGTTTCTGTCTGTTACCCCCATTGCAGAGATTTCCTCTCACATATTACCCCAATGAAGCCCATACAAGGAATGGGGGACTGGATGTTGGGAAGCCATCGACAGCAATATAAACTATTTCTCACTCAAATAAAAATGTGTTTTAAGCCTCTCCAATGCAAATACAGATGAAAACCAAACCATTTTCTCTCCTCTCAGCAAATGAGGGGAAATCTCTCTAGGGCCCCATGCTCACACTAACGCTGCTAAACTTCCTTCCTCCTGGCAGCAGAATTCTGGCAGAAAAAATGCTTGTAGACTAGTGTAACGCGTTTAGGCGCATCAAGTGCTTGGGCATTATTTCATTTTATTAGCCAGAATAATAGCTAATTACTTTTTTTTTTTTTTTTTTTTTTTACTATAGATCATTATAGATGATGCAAAAAATCTTTTTGAGGTTTCACAGAAACAATCTGTGTCTGTCCTCGGCTTTGATTTTTTTTTTGACAGATCCAGCATATGCAAGATGAGTTAGTAATCTATTTAAATATATGGTTGAAATACACCTGTCACAAGAAAAATATGTGGGCTGCCATTGTGGACTTCCTTTTGTGAATGCTGTGGCTGCCATCAATACTTTAGATGTCTACTCCTGGAAAAAGTATGCAGCAAACGAGTCAGAGAAAAGTCCTCAAAAAATATTGAAGCCATGCCAAAGCATGGCAAGCTGATAGTATTCTCAGGAAGGAGATGTCAGCAATGGTGGTAAACATGTTTATCTCACGACAAGATACATTTAAACCTTTGCTTTGCCCATTCAGCACCAGGAGCCAAAAGAAAAATACCTTGTACTTCCAGGTATAGAGAAGCATGTGACTTGACCATGTGGCAGTGTTGGGCCAATTACCGCTGTCACATGTTCCATAGCATGATGTAAACTATGACTCCTGGCGTCCATAGTGTACACAAGGCTTTTCTTTTGCAACTGTTTTTTGGATGTGCTGTCCATGCAAGGCAAAACACAGATTCATTTTAAGCTGCCCTTAGGCAGTCAGATATCTGCCCAAATAAAACAAACTCGGGGACCGACTGTGATCAAGTGTTGACAGTAGCATTTAGGTGCTTGATTTAGGTGCTTGATTTTTCACTCTTTTACATAAAGCTAGGAACTGGGAACCATTTGCTAGGAAATTTTGCTTTAAGTAGCAGAATATTTATGTCATCTTTGAGAGTAGTCTTTGGACACAGCTTTATTCCATCAATTCTCAGATTCCACTCAACGGGGGAAAATTTTCAAAGTGGGGGTACCCAGCTGACAGGTTAATGTACTGTATATTTTATCTAGGAAAAAGACAGTCTGTTTCAGTTTTGGTTCATTGATACTTTATTGTTTTATGTTGAATTGTATACAAATCAAGCTGTGAACATTGTACTGAGTTGTATTACTCTGTATTTTGACTTCTCTTGTAATAAAACATGTTTAAAAAATTAAAAAGACTCACTATGCCTCTTAAAAAATATCTTGGGTTGTTTACTTTACAACATATGGTCATTTTGTGTAGTTTCTCCTGTCCTGGTGCTCCAAGGTCTCCAAAAATTTGATATTAAAATTAGATGCATATTTTATGCCTCTTGAACGCCTGAAGGTATTCCTGAAATTTTTGAGCCCCTCTATGTGACTAGACTGCAAAAATGTTTCTCATATGTAGTATCCCTATACTTGAGAGGAGTAGCAGAATATGTTTTGGGGTGTAATTCTAAGTATGCATATATTGAGTGTTAGGAATATGTTATTAATTGACAACATTGTGTAAAAAAAAAAAAAAATATTTCTTCTTTTTCCAAAAAATTCAAATAAATAAATTCTGAAAAACTCACCAAGGCTCTTAAAAAATACTGTTCTTTTTTTTTACCAAAATGTGGTCATTTTGTGGGTGTCTCTGCTGTCCTGGCGCTCCAGGACCTCCAAACTGTGATAGGTGGTCAGGAAATTGAATGCATAATTTATGCTTCTTGCAAGTATGATGGTGCTCCTTGGATTTTGGGTCCCTCTATGCAGCTAGACTTCTAAAGAGTATTACACATGTGGTATCCCCATACCCAGGAGGAGTAGCATAATGTGTTTTGGGGTGTAATTCTAAGTATTCTGATACTGTGTGTTAAGAACATCTTATTCATTTACAACTTTGTGTAAAAAAGAAAAAAGAAAATACATGTTTATTTTCTTTCCACATTTTCCAAATGTTTATGGCAGAAAAAATAAAATCTTAACAACACTCACCATGCACCTTTAAAATAAATTGGGGTATTTCCTATCAAAAATGTGTTCATTTTGTGGGTGTTTCTATTGTCCTGCGACTCCAGGGGCTCCAAACACTTGATAGGTAGTCAGGAAATTAGATGCCTAATTTATGCCCCTTGAAAGCTTGAAGGTGCTTCTTGGATGTTGGGCCCCATTATGCGGCTAAACTGCAAAAGAGTCTCATAAATGTGGTATGCCCATACTCAGGAGGAAAAGAAAAGTGTGTTTTGGGGTGTAATTTTAAGTATGCCCATGCTATGTGTGAGAAATATCTTATTAGTTGACAGTTATGTGTATAAAATACAATTTAATTTTCTTTCTTCATTTTCCAAAACTTGTGCAAAAAATGTGATCTTCAAAAGACTCACCATTCCTCTAATTAAATAGATTGGAATGTCTACTTTGCAAAATGAGGTCATTTGGGTGATTTTCCTGTTCTGGCACTTCAGAGCCTCGAGATAAATAATTAGGAAATCAGATGGATTATTTTTGCCCCTTGAAAGAATGATTTCGGGCTCATCTATACATCTCGGCAGTGAAAAGTCTCGCACATGTGGTACCTCCATACTGGGGAGAAATAGAAGACTGTGTTTTGAGGTGTATTAGTAAGTATGCCCATTTTGTGTGTGGAAAATAACTTGTTAAAATGTCAACTTTGTGAAATAAAATAAAATCGTATTTACTTCCTTCATTTTCCAAAAAACGTGGCAAAAAAAATACAACTTCAAAAAACTCACCATGCCTCTTACTAAATACCCTGGACTGTATAAGTTCCAAAACTGGGTCGTTTTGAGTGTTTATACTGTCCTGGCATTTTAGGGCCTCAAGAAATGAGACAGGTAATCAGGGTTGATAGACTTTCATATATACAGTACAAACCATAGTTTGTAGACGCTATGACTTTCCCACCAAATAGTATACACTGATTTGTTTTTTTTTATCTTCCCAAGAAATATAGCAGAATACATTTAGGCCTAAATTCACGAAGAATCATTAATTAATTGCAAAGTATTATAACAGAAACCAAGGAAAACATTTTTCTTCTGGATTTTCTGTCTTTTTTTCTTTATATATTAAAAAAAATAAAAAAACCCAGTGGTGATTAAATGCCACTAAGCTCTGTCTGTCTCAAAAAAAGTATATCAAATTAATTTGGATACATTGTTGCATGACTGCCATTGAAAGTGTGACATTGCTGAAAACTGAAAAATGGCCTGGACAGGAAGGGGGTTTAACATACCAGTCTTCATGTGGCAAAGAATCTTTGCCTCTGTGAGGGCTATCACATTTTAAAACTTTGTAACATTTTTGTCTCAGAGAATAGGTGCAGGAACTCCTCCCTTCTGAGCCACCCTTTGCCTCTGCCCCATACCCATCTCTGAGCACCGTCCCTTGGTTCCTCCCCCTACCTACCTCCTTGTGATGTCACTTTTAGAGAATACAGAACCAAGTGTTTCAGTTTACTGGTAGCTACAATTTGTCTGCGTAAAGGATTAACTACAGAGTTAACTAGTTTCATTGACAATCACTCTCTTCTGATAGTAATCTTTCATAAACCAAGAAAAGTATAAAGCTCACCCTACTTGTGCTTCCTTCTCCATCTGTTAGTGCATGGAAATTCTCAGTCTCCCTACAGGACATAACTGCAATAAGATAAGAGGCGTCCAACACTAGAAACTTGCTCACAAATCTTCTTTTATTTATTAGATAAGCATAAAAAATATACAGGTGGAACCTTCTGACAGGTTTCAGTTTACCAGGCTGATTGTTGTCACACAAGCTGGAATATGTCCGTAAAGGGCGAGGCAAGGACTCTTGGAAAATTGGGTGATAGTCCTAAAACTATAAACAGCATGTTTAAATGTCAGTATGAAGTTTATATACATAGTTTGCAGGAATGCCCACTAGCATGTCAAATAGGTGGTATTGTATATAAACATTGGAGTAATATACAGTAATATACTGTACCTATGTACACAGGCTTAAATACAAGAACAACTTTAAGTAGCAAGTGAAGCTGAAACTCAGAGTAAACGTAAAACAATTATATAAAAGGAAAGTAAAATAATTGCTCTGGGAGAGATGCATACAACTTGTTGACTTTTGTCATATCCCCCTATATTTACTCTTGCTATTCGCAGGCCAAGTTTCAGATAAATATCAATGATAAATGGCTGAGCCATCTAACCAGAATGTAATAGCAATAGTAATGGTAAGAAGCATACAAGCCACACCAAAAGCAAGCACAATTGTTGTGCAAACTGGAAAGGGCGGTGAAAAGGTTAGTCAAAATTAGTCACTAAATATTGATTTTTATATTGTATAAAAAATGATTCTGAGCAACGTATGTCCAGAATTACCACCCCAATTGTAATCAGTCTCTCCTGCGACATCACTTCACTTTTAACTTTATATAAGGCAGAACAAAATATCCAGTTTCTTTGCTCTTACTTATCAGTATGATTGTTAAAGTGATTGTAAAGCTTTATTTATTTTTTTATTAAAATAATAAACATGGCATACTTACCTGCTCTGTGCAATGGTTTGCACGGAGCAGCCCTGATCCTGGCTCCTCCTCTTCAGTGAGTGCCCACCATAGGAAGCAGCAGAACATTCTTAGAATTTTCTTTCTTGCCATCATTGAATCAACTAATTTCATTTGAAAGCCCCTAAAAAAAAATCATCCAGACCTGCTATTTGGATGGAATCCCAAAAGTATCAAACAGATTTCATTACAATATGTATGATTATTTGCACATATTTTCCCAAACGAAAACCACATTCAGTTAGAATTTCTATCGTTTAACAAAATTTTGTGCTCTTTCTAATTTTTTTTCATCACAACAGTCAAAAATTAATGTTGATTTGACCCAACCATTACAAGGCCAAACAAACGTTACTAAAATGAACACTTTTGTATAAAATTTTACTAGTGTATGGCCAGCCTAAAAAAGGATTCCACCACTTTGTAGGGATTGCCCGCCACTTCCCGTTGTGTCCCTGGGACAGGGACCGAAAGGAAAAGTTAATAATGGGACACAGACAGCAAAAAAAACCTTTCAAAGGTTATAATCATTCTCTATTCTAAAACTCAATAAAATTTTGGGCTTTAGATATAATTTAAAGGGGTAGTTTAATGTTCATGAAGAAACCACTTCTTTTGTAGAGTTATGTCAAGCAGTGGGTCCCCGAGCATAGAGTAAGCAAAGTTTCCAGTGAGCAGAGGGTATAAACTTCCTGGATTTTTTCAGCATTGTCAAGGTCCAACCATAAAAAAAAGCAATCACATCATTTGGCTGCCCCTGTCATTAAGCAATTGAAAAAATATGCAATAAGAATCAGTAATTGAACAGGAAACACTTTCATTGAGCCTTAATGTGTATAAATAAAACTTAACACCACTAAGCACTATTTGCATTAAACCTACCCCATAACACATCATCAAGTAGACTAGTGCAGGGGAAAAAGAGACTCCTAATCTGCTTTGTGTATTAGGAGGACTATTGGTGAAGGAGCTGTAAAACTGACAGTAAAGCCCAAGGTTTACAACGGTAGAGATACTTTCTTAGTGTAATCTTGACAGTCTAGTCCTCCATGCTGACTGCAGCTCCTGCATAAATGAAGGTCCCAAAGAAGTGACAGCCTTAATAATGTAAAACTATAGGCAAAACGTTTTTTTTATTTATTTTGGATAGAGCAAACATGGGTTATAACCCGTCAGATTTTTTTTCGCCATCTTTTTCCCATTGTGGAGATTTCCCTTCACTTCCTGTCCCATAGCCAAACAGGAAGTGAGAGGAAATCTTTGCAAATTAGGAGAATCTCTTAGGAACCCCCGGGTCCCCATTGGAAGATTTTCCCTCTTACTTTTCTGGGGCCAATCCAAAATTTGGGATTTTCTTTTACTTTCACTTTCCTTGTTAAAAGGTTTTATTGAGTTTACAAATCACTACAGAGATGATAAATAAACAAATGAACGAACATGAACAGAGAAAGTGAAGCCCAGTACAATGTGGTCCATTCGATGACCAGAACCAACCATAAAAAAAATCACTATATAATTCTGTATAATGTAGTGGTCTCCCTGACTTCCAAGGGTCTGATGGTGACCCCCAGAGCCAGGGAGAACTGACATTCCTCCTCAGGGTGCAGGTTACTATGCATAGTGCAAGGTGAAAATATTGGGCGCCAGTCACTTTTTGTAAAATGAACAAAGAGTTTTATTTCTCTTAATAGGAACGGTGGGGGGAGGGTTTAGGGCACAGGACACCCTTAGGCAAAAAGCAATAGCAATTAAGGCAAACTCCACAGACAAAAATAGAACTAGGCAGACAGCAATACAGAAAGATGGCCTTTAAGCTGAATGCAGCAATCTTTATCTTGTAGTAACTCATGTCTCCTATGACAACAACTTCTCGCACAGTATAGTACTGTAGATCTTCCAGTTTAACTCACAGTAACCCACTGTAGATCTTCCAGCTTAACTCACAGCAGGGGCGTTGCTAGGTGGCAAAAAGACCAGGGGCTTCAGCCCGAAGTCCAAGGCTGGCACGGGGGGGGACCTCTAGTGGCGCTGGGTTTTTTTGGTTGGGCGGTTGTGTGGCGGGGGGTAGGCTGACTTGCTGGTTGCTGCCTGGCTTACCAGTGCCCATCAATGCTGACCACTAAACTGACCTACCTACCTGACACACACTGACCTACATACACTGACCTACCTGACACACACTGACCTACCTGACATACACTGACCTACCTGACACACACACTGACCTACCTGACATACACACACACTGACCTACCTACCTGACATACACTGACCTACCTGACATGCACTGACCTACATACACTGACCTACCTGACCCACACTGACCTACCTGACATACACTGACCTACCTGATACACACTGACCTACCTGACATACACTGACCTACATACACTGACCTACATACATTGACCTACATACACTGACCTACCTGACCCACACTGACCTACATACACACTGACATACACTAACATACACTGACCTACCTGACATACACTGAGCTACCTGACCCACACTGACCTAACCGACCCACCTGACATACACTGACCTACCTGACCCACACTGACCTACATACACTGACCCACACTGACCTACATACACTGACCTACCTGACATACACTGACCTACCTGACCCACACTGACCTACATACATTGACCCACACACTGACCTACTTGACCCACACTGACCTACCTGACATACACTGACCTACCTGACCCACCTGACATACACTGACCTACCTGACCCACACTGACCTACCTGACCCACACTGACCTACATACACTGACCCACACTGACCTACATACACTGTCCTACCTGACATACACTGACCTACCTGACATACACACACTTACCTACCTGACATACACACTGACCTACCTAACAAACACACTGACCTACCTGACACACACACTGACCTACCTGACATACACACACTGACCTACCTGACATACACACTGACCTACCTTACAAACACACTGACCTACCTGGCACACACACTGACCTACCTAACAAACACACTGACCTACCTGACACACACACTGACCTACCTGACATACACACACTGACCTAACTACCTGACATACACTGACCTACCTGACCCACACTGACCTACATACACTGACCTACCTGACCCACACTGACCTACCTGACCCACCTGACATACACTGACCTACCTGACATACACTGACCTACCTGACCCACACTGACCTAACCGACCCACCTGACATACACTGTCCTACCTGACCCACATTGACCTACATACACTGAACCACCAACACTGACCTACCTGACATACACTGACCTACATACACTGACCTACACTGACCTACCTGACCCACACTGACCTACATACACAGACCCACACACACTGACCTACCTGACCCACACTGACCTACCTGACCCACACTGACCTACCTGACCTACACTGACCTACACTGACCTACATACACTGACCCACACACACTTACCTACCTGACCCACACTGACCTACCTGACCCACACTGACCTACATACACTGACCCACCCACACTGACCTATCTGACATACACTGACCTACCTGACCCACACTGACCTACCTGGCATACACTGACCTACATGCACTGACCTACCTGACCTACACTGACCTACCTGACTCACAATGACCCTCACACACTGACCTACCTGACCCACACTGACCTACCTGACCCACACTGACCTACACTGACCTACCTGACCTACACTGACCCACCCACACTGACCTACCTGACACACACTGACCTACCTGACCCATACTGACCTACACTGACCTACCTGACCGACACACACTGACCCACATACACTGTCCCACACACACTCACCCACACTGACCTGGTACCTGCCATACACACACTGACTGACCTACCTGTGTCCAGGTCCTGCAGCAGCAGCAGCTCAGCCGTGGTGCTGGTGTGTGAGGCAGCCAGAGGAGAGGAGGAGAGCCACCCGCCCGAGCGCCGATCGATGTCGCACATCGGCCAAATTGTAATTGCCGCCTTCTTCCTCTTCCAGTCACAGCGCGCTGGGAGAGGACTGATAGGTGGAGTACAGGCTCTGGGGATGCTGCTCAGGGTGGCGGTGTCTTCTCTCTCTCCCTCCTGGGCTGTTCTCGGCTGCCCAGGTATCCCCATCCCTGCACTCCACGGCGCCACCAGAGGGCCGCTCCAGTCAAGAAATGGCAGGCCCCATGAGCACTAGCGTGGAGGAGGAAGAAGTGCAATCCTCCTCCGCTTTGAATGCTGGGCAGTGTGGGCACAGTGGGCAGTGACGTCACTGGTTGCTAGCCGCCAGGCGGCTATAGCAACCAGTGACCAAGATTCTAGTCAGGCGGGGGAGCTGGAGTCGGAGCCAGCGCTACCACGGCTCAGTCCGCCCCTGCATTCAAGGACCGGGACAAGAGACTCGGGGCTATTTACCCCAGGCTCGGGGCTTTAGCCCCAATAGCCACCCCCTGATGGCGCCTCTGACTCACAGTATCCCACTGTAGATCCTCAAGTCAGCTCGCCGTCTCTCACTAGACTTCTTGGACTCTCAGCCACCTGCAGGACTCCCTGAGCTTCACCCACAGCTAACCGCTGTACTTTATCTTCACACTTTACTTACAGCTACCCGCCGTACTCCTTCAGGTTTTACTCACAGCTACCGGCTACATTCCCAGATGAGTCTCCAATGAAACTTTCCCACTTACTTCATTGTCCCCGGCTAGTGAAGCGTCTGCTCTGGTACTCCTTCAGAACTTCATCCCTTACAAACTTGCCTCTGGCAACAGGAGTGATCATCCCTTTGTGGCAACTGCTTCTCCTTTACCTTCGGCAACAGTCAGGCTCCACTCGGGCTGAGCCTCTAACATGCGGTTCCGCCCCAAGCTTCGGGCTTAACATTGGCTGCTCCTCTCTTGAGGAACCCTGAACTGCTGGATAGGCCTTAAGTGCACCTAGCATCCAGCATGCCTCCTGGATAGGCCTCAGGCTTCAGGCCTAGCAACCAGGAGCTGCTCGACACACATCCAGCCAGGCTGCAATCTTAGGTGGGAAGAACCCTGATCACCTGACTCCTCCCAAATAAATAACCTATCCCAGCATACACAGTGATTAAAGAATCTCCTGCTATTTACCCATCACCTGAATTTATGGTAATCCATCATTCCAATGCCAAAGGCAACAGTGCCACCTATTGACAGAAGAGAGAGAGAGACTACACTAAAACTCAGACTTAGGACAGAAATCTGAGTATAAACCTACCAAGTAGCCAGGCTAATTACCACCAAGCGCAACTATATTTATTAGCAGCCCTGTTTAGAACCAGGGTGCTACAATAAGGTCATCGGAGTAATAGTGATTCAGTAACAGCAGAAATAGAAGCGAGACAAAATTATCCAGGATTGACCCTAGAGGTTGTATATGGGGAGAAAGAGTCAGCGTTACTTAAGAAGGAGGAAGCTTCATTACTAGCGGAGAGAGAAGAAATGAAAAGAGAGAAAGGGAGTTCACCAGGGTGGCCTGACCTGCCAGAAAGACATATGGTGATAACAATGTAGAGTGCGTGACTATAGTAGAAGGACTGTTTGTTTAAAGGTTGGTGGTAAGCAGTAAGTGATCCAGGGTTGCCCCATTGTGCCAAATTTGGAGACCTGATCTTCTTCGATAGCTTCCATTTTGGAATGTATCATGATGCGACTTACTCAGGGTTTTTACTTTCCCTTTCAATGATAATGGTAAACAGGACAAATAGAGAGGGTGAATCTTCTTAATGGGGCGCAGACAGCAATAAAAACTAACAGGTGTTCTAATCCACCTCCACTCTATCCAAAACTAAAAAAGTTTTGTCTTTAGTTATACTTTAAGAAGTGTTTGTATGCAAATCATATTAATAAACCAGAACTATAATTTAAGTGCACAAATTGCAGAATAAAATTTGCACTTTTGATATTAGGTCTACCTTAGTTATCAGGAAGAACACATTTTTGCTATCATATTATTTTTGGACACCAGGTACTATGTTGCCATGCTTACTACAACTACACTGGTTAAACCACATTACAACAGTCCCCTCCCCATCTGCCTCACCTCAAGGGAAGGAGGAGGTGGGGGCGCACTTTGCAATTTTTGCCTTGGCTACCAAAGGCCCTTGTCCTGGCTTTGACCTCATGGTGAATCCATTCTGTTGAAAAAGAACAATTAAAGTTGTGTACAATAAAATTTCAATACTTAGGTTTGTCAACAATTCCATTTAGAAAGGACTTGTAGAGTTTCCCTCTGAATACTGGCATTTCTTAGTGAATACGCTTCTTGTGAGGCAATGGATTCGCTAAGCACTGCCTGACAGTTGTCAGTGACTGGGACAGAAATCCCTGCTACTTGATGAAATAGGAACTTTTCATGTTTGCTTGTGTAAGCTTTGCTGACAATGACATGATCTAATGGAGTGCTGGGCACAGACACAAAATTCTTTAGTGTAATCCACTGAATGGCATAAAAGCACCTTTCTAGTTCTAAGAAAAAAAAAAAGATAAAAGGCATATAATTTTGTTTAGCAATGTCAACCCTATTTAAAAGTTTACCTGATGGTCATTTTACCCCATAAGAGGGCCAGAGGTTCATGAAGAAGGCATCTAGTGTAAATTTGCTGTCCCCCAAAATAACTCAACACACAGCCATTATTGTCTAAACTGCTGGCAACAAAAGTGAGTACATCCCCAAGTGAAAATGTCCAAATAGGGCCCAATTAGCCATTTACCCTCCTCGGTGTCATGTGACTTGTTAGTGTTACAAGTCTCAGGTGTCAATGGGGAGCAGGTGTGTTAAATTTGGTGTTATCGCTCTCATTCTCTCATACTGGTCACTTGAAGTTCAACATGGCACCTCATGGCAAAGAGCTCTCTGAGGATCTGAAAAAAAGAATTGTTGCTCTACATATAGATGGCCTAGGCTATAGGAAAGATTGCCAAAATCCTGAAACTGAGCTGCAGCCCGGTGGCCAAGATCATACAGCAATTTAACTGGACAGGTTCCACTCAGAACAGGCCTTGGTATGGTCAACCAAAGACGTTGAGTACACGTGCTCAGCGTCATATCCAGAGGTTGTCTTTGGGAAATAGACGTATGAGTGCTGCCAGCATTGCTGCAGAGGTTGAAGGGGTGGGGGTTCAGCCTGTCAGTGCTCAGACCATACGCCGCAGACTGCATTAAATTGGTCTGCATTGCTGTTGTCCCAGAAGGAAGCCTCTTCTAAAGATAATGCACAAGAAAGCCAGAAAACAGTTTCCTGAAGACAAGCAGACTAAGGACAGGAATTACTGGAACCATGTCCTGTGGTCTGATGAGACCAAGATAAACTTATTTGATTCAGATGTTGTCAAGCATGTGTGGTGGCAACCAGGTGAGGAGTACAAAGACAAGTGTGTTTTGCCTACAGTCAAGCATGGTGGTGGGAGTGTCATTATCTGGGGCTGCATGAGTGCTGCCGGCACTGGGGAGCTACAGTTCATTGAGGGAACCATGAATGCCAATATGTACTGTGACATACTGAAGCAGAGCATGATCCCTCCCTTCGGAGACTGGGCCGCAGGGCAGTATTCCAACATGATAACGACCCCAAACACACCTCCAAGACGACCACTGCCTTGCTAAAGAAGCTGAGGGTAAAGGTGATGGACTGGCCAAGAATGTCTCCAGACCTAAACCCTATTGAGCATCTGTGGGGCATCCTCAAACAGAAGGTGAAGGAGCGCAAGGTCTCTAACATCCACCAGCTCTGTGATGTCATCATGGAGGAGTGGAAGAGGACTCCAGTGACAACCTGTGAAGCTCTGGTGAACTCCATGCCCAAGAGGGTTAAGGCAGTGATGGAAAATAATGGTGGCCACACAAAATCTTGACACTTTGGGCCCAATTTGGACAATTTCACTTAGGGGTGTACTCACTTTTTTTTTTACCAGAGATTTAGACATTAATGGCTGTGTGTTGAGTTATTTTGAGGGGACAGCAAATTTACACTGTTATACAAGCTGTACACTCACTACTTTTCATTGTAGCAAAGTGTAACTTCTTCAGTGTTGTCACACAAAAAGATATAATAAAATATTTACAAAAATGTGAGATACTGTGAGTATCTTGTGAGATACTGTATATCTGTATATCTAATATATATATATATATATATATATATATATATATATATATATATATACATATACACACACACACACACACACACACACACACACACTATTCTTTTTTTTGAGCTTCCTAGGGGAACACTACTCCTGGCATTTAACACCCTGTTTAAGGAAAGCGCATGAAACCTAATTTACATTGGGTCAGGTGACAAGGTGAGAGTATTGGATTGTTGGTTATGGGTTTTGCACTGTACAAGGTGGAAGATTCAGGGATTCACAACACATAGCTGTATTGATAAGCGTACACGAGAGGAAGAGAGTAATAATGAACACCCGATTAATAATTGAAGAACCTTTACTATTGACATGTTTAGTTGAAATGTAGACACATTTTTTGAACACTGGCTTATCTTTCATATCATTGTATATAGTACTGTACAGCAATTATTGATTTATGACACTACAGAATCTTCACTGTAGTTTGTCCAATATGATTATTCCTTAGACTCCTCAGTGCCATAAGGTGGCAATAATGTGTTTTTTTCCTAATTTAGGTATTTCAGAAAAATACTGCATTATGGCCACTAGATGGAGATGATGATACTGGTAAACAATCATATTAGGCAAATTATGGTGAAGATTTGTGAAGGCTCTGCTAATGATTGACACATTAGTATAGCAATTTTTTTTATAAACAAAATGGACCCAGCTTGAAATAATTTTTTCTCATGATAAGTGCATGCATGCTAAATAATCTGTACAAATAACACTTATAGGTATTCAAAATCTCTGAGAAATCACAGTACTTTGCTTAACAATGCTTCATCTGCATTTGTTTCCAGAAGGATAGGACCATCATTATTTAGGCATTATCCAGAACACATATTATTATCCTGGCAGGTTTACCTTAATACAATATATTGCTTCTTGTTCCTTTATGACACTTGATTTTCTATTTACCTCCTTGACTTTGCTAATATTAGATAAATATTGCCTCATTGGTGAATTCAGGATGACGACAGATCCCAAGATGTGATACAAATAGGCTGGAGCATTCACACACTAGGCAGAACTCTAGGTGACTTACACAAGAAAGAAGGGTATCCAATTGCCGGTGGTAAGTGCCAACATAAATCTATATACGATTACTTTACAGGATACACTTTACAATGGCAAATAAGCATCAGGATGTATGAGGAATTTTTAAAGGCTAAACATGTTCATACACTTAATGAAATACAGAGACTGCTCGTTTCCTGGCTGTTATACTGAATTCATTGCAGACAATCTCAGGATTCCCAATTCTACCAAATTTGGCTGTACGTTATCAGCTCTCGGACTTATGTTTGTATTGTAGGAGAGGAGAGTCAGGCCTGATAAACCTTTTCCTCTACAACAAAGTATGGTTATATAGAAGATATAAACTGTAGTACTGACATAAAAATCAACAGCCTGCACATTTATTTTTATAATTTTCCTAGATCTCATAATAAAGTTCAGCCAAGATACAAGCTTTGTCCTGTATATGTCTGGAAGTGCAAATAAAATAGACAGAAATGACATAATATATGACAGACTTTTTAATGCCTGCAAAATAACAAAAGCCCCTACATATGCTAGCTATACACAATAAAGGCATCCTTGAATATGCTAGCATTCAAGTATTTTTTGAGGATATTTATTGCATTATGTAGAGCATCTTCACTCAATCCTAGGGTTCCACCTGATATTGCTAGAGTTCCTTAAGAAATGAGGAGCTTGATCTCCTACATACACTAACCACCAAGTGTTACATTTTCCATTAACCACCAATGTAAGGGGACACTACGCTGACCACTAGTGTTGGAGGACACCACAATTTTTACTTTCTCTGATTTTGATTGTGTTGTAATTTAAAATGTTGTTTTCAAAAATATTACTGAAAATAAGTTTGATGTATTGAGCAGGGGGCGTTAAAAATTGATCTGCCAATGGTGTCAAATACCCTAGATACTCCACATTATTTATTATTTTATTTAAACCTTTTTAGCGAATATTAGTCACGCTAATGTACCGTGAGCTGTAGGTATAATAATTTTTATGAGTTTAAGATTGTGAACCAGTGAGTATCTGCTTGCCTTGGGGGATCAGGAAGATTTTTTTTTAACTCTGCTGGATTAAATGCTTAAGAGAGATATTTTACCTTCTGAAACAACTGTAGGGATAGATTTTTTTTATTTGTTGAACTATGGAACTTGAGGGTTATTTCAAGGGTTCTTCCAGGGTAAAAGGGTTGATGAAGGCTGCTATTTAGTCAAAAGTACAAGTATACTGCAAGTATCTTAAAACATGTCTCCATACTATAAGGATTAACAGTTTTAGTTTCATACATTTGCAAAATTGTTTGCCATTGTACTTTTCAGGATCTCTGCTTGACTTTTGTCAAGATCTGGTTATGGAGGCATTTGACTGCTACACAGGTGCATTAAAATATCACACATGATAAAAGTAGGCTATAAATAAAATATGCAAAAAAGGATGCAGCGCTATATATATAAATGAAACATAATGAATGAGAACCCACCAAGTGACAACATATCAAATAATCGATACATAAGTGGAATCACACAAGCAAAAAGAACTTTAACATGTGAAAAAATTATTTTTTAAAAACAGTGATATACAATAGTCCAAAAAACATATTTAAAGTCCATAGACAGAAAAGGAAAAAAAACCCTCATCCAGGAGAGGTGTGATGAAAAGTAGATAATCCACCAAGGAGTGTATAAGTAAGGCCTGCTTACCAAACAGCGATGACTACTATTACAGCAGTCTCGCCCAGCACAGGGATTATGGTCTCCCTAAACCACAGGTACAAAGCGGGACCAATATCTTTAACCCTCGACCATGACCGGAAATAGAAAACAGAACAGATCCATAGCGCAATAACGTATGATAAAAAATTGTTTAATTGAGATAAAATAGTTGCACTTACAATGTAGAAGAATCAATGAGGCATAAAAGGCATCGAAAACACTGCAGCGGTGTCTCTGTGTGCCGCGGTTCGCTTCCTGTATTGCAAAGCCCGTCTACGAACGTGATGACGTCACCGTCGTGGGAGGAGCCTACGACGGTGACGTCATCACGTTCGTAGACGGGCTTTGCAATACAGGAAGCGAACCGCGGCACACAGAGACACCGCTGCAGTGTTTTCGATGCCTTTTATGCCTCATTGATTCTTCTACATTGTAAGTGCAACTATTTTATCTCAATTAAACAATTTTTTATCATACGTTATTGCGCTATGGATCTGTTCTGTTTTCTATTTCCGGTCATGGTCGAGGGTTAAAGATATTGGTCCCGCTTTGTACCTGTGGTTTAGGGAGACCATAATCCCTGTGCTGGCGAGACTGCTGTAATAGTAGTCATCGCTGTTTGGTAAGCAGGCCTTACTTATACACTCCTTGGTGGATTATCTACTTTTCATCACACCTCTCCTGGATGAGGGTTTTTTTTCCTTTTCTGTCTATGGACTTTAAATATGTTTTTTGGACTATTGTATATCACTGTTTTTAAAAAATAATTTTTTCACATGTTAAAGTTCTTTTTGCTTGTGTGATTCCACTTATGTATCGATTATTTGATATGTTGTCACTTGGTGGGTTCTCATTCATTATGTTTCATTTATATATATAGCGCTGCATCCTTTTTTGCATATTTTATCTTGAGAGTCGGATACGGGACTTTATAGGTGCTGGCAGCTCTTTTTTCTTACACCACTGTTTATGTACATGTTTTAAGTCTGAGCGCAGCTTTGACTCTATCTTGGGTTTTATTTTAATTTATAAATAAAATATGTTAAATTTATTGGAAATCTTAAACTTTTCTAACAATTTCCCCTAAGACTTAAGAATTTTTCTACACAGCTTATGAACTGTATTGGCATTGTTACAACCAGTTTGTCATCACTCCTCAAAGTTTATTTTAGGTTTCCAGTGGTGACTGTACACACATTATTGTTTTTAGCTTAATTTACCGTACTATTTCTTGGCTGTTACTACTTGATTTCTGATAGGGGAATGATGTTTGGACAGACCCAGCCCAGTAGCGGCTGTGCTTGAACACTGCCTCCCTTTAGGCAGGGAGCTTGTGACTAATACTGTGTATTTCCACTTTTGAAGTCAAATTTGAGAAAACCACACTATAAGTTTGTTATGTGTTTGTTTTCACATAGCATGCTTAAACTTAATGAAAAACATATTTCTTACCTTTTGGATGTTTCTAAGGAGAAGGTTTTGTTTTATCACGGTTATGTGATAGTTTAAATTTTTGGGGTTTTATTTGACAAAGAGAGATCACCCAAAGACTTGTAAAAACAAACGCTTGGTGGTATAACACTTAATTAAGTAATGACAGATACAGATAACAAATGTAACAATATTAGAAAATGTAACAAGAATACTTACCTATAGATGCCTTTTGCCAAGGAGTCCCACCCGCTTCTATTACAGCTTGGCACAGATGACATCATCCCGCCCGCAGAGTCTGGATCCCCCAGGTGCCTGCACTAACACCCAGCTCAGCCTCTCAGTGAGCCGCTGAGAGACTGAGCTGGCCGCCCCCACCCCCACCCTAGTCAAGCGCGCCAATGAGTGAGGAGGGGGCAGAGCAGAGATCTGTGACTGACAGTCTACAGCTCTCTGCTCAGGGAGCTCTGAAAACCAAGTGATCGGCGGTGTTTGATCGCTCGGTTCGCAGTGCAGAGGCACTGGGGGGAAGAGATGCAGCATCAGACCGATGCTCCACCCACCTAGGTAAGTATAAATCTGCAAAAAAAAACAATTCCTTTACTTTTCTTTTAAATTATAAGCTGTTTACCCAGTGTAAATAAATACACTCGTTAAAAAATTTACACCAATAGGGGGCGCTACAAAAAAAAATATCAATCTCAAATGTCCTTATTAGTAACAGAATTCCAATACCAAATGTGAACTACCAACTCTCTTGTTTACCAATCCTAAAAAGACATATCCGTATACCATTTATAAGTGAATATACACATATAATTGGCAGACTCAGAGACTTCAACAAGAGGACAGCCATGCAAGGAAAAGCATCTAGCAAAAAGCCACATCTGCATGTGTAGGAATGCTGTCTCCTATGGCAACAGTCTTTAACAGTTCCTAACACAAAGTTTAACAGTTCATTTGCTTCCACTACAATCACTTCTTGTAGTTCTTCAGCCCACTGAGCTCCCAGGCTCTCACTAGACTACATGATTCACTGAATCCCTTGAGCTCCTCCAATCTTCACAGTATTATCTTCCTCAACGTCACCCTCGCCTCGCTGCTGGGTCCCTAGCTTGGCACTCAAGATACTTCTCAAGCTTCACCCCACTGGCCTGCTTGGTTCCTGGCTTGACACAAAAGGCTGCTCTGCATACATCACCTCTGCTGGCTGGGTCCCTGGCTTGATACCCCCTGAAGTTTCCTGATTCTTCAATGTCCCTGGTTGGTGAGAATACTGCTCCGGTACCTGCTGCAGCTACTCACTGTGGTCCCTGGTAATAAGGTGGATGGTGCCTTAGTAGCGACAGCTTCCCCTCTACTTCCGACCAAGACAGGTTCTCTGGCCAGGAGAACTGTCACTTCTGATTGGACTGCAAGCCGCAATCCCAACCCTGCGCTGCTTTCTTGCTTCTGGATAGGCCCTCAGACAGCCTAGCAGCCAGATGTGCCCGGGATAGGCCCAAACTGGGCAATACAACACACATCCACCAAGACAGCCGTCCAGGTGGCACAGAACCCCAATCACCTGACTCCACCCAAATATATAGGCTCTCCTAGCAGGCCAAGGGATTTAAGAAAACCCCTGCCCATTGGTTGAGATACCCCATATACCCATAATCTGACCTTGCAGTGCCCTTCTCATATCTAATGCCACCAAGTACCCAGCCACCTAGTGGCAAAAGAGAGAAGGGCAGCAATTACAGCCTTAGACTGAAATCAATTGATCCTCAACAATTAGCCAAGGTAGCTATACCTGGCAGGTAATGTTAGGAGCAACCCTGCCTAAACTCCAGGTTGCTACATCCTCCCCCTGCCTACAAAACTATGTCTCGGTGTTTGCAGGAACAAAAATTTATTTAAGCTCTCAAGCCTGGGAGCGAATGTCCTGGCAAAAACTGGGATGGGTGGGGAAACAGGGAAAGAATAACAAAGTAACAATTTATGTGGTGTACCACGTGAAATAAACATAGTATCAGACACATGAGAAATGGTAAATCATATATGACAATGGAATATCAAAAATATATATACACCGTTTTAAAGGCAAGCAAAGCAGGGGTATTGCTTCCTAACTATCTATCTAATATATACAGTAATAACAAGATATAAAAAGGGTTAGTGTTGTCATCCGGTTAGATCCCTGTCTCTCCTTATCCAAAGAAAGACGCACCGACTCAGCAGCACCTGAAAGAGAATAAACAGCAATACCAATGCATCCTATCCTATTGTAACATTGTGCAATATATACATACGTGACTGAATGGTTTTCAATTGCCCTCAGCCGAAGACAGCATAGCAGTGTAAATACACCCTATAAAATATCTCTTGTATATACATGTTGAAAGCAGACCCCATTCTCACCCGAGAATGCCTCCTCCTTTCCTAAACCAAAAAAAACTTTCACTTAGTACATCCTATTAAATGCTCATTATGTGAATAAAGTGCACTCAGGTCAGCGCCACTCACGCCACCTGGTGACCAACACTAGGAACAGTTGTGATGCATGGGTTAGCTCATTATTCACATGAATAATAGGAATTTGCCTCGTTATCACAACCTATTTTACCTAACTATACACCCAGTGTCCATGACATGTCACAGTCCATCAATTTTACTCAGGGTGGACAGTACTTCCCAGCAGTTTCCCTTCTTCTTTAGGCACATATGCATTTCAGGCAACAAGCAACCAGGCCATGGTGCAAGGAACCGCACTTCGGGACATAGGTCCCCTTGCAAAGGTATCTTCAGTCTGTCCACATGACAGCCAGGGACAAAAAAGGTATTTTATTAATCACTTGAGAACAACAACCTGCTGAAGGTCACAGGTTGCTTTTCAGGGTGGAGCACCCCAACAACTTCAACTTTAGTCAATGTGGCTCAGGTGGACACTCCCTGCATCTTCCTGTATTCAGATCAGCACAGTCCGGGCAGTACAGCTCTCTGGAATGTTCTCCACTAGCAACCACTTGTATGTGAGTGTGAAGTGGCTCTCAGTGCAGCGTCCTTGACATCACACAACACACATTTGTAATCCATGGTAAGGGTAATAGCAACATCTTTATGGTGTTTATCAGTAGTACTCAGGTTCGGGTAAGTTTAAGGACTCTCCTTTTGCATTCACCGTGGTGATAAATCGTTTAACGTCTTTCTTGTCTGGCCTGCGAATGATCACACTATCAGGATTTATCTTACGGCCGTAGCCCCAGGTGTTTAGCACAGAGAGGTATTTTCCAGCTACCTTGGGTGACAATTTTGGAAAGTCCAACTGAAGAGGGATCCGGAGAAAACTGCGCACAGCCTCATCCACCCACTGGACTTCTTTTTCAAGAATCTCTTCCTCCAGGTGAGCCGGTATATAAGGGTATTGATATCCGTACTCTTCCGTCACTTTCTTTATCACAATCTGCTGTATTTTAGACAGGGGTAGGCAGGGTTTTATGGTCTCCATACCTGGGTAGAACCCGTGCCTCTGGGGCACGATGAACTGAGCACCCAGCAACCACATCCGGCTTATGATCTGGCCTGACTGCAGGCACGGACATAATAGGGCAAACTTTGGGGACCCATTGAGCCCCATGGTCCTCCTCACAGGACTTGGTGATGCTGATCAGTGCAGTTGCACTGGCTGACAGCTTAATTTACACAATAGTGGTAGTAGTAGAAAGAGCTTCATCCTCCTGACAATCACTTATTGGCTCTTCACCACTCTCACCCCACTTCCCGGTGTAAGACAAAGTATCAGAAAAGAGTTCCGATAGGCCATCTGATGGAATGTCCGAATCGGTTATAGTGGAACACTCTTCGGCCGGGATATAGTTGCACTTGCCGCTTGCTTTAGTTAGCACAACTACATTATCCCGTTTAACGGCCAATGGCATCACCCCCCCCCCCCCCACAGGCACAATGCTCTCATTCCTTGCTGGCTTACCCGGCTCAGGTACTCTCTTCTCCGGTGGCTCAGACATCAGGACGAGGATTTGGGCCTGACCACGGCCTCGAGGAGCAACTGGTGCTCTGGGTCCTGGGGTATTCGTGGATACAGCCGGGATCGCATCAAGCACTTTAGAATGCAATCTTTCCATTACAGTCATGCATTTAGATTTGTGTTGTAATAATTTTTGTCCATCATGAACATATATTGTAATTTAACAGAAAAAGGAGAGTTTTTTTGGGGGGACTTTATATGAAGCAAGAGCCTACTAGGTTCTTGCCTCCATCCCTGTCATATGAAGTAGCGAGAAGGAAGTGGGACTTTATATGAGGCACACGGGAGCAAATAAATAGAACATAGTTGGACATATAGAAAAATAAATATTTTAATTGGTTCATAATGCTATATAATTTAATATCTAAACTTTCGCACATTATTTTATATTGATACTCTTTACATTACATTTGAAATTAATATTGAAATTAATATTACATAATATATACACATATTGCACTTATGCTTATGCAGCCTCTTGACCTAAATTAAATTTCAATAAATAGCAGTAAAAATGGATAGAATGTATTAGGGAAAATGTCCATAGTTTGTTCAATATAGTCTTATCGGTCCAACTACCATATGCAGCATTAATTATGGACCAATAAGACTATATTGAACAAACTCTGGATGTTTTCCCTAATACATTCTATCCCTTTTTACTGCTATTTATTTAAATTTAATTTAGGTCAACGGGCTGCATAGGCATAATGTGTATAATATGTATATATGCATTAATTATCCCATGTGTTTGTAAATGTATGAATTTTATTGGACTGTCAATCATTATGTGCTATTAATTTCGAATGTAATGTAAAGAGTATCAATATAAAATAATGTTTAAAAATTTAGATATGAAATGATATAGCATTATGAACCAATAAAAATATTTATTTTTCTATATATCCAACCTATTATTTGCTCCAATAAGCCTCATATAAAGTCCCAATTCCTTCTCGCTTCTTCATGTCATATATTGTAATACTTATTGTGACCCTTCACGCTATCAGCTTCTAATCTTACATCCCCACGTTAGTGTGGTATGGTTCAATTATACTGTATATTGAGGTAAATGTTTTACCATATGAATTGCTGTAATCATGATGCATATACATTTTTTAATATCCGCCAATAAGGCTATTTAATAAAATACTTGTTCTTACTAATATCATCCCCTTCCTTTTTTATTCATGAATCTATATTAGCTTCACATGTGATAATACTCATCCACCTAATTTAAAGTCCCAACCCTTTCCTCTCTTTCGGGGAATCCTTGACTTCATTTTGGCTTTAACTTGTAGGATAGCAGGAGGGGGCCAAGCTCTGGTTCAGAATATATTTTAGGGTGCCCAAAAGTGTGCACTTCAGGAGGCCCACAGAGTATTTGGGGAAATATTACTTCCAAATAGAGGTAATGCCAAAAAACTAAATGTATTTACTATTGGGGAGTACAATTTGTTAGGGGCTTAGTTTGCATAAGTGGTAAAATTAATACACAAGATTGCTATACTTTTATTGATATGAAAACTATTACTTTAAAATAAGATAAGCCAAATATGTGAAAAATACAGATCATTTTGGTAACAGTGATAACAGAGTATTTGCATTTGCCATACATTATAGGGAGGAGAGACATGTGGCTAAAACAAGAACACTACATTTTAAAAGAGCCTACTTTAATAGGCTCCATTCCTTACTCTATGATACTGAATGGCACCAAATTTTCACAACAAAGAACACTGAAAAAGAGTGGGAGTGTTTTAAGCACATATTAGCCATTAGTCATTGCATTACATTGGCTAACAAATATAAAAGAACAAAAGTTAAACCTGGGTGGTTAAACTGTAAGTTCACCTTTACAGAAAAATCTGTAAGGTAAACTTACACAGGACTCCCTCCCTCCCTTTACCTTACAGATTTTCTGTAAATGTGAACTTACCCTTTAGGCTGCCCTTTAAAAAATATAAGACAACAGGGTCGGCATCAACATTCTAGAACTACAAAGAATGCAATATGAAATGCAAGAGTGCAATCAGGGCACCTAAGAAAATTACTAGAAACACCCTGCTGCAGGAAGGAAAAATATATATATATATATATATATATATATATATATATATATATATATATCTATATATATAGATATATATATATATATATATATATATTTATATTTTATTAACAGTAAAAAGGTAAGGACAGGACCTGTAGGCCCATAAAAGATGAACAGGGGAATTGGCATTGCACAATACACAAGTGCATTGAATATATCTCTGTGGCTGAGAGAAACCCATGTTCAAAACAGAGACAGAGTTGGGAAGGATTAGAACACATGTCAAGTTTGTATCTCTTTCTGTGGCTCAGATAGGAATATTCAACCTCTAATAGGGCCCCTTGTCATATTTACCATTATCATCAAAATTGATAAAAGGAAATCCCAAATTTTGATTTGTTCCCAGGACAGTAATAGAGGGGAAATCTTTCAATGGGGACACTAATTGTGATGATCCTGGTGAGAACCAAGGGTTCCCTCAGTTTCAAGGGCTTTCCTCTCACTTTCTGTTTTGGCTATGGGACAGAAAGTGAAGGGAAATCTCCCAGATGGGAAACAGATAGAAAAAAAAACAAACCCCCCCCCCCAAAAAAAATCAATAGTAAGTAAGTATTGGAAGGAATGGTGAGGGACTATATCCTAGAAGGTGCCATTGAATAATGTTATCATTAGAAGCAATGACCATGGATTTAGGAAGCACCATTCTTGTCAGACAGACCTTTTAACATTTTATGAAGAAATGAGCAGTAATTTGGATAGAAGAAGTCAAGTTAGTGTAATTGACCCGGGTTTTGCTAAAGCATTCAATAAAGTTCCAACCAAATGCTATCAGCATTAAATAAATTGTATGCACATGAATAGAAAACTAGATAATGTCAATATTACCATCACACACTTTACTGGATAAGGCTCAGAAGTAGCGGGTGCTGCAGCAACAGCAAGCTGGAACTGGAGACATCGCAGATCAAATGCAAAAATTTGCTAGCTTTCTATTCAAATGCACATATCCCCCAGCACACCATGGATCATCGAGCAACATCTGAAATCTCTGTATTGAAGAATGATCATAACACAATGGACATAGAGTAGTGCAGCATTTTAGGGCCACGCAGGATCCCTTCATCAGACATGCCTGACAAAGGGATCCACTGTGAGTGAAGCAATTATTCTTCAATAAAGATTTTGGACGTTGCTTAATGATCCGTGGTGTGCTGGCATATATGTGCATTTGAATAGAAAACTAATCACAGGAACATGCCTAGAGATTAGTGGTAAATTGCTCTTTTTCTAAATGGTCTAGAGTTGTGTGGCTGTCTGGCAGGGTTGTCCTAGGACCAAATTAGTTTAACTTTATACTTCTAAATATTTATAAATAATATAGAGTTTTGAATAAATAGTCCAACCTCAGTGTTTGATAATGATACCAAGCTATGCAGGGCACTGCGTTCCTTTACAAGAAGACCTTTATAAATAAAGGCGTGGGCAACTACATACAGTATATGACTGAATTTTTTTTTTTCAATTATGCAAATGGATGTTAAAATTATGTAGGCAAAATACTTAATAGGGGGAGATCCTCTGTGGAAATCAAGGATGGAAAAAGACCAGTTTGTTCTTAAAGACCACAGAATCACATGCAATTTCAAGCTGCAGCAAGCAAAGCTAGCAGACTACTATCATGCATTAAAAAGGGTATTTATCCTTATGAAATACGAAACATAAGGACAATGGAGGACAGGCTCAACAAGAGTTCCAGAAAATGCTCTGCATCTCTTTCTCTATGGTCATATTTAGAACATGGTGGGCATGTGTCAGGGAACAGCACCCTCTAACTACTTGATCATAAACCAGTGGAATATTTAGCATAAGGAAAACGCTCTTGGTCATGCTTTTTGGTGGAACCAAGGACCATGTTTTTAAGAACTTCCATGAAGGAAAGAAAAATATCTAATAAGAGTTTGATCACATTTATACGTTAAAGGTCATGTGAGAAAATTGTTTTTTCAGCCTTTGAACCTGAAAACTTACTTCTGTGAGTAGCTTATTATTGCAGGTTTGTGAAGGTTTTTCATTCAATGAAAATTACAGAGGTATCTATAATGTTGTTTGAACTAACATTTCTAAAAATGATACCAGCCACATTAAGAAAAGGCTGCAAGCTCCCTTTGCTCCGTTATTGACAAATCCCGCATTCACCCCGGGCCTCACCCCTTCTGAGTTTGCATGGTGGACAAATATGTGGCTTTTGAGCATCGCCGATTTCTATGATCACAGAGGGGTTCTGTCACTGGCAAACCTTAAGTAACAACACGCTTTACCACCTGCAGAATACTAATGATATATAATCAGATAGCCGACTTTATTACTTCTCTGAAAAGGGTTTATCTACAACCCCAAGGGAATATCTATGTAAACGTATTGGCAACTGTTCAGGGTATATATCCAAGGTTTACAGCATTTTGACATCTACTGATGACAAACTCCCTTATATAGATGTAGCACCCTGGTGTTTAGGCAGGGTTGCTCCTAAATTTACCTGCCAGGTATAGCTACCTTGGCTAATTGTTGAGGATCAATTGATTTCACTCTAATAGGGCGTACACACGGTCGGACTTTGTTCGGACATTCCGACAACAAAATCCTAGGATTTTTTCCGAACGATGTTGGCTCAAACTTGTTTTGTCTACACACGGTCGCACAAAGTTGTCGGAAAATCTGATCGTTCTAAACGCGGTGACGTAAAACACGTACGTCGGGACTATAAACGGGGCAGTGGCCAATAGCTTTCATCTCTTTATTTATTCTGAGCATGCGTGGCACTTTGTCCATCGGATTTGTGTACACACGATCGGAATTTCCGACAACGGATTTTGTTGTCTGAAAATTTTATCTCCTGCTCTCCAACTTTGTGTATCGGAAAATCCGATAGAAAATGTCCGATGGAGCCCACACACGGTCGGAATTTCCGACAACACGCTCCGATCGGACATTTTCCATCGGGGCATTAGTCTGTAATTGCTGCGCTTCTCTCTTTTGCCTCTGGGTGGCCGGATACCTGGTGGCATTAGATATTAGAAGGGCAATGCAAGGTCAGATTATGGTTATTTGGGGTGTCCCAGCCAATGGGCAGGGGTTTACTTAAATCCATTGGCCTGCTGGGAGAACCTATATATTTGGGTGGAGTCAGGTGATCGGGGTTCTGTGCCACCTGGACGGCTGTCTGGGTGGACATGTGTTGTATTGCCCGGGCTGCTAGGCTGGAGTTTGGGCCTATCCCGGGCACATCTTGCTGCTAGGCTGTCTGAGGGCCTATCCAGAAGCAAGAGAGCAGCGCAGGGTTAGGATTGCGGCTTGCAGTCCAAACAGAAGTGACGGTTCTGCCAGCCGGAGAACCTGTCGTGGTCGGAGGTCGTGGGGAAGCTGTTGCCACTAAGGGATCATCCACCTTATTACCAGGGACCACAGTGAGTAGCTGAAGCAAGTACTGGAGCAGTATTCTCACCAACCGGGGACGGTGAAGAATCAGGAAACTTCAGTGGGTATCAAGCCATGGACGGAGCAGGCTAGTGGCGCAAAACTTGAGAAGTATCTGGAGTGCCAAGCTAGAGACCCAGCAGAGAGGCGAGGGTGACGCTTGAGGAAGATACTACAGTGAAGACTGGAGGAGCTCACGGGATTCAGTGGCAGTGAATCATCTAGTCTACTTTAGGAGAGACTGGGAGCTCAGTGGGCTGAAGAACTAAAATACTTGATTGTAGTGGAAGTGAAGGAACTGTTACATTTTGTGTTAGGAACTGTTCAAGACGGTTGCCATAGGAGAGAGCACGCCTACACCTGCAGATGTGGCGTCTTGCTGGATGCCTTTCCCTGCATGGCTGTCTTCCTGTAAAAGTCTCGGAGTCTGCCAATTAACGTTGCAACTACCTAAGGGTGTCCTGTCCCTAACCCTCTCTCCCAAAGTCCCAATCAATATACCTTATTCTATACCCACTATGCCTTGCAACCCACCATATACAGAAGGATATCAGCAGTTCTTGGCTCTAAAGGTTCTCATTAGACTAGAGGAGGCCCTGGACCTTGCTACATAGAAAAATGGGAACAGAATATAGGAGGCCTTGGACCCTGCGGAGTGCAATAGACTAGTGAAGGCACTGCAAATAATAAACACCTTCCTAATAGAGGCCAACTACAAAGTACTAATGCGATGGTACTTGGTCCATGCCAGAATTGCCCAATGGGCACTGGGAGCCTCCCCCCTGTGTTTTCGAGGGTGCAGCCAAGAGGTAACGGCGTATCACATTTGGTTGATGTCCCCAAAAATTCGTAGATACTGGATCCGCATCTACAATTTTATCTATTCCCTCACGGGGACTAATTTGACTTAATTCCTCGCAAAAGGCACTCCTCTGACACCCTGTTGGGAGACCTTTTTACCCCTTAAAGAACAAATTGTCCTGGATAATGTTAAATGAATGCCTCTTTGCCCTCCTGCAGGACAAGCTTCCCCGATTTGAAAAAACCTTGGACCCCTGGTTTACCTATCTGATGGGGATGGCCTCATCAGATCTGGGGCTAGCCTCCTAGTGCCTTAGGAGAGGCTCGCTGTCTCTTTCCCCCCCTTTCTTCTTTCTTCACCCATTTCTTCTTTGTTTTCTACCCTGTTTCTTTTCTTTCTACTTAGTAAATCCTTTGGGTAGTTTACAGAGCGGCATGGCGCCGCTGGTCAACCACTATCGGTCCCACTTCAGTTTGAGGGCTGTGTACGTAAACACAAAGACCAGCTACCGTGATTGAGTTATGGCTGAGACGGCCCCTCATCTTCGATGAGAGCATCTTCCGGCCATGCAGCTCCTCTTTGGAGAATGTCTCCTGTGCTTTAAAAATTATGGTCGCAGTCCCAATTAACCTTATACCGGTTCTTTAGCGACCACTAATGTTATTATGTACCGGTACTTTTCTACTTTGTATTGTTTGGTTTTATATCTGTACAGTTTATAAC